>BDMV01000001.1:15737777-16355662 GCA_008326285.1 Oryza officinalis | reverse complement strand
TCAAAGAACTCTAAAGTTAAGCGTGCTTGGCTTGGAGAAATCTAGGGATGGGTGACCGACCGGGAAGTCTTCCCGGGTGCGCACGAGTGAGGACAAAGTGCGCAGAAAAGACTGGTGTTGGTTTGTGAGGGCAGTCTATGTCCTATTTAAGCTGCTAGATGTAAGCGGGCCCGGCCTCGTGGAGGCGAGACGTTACAGTACTTTTCTTCTGTCACGCCCCAAACTAGCCCCGAACGGAGGCCAGGATAGAGCGGTCCAGATTGACCTGTATGCCTGTACCAGTCCCAGGAAATAGCGCTGGTACAACAGGAAGACTGAATATCACAACAACAGCGGTCTCTTTATTTTAAGAGTAGGATTACAACCAGGGTTGGAACTGCGGACAGAACCCGAGTTCACAACAGCATTACAAAAAGGCGGAAGCGGAAAGCGGAGACTAGCCCTAAGCCACAGGCAAAGCCTTGGGGAAGGCCGAAACCCTACTACTGCACGAAGTCGGCTTGCTCCTGGAAGAACTCTTCATCAGCAAGGTCCACCTCTTCATCTTCGAGAACTGGGGGGGTTTAATTATATAGAGCAAGGGTGAGTACGGGAGTACTCAGCAAGTCAGGGGAATTAAGTGTTTAATGCAAGCTTCAAGGAAAAGCCAGTTATTTTTCACAATTGATTTTAGTTCAAGACTTTCAGAAACATCTAAGTGAGTGCTTCTCGACGGCACGGACGAGAAAGTGCGTCTCATCCGGCCGGAGCAGTGAAATTGTATCAATTGAAACTTGTCGGCACGAGAGGCTCCCTGCCAATCGTTCACCGACCCGGCTGCACCAACAGCCACAACTCACGCACCTCGGTACGAGAGGCTCCTTGCCAATCGTCACCGACTCCGGCTGCTTCAACAGCCACAAGTCAACACATCGGTACGAGAGGCTCCCTGCCAATCGTCACCGACTCCGGCTGCTTCAACAGCCTTAAACCAAGCACAGAACGGAAAACCTCACACCAGCAGCAGTTCACAAGGTGTTCATTAAAACTACGCTAAGGAATCACCTCACATCCGCCCATGACCGTGGGCACGGCTGTTCGAACAGTTGTTAACCTCTGCAGAGGGGGTACACTTTACCCACACGACGTTACTAACCCCGAATCACCCAGCCCGCGACCGGTAGTCGTAGGCCAAGCGACGCAGAGCGGTCCAGGAGAGGTCCTGGTACGCGAGCTGGAGCGTGGGGCGAGCCAAGTTGAAGTGGTGAGGGCGAAGGCCAGCGCTGTGTGTACCTCTGCGAGGGTAAAGGTATACGGACAGCTCACAGCGGGGAGGGAAACGGTCCACGGAGTACCCAGCGTACTCGGGACAAGAGAAGCCAAGGAAGCCAGCGAGGTCTCTCAGCTTTGTAAACAGAGTAAGAGAAGAAGAAAAGAACCGAACTTTTCGCAAATAGCTTTTTCAGAACTTAGCACCTTACGGTCATCTAACGTCGGGTTTCGTCCTAGGCCAAAGCTGCGCTCTGATACCATCCTGTAACGTCCCGCCTCGATACCATCCTGTAACGTCCCGCCTCCACAAGGCCGGGCCCGCTTACATCTAGCAGCTTAATTAGGACATAGACTGCCCTCACAAACCAACACCAGTCTTTTCTGCGCACTTTGTCCTCACTCATGCGCACCCGGGAAGGACTTCCCGGTCGGTCACCCATCCCTAGATTTCTCCAGGCCAAACACGCTTAACTTTAGAGTTCTTTGGAGATGGGCTTTCGGAAAAGAAGTTGCAACTTGTTGACATGAGTATCCTATCAATCCTATTATGCCTTGGGCCGGGGTGTTACACAAGCCGTCACGAATGAGAGGATCTGTAATAGTGATGGATGCTTGCATGCATGCAGATGCAACAACATGAGCTGATTTCTCGGTGAAATATCTTCTGGTGTTAATCGTCTGAAGACTTGGTTTTCAAAAGTGACAAGAAAATATGCGCTCGTGGCCGTTTAGCGGCGGCGTTTCTCATGACGCCGATCCGGCTTTGACGCAGAGCAGCAACGGGTGAGAGCTGCATGCACTGCTGTTTTGTGTGGAGCTCTATAAAAGAGTCAGGGAGACGTCCTCGAAAAACATGAACAACAGACATCTTCTCTCAAAATTCTCTACTGTCATCGTGTTGCGTCACCGTACGATCCAAGCCAGCGCGCCGTGGTGCTCGTCGTGCAACGAGCATCCCGACGAGTGGTGTGTATCCGAACTTTCGCCACATATGAACCTGCACGGGGGCGGTGTTAAGGTTTCTGGGCAGCCTATATAATGCGCGGCCGCTCGACTCGACTTCTTCGACAACTCAGATCATTTTCCTGCGATTGCTGCGAGCGCGGGAGGCACAAGCTCAGCTTCATCTTCCCCAACTCGCTGGTGTAGATCAAATGACTGCACTGCTTCAACTCGCTGATCTCCATCGATCTATTCGGTGAGTGCATAAGTTAAACGCTTTCACTGAGTAGAAAGACACCATAGTATTTCTAATCTAGATTTATACGTACCAGTGTGCATGGTACTGTTCATCTAGATTAAAATATTATGGCTAGATTACCTTTGTGATTAGCCTAATGACCTGCTTGGTTTCGTTAATTACGTCCTGTTTAATAACTTGATAGGCAATATGAGTAATTCGTGCAGTGATTTACGCAGTTTTGCTTTGTCGATTCTATTGGCTAGTCTTGCAGTAGAATTAATTCTTTCTTTCTCAGTGATCATTTGGGGTTATGCAATTATGTTATGCCTTCTGTAAATGCATTCAAATGATTATGCTTGGAATTAAATTAGTGGCTTAGGTATGCATTATTTCCAACATGAAGAAGGGTTATCTTCTCCATTCTTTTTCCCCTCAATACGGCCCGGCCGCGGCAGTAGTGGAATCCCCACTATAGGCCACTACCATGAGCGGCAACGGCGGTGCTCGTGCGGGTGGGTTGGAGTAGCTAGAGGCGCGTTTGGCCGCGTTTTGAAGGGGGCGACGGCGCCGGAAAGGGAGAAGACGAGGGTGAGACTGGAGGATCCGCGTTCCCACAACAGGGGAGAAGAAAAATGATCTTAGTGGGCCCCACTTGTCAGGATTGATGATGATGCCACATCAACATCCGTGTGTCACGCCACATACATAGGATCCTAAGGTGTTGTGGCAGTTTGGGATCAAGATGACACAATCAATTTAATAAGCTCTAGGACAGAGTTTAAGAAGCTAGATGATATAGCAAATATAACTTTAGAGGCCCGTTGTGTACTTTACTCAAAAGAATATAAGGTCTCTTTTGGCTCGGTTTGAAATAGGTTATTGAGTGGATTGTTGCTATGAATTATTTACTTGATTATGGGTAAAATAAATATGTTGATAAATAAACTTAACAAATAGCTTAAAAACAAAATGGTCCAAGCAATGCAGCAGAAGGATTTTTATAGAAAATGTATTTTTTGAATCGTGGAGCAAATAATCTATTTTAATAATTTGGTGAATAATGTAAAAGAGGTTTCAATTCCTACAGAATTGGGTTACTATTCGTCCCTTTGGATGGGAGTAAGAAGGCATAGGAAACTTGGAGAAATTTTCCTCGCCCTTAGTTCATAGGAGATTCATAGGAATTTCAACATAGAGTAGGACCTTTTTTTTCCCCCTTGAGAAGTCTAAGGGCAAATCAAAACATCTGGCTCCAAATGATCATACTTTAAACACATTCAGAAAAAATAATTATGCTTGCTAAGGAAGAATCATGTGTTTTTACTATATTCTTGCGTTCCAAACGGCATATGTCTTTGTTTTCTTATGATTTTATATACTATGCTTTGCATCTACATTCCCACGTTCCAAATTAGCCGTGAAGCTTTATGTATTTGGACAGAGTAATATATGTGTGCCAGCAACCTGGTACGTTACTACGTACTATCCTGTTTATAAATATATATGAAAAAATATATATGACGCTGTACGTTAACATTTAACCATTCATGCAATTGTATCATTAGCGTGGGATCGGCTATCTCTAACGGGCATTAACCCTCATCACTATCGGGTAGGGCCCCCGTCACTGACCAAAGGTCAGTGATGTGAGAAACTATCTCAATCGGGCACAAGGCCGTCATGGATGAACGTTATCTCAATCGGGCCTAACAATACAGCCCGTCACAGATAAGATTGACCAAGAAATACAAGTCAAACCAGGTTGGGTAGAGCCCGTCACGGATGACTAATCTCAATCGGGCAAAATACTCAGCCCGTCACCGATGACTAGCATCGCTAACGGGCTTTACCAAAGAGCCCGTCACCGATAGGTTTGACCCCACCTGTTGAGTCAAAATATTCCTGATTCGGATGACTAATCTCTATCGGGCTTATATCCCTATCGGGCTTTCTTAGGAGCCCGTCACGGATGACTATATCCCTATCGGGCTTTCTTAGGAGCCCGTCACGGATGATTATCTCTTTCGAGCATTACTAAAATGCTCGTCAGGGATGACTATGTCAGCAAAAAAAATAAAATTCGTTTTTTTGGCTAGCCTCAGGCCTTTGCTAGTCATGCCCGCTACAAAAAATGACAATCCCAGCAACCCCATTCCCAGCATTCCTGATTCACAGCCAATTCACAAAATTCTCAGCCAATTCACAGCCAATTCATAAAATTCACAGCCAATTCACAGAATTCTCAGCCAATTCATAAAACCGCCAACATGCATCAAAACCTGTAAAACTGAGTTATAAATTGGAACAAGTATATATGTAATTAAGAAATGCAAATATATACAGAAGAACGTGCATAATTGTATTACAAAGAATATTTACAAAAATCAAATGTTTGTCGCAAAATCATTTGTTTCCGCTAAGACTTGACTCTAAACATTCCTTTCGGCGACAAGAGGTCATCTAGTATGAATTGTGCTATCTCCTCTCTAATGATATTGAAGTTGATTTCCGCAATCGCCGAAAGTTTTTCCTGCATGCGAGGCGTCAAGTTAGTCTACATAATTAGAAAGCTAGTATGAATCGTGCTATCTCCTCTCTAATGTATATAAACAACTGAAGCACACACCTCAAGGTCGAGCAATGTCACCTTGTCTACGAGGCTCCTCATGTTATGGCAGACGTGGAACCCACACTGGTCGCCAACTTGTTGACGTACTGGAAAGTCCTTTTTGTGACCGAGTGTGGGATGCCTTCCTTATGCCTCCCGCCTTTTGCCACGTATTGGTCCCAGGCATCGTTCAAGGCAGCCTCGATCGCCGACCAATCGTATATTTCTTTTTTGATATTGGAGTTAAGGTAGTATACCAAACTCCACTTCGGCACTATGACCATGAGAATCTAATAACGACTGCGACATTAATAAATTGCAAGTTAAATACTAAAGCTATACGTGTCGCAGGTTTGACTGTAAGTAGGGAACATGCTTACTGTTCAGAGTAGGCACACATAATGAAGTCCTTGTCTTGGCGGGACCATAAGCAGTCCTTGATATATTCTACCATGCTGGCTCGATCGTAATTCATAGTTGTCGTTGACGACACTTGGATCGAGCAAAGCAACATGGGGAGCATTACGATGGACATGCTTCCAATTTAACCTAGAAGCAAGACAAGAATTAGGGTAAGCGTAATACAAGGATAGTTATTACCATATCTCGTATGCAAGAATACTCACAAGGAGTAGCACTTAAGGAGGTTGGTGTCGACCGCTCGCACCCTGTAGAGGTCCCATAGATCTTGAAAGTCTACGGCGATAAAGGCTTCAGGGCCAAGGAACGGCTGTCTATTGTGCTGGCCCGTCATGGAGGTCTCTCTATGCTTCCTCCTTGCGTTGGACCTCTCCATATAGTACCCATGCAACTCCTTGCATGCAGGGCCCATCTTTGATAAGGCGTCGTCTCCGACCAATGGCATGTCTAATGTGAATTCTTTAGGAGCTGATGGCGCCTTGCCAAGATCTAGCTTCTTTGGAGCCAGAAGCGGCCCTTCCACATTTCCTCTTCCTCTCCCCCTTCTAGCAGCTCTTTTGCGTGATCCAAGCTTGGGTGGAGAAGATGCCGCCCTCTTTCTTTTTGTGGAGACTGGGGGGAGGAACGCTCTGCAGCAGACCTCTTGTCCGTCATCCCCAAAATCTGTATCATACTGCAATTGGAGATCTTGATCTCCTTTTTCAATGGCAGGAGGGGCAGATACAAGAGCTGGAGGGGGACGTGGCGGCGGCGGCGCCGGACGAGCACTTGGTGCTGGCCTAGGAGTTAAATTTATCTGAATGTTCTGCTTGGGCCATTGGATAAAGGTCCCGCGTGCAGCTCCAAGGGTCAGAACCTCGTCATTTGGTGGGAGCGGGAGAGTGAAGCCAACCCAATCGGGCTTCACCATGTCCACTTGATCTTTTGCATGGTCGGCTAGCAGCTGCCCCCCATGCACTCGGGTCTCCGGCGTGGGGTTGAACGCTAGACCCTCTGCGGTAGTAATTGCAAAGTCCTTTGTCACCCTAACGACTAGGGTGCATGATGTGGGTCCCTGCATTAGATTCATACGTATCTTTATAATATGTTATAATGTACTGTGGTTAGGGGAGAACATATACGTTTTGTGTTGGTTTTACCGTTATGTGGTCCACCGCATTGGGGGCTGGTGTTTCTTGTGCAGCCGCCCCAGTAGATGTGCAACTGCTACGCCTCTGCGTGGGGCTCGTTTCTACTATGGGAGCGGTAGCAGGCTCGCTTTCCCTGAGGCATGCCTCCACCCGAGCCTCCACTTGTAACAACTTGTTATCGAACTCTTCTCGAAGCTCATTTCTAATCTCGTCCCGAAGTTGTGCCTTCAGGCGTGCATCTTTCTGCGCCTTTGAAAGTCTGTGCTTCCTATACTGCCACGCGTATTGGGGAAACCCAAGCTTCCATGGAACATTGGAGCCAATGCCCCTTGTCCGTCCACGGTGTTCTTCGCTTCCCAACGCTTTCGTGAGGACGTCATCCTCGCGTCTTTGTGAGCAGACCTCTTGGGAGGACTGTCTCTTAGCAGTCAGGTCGACCTGCGATGCAGTTAGGACGAATTTATTCAAGAGTACGATACACCCTACCGAAACATAATCTACGTGTGGTACTTACGATTTTCTGGTACACCGCTTGATCTTCGGGATTTGGGAACGTTAGTGTTCCATCACTATTCTTCTTCACCCTCGCCCTTGCCCAGTTCCTTGCTCGGGTGGTCGGGATATCACCAAGTACTGGCGGCGTGTTAGATTCAGCAGCAGCTTTGTCCCTCCTTGACCCATTCGTGCTGCTTCTCGGCGTAGCCTCCAGTGCCAAGCCGGTGCGGGTGAACGTTTTTTGCCTGCAACCTCCTATAGGCCTCGCTTTTTTCTCGAGACTCAGGGGTTGACTTTGCGGCATGGAACTCTTCCCACACGACCCGTGAGATGAACGGGTACTTCCCGAATGGTTCTGGCTGGGCGGCGTTGAGGACGTAGTCGGTGACCAACGTGGTCTTGAAATTTTTCCACAAGTTGCCCATCTTGCGGATAGCCTGCCGCTTGAGTCTTGCCTCGGCCTCTGGGGGGTATTCGAAACTTTCCTTGAACTGCTTCCAGGCCTCATCTTTTTCTTCTTGTGGGACCAGATCGATGTGGTCCTTCAATATGGTGAAGTTCCGCCTCCCAAGGATTCCGCATATTGTGGCGAACTTTTTGACAGCTTTCACAGGAGCCGTCGGAAATCCCAGATCGTCCACCTCTGTTATGGTGTACACTTCCTTAGGGATCTTATTCTGGGTCCTAGTAGCCCGGCTCGATGTTGTCCCACTAGCAGTCGCTGACATGGGTTTGCCTTGCTGCGACATTTTCTATACAACTGTTGTAGGGCAAGAAAGTTAAAAAATTTATAGAAAAACTTATTTTGGTTGTGTATATAACTTATGGTAAGGTTAAGATATGGCCTCAGTTTTGCTTAGAAATTATGCATCAATTACAATCATTTGCAAGTGTAGTTCCCCAAAAAAAAGAACAAGTGTAGATGGTCTGTTCTTATGCAAAAAAGAGCAAGTGTAGTGCCCCCCAAAAAAGGAACAAGGGTAGATGGTCTGTTCTTATGCAAAAGAAACAAGTGAAGTCCTCCCCAAAAAAAGAACAAGTGTAGATGGTCTAAAAAAAGAACAAGTGTAGATGGTCTGTTCTTATGCAAAAAAGAACAAGTGTAGATTGTCTGTTATTATGCAAAAAGAACAAGTGTAGCTTCCTAAAAAAAAGAACAAGTGTCGATGGGCTGTTTGTATGAAAAAAGAACAAGTGTAGTTCCAAAAAAAAAAGAATAAGTGTAGATGGTCTGTTCTTATGGTCTGTTTTTGAGCATTCATCACTGGCCATTTATCAAGAAATCACAGGGTAATAGTGGCAGGAAGAGGACAGAGCAGAACAAGGTAATAGTGGCAGGAAGAGGACAGAGAAGTATAGTTTGAAATTTAGAACAAGTACTAAAGTTTTAAATTTCTGAACTAGTAAAGTCTCAGATTTCAGAACTTATATGCATAGGCAGTCTAATTCAGAATGGCCCCCATTCATAGTAAATTCAAACAAATTTGACAATAAATTCAAACTAATTCATACTAAATTCATTGCAATTTAATACTTATTCATACTAATTCAAACAAATTTGACACTAAATTCAAACTAATTCATACTAAATTCATTCCGTAAATTCTAAATACTAAATTCTACAGTACAGTGCAAAGATGCCTATGGATTCACAATGAAGGTTTTATTTCTAGTCCAATCTTTTTTTTTTTGCTTCGCTTAGGCTAGATATCATGGGCTATTACAGGGTGAACATTAAACAATGAAACATAACCCATCAATATAAACTTAGGAGCCTAGACATTGATATATTCACTACGCAAACCCATCAATACCTAAAACAATATAACAGAGATGGCATAAGAACACAATAGCATCAATCAGGAACAAATAAGCGAGACATCACAATGACATTGATATATTCACTAACCAAACCTTCCTGCTGTCCCCGATGCGGGAGATGCTGGCGAAGTCCTCGTCGGTGAAGACAGCGTCGTTGTAGGTAAGCAACGGCGGCGACGTCCAAGAGGCGGCGGCGTCCAGGAGGAGGCGGCGGCGAGCAGGCGACGGCGACGAGGAGGCGGCGGCGTTGAGGAGGAGGAGGCGGCGTCCAGGAGGCGGCGGCGTCGAGGAGGAGGAGGCGGCAGTCGGGAGAGAGATCGAGAGTGAGAGGAAGGAGGCGGTGGCGGTGGTTGTGACAGAGTGCGAGTGAGGGTGAGAGGGAGAGTGAAAAACTTAGGTTTTCTACCGATCCAGAGTCAGATCTAGATCGGTAGAAAACCTAGTCGTAGGTCATCACCATTGGGCACAAGCACTAAGCCCGATATGGATGACAATCATCCGTGACGGGCACAAGAAAGAAGCCCGATACGGATGACAATCATCCGTGATGGGCACAAGAAAGAAGTCCGATACGGATGACAATCATCCGTGACGGGCAGAGCTAATACGCCTGATAGAGATAAGCTCATCTCTGACGGGCATTATTTATATGCCCGATAGAGATAAGCTCATCCGACTATGGAATTAAAATATTCGTAATCAGTTGTATTTAATAATGATATTTAAGTTATAAAATCATTTATAATTAACTTGTACCCGATTTAAAATTGCTATTACATTTTTAGATGGTGTAAAATTTCTGTTAAATTAAAATATGCCTTATTAAATTAGTTTAAAATTGCCATTAAATTTTAAAAAATTATTATAATTAACCTATGCCTTATTTAAACAGTGTAAATTTGCTATTAAATTTTAAAACACACATGAATTTAAAATATGCAGATCATAAGGCACCAGTACAAAATACTTCATTAGTTATATCTATTTGCAATTTACAGTACAACGAAGACTCTGTTTACAAGGATATGCCTTCCGAATGGTCAGAACGAGCGTATGCCACTTCGTCTTCGGGATCATCATCAAGGTCGATCTGAGGTTTCACATGAAGATTCTGGTTATATTCTTCCTCATCGACGACGTTGTTAACCCCAACAATTCTTCGTTTGCCATCCCTAACGACGTGCAACTTCTTGTTAGCGGGGTCTTGTATATAGAAAATCTGCTCGACTTGCTTCGCTAGGACGAACTGTTCGTCCGCGTATCCAACCTTGGCTAGGTCCACTAAAATAAATCCTTCCCTGTCGTCTTTTACTCCAGTGCGGATATTCACCCAGCTGCAACGAAACAAAGAGACTTTGAAGCTCCTGTAGTTCATCTCTCAGATCTGCTCTATGCGGCCATAGTATGTGTTCGATCCAGCTTGATCCTGATATGCATCTATACGGACTCCACTGTTCTGCACTGTACTTTTGTCATCTTGTTTGACGGTGTAGAATGTGTATCCATTGATATCGTACCCTTGCCATGTGTCGACATCCCAGTTTGGGCCCCTTGCCAACCTTCGTATTATCTCACTTGGGCCATCGGTACTCCGTGCGATACGATTCTTGAACCATTCGTTGAAGCGAGTACTATGTTTTCTGTTGATCCACGTATCTGATCGACCCATGTTCTCCTGTTGGACCTTCGCTAGATGCTCCTCAAAGTATGGAGTTACTTCGGCCATATGTTGTAGCACAGCGAAATGAGCCTGTGCATAGGATGCCTGATTGGGTACAATTCTTTTTCTGCCTGTTGTGCCAAGGCCTGCCAACCTTCCTTTGTGGCGAAACGCAGGAACTCCGGTAGGATCAGTCTCGGCCATGTAATCGATACAGAACTCAATAACCTCCTCCGTCGTGTACCCTTCAATGATGCTTCCCTCCGGTTTTGCTCTATTTCGAACGTACGACTTAAGAACTCCCATATACCTCTCAAACGGGTACATCTCCCTTAGAAAAGCTGGACCACATAGTTTTGTTTGTTTCACTAGATGAACAGGGAGATGAACCACGATATCGAAGAAAGACAGTGGAAAATACATCTCCAAGTGACACAAGGTATTGACAATATCAGCCTGCATCTTATCTAGATCTTCAGGATCTATAATCTTCTGACCGATTGCATTGAAGAAAGCACAGAGCCGTTGGATCGTGTGACGGACTTTGGGTGGTAGAATGCCTCTAATAGCAACTGGCAAGATCTGTGTGATTAGCACGTGGCAATCGTGAGACTTCATTCCAACCAGTTTTAGATCCTCCAATTTAACGTACTTACTGATCCTTGCTGAATAGCCCGAAGGAACCTTAATATCAGCCAGGCATGATAGCATTGCGATCTTCTCATCCTTCGACAATATGTGGCAAGCTGGTGGGAGGTACACTCTGCCTGTCTCTTCGTCCGTAACAGGCTGAAGCTCACTGCGAATGTTCAATTCCTGCAGATCTAGGCGAGCATTCAACCCGTCCTTTGTCTTTCCAGGCATATTAAGTAGTAGCCCGAGCAAACTATCGCAGCAGTTCTTCTCTACATGCATTAGATCAATGCAATGCTGGACCTCAAGGTCTTTCCAGTATGGTAGCCGCCAAAATATGTATTTTTTCTTCCACATACCCTTATCATTTCCCTTGCCACGTTTTCTTTTCTTCCCAAACTCGTTAGTTATGTCTTTGACCATGTCGTGGACTTCGTCTCCAGACAAATCCTTGGGAGCAGTTCCAAGTTCTCTCCGACCGTTGAAAATTTTCTTCTTTCTTCTAAAGGCGTGGCGTAGCGGGAGCCATCTCCTATGACCCATGTAAACCATCTTTCTTGATTTCTTCAGCCACCTACTGCGTGTATGTTCCATACAATCAGAGCAAGCCTTCTTTCCTTTCACGGTTTGTCCGGAAAGATTACCTAGTGCAGGATAGTCGTTAATGGTGCAGAACAATAGAACTCGTAGCTTGAAGTTATCCTGACCGTATGCATCCTAGGTTTCGACACCTTCTTTCCAAAGAATCTTAAGATCATCGATAACAAGCTCCAAGAACACATCGATATTATTGCCCGGTTGTTTTGGACCTTGGATTAACAAGCACAACATAATATATTTTCTTTTGAAGCACAACCATGGTGGGAGGTTATAGTTCGCAATAAGAACTGGCCAAGTGCCGTGAGAACTGCTCATATCTCCGAAAGGATTCATGCCATCCGTACACAGACATATCCTCATGTTTCGGGGATCAGCAGCAAAGTCTTTGTGCATTCGATCGATATTCCTCCATTGAATCGAATCCGCAGGGTGCCTTAGCAAATCGTCGTTCCTTCTATCTTCGGCATGCCAACGCACTAACTTTGCTTTCTTGGGGTTGGCAAATATTCTCTTGAAGCGATCAATGATAGGTAGATACCACACAACCTTCGCCGGACCACCCGCTTTGACTTCTTTCCCTCCCCCGCACTTTTCTTTCGCTTGTATCGAAAAGCCTTGCACACAGGACAAGCATCCAGGTCCGCATATTGCTTGTGGTACAATATGCAGTCGTTTGGACAAGCGTGAATTCTACGAACCTCTAACCCCAGGGGACACAGAACCTGCTTTGCTTCATATGTCGTCTCGGGCAATGTGTTCTCTTCAGGAAGCATGACCTTCAATATTCTCAAAAGTTCCGTAAAACTCTTGTCTGTCCATCCACTACTTGCCTTCAGCTTCATTAGGTCCAAGGTAGCTGACAATTTGGTATGCTTTGCCTTGCATCCGGCGTATAGAGGTGCCTCGGAGTCACTGACCATCCTGTTGAACTTCATGGAATCTCTCTCGTTGTGAGTTTGCTCCTCAACGTCACGTAACATCTCTTGCAGCATATTAGGATCCACATCAACCATTTCACCACCCAATGGAGATGGTATAAACATGTCATGCTCATCTTCATCTTCATGATTGTCTGCACCACTTCTGTCTGCAGCTGCACCACTACCCGATTCTTGCTCTCCATGCTTCACCAACATGTGTAGCCCTTCATGAATCCCCATTGTATCAAGCGAGAGTGTACCTCCTCTCCGCTAAACATAATATCATTCTTGCAATCTCTACATGGACAACACGTGTATTTGCTATTTCTTCTTCTCCTATCCTCCTCCGCAACGTTCATAAAACTTAAAACGCCATCTCTATACTCCTTGCAATGACGTTTCAAAGATGTCGCATTCATCTAACTTCGATCCATCGCTGCAAAATTTAATAAAATATTAGTTAATATACTACTAAATTAAAAAAATTATTACTACCTTTTTACTTACTTATAAGATTTTTCTGTTTTGCTTTGGAAAAAAATAACAAAAATTCGCCCCCTTCAACCTGTTACCAAAATAGTGAATAGTGGGATAATTTCAGACAACAGTCGGGTGGTCTATTTATAGTGCGCGAAATATATCTCAATCGGGCCAATAAACCGACATCTCTAACGGACGCACAGTTATCTCTAACGGGCATCAACGAAAAGCCCGACACAGATATGAGTCATCGGTGACGGGTTTTAAAGCACATCTCAATCGGGCCATATTTGTAGCCCGTCACCGATGACTAATATCTCTGACGGGCTCTCTAGAAGGGCCCGATTGAGATACGAGTCATCGGTGACGGGCTTTAAAGCCATCTCAATCGGGTCATATTTGGAGCCCGTCACCAATGATCCTCATCTCTGACGGGCTCTGTAGATGAGCCCGATTGAGATATGCTAGGTCATCTCAATCGGGCCTAAAGCTGAGCCCGTCACAGATGAGTGTCATCGGTGACGGGCTATGTGTACTTCGGCCTGGAGTATGACTGCACGAGTACATCTACAACGGCGCAAATTTAGGCCCGATTGAGATGACTTGGTTCTGACGGCCCAATAGTCCAGACATGTGAGGGTCCGTCAGAGATAAGAGGATCTGTACCAGTGTATATTTCTTTCATCAGGAATATATCATTCATTTTAGTTAGTGAGCCACAATTATATAGATTTGTAAGGTATATGATTTTGCTGTCAATAATCGTAAAGACGACGATGTTGTTTGGTTTGGCCAATACTAAAAAAATGATAGCGTGACGTGATGAGTGTTTTCTTCATCCTAAAAATATATAGCAATTTTTATAGGATGACATAACTATTAAGACCTAATAGGTAGAAAGACTTGTTCGCCATTTCCGAATAGGTACGTTGTAAGCCCGGAGTCCTGGGCTTTAATAAAACCAAAAAAAATAGTAGAGATAGTATTGGTAGTTTAGTGACAACAATTACCTTTTATATATGTTATATGTTTTAAGTTGTTATATATGAAACAGTTTGAATTCTAAAATGGCTACATTTTATAACAAACGGAGTATATATTCCTAAAATTTTGGTAGGATTAGAGGTTTTAGTTGAGTATTTGATTAATTTTCTACATTACCAAAATTTAGTATCAATCTAGTATTCCACAGCCCTTGCGATCATAAAAAAATTAAAGTTTAGGAAAATATGATATTAATATTACGATAGTACTTTTCAGAAAAAAAAATCTACACATACTAATTTTTTTAAAACTAAACAACAAGGATACTTGTGTAACTATAATTTTTTTAACTTCTACTCACTCGTTTTTCACATGCATACTTCTTAAACTATTAAACGATATGTTCTTTTAAAAAATTTCTATAGAAAATTTACTTTAAAAAATCGTATTTTTTAACTAATTAATTATTAATTATGTGTTAATTAGTCACATGTTTTACGTGTCTATCAGAGAAGTTCCTACTCTTCTTAAACACACCCTTAATGGTCAAATTACAAAAGTCTAACTAAACAAACCTACCGGTTCTTTCCCAACCATGTGCACTGCCATTCCGGGCTCTCCTGTCCTGTACGTGCGCGTGAACCCTCTCACGGACCAGGCCGTGACTGGGCCAGGAGTATCCACCCAAAAACCAGGCCGGAAACAAACGGAATTTTTTATTTTTATATTTATTTTCTAAAAGATTTACAAAAATAAATTTTTATTCAAAATTTTACAAAATTATATTACGTCGGCGGGGCATATAAATCGTTCTAGGGAAGGACGGGAAAAGTGACGTGGCAGACGGGGAGAGGGGCGCGCCATTGCAATTTTGCAGGCAACCCCTTCTCACCCTACCTTAGGGCAATTTATCGTCGGGAGGGACCGCCTACAAAAAAAGCCACGACGCACCCCCTCTCGAGCTGTCAAGTCACTTTCTCCGTCCTTCCCTAGAGCGATTTATATGCCCGCCCTCCCCTAGAGCGATCTACTTTCTGTAGTTTTATTTGTTTGTTAAAATCTTTGTATTAATGAGGTATTATGTATTTATAGATTTTTTATTATTTTCATTTGCATTGTTGGTTTTATATTTTTGCCGCAATTTTTTTGCCATCGTAAGACAACACCGGTTGATGTCGCCCTAGGGGATGGTGTAGAAAGAATGTAAGGAGAAGAAAGACATTGCTGCGGTAGCAGGAACCAACTTTATCGATGGAAAAGAAAATTAACCCATTAGTTTTCGATTCGTGACGCATAGACCAACAGAACCCATTCATGTCGCATACACCGACATAATATAGTTAAGAAGTTGCATAGATGAGCTATAAGAAATTGTCGGTCCCAACAAATCGGGTTTGAGCTTGTCTACGGACCCCTTCTACGTCGTTCAACATGTACTGCAACCTTGTGCTCCTTCATTCGCATGTACTCTGTTTGCGTTCCAGCTTCAGTTACTCTTCCGCCATCATACGTCGGGTTGGCCATGTCGATCCACAAAGTAAATCTGCATACCCTTGGATTGCCTTGAGGAACAAATCTAATTAGTGAATGAGACAGGTATATTATGAAAACGCGAGTGAAAATGTAAATAGATAATTAAGAATGTGACATACAACGAAGTTGTTGTCTATGTTGGGACAGACGAAATATCGCCTTCCAAATGTCTCTTATGCAAAGGATGTAGCCACCTGGCACCGATCTCTACAACCGCATTTTGGATGCTTGGACCATTGAGGTAGACCTAATGGATTGTTTCTCCAGTGTAAGCTAGTAGATTGCACCCGACGCTCATACTCCATCCACGCTTGAATGAATTGTATGGTCGTCTCATGTTGTGTTATCCTTGCACCGATGGAAGTTACTCTCGCCGTATCGATCCACTTTACGAAGCCACATTTCCTTACGTCTTCCTATTTTCACAAATTTATTACGACCAATGACATTTGTAAGTATATGAAAATAGTGATATGTGGGAGTGAGAACTTAATAGTACTTATGACGAAATCGTCGTAGACAATGTTAGGACACACGAAGCATCTTTGTCCTATAGTTCCTTGTCTTACAGACCTTATCACCTGGCAACGGTCTCCACAACCACATTCTGGACGCTCCCGCCATGTGGGGAGTCCCAGGAGATTTACCTGTCATTCTAAGGATTCTGTAGCAATTTGTTATTCGTGCTCATCTTTCCTCCTTAGGTAGTCCGATATTGTTTCACTACGTGGATACAAGCGTGTTACATTATGTTGTGGATTCACCGTATCTACCCACTCAACAAAGTCGCACAAACTACGGTAAGTCTGCGAAAGATTGTATGATGGTGCGCAAATAGTAGCGGTGTATGTATTAAGTATAAGTAATTGAAGTACATATAAATTATTCTTACCAGGTAAATGTTTGGGCATTGGAAGAACCTCCTACCACATATTTCTAAAGTAAGGGATATCACGAGTATATACTGATCACCGCACCCACACAACGGACGGTCGCACCATGGTGGAAATAGACCAACCAAAAGATCTCTTCGCCAGTCAAGATGCTCGCAAAATGGAGCTTCCATTATTTCGAGATCTATGTGAATGGGAAAGGAAAATGTAGAACCAAAAGAACTTGCCGAAGTGTTTTGCCAAGGTCCGTCTATATATAGTGGCATAGCAACTGGAGGAACTGTAGGCGTAAAAAGTCAATTGTAACCACGACAGGGTAATCTGTGAATAGACATGACGAGCACGAAGAAGCACTCTTTACTTTACCTGTCCATGTTGTACCAAAAGGTGATCGAGACTAGGCAAGCTCGCACAATTTCGGTGTGATTACTCGTCCCACGATAAAGTTGATCGTGACTAATGATGTTGTATTGTGTGTGTGTGTCAGCTCTTCAGACAACAAAATGACATAGGCACCGAAAGTAGATTGTAACCACGCTATGATAACACGTGAAAAGACATGACGAGCCCGCGCGACCACTCTTAACTTTACCTGGCCATTGTGCTACAAAAGTTGATAGCGACTAGTCGATCTCGAATAAATGAGCATTGTATTGTGTTAGTATGTCAGCTATTTGGACAACGAAATGACAGATACGCAGTGAACAGCAAAAGTAGTACTAGTGCATAGGTATAGCAAGCAAAATAGCAGCAACACAAACAGTAGCAAACAGGTTCGTAGTACAAAACGGGGAAACACTACTGTCCACCTAATCATCGACCACGTGCCCTCTTAGACCTGGGCTGCCCTCTCCTACCCTGGGCCCTGACCTGATGCTCTAAGTAAGTAAACCTGTCGGGCGACACACCTCGTTTGGCTCTAGGCTACTGTGTGGGCGTAGCAGCATGCGGCTCCTATGCCCCGCTCGATGGAGCACCTCCTAGCTGGGATGTGCCAAGGATGTCCGACTATCCGTAGGCGTCGTCGTCACTGTTGTAGTCAGCGAAGTCGAAGTCTGTACCCATTGGCTCGGACGACGGGCCACCACATAAGGATGAGGCCCCGGTGTCGCCAAACACTGCTGCTGAAGTAGTACTGTGCAACCCTGTTGATAGTGTTTGAAATATTAAGATATCGCAACTATGATGTGTAGAGTCGCAATCATAATGAGTTTGTGAAGTGCAAACGTGTGTAGGTTTACCTGTTGGACGAGCGGTGGTAGCACCAAAGGAGGTAGGTCTTATTCCAGGGCCAACGGTGGGACTACGTGAGGACGAGGCACTGGCGTGTCCGAACATTAGTGCTGTAGTACTAAAGTGCAACCTTGCTCAAAAGAACTGAAATATTAAGATGGTTGTGCACATAATCTGTTGTTTCTTGATGAACACGAGTTTGTACGTTTACCTGTTGAACGCGGCTGCGCAGCATGGTGCTAAGAAGAGGGCTGTCCTCGGGGTGGTGGCACATAAACATCCGACGAAGACCGACAAGACAGCATCCTCAGGGTATCCCGAACCAAGCCCTGGATCCGGTCGAAGGTGGTAGTAAGCTCATCCCTGGTAAGATCGATCCCTGACTGCAAGCGTCTGAGACCGGTGCCTGCCTCAATGTCAACCTGATGTAGGATGTCGACCTGCAAGTCGTATAATGATAAACATTAGAATTGTGATCTCAAAGAATGGTAATACATTGGAAGTAGAGTGTAACTCACAACTCTAGCAAAAGCTTGGTCGCGATGAAGTAGGTACGTGTCGGTCATGGCGACAACATGAGGTTGAGGGTTCCTGGCCGCGACAGTCACACGAGTCCATGTACGAGGAATGTACCACCTCAGATAGGCAGCAAAAGCAACGTTCGTGTGCTCGTGAAACTCGTCGACAACGTCCTCAGTGGCGAGCTCCCAGTTGTCGATGTAATGCTAGATGCGAGGAGCCCAGTTGGTTCCTACCGCTTGTCCCTGACGTGTACACCTGATTGCAATGGAGGTTATTTAGTCAACGAGTTTCCAAGAAGGTGGTTAAACATGAGCGTTGACAACACCCGTACCTTCGATCTCGCGTGTCAACAGGGTTCTCCCACTGATCGAGGGGCCATGACTGGCGAAGACCGAACTGTCGCAACACTCGATACGGGCAGTGCGGCTCGATGAAGATGTCAAACACCAATGCCATGGTCATCAACCAGTACGCGGCATCTCGGGTGCACAGAGGGGACAACCCCCGTGGTGCCCGGCTTTGGATAGCCACGTCACTGTATGGCTGCCAGATGACGTCCTCCGGTCGCAGACGGTCCAGCTCCCACACTATCTGGTGATATGCCTAACGCATAGTCATGTGTGCCCACGTATGCTGCAAATGAATGTTAAATTTGAATTTATACAACTAGTGCACATACCAGTCATCGAACCCACAACGTACCCATCGTGGGTCGGTCCTCAGGAATGGTGTCTCGGTACAGGGCCAGCTCATACTCCTCCTGTGACACAACTGGTTTGGCTACGGCGATCTGCTAGCACGCCCAGAGTTGCAGGAAAAGAGGACATCCGCCGATAATCGAACCTGAGTCTGTCCTGGAGCAAACGTCCGATAGTGCGTGGTACATAGCGGCCAGGAGGACGGACCCCCAACTATACTGTGGGACAGAACCCTGCTCGGAGTCATCAATAGAACACACGTGTGAGATCAACTCGTTAGTCATCGAGTTGCCGTAGGTGTTGCAGAACATCATCCAGCCGAAGAGCCACAACAAGTAAGCTTCTAAGAACCTGTCAACAGTGCCCTCGTTTGCATCGGCATGCAGCGTCTTAATCTATTTAACAGAAAATATATTGTCAGAGCACAATGACATAATAGAGATGGTTGTAAATTGAAACTAGACTTACAGTAAACTGGAGAAGCCACTTCTTGGTGACCCTGTGGGTCTCATATCCCGGCATAGAAGAAATAGCGACGAGCCCCGGTACCCTCATCACGCCTGCGAACCGCTGTGTGATGTCATCCTTCCACCCCTATAGCCCATCTATAGGGTCCACTGGAACTCTAGCTAAAGGAAGGCCAAGCATGTAGGAGACGTCCTGCAGCGTGGGTGCCATCTCCCCACAAGGGAGGTGAAAGGTCCGTGTCTCCGGCCTCCACCGATCCACAAGTGCCGCCAACAGAGATCGATCTAGATCAAATCTCCTAGCCGGGTCCCTCTCGATCATTGTGTCCTCTATCATCCGGCATAGTGGAATGAGGCCGGCCTCCGTCAACCTGCAACATCGATGGAACCGATCACATGTCATGACAACGGTGCATAATGTAATGTAAAAGATTGTTAAAAACAATTGTTTAGATGTAGTACCTGGAAACCCATCGAGAGTCTAGACGAAGAAGCTGCCGCGAAGTCCGTGGTCTCAACGTCGAAAGAGAAGCTCCCTATATAGCCGACTGGTACGATTGTTGTGTGGCATCTATCGTAGGGTCCAGTAGCTCCGGCGTATCTCGTTGTGTCATACCTGCAACATGAAAAATAAGTAAAGATAAGCATGAAAAATAAATGATACAAATAATTAAAGTAAATATGAACATAAAAAATAAAAAATAAATGATACCAATAAATATTGTAAACATGAACATAAAAAATAAATTATACGAGCAAATATTGTGATAAAAGAATGGTAGTTCATAACGAGGACCATAGAAGCTCATAAGAATTACAACACGATAGTTCATCATCCCTCACATCTAATTAATTATTACAACAAACTTGGACACCACACGGTAGTTCAAGCTCTACCACATTTAATTAACCATTACAACAACTTTAGACATAGCACGATAACTCAACATCCGACACATCTAACTAATTATTACAAGACGATACAAATGCATCACACTTAGACAACATAGCCATCTCCTCTGATGCGCCTAACATGACGACGCCTTGTAGTTACCTTCACCCGATGGTCGACTACCATCGGCACCGTCATTAGATGGTCCAGCTTCTGCGGCGTGTAATCCAGTAGCTGTTTTAGGACACTTCTTGTATGTGTGCCCATATTCATCACACTTACCACACCTCTTCACCCTTTCGCCCGCTTCGGACTCATCCATGTCATTCTTGATACGCCTTGTCTTGCGTCAACCTGCTTTTACCCTAAGCGAGCCTCGAGCTGGAACATACAAGATCTATGGCTGCACAGTTGTGAATGTCCCAATAATGTCGAAACCATATATCTCATGGTTCCATGTGTGGTACACAGCTTCCTTCATGAAGTATAGTGAAACATAACACCGTGGATGAATCCCACACTCACTGCAAACTACGAGTACGTGTGTGCATGGCTTGTGAAGTAAAGCGGGTTTTCGGCATGAGCACGAATATGTTCCATCAGCTTTCAATACACACTCTTGCACCGCTCACTTACGGTTGATACCACGCCTTGATCTGTCCCTGCACTGAACTTCATACCTATGCTCCGTCATACCATGTGTCATTGCTCAATGATTCCGGGCCTTCTTTATACCCTCATAAATGTACTTCTTTATCTTGTCGGCATATATCAAACTATTGTCTGCCATTGATGGCCCAGCTGCTATGAGCCGATCCCTGAAGTACTTGCAAGTGCCATGCAAAATGAACTCAACGATGCCAACATGTGGGAGAGCACGTGCACCTCGCATGACCCAATTGTATATCTCCGCCAAATTTGTGGTCATTATACTGTAGCGTGAACCATCCTTATCAAACAATAAAGCCCACTTCTCCTTTGGTTCCTTCTCAATCCACTCAGAAAATTTAGAAATTTCCGATGCTTTCCTCCTCTTCATTCGTGGTGGATCACTCGTAAGATTACCAAGTGCTTCTGGAGCGTCATCACTTTCAGGCTGCAGCTTCGATTTGTTCTCATCTGTTTGCTTACTAGTCAACTCATCCAACCGGTCTCACAACTCATTGAACTTCTTCTGCTGGTTTTGTGAACATAACCTTTTGAAAAGGTCCATCAGACTCTTGTTCCTAAATTGTTTGTAAAAGTTAGCACCCGTATGTCTCATACACCATCTGCTCTTAACATCAGGCTGCTTGGCGGCACCGTACTCAGAGCTGCCATGCTTCACATCATCACAATAGCCCGCATCATGCCCGCATGCCGATCATGTATCAAGCAAACATCTGGTCTTCCCCTGACAACGTGTTCCTTCACTCGTTTTAGGAACCAATACCAGCTGTCAGTGTTCTCGCTCTCAACAAAAGCAAAAGAAATTGGTAAAAGTTGGTTGTTCCCATCAACTCCTATGGCTGTCAAAATTTGGCCTCTATATTTACCTGATAGGAATGTGCCATCAAGATATAGGATGGGCCTATAGTGCAGAAATGCCTAGATGCATGCTGCAAAACAAAAGAATGCTCTCTGTAGATGTCGAGCACACCGAAACGTATACTTTTCAATGTCATTTGTGATTCTCACATAGTCTCGGTGAATGGGATCCATACACACATAATAGCCATTCAATCCGCTATGTGAAAAGGAAATCACAAGTAACATCGACAATATAAATTCCGAGGCACCGAATATTGAGCAAGGGAGATATTACTGGGACTCACGCGTGCCAGTCAACTTCAGCCTGGAGTGTGCCCGTCAAACCACTCGAAGGTGGCGACCAGATGTGTTACACATCCAGGAGACTTGACCAAAATGCATGAGCTCTACAACATCTCTAATGATCAAAATTCATACTCATGTATTAGCAAGCCGGAATCATATCAAACTTACTAAGACACTTTCATCTAGCAGTTGATATCGTAATAAGGGTAATTCAGAGTCTTAGCTATTACATAAATAGTGTCTTAACTATACATATGGCCGACCAGCCCAATAGTTATTGGTTCAGTGGAAGCATCACTACCAAAAACCTTTCTGCAACCGACCGGGGTAAACCCTAGTTAGAACCATCCTGAAACTCAGGAGCATCCCCATCAAAGCATTCATCATCATTAAAGGACTCTCCTGCGTCTGATTCTAAAATAAAACATTCCACACAGAAAACAACGATAATAACAAGAGTCAGTACATTACGAATAATATACTAGCATCGCTAATCCTAACGTACATGCATGGCTTAATCAAAGGAAAAGCTTAAGTAGGTTTTGTAGGACCAAAAAAGCGACCAGAGGGGGGAGGTGAATGGGTGCCTCACAAAAATTCACGAAAGCAATTCGAGAAAATTTCAGATAAAAAAAACCGCTTCACAAATATTTAGCAAGTATGATTAGTAGGAGATCCAAACATATATCTGTGACCACTAAACAATTGGGAGAAGGAAGAACAGAACCAATAACCAACCAAACAATGAAAAATTGTGAGAAGAATTTAACGAGCAGTAAAACCACAGCAGCAGGTACCCTTCTCCTTATGCAATCTGGCCGACCAATGAGATGGCTGCAGGCCAAGCGGGACCTGCGAGGATTGAAGCCCCCTCCTGCTCCCTGCACGTCGCACAGAAGAGAGGCAGCAGCACCCTCACGCACCCCCTGGCAAGGTTACCTAGATTTATTTGTTCCCTGCCAGCAGAAAACAGAAACAAGATGAGATGCACACATAAAAACAATTCACGAATACGAATGATTAAACCGAGTGAATGTTCTACAAGATTGCATATAGCCTCCGCCCAATCGTCCTCCCTCTCTTGATTGGAGAGATCAACAACAATCCCCCACTAGAATCAAAGCCCTAGGCTAGAAAGGAGAAAGAGGGCACGCCAAGAATCCCACACCCAGAAGAAGCTGCTCGGGCGCCGTCTACTTAAAGGGACGGCCCCAAGGGCTTTCTCTCCTAAAAAGAAAACTCCCATTCCTCTCTCTCCTAATTGCCACATGCTTATTCCCTAAAGGGTGGCTCTACCTAATTATAAAAGTGCCATTACGTACTGTGTAAGCCAATACGCAATGGCGTGTCGATCCAAACGAATCATCCTGTATGGCAAACTCCGCGATGTCCGCGATCCCTCCATCTTCGTGATGTGATCCTCGCGATGTCGCCGCACGACCATCCGAAATCGTATCGCGATCGCCGGAATTTCCATCTTTGGCCGGGCGTCCCGGTACGATGCATGGCTTTGTGGCTCAACCAGCAAACCCCGGATTTTGTGGCGTAATCCGGAAACCTCTCTACAACGTCCTCCCATCGTGTAGCCAGGTACAGTAGACGTACACCGCACAATCACCTGTCCCTCGACCGCAGGACTCGATCCACCCTTCACGGTCCCACGGTTCATCGGCATGGCATCCTATCCTCGTTCTTCACTCGTCGCTGCATGTCTTGTCTCTCCCTGTCACCTGCAACCACAACCTGCCAAGAGACACGTCACACGCACACCGTGTTGTCAATCGCTCATCACCAAGGTCCTGCCAAAGAAGGAGCAACACAATGCAATGACCAATACGAATTTAAGGTCTGAAATCTTTTGAAAACCAAATGGCCAGGCAAAAACATGCAAGTTCCAAACTCAGTACCAAGCTGAAGGCAAAACATATAGCAAGTTCACACGACGGTTCACAAAAAAAAATCAAACAAAGTTCACTTCAAACGCTTCAGTCAGGTCTATGTCATCAGAGACAAACCCGTGGCACACACGTCATCTGCATCTCGGGCAAGCTGTGAGTAACCAACTTAGGCCTTGTTCGTCAGTAGTACTCTGCAGCGCGTTTTTGGAGTTCGGAACTTCGGTACTGTTCGGCACTGTGTTGCATTGTTCGGGTACTGTGCGGTACTGTAGCAGCGATTGCGCCGTTGGCTGTCCGCGCGCGCGCCGCAACGTCGCCGACCGTTAACTGATAACGCGCGGCTCTGCCGACAAAAACCGTCAACGGCGCTGAGGTCGGCGCGCATAGTAAACACGGAAAATTTTGTATTGAAACTTTTTGCAAAAACTTACACTGTGCAGTAGTTTGAAAAGCGTGCGCGGACGAAAAATACCGTTCGCGGCGGAAACTTCACAAAATATGTAATTTGCTATGCGCACATGACTGAAAAATGTCTATAACCGTAAAAATAATAATTAAATCCAACAAATGTTGGAATTACGTATTAATTGACGCGTATGTGTAATATTGCGTCCTGTATGAAAAAAATTAAAACGTAGTTAGGAAAAATTGCAACTTTTAAAAAATCTCAGCAACGACTTCGTTGCCGCAAAAATAATAATTAAATCCAAAAAAGTTTGAATTACGTAATGATTTACGCGTGTTTGTAATACTGTGTCCAGCATCACAAAATTAAAACGTAGTTACTCAAAACTTTCAATTTTAAGAAAATCTCCGTAATGACTTGGAAACTGCATAAATAATAATAAAAATCCAATACATACTCGAATTATGTAATAATTATAGCGTACTGCTAATACGGCGTGCAACATGAAAAAATTAAAACGTAATTAGTGAAAAAGTCAAATTTTTACAAAATCTCATCAACGACTTGGAATCTGCATAAATACTAATTAATTCTAATACATATTGGAATTAATACATAACTGACGCGTAATTGTAACATTGTGTCTAGCGTGAAAAAATTAAAACGTAGTTAGGAAAAAGATCGTAATTTGGAAAAATCATGCAACGACCTATAATCCGCATAAATAAAAATTAGGTCGAGTACATAGTGCAATTACATAAAAATCGACGCGTATGTTGAATATTGCGTCACTATGAAAATGTTAGGGAGTAGTTAGGAAAAATTCCAATTTTTACAAAATCTCTACAACGACTTCGGAACCGGAAAAAATAATAATTACATGGAACAAATGTTGCAATCACGTAATAATTGTAGCATATTTGTAATATTGCGTGCAGCATGAAAAAATTCAAACGTAGTTAGGAAAAAAGTCCAATTTTTATAAATGCTCATCAGTAACTTGCAAACCGTATAAATCAACTAAAGTGAATGCAGTACATTTTTTAGGTACATAACAAATAGATGGCTCAGGAGCATTTCGGATAACTATTATCCTGCTGAGGAACTACTGATAGCGATAGTACACCTCATCGGCAATCCAATCACGCAAGCTGCTCATAGCATGCTCACTATTTGTCGCGTAGTACAGCTGATCGAAAAATGCGTGCTGCGGGGGCACGGGATAGCCGTTGTAAAGAGCATTGTTCTGACGGTAGTACGGATCCCTACTATCCAACCTGAAATTGTGCAGAGCAAAAGCAGCATGTATAATCCGTGATGGAACACGTTCATCACGATAGTATGGTATTTCTTTAAGGATTTTCCACTGCTTTTTTACGATGTCGAATGTTCTTTCAACAATACCTCACAATGAGGAATGTCGATAGTTGAATGTCTCTTCTCGTCCCTCCGGTGGTGGTGCTCCTTTTCTGCCAAGTTGATCCCTATGGTAACGGACATGTGGGAACGGTGTAAGAAATCCCATCCTACTAGGAAAGCCAGAGTCGACAAGTAGGTACCTTCCTGCGTTAAAATTGCAAAATTATTAGTTTTGCATTACACGTCAAACTTGAAATGTACTAACATACGCCTTTCAAAAAAATTAGTGAACAGATTTTACTCACCAAATGGGACCCGTGGGAAATTGTCGGGGTAGTACTGCACTGCCTCGTTCAGAATCCTTTGCTCGTGAACCGATCCTGGCCATCCAGCATTGCAGAAAATAATCCTCCCGTCGTGATTACAAATGACGAGAACATTTTTCGTCATTACATGGTGCCGGTTACAGTGTTGAATAGAAGTAGCTGCAGAAGTCACTACGGACACATGCGTTCCGTCTACGGCACCCACTGACTGGTAAAAAGGTTTGAACCAATCTGAACTTAGCAGCACTGGGTGAGGTTCGGTGAAGTTGGGATCCACAGGTTTTAAAATATTCGCAGCCAGGTCGTTCATAGCAGTCAAGACTTGGTGGAAGTAAATAGAAACTGTTGAGGTAGAGCGGACCCATCGATTGTTGGCGTCTCTATTGGAACGATTTCCACTCATAATGTACAAGAAAATCCCAAGTTTTTCCATAGAACATACCTTGGCTGTTCCATCGAGGCCGTATGAAGTGATCAGGAGGTCATGTAAGCTGTTTATTTGTTCTGTACTCAACCGGAACATTGCTCGACATTGGTTTCGATTTTCCAATGTTTCCATCATCCAACTCATGCCGGTTTGAACCGGTATTCTGTTGGGTGCTCTCTCATTTACCTCCTCATCAGCGGCTACTATGTCGATGATGGCATCGTCCTCGTCACTGCTAGAGTGTCCTCTCCAGTTTGATCCAGCACCACCAGTACTCATTTCCGTATTCCTTCATAATTTCACAACCCAAAAAAACCATCATAAATCAGTTTGCATGCAATTTACAAATTGTAAAGCACAAGTAACGGACATGTGTAATGAATGCATTTCACATATTATACAAGACAAAGTAGCACTCGGTCGTTTTACGATCAACATTTCAGTGAGCAAAAGCAACAATTGAAGTAAAATTTTAATTTTCATAAGCAGCAGGGATCTGGGCAGCAACTGAATTAACAGTTCAACAACACTGTCATCACTGTACTGCACACATAGCAAATGTTATAATACTCCGCAAATATTGCATAATCTCAGCAAGAACATAACAAATGTAACCACGCGAAAAGTAATTAACATCAGGTTTATTGTTAAAACAACACACTCGATACTGCACGAATCAACATGGTTATGCAAAGATAATAATACAACTAATGATACTACTAGCAGCTAGTTGGTGGCACCAGAAGAGGAGTCGGCTCCTTTTCCACCTGTAGAGATGTATTCCAGCCGCATTGCTGCGTCTGGAAGCCGAACAAAGCAGAAGCAATGGTAGGGATCGTGGAATAGCCGACAAGCAGCATACCAAACCGGACCCCCAATAGGGTGGCCATCACTTTCCGCTAGCTGCAAGCATGCCTCGTGACCTGTAGCCTTAGCTGCAGCTGCCTCCCTTGCGCGGCTCTCCATCGACTCCATTCGGAGGGCTGCAAGCCGTTCTAGTGCCTGACCAGTGGAGGAGCTGCGGGACTTCTTGGCAGACCCCCCTGAGCTACTGCAATCTGCGGCCGGCCTTTTCCCCTTACCCCTGTCCTTAGCTATTGGTGGCATTGCCGACGGAGCTGGTAGTCTGTAATTGGCAGTGAGCTGTGACATGTCGATGGTCTGCCACTGTACTACCCCTTGTGGTGCGCCTTGGGCAGCCCCCGCGATGTCGGAGTGGTTGCCGACAACCGTGCGGCCACCGAACACCGCGTGGTGAAGGTCGATGTGCTTCAGAGGGTCATTTCTGAAGACGATCACACCTTTCCTCAGCTGTCAAAATCATATTAAGCACCAGTTAGATGATAAGCAATGAAATACTAAAAAAGTTTGCAAGTTGACAACCGAGTCAGCATACTGCAGTGTTCAAAACTTTATAATGATGGAACAAAACTGAAGAAAATGATGCATGCTGCAAACTGTATTGTATGTTTTTAATCCTACCATATCTGTCAAGGACATAGCAAATTCAGTTCATTGTCAAATCTACAAAGTTTCAGAAAAGGACATAGCAAAGGTCATAAACAGAAATCATAATGTCTGGTAATATAAGTTTTGCATTATTTATACTTGCCATTCAGAGAAGTGCAGCCGAAAAATAGAACAACATAGAGACTACATTTTCATGCCTGTACCATCATGTAGTTTCAGAATGTTGGTGACAAAGAACAGTTGTCTCCTTAGTCAATTCTTGAGATGTCAATGATCAGATTGTAAAGGAAATTCATATGGTATAACAATTTTCAGGACTCATTTGGAGTTATCCCATAAAGAGGTTTTGCACAATTGGAAAAAATCATATGCATTTCATTCATACAGGACAAAAAACCATAGTGTAATACTGCCTCCATTGAAAATGGCTGATTGGAATAAATCATCTGATCTACAGCAGTTTGTCAACTTATATGCATGTATAGGCAGTATATTAGATTGAAACTTGACAAAAATTTCAGGCCAGATTTCAGACTTTTAGAATTCAGATGAGATAAAGATAGTGGTTCTATACGCCAGCACAAAATTCAGTTTACTACTTCAAAATTCATGACAGTACTTCACTTCAAAATCAGTATAGTACTTCCCTTCAAAAATTCAGTAGTCTCAGATGTCAACTTATATGCATGTGTAGGCAGTATATGGGACTCATGGCCAACAAAAATTATGCAAGACAAGATTCAGAATTCATGTTGCAGTTTGGACCTACTGACCCACATCCATTTGCTCCTACAAATGAATGTATGCTACAACCATTTTCAGAAAATTCAAAACAAGTACTAGTATTCAGATTTAAGTGCTACAGCCGTTACACAGAATTTATACTACAGCCATTGTTGTGGGAAATGTGAAAAATTGAAAACCAAATTTATATTATATCCATTTCACAGAAATCGACAACCCATCCATTTTCAGAACAATCTACAATAGTCTCTGAACTTATATGAATATATAGGCAGTATATTACATCATCTATTTCAGATTGTAGATTTCAGGCATTCAGATTTTGGAATTTCAGAATAGAAATTTCATATCAGATCAAGAGATGACTGTAAAAATTATCATACCTGACAAAAAACAGAAGTAAGAAGAAATTCAAAGGACTGATGAGGTAGAGCATGTAGAAAAGGTCAAAAGAAAAACTAAACAGGATTTCAGTTGATGCTTGCAGACCAAAAGCTGAATTTAAAATTGATTTCAGTACTAGACCTATGACTCCATAGCTCAAATATGTCTCCAGTACAAATTTTTGAACAACACAGTTATAAATTTGGAGTACCAAAAATTGGAATGCATACTGTCTCCTGCTATGTATGTCTGCATCTATCTATACATCTATCTATCTATATATCTGACAAAGGAAAAGCATGTGATGGGGCAATTGAATTTTAGACATTGCAGTCTCTATTTCTGAACCATGCAAGAACACTAGTATAACAAGGTTTTCAATTCATATATTGCACTGTAAATTCATAACCATATATAAACTGCAGCTCAGAACATTTGTGGCCAAAAAAAAGAATTGCAAAATTAGATTGAGCCAGTGCTGCCATACCCCATTTTGGCTTTTCCACCATGAATCGTTGGCGACAATGGCTGAAGTAACCGGATCACGACCAAGGCCAGTGGCCTGCGATTCCAGCCACACCCACAAGTGGAACCGTTTTTTACAATCGCGCCAGATGTACTGCAATTGCCCTCGATTGACCACCTTCCTGCATTTCTCATACATTTTCTTCTCCAAGTTATCCCATGCCTTGCTCTTGGGGGTGTTGGAGGTGATGTTGTAAGCTGCAATCTCCTCCAAGCAGCTCTCAAGAAAGACACGAACCTCCATATAGGTCCAGCGGTGGCGCCCTTCCGACATCTACTACGGCCAAGTCAAGCTAGAATGAACTTAAAAAATCGTGGGTGGGCATGGTGGTAATACCTTTGTTTCATCGTGGTCACGGATGACGTCCCAATTAATTGAACGGCCGACGATGGCAGGGCTCACTCGGCGGACGAACTCGACGATGTCTTTTGGAGACTTGGCGTAGACCTTGCATAAGGCGTCGGCGATGTGCAGCACATCGTCGGCTGCTACCTTGGCGTTGCCTGCGTCGGAGGTCACCGACTCAGAGGAACCCTCGCCGGACTCCAGATCTGCGGCGGGTACAGAGGTGGAGCACGCTGGAGGGGATTGAACAATGGCCCCCTCCAATGCAGGCTGCAACAGCTGCTGCTCCCTCTTCCGCTTCTTCCCCCTTGTGTCCATCGGACGGAGGACGGGCTCGGCCTCAAATAGAGGTGGGGCAAAAACTCCGCCAGCTTAGCCGCCTTCAAGCGCGTCAGGTCGCCAGCGCTGTGGCACCCGTGCTCTCGAAGCTGTTGGCGCACAGCAAAAGCTACCCGGCCGGACGGGCGCCGCTCACAACGCGCACAGCGAGCGCACTGGCCGGCTTTCACTGCCCTCGAGGGCGACGCCGATAGGTCGAGCGCATGTGCTGCCGCCACCTTCCGCCACTGCTGCCGCAAGAGAACGCGCGACCGGGAATCGATGGGGGAAAAAAGGAGATTCCTCTGGTCGTCGCGCCTCGCTCTCCGCCTGACTTCGCGAGAGCTCCTGGAGGAAGAAAGGGGATCAATTTGCTCCATTGCATAGGCTGGGACGGAAATTTTTCAGCTCGCCGTTCGGCAGCTGACGGACAACATGACGCCGTTACGTACTAACTGAAGGCAGGTGACGGACGTCTTGCGTGCTACAGTACCACAACGGATGGATTTACTGTGTGCCAGCAGCTTCGCTGGTTCGGAACACCGCCGCTCACTGACGAACAAAGCCTTAGGCTGCCAATCCAAAAGCACCAGTCCTTTATATAAATATCCCAATTTTTCAGCATCTCATTTTTTGAAATTTAATATCCCAATTTTTACATGCTGAATATAACCCATTTTTCTTTTGGTGTCCCTGCTGATCCGGGATCTTTTGACAGCCCCTGGACTATAGAGTGCCCGGTTCATGTGTGTCTTTGCGACACGAAGGAACTTTGCCCTTCCATAGGCCCAAAGGAAGCTACATTTGCAGTGATAAAGTCTTTGACTCATTGCAAGGAAGTCAGAAAACCGAACCATGAGCAAGATATACGTCAAGAATTCAACAAGACACTAAATCCAGAAAAACATGCAGTGCCTAACACAAGTATTAAGTGAATATATGTGCTGTTTTGAAAACAAAAATTGGTCAAGCAAAGCATTACAACTTCTCCAAAAGCATCGGTCACAAACTAGCAAAAACAAGTATAAAGCATATGGAACCGAAGCAACTTACAATGATACTAGAATGGATAACACACCCCGAACTCACCACGCAAGCGTGCAAACGTGGTTTGATCGAGAGGTTTAGTCAGAATATCCGCAAGTTGCTGACTAGTATCAATGTATTTAAGCTCAATGTCACTCTTCTCAACATGATCCCTCAGAAAATGATGACGAACCTCAATGTGTTTTGTCTTAGAATGAAGGACAGGATTCTTTGCAATACTAATAGCGCTAGTGCTGTCACACAAGAGAGGAACGCGAGGAAACGACAAACCAAAATCGCGAAGGGTAGCTATCATCCATAAAAGCTGAGAACAACAACTAGCAGCAGCAACATACTCAGCCTCAGTAGTAGATTGAGCAACATTGGATTGTTTTCTAGAGGACCAGGAAACAAGCGAAGAACCCAAAAACTGGCAAGTACCTGAGGTAGACTTTCTATCCAAACGACACCCAGCAAAATCAGCATCCGAATAACCACACAAACTGAGAGTCGAAGCAGCAGAGTACCAAAGACCAAATTCAGGAGTAAATCGAAGATACCTCATTATGCGCTTCACCGCCTGATGATGAGAAGTCCTGGGGGACGCCTAAAAACGAGCGCACAGACACACAGCAAAGTGTATATCCGGCCTCGTCGCAGTCAAGTACAACAGTGACCCGATCATGCTTCGATATTCCTTCTGATCCACGGGCTCTCCATCCTCATCAGCATCCAACGCTGCACACGTCGGCATGGGCGTAGAGATTGGCTTTGCATCATCCATACCAAACTTCTTTAGGACATCCTTTGTATACTTTCCCTGATGCACAAATGTACCTTCCGACGTTTGTTTTATTTGTAAGCCCAGAAAGAACTTCAGCTCGCCCATCATAGACATCTCAAATTCTTTGCTCATCACATCTGCAAATTTCTTAACAAGAGCAGGAGAAGAACCACCGAAAATGATATCATCCACGTATATCTGTACTATTAAAGTGTCATTGCCTTGCCTGAGGAGAAATAACGTTTTATCAACAGAACCCATTTTGAACCCATTCTTAAGCAAAAAAAATTTTCAATCTAGCATACCAAGCACGAGGTGCTTGTTTCAAACCATATAAAGCCTTTTGCAACTTAAAAACACGATCAGGATAATTTGGATGCTCGAAACCAGGAGGTTGTTTAACATAAACTTCCTTTTCTATGTACCCGTTCAGAAAAGCACTTTTCATGTCCATTTGATAAAGCTTATAACCATGTGAAGCAGCAAATGCAAGCAAAATACGAATAGCTTCTAAACGAGCAATAGGAGCAAAAGTTTCACCATAGTCAATACCCTCCTTTTGACAGAAACCCTGAGCCACCAATCTGGCTTTGTTTCTGACAACAAGACCATCTTCCCCTTGTTTGTTCTTAAAAACCCATTTGGTTCCAATTGGTTTACAAGAAGGAGGTGGATCAACCAAAACCCAAACCTGATTACGTTCAAAATTTTCTAACTCCTCATGCATGGCATTGACCCAGTTAGAATCAGATAATGCGTGTCCAACATCTCGGGGTTCAAAAGAGGCAACAAATGCAGAATTCACAAAAACATAGTGATGACGAGATTTATACCTTGTCGTGCGCTCATGCAAATTACCTATCATCTGTTGAGGTGGATGGTGACGCTGGATATGTCGTGGTGCAGTCTTCTGTGAAATTGCCTCCCCCTCAACTGCAGGTGTATCATCAACAGTAGACGAAGCTGCAGGCGCAGCGGTAGACGTATGTGTCGGCGACGATCCATCCTCCAATGTAGTGGAGGGCGCCTCCTCAGGCTGTGGGGTTGGCGCGGCCTGCACCTTTAGCTCATCTTCGTCGTCGTCGTCACATCCATCTGCCTCTTCCTCATCCTCAAAAATGTCCTGCCCAATCTCATCATCACCTGCACACTCAAAAGCAGAAGAGAGACAAGGCATCGTCTCGTCGAAGGTGACCTCACATGTCTCCTCGATGCGGTTAGTGTCAAAATTAAGCACACGGTACGCTCGCCCTTGCAATGCATACCCCAAAAATAACCCATCAGAAGAACGCGATTCAAATTTATCCAAATTTCCCTTTTTCAGAATAAAACACTTGCAGCCAAAAACTCGAAAGTGGGAAACTCTGGGAGGTCTACCAAATCTCAACTCATAAAATGTTTTCCCCAAATACACTCTCAGAAAGATGCGATTTGCCACATAGCAAGCAGTGTTGATTGCTTCAGCCCAAAAACGTCTAGGAGTTCTATGTTCATCAAGCATTGTCTTAGCCATCTGAACAAGCGTACGATTTTTGCGTTCAACAACACCGTTTTGGGGAGGAACATAAGGCGAGGAAAACTGATGATCAAGACCATGTTCCGAACAAAAAGCCTTCATACGAGCATTCTTGAATTCCTTACTGTTGTCGCTGCGAATTGCTCTAACGGCATTATTTGATAACTCGTTTTTCAGCTTTAGAACAAGATCATGAATATGAGAAAAAGCCTCATCCTTAGATTCTAAAAAGAACACCCATGAGAATCGAGAAAAATCGTCCGCAACGACGAGCACATACCACTTCCCACCAGCAGACTGAACACGGGCTGGACCAACAGTGTCCATATGTAGCAGCTCACCTGGTCGTTCTGTCATCACCTGAGTCACAGGTGCATGAGGAGCAGCAACCATTTTTCCATGTTTGCAGGGAGCACAAATCAAATCCTTTTCAAACTTGAGTTCGGGCAAACCATCAATCAAATCCATCGAACTCAAGCGGTAAAGCAAATCAAAGCTCAAGTGGCCCAAGCGACGATGCCGCTTCCAAATCAGGAGAGAACCATGAGCAACTAAACAGTGAGTCTTACCAAAATATTTTGAAAAATCAACCATGAAAATCCATCTAAAGGGAGAAATCTTGCAAACAAGGTTACCAGCAGAATCAAGAACTCGCGAATTCCTTTTCTTAAAACGCACCTCAAAATCATCCTCAAGAAGTTGCGAGACAGAAAGCAAATTATAATGCAAATTTTTTACCAACGCAACGTCCTTTAGCGTGAATTTCTCAGTTACCTTGATACTGCCATGCGCCACGACCTTACCTTTACTATTATCCCCAAATGTAATGTTTTCTTTTACGCTCGCGGGGGTGAGACTGGAGAACCATCTGTCATCTCCGGTCATGTGGCGCGAACAACCAGAGTCCATTATCCATATGTTCTCCTCGCCTCCGACCTGCAGTCAACAACGAGAGCAAGAGTGAGCTAATGACTCAACATTGGGGTTAGGATAGTGCAATAAAAACCAGTGCTGAGCCACTTGCTCAAAAGAAGCATTAGCGAAATCAAAGCTCTCAAAAGAACGATGAGAACCACGAGGGGGAAAACGTGGCCTGTCATCCCTATGATGTGCAGGAGCACGAGTACGTGAACGAAAATCAGAATAGCGAGAAATAGGTTCAGTCTCAAATTACGACGATCATGGACACCACGTGCAGGGTACCACTCACGTCGTTCAGCATGCATCCTCCGAAAACAAAACACATAAAGATGACCATCACGATCGCAAAACTCACAATGGTAAAGATTACGTGCAGGAGCAAAAGATGTTTTAGCCTTAAAGCCAGAAGAACCAAAATCAGGCTTAGTCATAGTGGAATGATCACATGAAGAATCAGTTGGCTTAGCAATCTGTGCACCCTTGAAGTGTTTTGGTTTAGGCACCCAAACCTGCTTTTTAGGGGCAGATCTGGACGTCTCAACCAACAACCCATCAGAGGTGACACTTGAACCCTTCCTAGGAGGTGGTCCAGTCTATTTAGCCAAAGGTGGATTCTTTTCATCAACAGGTGGTCCACTTTTCTCACCAAAAACATGTTTCAAATCATAACCAAGACCAAAACGCTCACCCCGTTTAATTTGAGCAATAGACATACCAATCTGGGGTTCACGAATCGAACACCAACCAAGAATAATTCTCAAATGCTTATTTTCCTCTTCCAAATCAGCAAATTTAGCCCTTAAATCATTATTTTCAGCAACAAAAATCGGGCAAGTTAAGCATGACTGCAAAACCGGACAAGTATGTTTTTCCAACTTAACAACACATGATTTAGCAATATTTAATTCAGATTGTAAAGCTGGACAGTTCGAGCAATCCGATAGATCAGGACAAGTGTGTTTTTCAAGATCTTTAACCCGGCATAAGGCATTATCCAACTCAATTTTCAGAAGCGGGCAAGAAACACAAGAACCAAGCAAAATTGAATGAGAACGAGTTTCTTCTAATTCAGCATTAAGTTTATCTCGCCCATCAACAATAGAAGCATATTTGGTTTGCAACTCCGAAATCGAAATCATATGAATTGAGCATTCTTCACATTCAGTGGGTTCAGCAGGAGTAGATGCAGCATTTTTAAAAGCAGCTAACTCAGCACAAAGTTTATCATATTCAGTCTTAAGTTTTTCCGAAACTTTATTATGCTTATGAACAATTTTAGTTAATTCTGCAATTTTTTGTTCTGCGGGAGTTTCTACCTCATCATCAGAAGATTTGTCATTGTTGTTGTTGTCAGTCGCTGCATCATCCTCCAAAGCCATCGTGCAAATCCCACCATCATGATCAGCGTCGGCAATGAAGCAAAGTCCGTCTGTCTTCTTCTTGGGCGCCTCGTCCTCAGAGTCTGAATCGCTGGAGTCCGACAAGCCATCTGAAACAAAATTACCAAGAGAAGAGAAAAAGACATGTGCCGCCTTAGCAACCTGCTTGTTAGAGTGTTTTTGACTGTCTTTCTTCCAACGCTTGTCCTTCTTCTTGTTCTTCTCCTTGTACTGCTCCTGGCGCCTAGAACTGTTGCCCTGCTCAAAAGATCTCACTTTGTTTGGGCAGTCAGCAGCGAAGTGGCCTCGCTCACCACAGTTGAAGCATCCATCGGCCCGTCTTCTATTTCGCCTGTTCTTGTATACGCGCTTGAACTTGTTGGAGAGCAGTACAAGCTGATCATCATCCAGCACCTCGAACTCCTCATCTGCAACATGGCACAAAGAAGACAACGCAAAACTGGGAACATTTGGATTAGAGTTAGTGTTAGTGTTAGTCTTATTCCCAGAAATCAAAGCCATTGGAATATCAGAAGAAGAAGCAGCTGTGGGATTTTTCAATTTGCGTTTAGAGATGATTTCAATTTCCTTTGATTTGAGTTTACTGTAAAGCTGATCAGTAGTAAGAGTATCATAACCAGCAGATTCAGTGATCGCTTCAACTTTCATCTCCCACTCGTCAGTAAGTGAATGCAACAATCTGAGATCCCTCGTATGATCATCATAAGGCATATTATTATTCAAAGCTCTCATCTTATTCACAATCACTTGAAATCGAGCAAACATGTCATCGACGGACTCACCAGGCAACTGGCAAAAGGCATCAAACTCTTTTCGATAGATCTCAAATTTTTGGTTTTTCACAGTGTTGGAGCCCTCATGATATTTTTTAAGTTTATCCCAAATCTTGTAAGCGAGCTCTTCACTGGAAACCCGATCATATTCAGATTTGTAAATTGAAGACTGCAAAATAGCAACAGCACAATGATTTGTTTCCAAAAGCTCGATCTCAGCGGCTTCAGTCGGATCCTGAGCTGGAATCAATGGTGCCAAACACATTTCCATATGCCGAAAGACACATTGGAGTGGTTTTGAGCGGTTTCGTTTTCGCACCCTGCAATCATTTGTGTGGCCCTAAAGACACATGTAAAATAACTTTTGCAACCAACGGCGTCAAAGACATTTCCATATGCTCAAAAACACATTTCCTAGAAAATATTTCGGCTTGCCCACCGCCTCGTTTCAAAATTATTTATCGCAACCAGTGGTGCCTAAGACATTCCCATGTGCCCAAAAACACTTTGGAGTGGTTTCAAGTGGATATGTTTTCTCACCCTACAAACTTTTTGACGGGCCTACCGACTCGTGTAAGGTATCTTTTGTAATAGAGAGTGCCAAAGACATTCCCATATGCCCAAAAATGCTTTTGAGTGGATTCGAGCGGTTTTGTTTTCGCACCCATATTTCCAAAGTAGGCTCCAAGATCTGAAATTTCAGATTTTGAGTTTAGTTAAAACTCTTTGTTTGAACATAATTAAATAGGAAATAAAATCTAGTAAAAATTTTCTTAATTCACTTCACCCACATGGGTTAAGCTAATTGAATTATTCCACTATTTGTAATGTTTTAAATTTTTATTTGGATAATTTAATTATCGGGTCCATTTATTCAAATAGCTTCGATGCATATGTTTTGAAAATAAACAGGGCCTAGGAAAAATAAAATTTGCCTCAAACTCAAAGAGGGAACTTTTATTTTAACAACCATTTAATATTACATAGCCTCCTAAAAGGTCTTTGTAGTATGTTACAGTAGAACACTTGCATTGCGCTCGTCATTCTTAGGTGATGGATAGTGCTGAAGGTCGAAAAAAGTGCCTGGGTTCCTGAACTAGATGGTAGCTAGCAATCTCGGAAAGTTATCATAAGATTCTTCAAACGTGCCAAACCTCGTCTCTATAACCTTCTGTTTCGTCCTCCATGCCATTTCATAACTGATTGTGTACTTGTATTTTTCTTCTATGTGCCCAATGATTGACTTTGGCTCAAAGTTTAGGTTCTTCATAACTTGGCTATACACCTCACCTGCGACAAATGCTGATGTAATATTACGGTGGTACTTCTTCAATCCTTGTAAGTGGCACAGATGCTTCGTAACAATTGAGACCGGCCAATAATCCTTCCATTTACCCTTGTATGCATGAACCCACCATGGACATCCCTCTCTCTCCTTCACACGCCTCACCTCATAAATAGTTTTGCAAGACTTCTCTACCCTGAACTCCCTCTACAGAGAAATAGCAAAACGCTTCACCGCCTCCTTCAAATCTTCCAATTCAATATAATGAGCACTCTGCGCGACCTAATTCTCCTTATACTCCCATGGCACGTGATGGCCCTCCGAGATAACAAGGCGAGAAAAATCGCCGTTGCAAAAATCTGAAGGCATAGAACTATCCTCGTCAGACAATCCATATCCAATATTCTCCTCGCTCTCCTCATCCTCCCTATCCATTAGATCCACAATACTACCAACCCTCTCTCCCTTGTCAGCCTCATAAGGTTCTTCCACCCTGGTTTCTTCCGGTTCAAAATTGCCTTGCTCTGTGACTTCCATTTCCATACTTTCCACATCATTAGGCATACTTGGTCCCTCATCTTCCCCCATACCAACATCCACCGTGTTCTCCTTCTCGTACACCTGAACGAGAATGGAAAGTGGCCAACAACATTCGCATGCAATCTCAACATATATTCTCCATGTATCGGTGCAATCCATAGTCACAAGTTCCCAAATATAATCTACGGGTTGACGGTTAACCACAACAAAAAGTGTAAGGCCATGGGTCTGTGGATTGATTTTAAAGCCTCTCATCAACCAGTTGCATACACCCCGAAAACTCCTTTCGACAGCTCTATCAATGCCCTCAGTCATACACTTGAACTCAGACAGATCTACCCCATTATGACCATATCTAACATTGCCTTCACCATAATACAAGTCGAATATTAGCTTACTTGACATATCTGTTCACGCATTAACGTCTCGTTATAATACTAAAAAATTATCAATTAATACCTAATATATACTAACTATCAATTCCTAACTATGTTGCTAAATGTATACTAACTATCAATTGCTAACTATGTTGCTAAAAACTTATACGCAATTGCTAACACCTTGTTGGCGCGGAATTTCGACCCGTCCAGCAACCAAACGGGTTCCGCGTTACCACGGCGGCCTGGGAGATCTGCTTAGCTCCAGTGCAGGTCCAAATGGCTTGCCTAGTCGTAAGTAGAGCGTGCCAGTTGATTTGATCTGCAATCAACAAGAAACAAGCGAATCGAGTCAGAAAACAATGGCCGATCGGTCAACAGACCGATGACACATTGTCATAGCCCAGCCGATAGGGCAAAGCTGTATCGGCTCACTTAGAAAATATGTAAAACATGAATCTAATCTTATCGGCCTTCATTGACATGTAGGCTTCAACTAATAATATCGGCCGATAAGAATGACTAAGACAACTACACCAGCTAGTACTCTAGTGCAACCTTATATAAGCCAATCGGCCAGTATAAATACATCAACCAAAAAGAGATTTTAAGATTACTTCATGATCAACACATTTATACTCATCGATCCGCACATATAAGCGGCAAACATATGCAAGTAATATAAAGCAATTACATATGCTAGGTAAGACCGGCTAAAATCCCGGTACTATCCTTAATTACAACCGAAAACAGGCTTTGTGTTAGATCTCAAAACAGGACTAAGGTCGATAGCAACTCAGAGTGTGAATTGAGACTTAACACAAAGAAAATCAGGCCGTCGATTGCTTTTGGGGATGACAGATGCATTGAATAATCTAGCCAAGCATGAGAATTAAACCATCGTCGGCAATAAACCCTAAAACGAGTAAACCGCTGGCAAGGCTTAATCGAGACACTCGTCAAAATTATCCAAGACATGATAATCGACGATCACATCATCGAGGCTTAACGTGTCTAAAGCGACACGCTAGCCCCGACGATGCAGATCGTCGGGAACGAGTTCTTACCTCTGCTCGGAGGAAGCAAGAACTCGCTGAAGAAGACCTCTTGCGAGGGTTGGCGATGCGCCGAAAGTAGATTGAACTGGTTTTTTGTGATTGATTCGAGAGAGTTTTCCTGTACAAACTATCGGGATATTTATACCCGAGGTTACAACAGAACCCTTGTAGGGCACGATCTTATCTACAACTAACAAACAAGTCTTTGCGGCAGACTCTAGCCACAGATTAGATCTAAACTACCTAATTTACAAGATACAATTGCCCAAAACCGAGCTTTATCTCTATTCGGCAACTTCCTTGAAGCTTACTTCGAGCCCAGACCAAGCCCACGTTGACACTGTCAACTCACAACCCGTATCGGCCCGTGACCAGACCAAATCCGTATCGGCCGATATGCCCTTTATAGCAACACACCCCAAGTCCGATACAATTACCGAGTCTGATACAAAGCTTGGTCCGATTCCAACTCAATCCTTCTTCTCTGCTTCGGTTTCCTCTTTCCTTCCAAGTCGATTACCAAAATCCGTCGTCAACACATGCCCCCCAATTCCGCTTCATTATATAATGTAGCGGAATTAGCTCCAGGGAACTCATCGACTCTTTGCTAGGTTTAACCTGAAAACCGCACAGATCCAGATTCGAATCCTCTCGCCGCCGATTCGACAAACCCCTCGTGTTCTTTAATTCCGGCGACCCCTCGGCGTCTCGTCAACTCCGACCCCCTTCACAGCGACCCCTCCAACGACAACGATGGCCTCCGCCCCGTTCTACGCCTCCGAGATCCCTGCGGTAAGTCGATTCCTTCAAAACCCGCATTATTATCATTTCCGCCGATTTCCCCAAATTAGGTCTTTACTTTCTGCCCCCTTTAGGCCTTATATTTTCATCGTCGTTCTCACGTTTTAGGTCTTCAAGAACCAAATCCTGATTCCCACCGACGATAAGTCCCATCGCTTCCTCTTGGGCCCCATGGGCGACTGCGACCCAACCTGACTCATCAACGCCGAGACATACAGAATCCCTTTCAGACAAGCCAAACCCACCGTTTCGGCGTGGAAGCACACCTTCAGATCATGGCCATCAAAGCTTACTGGATATAGGACTTGGCACAAAAGGATCGCTGCCGTCAAACAAGTCCACTGGGATGAGATTGGAATCGGCCAATGCATAACTCTGTCCCTGGCCGATACCAAGAAAAATGAGCCATTAATGTCAGCTGCCAGCTACTTCTGGTCAAATACCTTGAACTCCTTTATGTTCAAGCAAGGTCCGATGACCCCAACCCTTATAGATATCAAGGTACTCACAGGACTAGATATTAGCTCTGAGATCAACCCCTTCAGCCTCCTAGTAAACAGCAGTCACAAGTTGAAGACCAAGAAAATCGGAGGCTGGTCCGGATATATCTCTGAACACATGGAACAGGGATCAGTTTCAGAGCGAGAACACGTAGCTTTCCTGACGCTATGGTTGGAGAGATTTGTCTTCTGCGGATCGACCTGTGGCCCTACTACAAACTGTCAACACTTGGCTCAAGCTTTGGTCGACAAGAGACAAATCCCCTTGGGCCGATACCTTCTAGGAGCTGTATATCGGCTACTCCATGTTGCCACACAAGACCTAATGCTGAAACAGACTGTGGCTCATGGAGGACCATGGTGGTTCGTTCAACTCTGGCTAACCATATACACCAACACCATGGTTGATCGGCCACCTCTATCAGATTCCCGCTTTCCATCCAAATATGCCGATCACGAAGACCCGAGGGACAGAAGATGCATGTCGTACGGGGAAGCAGCCTCCATCTACCCCGGCGCAGATCAATCGGCCGATGATATGGCTGCATGGTTCATCCGCTTCTTCACCGGCCCTCCATCAGCCAGGATGGATATGTTTGTCTATACATCGGACCGAGACTTCGAGCTTCCAGACGACTTGCAACTGAGCTTAATAAATGACGACATGGAATCAAGGGAATTGTTCATGATCGGCCTCACTCCATGCCTGCTTCCAGTAGGTGTCTTTCAGGGAAGGAGCACCAGCTTGTCTTATGAATTTTACACCCCAATGACAGCTGCTAGACAATGCGGGCTCGGACAACTTCCCATCAGCTTGCATCTTCATAAGCTCCTAGAGAGCAGAGGCATAGTCCCATCGGCCCTGATCATGAACAAAGCAATGGAAGTCGAGCTCCCTCATCTCGGTGACTGCGATCGGCTGCATCTGAGTGCCTTCGTGCATATTAACTTCCAAACCTGGTGGCAAGAGTGGGCCGCTCACATCTTTCATCAATCGGCCAGGTTCTACGTGACAGAACTTATCCAAGGCATCAGCCCTCAAGTCCCGGATGAGCCGATTCCATCTGTGAGCAACAGCGGACGAAAGATCTTCTACGCTCAAGCCATAGCTCCATCGGGGTCGACTATTTTAGAGTCTATCATCGGCCTTACTGCCCCAAAAGTGGCATCACTTCTCCAAGGTCCGATGCTTAAAGAAAACCCCAAGAGGAAGGCACCGGCCAAAGGCAAATCGCAGAAAGTCAGCAAGAAAGCCAGAGCTGATGACCAAGCCGATGCTGAAGAGCTATACCCCTCCTTAGAAGAATTCCTCGAAGAACAAGTGATGGAGGAGGAGATCGACGCAGCAGCGGCCGATGCAGACAAAGAAGAAAACCCATCGGTCGAAACCACCCAAGAGCCATCGGCCGAAGCTACGGAGATCCCACCGGCCGATGACCAAGATGACGCCCCGCAACCAAGAAGAACCAGACATGCAGTTCGCAAGGTCAATAAAATCCCTTCTCTGTGTTTACATAATCCCTTTGTACTGTCATATTTTAACCTCATATCCTTTTCAGGCTGCGGTGTCATCTGTATTGAAGGAAAGAACTCAATCGGCCCCTATGCCAAGATCCAAGAAAACAACTTTACAACGACGCGAACGAGCCAAGGCACGATTGAGAACCCCTTCTCCTTCTCCACCGCCCTCTCCGACTGTCTCGGTAAGAATTGATTTTTTGCATTATTTCTTTAATCTCATAGCCCTATTCACCAATTTCCTGCTTTTCAGCCTAGGGCTCCATCACCTTCACCACATCGGCCAGCCCCCTCGCCTGCTATGTCGTCAAAGCAAAGGGAGGCCGATGCGATCACCACCAATGCTCCAACACAGGTAACCATGATCACTCTGATCCTCTTTCTGCCGATTCCTGACTAACAAGACTAACTTCAACCCATGTTGATACTTGCAGAACCTAGCCGACATGTTTTCCTTCGATATCGGCCAGTTCCTTGATGATGAGGATAAGGAAATACCCAGCGCAGCCAAGGCACCAATCTCCGACGATCTGAAGAACCGGCTAACTGACATTGGGAATCGGCTAGAAGCCTCGCTGGAGTGCTTGGTAGAAGACTGCTCCTCCATCAGAGTCAGGGTACAAGAAATCCAAGACGAACTGCCCGAAGACCTGATGGAAATCCTTACGCCGGCCATCTTCCTGGAACAGTACCGATTCAAGCTTTTCAGAGCAAAGGAAAGACTTGCAGAGCGACGACAGCGCGAACAAATGGAATCGGCTCTGTCCGCTAGCAAAGCTCAGGTGAATGCCGATAAGACCAGGTTGGATGAGCTAGCGGTGGAGCCGATCGTGCTGAACATAGGCTTGAAGAACTCCGTCGCCTCGAGGCAGAGCTAGAATCGAAGCTATCCGCTACACGCCAAGAAATCCAGGAAGTCGAAGCCGGGATAACTGCATCGCCCAAGATCATAGAAGACCAGACGGCAAAGCTCAAGGCATCGGCCAAGTACCTCGCAACCCTGAGCAAGTCACTGAAACCAATCCCAGGGACGATGGCCGATGATGCCCAGGCTATCGAAGACGTTGAGCAAATCCGTCGTAAGGCCATCGCTGCTATTGCAGACTTCATTGGGTGATGTAGCACATGTTATTTCTACAATGTAGAACCGTACACCTTATCGGCCATGCAGCCGAATTTGTTTCGATAATTCCAGCTTAATTTATTGATTCTGAAATCCTCTTTACCCTTTATCGGCCGTGCAGCCGAACTGTTTTGAAAATTCCAACCATATGTATCTTCAAGATGAACAATCCCAACCATATGTATCTTCAAGATGAACAATCCGATTATACGCAATCTCATCAACCAGATAGCCGAAGTCAATCGCCAAACTGAACAATCTGTGAAAATTCCTGCATAAACCATCGCATCGGCCAGCAAGCTGAAGTCTTCTGATAATTCCTTGAAAATTCCTGTATGTAATGATGCCCCCCAAATTTTGGAAGATGAGGGCTCATGTTCTGAAATTTGAACTAAGGGCGATAGTATTTATCGGCCATCTAGAGACGATGTTTGACTACATCGGCTGTTATCATAAATCGGCTAGGGGGCCGATCATGAGTCAATCCAGATACTGGGATAATACCGTTTCAAGTATTTGCCATTGAGAGCTCGTCCATAAATCTCGCCATCTAATCCCTTGAGCAGATAGGCATTGTGAGGAACACATCGATGAATGAGAAAAGGGCCTTCCCAATTAGGTGACCACTTGCCGAATTTGTTATCTCTGGAGCCGATCGGCATTATCAATTTCCACACAAGGTCTCCTTCCCCAAACGATTTGGCAACAACCTTTTTATTATAATGACGGGCCACTCTATCTTTATCGCGCTTGATTTTCTCCAAGGCCCGTAATCGAACATGTGCCAAATCGTCCAGTTCATCAACCATAAGATTATGGTACTCATCGGCTGTCAAGTCGTCTTGCAAAGCAATCCTTCTTGAGCCGATGGCGGTTTCCCACGGCAGTACAGCTTCATGCCCATAGACCAGCTGATAGGGAGGCACTTGGATTGCACCATGGCAAGCCATCCGATACGCCCAAAGGGAATCGGCCAGCGTTGTATGCCATTGTCTTGGCTGTTCGTCAATTTTCCTCTTGATTAATTTGATCAAAGACTTGTTGGAAGCCTCTGCCTGCCCATTAGCCTGCGCGTAGTAAGGAGAAGAATTGAGTAATCTGATGCCCATACTGTCAGCAAATTGGACGAACTCATCGGACACGAAGATCGATCCCTGATCTGTGGTTATCGTCTGGGGTAACCCAAACCGATATATGATATGCTCCTTGACGAACTGAATAGCATCTTTGGAATCAACCTTCTTGAGAGGAACGGCCTCAACCCACTTTGTGAAGTAATCTGTAGCCACTAATATATACTTGTCCCTTACTAGATGGTGGGTTAATCTGGCCGATCATATCTATTCCCCATCCTCGAAACGGCCACGGCTTTATGATTGGATGCATAGCCGATGCCGGTGCTCTCTGAATTGCTCCAAATTTCTGACAATCCTGACATCCTTTATAATACTTGAAGCAATCTTCTAGCATGGTTGGCCAAAAGTATCCGACGCGCTTCATCAGTCATTTCATTTTATGGGCCGATTGATGGGTGCCACAAATCTCTTCATGTACTTCGCCCATAACGGTCTTAGCCTCCTCAGGACCTAGGCATTTGAGTAGGACACCATCAACCGTCCAATAATATAGGTTATCGTCCAGTAAAACATAGTGTAACACTTTATATTTCATTCTGCGTGACGCCGATTGGGAAGGGTTTCTCAAATACTCAATGATATCAAACCTCCAATCATCGGCGTGCACGAGAGCAACCTGAATTGGAATGTCTTTAGCCATCGGCCTGTACCCCGATGCCCCCTGAGCTAAATCATTGGCTTCGAAATTCTGCTTCCTGGGTATGTGCCTCATCGTTACGATCCGGAAACCGTGTAACAACTCTGTGCACTCCTCATTATAGACTTTGAGAATATCATCTCTGCACTCATACTCCCCAGAAAGTTGATTAATTACTAGCTGTGAATCACCAATGATTTCCACGGCATCGGCCTCGACTTCTTGTAACAACTGCAAGCCTTTGAGCACCGCCTCATATTCTGCTTGATTGTTGGTATAATAAGGCTTGATAGTGAATGCGAACTCGAAACTTGCCCCCCGAGGGGAGATGATGACTAGGCCGATACCGCAACCGTGTCTGCAGACGGATCCATCGAAATATAACGTCCATGGTACAATGTCTGCATATGCAACTGAGTCATCTCTATGTTGAACGATGAAATCGGCCAGGGCTTGTCCTTTGATCGCTTTGGCCGATTCATATCGAAGATCAAACTCCGTTAAAGCAAAGATCCACTTCCCAACTCGTCCTTTCAACACAGGGGCCGATAGCATGTATTTCATCACATCGGCCTTGCTCACCACTATGCACTCGTTGGAAAGCAGGTAATGCCTCAATTTAGTACATGAAAAATATAGACAAAGGCATAATTTCTCCACTGGCGTGTACCTTGTTTCCGCATCTAACATTCTCCTGCTGAGATAAAAAATAGCTCTTTCCTTGCCGTTAACGTCTTGAACCAGGACTGAGCCGATGGATTTCTCATCGGCTGACAAGTACAATTTGAATGGGATTCCTTTCTGTGGAGGGATTAAGACCGGCGGAGAAGTTAAATATTCTTTGATATCGTCTAGCGCTTTCTGTTGCTTGTCACCCCATATAAACTCTTCGTCGTCCTTTATCTTTAACAGCAGAGTGAATGGCTCTATACGACCCGACAAATTTGATATAAAACGCCGGACGAAGTTGATCTTGCCAAGCAGAGACTGTAACTTGGTCTTGTTTTCTGGAGGCTTGATTTTCTTGATGGCATCGATGTTCTTCTGCGTGATTTCAATCCCCCTCTCATGGACCAAGAAACCCAAAAACTGACCGGCCGATACGCCGAAGGCACATTTATTAGGGTTCAACTTCAAACCGTATTTCCTCGCCCTTTCTAGTACCTTGCGTAAGTCGGCCAAGTGCATATCATGTTCCCTTGACTTTACGACGACATCGTCTATATAGACTTCAATCAGAGAGCCGATAAGATCATGAAAAATATAGTTCATAGCCCTCTGATACGTAGCCCCAGCATTCTTCAAACCAAATGTCATGACGACCCATTCATATAGGCCGATTGCCCCTGGGCACCTGAAGGCTGTCTTGTGAATATCCTCTTTAGCCATAAAGATCTGATTGTCGCCCGCGTTGCCGTCCATGAAACTGATGATCTTATGCCCAGAAGCGGCGTCAACGAGCAAATCGGCCAACGGCATAGGGTACTCATCTTTGGGCGTCGCCTTATTTAGATCTTTGAAATCGATGCATACCCTTAGCTTGCCGTTCTTTTTCAACACCGGAACTATGTTGGAGACCCACTCCGCGTATCGGCAGGGCCTGATAAAGTTGGCGTTGTAAAGTCTTGTGATCTCTGCTTTTATGGCTTCGTGCATATCGGCCTTAAACCTCCGAGGAGCCTGCTTAAAAGGCCGATAGCCTTGTTTGATTGGTAGCCGATGTTCTACGATCGATCGGCTTAATCCAGGCATCTCATGGTATTCCCATGCAAAACAATCTCTGAATTCTTTCAAAAGATCTATCAAATTATTCTTATATTCCTTTGGCAAATTAGTGCTTACATACGTCGGCCTAGGCCTATCACCTATCCCTATGTCAATTTCTTCCAACTCATCGGCCGACGTGAAACCTTGTCCTAACTTCCCGTCTAACTCATCCACCGCATCATCTGTGTAGAGGTCATTATCAACGGCGGATGGTGCATCTTCGCTAAAGTAACCGCTGGTCTTGATCTTCAATTGCCTCGATATCGCAATCGGTTACCTTGAGGAAATCGGCGTCCCAGACTCGCCCGGACAAGCAATCGATTCCCTCCATCTCCCAAACTGCGAGATCGGCATTGGCGACATGTACTGACCGATCGGCCTGCACGATCTCGACTTGGTCCCCTTGCCATTGCATGAGGCATTGGTGCATTGTTGAAGGGACACAGCAATTAGCATAGATCCAATCTCGTCCCAACAACAAGCTATAGGAACCCTTTCCATCGAAGACGAAGAAGGTGGTGGGAATTGTTTTGCTGCCCACGGTGAGTTCCACGTTCAGGACCCCCTTCGCCTCGGATGCGTTGCCACCGAAGTCTTTTAATACCATATTTGTCTTGATAAGATCCTCAGGTACTTTTCCAAGCTTCCTGAAGGTTGTGTATGGCATTAAATTGACTGCTGCGCCGCCATCGACCAGCATCTTCGTCATCGGCCGCCCGTTGATGAATCCTTTGATGTACAACGGCCGAAGATGTCTATAGCTGGCATCAACTGGCTTGTCGAAGGTGGCTTGGTCCGGTGACAACCGTAGTCTGGCTGAACTTTGTTCCTCATCAGCCATCGCTTCATCGGCCGCCTGCACACTGTATTCTGCCGGCAATATAAACACCATGTTGACCGGCGCCGATGCCGTTTTCTTACCTTTCGGAGCTGAGCTGCCCTGAGCTGTATTGGAGGTGCCCTCATCGGCCCTGGCCACCGTGGACTTTATTCTCCATTCTTTTCTGGTCTTGGTTGGCCGATGGGGTGTTTCAGCTTGTTGTTCTTGGATTTGCTCTTTCCTCCTCAGCCTCTGAACCCGCCGTTTCTGCGTCTTGGTGAATACATCACTTGGGCACCATTGGGGGTTCTGGACTTGCTCCTCATCTTCACTGTGCTGATCTTGATGCATCGGCCCCAGCCTTTCATACACAGATTTCCGTTGCTTGGCCGGCCGATGCATTTGTCTGCTTGAGTTGCCCTGATACGAATCTTCTGTACCACTGCATGCAGGGCACTCCTGGACAGATGGCAACCTCATCCCTTCATTCCAGCAGAAGCGAAAAAACTCGCACTCCCAGTGTGGGTCGTAGGAGTTGTCTTGATCGGCTTGGTCTTGAGCTCGTTCTTCCTGCCTCCGCTGATATTTTCTGATCAATCCCTCAGAGGTCTGACGAGGTCGCCTGCCAGTCCGATGACCACCGCCATCGGCCCTGTCCGCCCGCACCATGTTGACCGGGAACGGGTGGCCTTCAATCTTCATCGGCCGCTTGGCATCATCGATCTTAATTCTGCCCTGCTCAATGGCCGATTGAATTTGTTGCCGGAAGATCTTGCATTCATTCGTATGGTGTGAATAGGAATTGTGCCACTTGCAATATCTCCTCTTCTTGATGTCTTCGGCCGATGGCAATACGTGACCTACTGGCAGCTGAATCTGCTTTTCTTGCAACAGTAGGTCAAATATCTTGTCAGCCTTGTTGATGTCGAAATCATATTTATCCTCTTTATCTCCTTTCTTGGCCCACTGGCAGGTTGTTGATTTCTTCATCCGGGCCCACTCGGCTAGGTCGACATCGGCGTCTTTATCGTCTTCATCGTCGGAGGCGTACTGATACACCGTGTTAACCCTTTTTGCGAACTTCTTCGCCTCCTGGAATCGCTGCTCGTGGGCCGATACGCGTTGTGCCAGCTGAGCGAGGCTGTCAAATTCCTGAGAGGAGAATCTCTCGCGTATCGGCCCTAGCAATCCCTGAAATGCCAGGTCGGCTAACTGGGAATCGGTCAGACTGAGACTATAACATCTGTTGCGTATATCTCTGAATCTTTGTATGTACTCAGGGACCGACTCATCCATTCGCTGCCTGATGGCAGTCAGATCGGACAGCTTCATCTCTTGTACACCATTGTAGAAATAGCTATGAAACTGCTTCTCCAGATCTATCCATCCTCTGATGGAATTGCAGGGCAAGGAAGAGAACCATGTGAAGGCAGACCCTGATAAGGACAGAGGGAAAAACCTCACCCTCAATGCCTCGACAGCCGATGCCTCCCCGCACTGCGCTAAGAATCGGCTGACGTGCTCATATGTCGAGACATTGTCTTGTCCCGAAAACTTGGAGAAATCCGGGATCTTGTATCGGCCCGGCAATGGAACCCTGTCAAATTCCTCGGGATACGGGTGCCGATACACTGTAGAGTTTTCTTTGGGCTTCAAGCCGAATTGATCTCGCATCACTTCGGCTATCATGTCAGCCCAGTATCCTGCAGGCCGATGCGGGAGGTCCTGCTGGTAGGATTGTTGGAGGCCCTCTGCTTGGTAGTGCCTGGGGGAGTACGGTTGATAGTGGTGATCCAGGTTCTGCGCGCCGTACTGCCCTGCGGTGTACTGCTGATAGCCTTGCGGCACGTTGTATGCAGCTTGAAGCAGAGGACTGTTGACTGCCGGGGCCTGCGGTTGTCCGGCCGATGGCTGATGGACAGGAACTTGCTGCATCGGCTCAACCACCGGTTGCTTCCCCTTGGTCCATTGAGCGTACTGCTCCTCCGTGATGTGCTGAGGGCTTCCTCCCGCCTGCTTGGTGAGGACCAGCGGCAGGGTCGTTGTTGGTTGCGCCGATGGAGGTGGCATCGGCGCTGTCGGCTGAGCCGTGCTCAGGTCGTTCCTCAAAGCCCGATAAGCAAGGAACTTATTTTCTGGCAGGTAAATCGGGCCCTGAGGCTTGTACTGATGGATTGAACCATCCAAGATCGACTTGACCGTATTGGTCAACGTGTTCACCAGGATCCCCGACTGGTTGACTAGCGCAGAGTGAACTGCGGAGTCGATTCGGTCCTGCAACGTCGGCGCTGCAGTGTCTTCAGTTTTGACGGCTTGATCGTGCGCCGCCGCCGACGTTCCAGCTCCATCTCCAGAACTCGGCATGACCACCTTGGACTTTTGAATCAAGGTGCCCTGCCGAGTCATGGAATATGTCTGCAGGTACATATTCCGGAACTGCGCGACCAGACTATCCATCTCAGCTTTTTGTTCTGCGCTAAGCTGGTCGGCGGTCACCGGAATGACGTTCTCCTCGACGATCTCGGCCTGCTTCGACATCTCGAGGTGTTCTTGTTGCTGGTGAGAAGCTTGAATCTTGAAGTCCCACCGGGCGTGCCAAAAGCGTGTTGGCGCGGAATATCGACCCGTCCAGCAACCAAACGGGTTCCGCGTTACCACGGCGGCCTGGGAGATCTGCTTAGCTCCAGTGCAGGTCCAAATGGCTTGCCTAGTCATAAGTAGAGCGTGCCAGTTGATTTGATCTGCAATCAACAAGAAACAAGCGAACCGAGTCAGAAAACAATGGCCGATCGGTCAACAGACCGATGACACATTGTCATAGCCCAGCCGATAGGGCAAAGCTGTATCGGCTCACTTATAAAATATGTAAAACATGAATCTAATCTTATCGGCCTTCATTGACATGTAGGCTTCAACTAATAATATCGGCCGATAAGAATGACTAAGACAACTACACCAGCTAGTACTCTAGTGCAACCTTATATAAGCCAATCGGCCAGTATAAATACATCAACCAAAAAGAGATTTTAAGATTACTTCATGATCAACACATTTATACTCATCGATCCGCACATATAAGCGGCAAACATATGCAAGTAATATAAAGCAATTACATATGCTAGGTAAGACCGGCTAAAATCCCGGTACTATCCTTAATTACAACCGAAAACAGGCTTTGTGTTAGATCTCAAAACAGGACTAAGGTCGATAGCAACTCAGAGTGTGAATTGAGACTTAACACAAAGAAAATCAGGCCGTCGATTGCTTTTGGGGATGACAGATGCATTGAATAATCTAGCCAAGCATGAGAATTAAACCATCGTCGGCAATAAACCCTAAAACGAGTAAACCGCTGGCAAGGCTTAATCGAGACACTCGTCAAAATTATCCAAGACATGATAATCGACGATCACATCATCGAGGCTTAACGTGTCTAAAGCGACACGCTAGCCCCGTCGATGCAGATCGTCGGGAACGAGTTCTTACCTCTGCTCGGAGGAAGCAAGAACTCGCTGAAGAAGACCTCTTGCGAGGGTTGGCGATGCGCCGAAAGTAGATTGAACTGGTTTTTTGTGATTGATTCGAGAGAGTTTTCCTGTACAAACTATCGGGATATTTATACCCGAGGTTACAACAGAACCCTTGTAGGGCACGATCTTATCTACAACTAACAAACAAGTCTTTGCGGCAGACTCTAGCCACAGATTAGATCTAAACTACCTAATTTACAAGATACAATTGCCCAAAACCGAGCTTTATCTCTATTCGGCAACTTCCTTGAAGCTTACCCACGTTGACACTGTCAACTCACAACCCGTATCGGCCCGTGACCAGACCAAATCCGTATCGGCCGATATGCCCTTTATAGCAACACTCCCCAAGTCCGATACAATTACCGAGTCTGATACAAAGCTTGGTCCGATTCCAACTCAATCCTTCTTCTCTGCTTCGGTTTCCTCTTTCCTTCCAAGTCGATTACCAAAATCCGTCGTCAACACACCTACTAACTAAACATGTCATTAGGAGTTACTACAACATACATACGTACTAGATCTACATCTCTATCATCGGATTTTACTACTAACATAGGATTTCTATACTAATTAATAAGTTGCTAAAATATTATCCCTACTCATACTTGCAATGTGTTCAAATGGTAATGGAAAAAATTACCTCCAATCGAGTCCGCAATCCGGTAGGGCTCCGCCATTTCTTTTTTTCTGGATTTTTGAGGAATAAAATGAGAATTTTCAAGAGGAGGAGAGGGCGGGGAATGGCATTTTGCAAGCGACCCCCTACTTGGGAAGGGACAGGCTGTGGCATTTTTGCAGGTGGTCTCTCCCGGCAATAAATCGCACTAGGGTAGGGCGAAAAGGGGCTGCCTGCAAAATTGCAGCGGCGCGCCCCTCTCCCCGCACGCCACGTCACTTTCCCCGTCCTCTCCTAGGGCGATTTATATGCCTTGCCCTACGAGAGGGCGGGCGGAGTATATTTTTGTAAAATTTTGAATCAGAATTATTTTGTAAATCTTTTAAAAAATAAATATAAAAATAAAAAAAATTGAAACAAACATCAATCATGTGCCGGCGTCCCATTCATTCCAAACACAACACAAAGAAGAAGAACAACTCCACACGATTGCTTTCACCAAAAGAGCGAAAAAACCTAGAGATACATAGCAAACAACCCACTTTCCAAAAAAATGTCCGCATCTACTACTTCTACTGCGCCCACTGCGCCTACCTCGGCTCGGTTCGTCCTCTCCTCTCTCCTCCCCTCACACTGCAGCCTGAAAGCCCTTCCCCTTCCTTTCTTTCCTTGCATCTCCTCCTCCTCCTCCTCCTCCTCGTCTCCCCCCAAAATATCTAGGGTTTGCTCCACCGACTAGGGTGTCTCAACCGATCCGTGGGTGTAGTCCTTTCTTTTCGGTGATTCGAGGTATGCCAAGGACAACTCATGCATTTGTTTTTTTATTTTTTGGATTGTCACCAGTGGTGTGGCATCGCCTTGGTGCGAGAGCCCTCGGAGGGTGCATGTGTGAGAACGAGGGAGGAGACGCCGTATTTCTCGCGATGCGGGAGGGGAGATGGAGACGACGGCATTGGCGGCGTGGTATTTTCTTTTTGTTCCGGCTGTTGATGGATGGGTCGAGCAGAATTGCCTGATTGGTTTGGCTCGCACGGGTGATTGGCCATGTGATTGATCGATTGGTTGCTTCGTTTTGTGGTCGGGGTTCGGGTATGGGGAAAGGGATGGGTCTTTTGTGCTTGTTATGGGGAGACCATGGCGGACATATGATTTTATAAATGGGGTCGATAAACTAATCTACCCAATAATGCACAAACTCTTTTACTCATCATCATTGAACAATTCAATGGATTTTATAAATGGGTTCGATAAACTAATTTACCCAATAATTCACAAACTCTTTTACTCATCATCATTGAACAATTCAACGGATCATATTATTTGTGGGCAGTCCAACATCCCAGATCGCACTGCTTCCCACCCCATTCATTTCTACCAGAGACCAGACCACCACCCGAGATTGCATTCCCCCGTGTTCCGCCCTATATTGCACCGCGACGCAACCCGCCTACTCATCGCCGTAGTACACTTCGCCCTCCCATCGCCCGCCCAATCGTGCCCGCTTGCTCCTGTGGCTGCCTTCGCCCCTGCTGCGCCGGGCAAAGCAAGATCGGCGGCGGCAGCACCGTGGCACTACTAGGCATCGCATCATCAAGATCTCCTCACAATCTGCTCCTCGTCAATCTTTCCTTGCCGATCCACCACACGCCGGCTGACGGGCATCCTCGGCGCGCTTTGAATAGGGGTGAAAACGGAGCGGATTCGACGGATAGTGGTCATACCATATCCTAAACCATATTTTTTAAGCGGATTCGGAGCGGGTGCGGATAGTGTACGGATGCGGAGCGGATTGTTTCGTATGTCGGAAATGGTGCGCGGTCGGTTCAGAAATGGATTAAATTTATCGGATGTTACGTGTCTACACAATCAATACAACATCGAGTTAGCAATGCAAGGAACAGTAATAAAAAATCAATGAACGACCCATCGTAATAATTATATGCTTTAGTGCTAGACAACATGAATACATGATGTCCATAATTGACATACAGCTACGCAAGTGTGACATGAGAGGGTCAAAGCCTCAGACTAAGAAATCTAGGTTAATTGACGAATTAGGCTATTGGATGGGCCAACTCATGTTATATGCAACAGATAGAGTGGTTACATGTGTTGATAATATCGGATTATCCGCCAAGCGGCCTATCGGATAATCCGACAGAAATGTTGGATAAGCCGCATCCACCGGATTTTAGAGATACCATATCCGAATCCGAATTCGCATCATACTATCCGCATCCATATCCATCGGATTTCTAAAAGCCCATACCATATCTTCGTTTCAAACGGATTTGGAGATATTCTATCTGTTTTCACTCCTAGCTTCCAAACCCTAATCCCTCTCTAATATTTCTGCCTCACAGGTGCCACCGCTGATTCATTGCCGCCAGGTCACTATCATGTTGCTCGAGCTGACCATCGTGCCTCCTCATCTGCCCTCTGCCCGTCTTGTCGCCCGAGTCCATTGCCGGTGCCGCGCATCTCCGCGCTCAGCTGCCGGGCATTGGGTTGCACACATTTCTCGCCCCCCATCCCCATGACCCTCCCACTGCCGCCGATCCCGAGCGCCATCACCAGGAAGATCTCTTCCCCGTTGCTGATCTGATCCGTCCAGCCCCGATGGGTGCACCTTTGGCATCGGGTGGTTGTAGCCACTGTCCATCGCTGGATTTTTCTAAAGTACTGTTTAGTAATATTGCCTTAAGCAGTGCACCCGAATCTGTTAGGAAATATTGTCTGTGATCTTTTCTGCTGTTTACTTGTGAATCGGTGGGATTTTCATTTAAGCAGGACATTATCTACAAAATTTACCTTCTATACTTACCTGCGTGCATATGAACTGGTGTTGATTTGGTTAATCTTGACATCTGCCATATATAAGCAGGACATTTTTTTTTGCAGGCGGCAGCTTCATATTTTCGTAGGCGGACCGGACTAGCCAACGTCTGCCTGCGAAAATTATCTTCGTAGGCGGATGGCCGCCCCGCCTGCGAAGATCGGCGATCTTCACAGTCGTTTTCTTACAGGCGGACGGCCGCCCCGCCCGCGAAGACCATTTTCGGCCGCTTGCGATAATGCTTTTCCTAGTAGTGAGCTCGATAATACATGCACTTCGGTGTAAAGATTCATGTGGTCTCAATTGAGTATTTAACTTGGTATTTAACTTGAAATTTGTGAATGGATTAATCTCAGTGGCTTGGTACTTGTCTGTTGAAGCTAACTTTGTGTTAGATATTTTTTTATGATGAGGAGGGGGGAATTAAGTAAGCTACATAATTACATAGCTATGTTGATATCTAAAAAAGTATAAGTAACAACGTTGCACACTGATAGGTTCAGTTCTTAGCTTTAAGGTTGCTTCGATCATTTATGACTCATTATATTGTTTCTTGTTTACTTTATTGGTGGTATCCAGCTATGTTTTATCCATCAATGACCGTATAATAAGATGTTGCACAACATGAAGGCAACTAGCTATAGCTTGACAGTAGGATAGAACCATATCAACTTAGCTTGTTCTTATATCCTTAATCTTTCGCTTATTGCCATCATATTTCTTTAAAATTGGATCAATACAAATCTTGCAAAACGAATACTTATTATACTTGTGTTCGAAGTTTATTCCTTGGTAGTGGTGCAAGAAGTTGTCATACTCAAATTTTGTGCTCTAGAATATGTTTACTTCTGGTTTAATTCAGGTTAAACATATATGAGTTTATGGCCCTATTTTGTATCTGAATTTTATAGTCTTGAACAACCATATTTCTGAAATTTTGCCCCTGCCAGATTGGCTGGATCTGGAAAAAAAATCTGAGATTGCTTAGTGTGTACTAAAATTTAAATTATTTTATTAGTCTCATGATTTTATTTCCTCAACTATAATTTCAGTTCTTCCATACAACACGGGACTTCTATTTATTCTTATTCCTCAACTATTAATATTCTTTTACAACCTAAATTTGACCTTATTGTCTCAAAATATGGACAATGATGAGTGTTTAAATGAACAATAAGTAATTTGAAAATTCTATGTACTAAGTTGTTGTCATGAAATTATATGTCATCTATTACTTAACATATATAGCAGAATTCCGGACTTAGATTCTACTGTTGTTTTTGTTTATAATTACAATAGGTGAATCATGCATTTGTTGGACTGTCCCAGCATGCTTTACAGAATAAATTTATTACTGCTTGCTTGTGTGTTTGCTCCTAGGTATGTTCAATAGCTAAAGTGCTATTGACTCAAATACTTTTTGCAGGTAACAGGAATATTTGCGTATTTTTGAAGGAAAATAATCAACTAAAAAATCAGTGAGGTATTATTTGGATACATTGAGAAGTGGTTATGAACATTTTGTTGTAACAACATAAATTATGGACTTGTTAACATTAACAATCTGTCAGGCACGCCGAATTTATATCGTCCAGTGTGTTATTTGTGTTCATCACATAAATTCGGATGAGTGGGATCCATACACGTATAATTAGCCACTCAAAACTCAATGTGTCCATGATCATAAATTAACACCATCATATAATTTCTGCAATGCCAAATAATGAGCAAAGAAGATATTGTTGGGACTTAGACATGCCAGTCAACTTCAGCTTAAGATGTGCCCGTCAAACCACACGAAGGGGTGACCAGATGTGTTACTGTCACACCCCGAAGTTTGCTTTCCAAGTTAAAATTCGTGAAATAAATCGTGTAAAATAAATTTTTCTTTTTAACCTAGAGCAAAATTCTAATTTAAAAATATATTTAATCAAGTGGAAATGGCATGGTGGGATTTTTCTTGTGTTTCCCATGTTAAAATACACTAACAGGATTTTTAGTGGAATTTTTAGAGCCATAGAAATAATTTTAATCAATTAAAAACCTCCACCGCAATAAATAAATCCATGGGAAATCCTTTTTTCTTTTTCTTTTTCTTTTTTTTACTTTTTCGGGCCGTCGGCCCACCTTCCTCCCCTCCCGGGATGGCCCAAGGCCGCCCGCACCACCCCGCCACCCCTCCTCTCTCTCTCGGGCCGGCCCAAGGCCACGGCCCGAGCCGCCCCGAAGTCTGCGCCGCCTCCCTCTCCCCACGGGCCGCCGACAGGTAGGGCCACCGCCCGGGCCGTCTCCCCCGCAGCCGGCCGCCGCCGCCCCATGCCGCCCATATCTCCCACGCCGCACGCGCTCCACAACCGCCACCGCCCACCTCCCCGCGTCGCCCGCAACGCCCGTACCCGTCCCCCCCACTCCCCGCTGTTTTCCCGCGCCGTAAAAGCCGGGATTCACAACCGAATCCCCGCCCTCTCTCCTCTCCCGCGCCGAACTCAGGTGAAAAATCCAGAGCTGACGGCCGAACCCTAGCCCCGGCCCCCCTATAAATCGGCCTCCCTACGCTCCCCTCTTTTTTTCCCTTAGCGCCGCCGCCTCCCGTGCACCCTAGCGCCGCCGCCGCCGTCGTCTCCCTCCTGTCCGGTGAGCGCCGCCTCCTCCCTCTCTCCCTCTCCTCTCGGCGCCGCAAGCGCGTCGCCTCGCGCGACTGCCGCTCGCTCGGCCGCCGCTCGCACACGCCGCCCACAGTCTCCGGCCGCCGCCCGCGCCGGCCACCGTGCACGCCACCACGCCATGGCCGCGCCGTGGTCGCGGTTGGCACCACGGGGTTACCGCGTGGCCGCCGCGTCGCCCCTTCGCCCGTCGCGTCGGCGCCACGTCGGTGCCACGTGGTGCACCGCCCGCTCGCCGGCCAGTGAACCGAGTCCACCGTGGACCGGGACCCCGTGCCACCGACAGGTGGGGCCCACCTGTCGGCGTCGCCGCCCTCTCGCTGATGTAAGCCCTGGCGTCAGTGACATCAGCCCTAAGGATTATTGCGCAATAATTGAATAATGACTTTTCTGTTTATAGTAAAAACACAGTTAATCTTCTAAAATTCATAACTAATTCATTCGGACTCCGTTTGAGTCCGTTCAAGTTGCAGAAAATTCATAAAAATGTCTAGAATCCATTAAAAATGGTTTTGTCCTCTATTTCAGTAGACTTATAGCCTGTTTGCTTGTGTGCTTTGTTTTTCGTTTAGATTCCGGTAATTCCGACTCTCCTGTTTACTTCGAGGTTGTTGCCGAGGTCGATCCAGCGCAGGAGCAAGGCAAGTCATGCTTATTCACTTGATCATATTGTACCTAAATTGCGAATGTCTTATTTTTCTCTAAATACAGTAGATAAGCTTTCGCTGTGAACCACTATTTATTTGGCCGATTGATCTATGTATATTTAATTTTAGTTGTAATCTAAAGTTAAATATTTGTATGTCTTATTACTCTAAGCCATGCTTTGATGAATGTGTTTAGTTAGCCTCTTGCTTTGGGATTAGCTAGACATAAGTAAGGGTAATGACCAAATGAGATGTTGTAAAGCTCAGGCAAAATTTTGTCAAGTCTCCTGAATGTGTAACTGTCACACCCAGAAATTCGCTAACCCGAATTCCAAGCAGGAAGTGTATTAAAATCCCCGTCCAGGACCGGCTAGGGTATACAAATGACAAAGTTGACATACAGATCCACGTCTTACAAACACCATAGAAATTTCTTACATAAATGCAGCAGAAAAAGAAAACAAGCTATTCTAGCTAACTAGATGCTCGCAGCGTGGCAACTTCATTCCACGGGCATCTTTGACGGCAAGCACAAGCCTACTCCTCTGAGTAGCCTCTATCTGACACGTACTCCAACTCTGATGTGGGGGAAAAATGAAGCAAGACTGAGTACTACCCACTGTACTCAACAAATCATACCAGAAAGGGAGTAATGATGCAAGTAATAGCAAAGGAGGTTGAAGGAGTTATTTGCATGAAATACGCATTTAAAGACAATAGTTGAATGCGGTAAAAACGGTTGAGTTAATTAATCAAAATTAAACCATCACTGTCCAACGCTACACCACGTTGCAACAGGCCCAAACCACCACCTGGACTACAACAGTTCCATTAAGTCAGGTTATTAGAAGTGTAACTAATCACGGTGAATCTGGTTGATCACCCATAACCGCGGGCATGGCTATTCGAATAGTTCTACTCTGATCAGAGGTGTATAACTGTATCCACAAGACACAGCCCCACAATACGTTACCGTGCGCCGACATACCATCACGGTACACCAAAAAGGAACTGCGACAGGACCCTTCGCACACCCTTTCTAACCAAATGCACCACATTTCAGGTTTCACCCCCACCTTTAAACCAAGGCAGGCAGCCCCCTCTCATGCCTAGGTGAATCTGGCAGCTGATCAACGGGTAAACCCCCGCCGACCTAGCTCCATCACGCCCACCCTCTCCTGGATGTGTCGGCTAGGAAAAAGCCATACTACAAGTCCAGCCATTACCCATGCTGGCTTGTGAAAAGTATGATAATTCTTTTAGGGTTTCCCGCGAACCGGTCCTTAATTGTCATGAGCACGACCATCAAAACCATGTGCTCACAACCCACCATTATCCAGGTTTTAGTTCGACTAATTATTTAATTGTTCACGATTAACCATCGTGAGCTGACATTAAAAAACCATCGTTAAATAATAATGAGACATTAGTGATCCCTTTAATGTGCTAATGTTACTAAGCAGGGCTAAGCATGTTCTATCCTAGCGACTACTCAAATTACTTCCCAAGCTATCAAAGGAATAAGATAATTGAAATATAAAGCTGAGTACAATAGGTTAATAAGCCCATAAATGACATTATAAAACAATGCAGTATTTAGAGAAAAATAAGACATTCGCAATTTACGTACAATATCTTCAAATGAATAAGCATGACTTGCCTTGCTCTTGTGCTGGATCTACCTCGGCAACAACCTCGAAGTAAACCGGAGAGTCGAAATTACCGGAATCTAAGCGAAAAACAAAGCACACAAGCAACAGGCTATAAGTCTACTGAAACAGAGAACAAAACCATTTTTCATGGATTCTAGAGATTTTTATGAAATTTCTGCAACTTGAATGGACTCAAACGAAGTCCGGATGAATTAGTTATGAATTTTAGAAGATTAACTGTGTTTTTACTCTAAACAGAAAAGTCCTTATTCAATTATTGCGCAATAGACCCTAGGGCTGACGTCAGCGGAGCTAGGGTGGCGGCGCCGATAGGTGGGCCCCACCTGTCAGTGGCACGGGGTCCCGGTCCACGGTGGACCGAGTCCACCGGCCGGCGACAGGCGACGCACCCCGTGGCCTCGACGTGGCGCCGACGCGGCGGCCACGCGGCGCACACGCGGCACCGACGTGGCGCACACGCGGCAGCCACGTGACGGGCGGCAAGACGACGCGGCGGCCATGGGGCGTGCACGCGGCGCCAACACGGCACACACACGGTGGCCACGCGGCTCCGACCGCAACCATGGCGCAGCCATGGCGCGGCGGCGTGCACGGCGACCGGCGCGGGAGGGCACCGGCGCGCGCGGGTAGCGGCACGGAGAGCGGTCGGATGCAGCCGCCGAGCGGGCGCGCGCGGGCGGCGGCCAAGAGGTGAGAGAGAGGGTGAGGCACGACGCTCACCGGAGGGGAGGAAGACGACGGCGGCGGCGGCGCTAGGGTTCACGGGAGGTGGCGACAAGTAGGGAAAAAGGAGAGGGAAGCACGAGGGGTGGATTTATAGGGGAACCCGGGGCTAGGACGCGGCCGAGCGCTCCGGATTCCTCGCCAGGGTTCGGCGCGGGAGAGGAGAGAGGGTGCGAGATTCGGCCACGAATCCCGGCCTCTACGACGCGGGGGAGAGGGTGCGAAGTGGGGGAGCGGGCGCGCGTGCCGGCGGGCGACGCGGGGAGGTGGCTCGGGCGACGGTTGCGGGCGCGTGGGCGCGCGANCGGGCGGTCCCACACGTCAGCGGCCCGGGGGAGGAGGGAGGCGGCGTGGACTTGGCGGCTTGGGCCGCGGCCTTGGGCCGGCCCAAGAGGGAGAGAAGGGGGCTGCGAGCGGCCTTGGGTCGGCCCGAGAGAGGGAAGGAGATGGGCCGACGGCCCAAAAAGAGGAAAAAGAAATAGAAAAGGGAAAAAGAATTTCCTAGGGATTTATTTGTTGCGCTAGAGGTTTTTAATTGATTAAAATTATTTCTAGGACTCTGAAAATTCCAATAAAAATCATGTTAATGTATTTTAACATGGGGAACTCAAGAAAAATCCCACCATGCCATTTCCACTTGATTTTTTGCTCTAGGTTAAAAAGAAAAATTTATTTTACGCGATTTATTTCACGAATTTTACCTGGAAAGCAAACTTCGGGATGTGACATCTACCCAGAACCAATAAGCAAGTCGACTAGGGGTAGACCCCTGTTGAACCTTCCTGAAGAACAACGGAACCCGTAGCACACAGCTACCTACAACATAACTAAAATATACCACAAAGAAACAAGTGTCAGGCGATACAATCCTACATACATGCAAGCTCTAAATATCAAGGAATGGCTATTTGTGGTCTCATAATTGCATAAAGCCAAATTTGTTTCACAAACAATTTGCAATGAAATTTTAAATAAGTATTTGCAAGACTTAGCATAATCATAATGGTATGGCATCATATTAATAACATAGTAGCATCATATTCATCATCAATAATATCATTCTTGCACCTTCCATGGCAGCAAACATCATATCTCAATTTCACCCACACCGGGCAAAATCATCATTTCAAGTAGTTCAATCAAGTTCAAAAACATTTGTAAAACATAAAACATAAAACTGTACTCATAACACACACTATGTCGCTCATGACCGTGAGCACGGCTAATCGATTAGTTTCAGACTCTACAGAGTTTGTATAACTTTACCCACATGATATGAATCACTCTAGTTTGTCGAGTACCTGTCGGTACCACCACACTCTACACATTGAATGTGGTCTAGAGGTCACAATGTAGCCTTTACATTACCTAATGCCTAACCTTGCATGAGCACGATAAGTGTGAATCCACCCTAGGCATATGTCCTAGAGCTGTTATGTGGCGGGCCCATGCCTTAATCTAACACCGTGCCGGCGAACACAACCTGTCCCCCACGAGGCACGTTATCGTTGTATTAGACAGACTTAGACGCTCATGCTGTGAGGTGTAACCTTTTGTCCCCTCACAAAACACACACATGTAAGGAATTATTCATCCTACAATCAAACACACACACATGGGTAGTTCCTATAGATAGCTCCACAAATCGTAACCGCTACTTCTACTACAACGGCCTCCCGAATGCAAGGTTAGACATTAAATAACTTAATTAGCTAAGGTCACCTCATAAATAGCACAGTGGATGTACAGTAAACAATAGTGAGTGACACAAAGTTCGGTCCTTAAATCAACCCAGGCGAACACTCCCCCTATCGGTGCACAACTAACACCATATGTGCACCACTTGCCGCCCAAGTCTAAAATTCATCATTTTCATCATTTTAGTTTACAAAATATACAAGGTTGCACCTTAGTTGAAGGGATTTGGTCCATCACCATGTTAAAGTTTAATACTAGGCATGGCTAAGCATATGGCATATGTAGAGCATAATTAAAACCATTGAAGTACAAACAATGCACTTCAATCATTCCTTTGGTTACAATTTAGTATGGAGTGGAATTATTCGAGGAAGGTTCATGCAACAAGTGGGTTATAACTACCATTTTATTTACCAAGTATAGTTTTACTACTAAATAGCGCATGCAAGGTTATAAACAAAACATTTGCCCATAAAATACAGGATTCAATGTGTTCAAAGGAAGGGGCACTTGCCTTAGAAACTCCAACATGGTCAGAAATAAACCCATAATGCTCACCGAAATCGGATTCTATCACTATACGAAATAATGGTAACGGTATAAACACCAAAACAAGCAAAAATCCAAAATGACTCTAATATGCATGAATTCTCTACTGCGATTAGGTACTGATTAAACTTGGTTTAAGGTGAAAAAATTTTGATTTTATCTCTTAGCATTTGTGGGTTATGAATTTCCTAATTTCCGTACTAGCAGTAGGTTATTTAAGCCTTAGATAGATTTAGATGCAATTTTTATTTAAGTGGTGCTAAGTTTTTGGTTACAGCAGTAGAGGGCATGATTCTCTAAGTCTATCAAAATTGATTTCACTATTTTTAGAGCTAGCATGAATTTATTATGAATTTTATAAGCTATGCGTCACATTGTAGTATTTATTTGCTATACAAAATTTTAGAAGCATTTTCATTACAACATATGCCATATTTTAATGTACAGTAACTAAGATCATGAGATCATGAATCTAAGAAAACTAGAATCACCTAATTTAGAGTTAGAACCAATTTCTTATGAAGTTTGGAAGTTCTCATATTAATTATATATGACCATTTGTAGTTACCTAAAAGTGAATTATATTTTGTATACTAACTATTCCAAAATTGATGAGGACATCAACACCATCGGTACATCCATGTCTTCACAAGTACAACCTTATGGTCCTATTACCCGCGCTCGTGCACGTCAACTCAACTATCAGGTGAGTTCATTCTTGAGTTCATGTTCATCTTATTTATATCCTGGAGATGTGTGCACTCTTGTTTTACTTAGGAATGATGGAGAGGATAAAAGGGGAAAGGATTTGCGCGGGCTGGATTCGGACTGCAGGACAGCGCCAACTTGTGACGACCGCCACGACTTCATGAGAACTCCAATTTGGGCGTATAGGATTCGCGCGGGCTAGATTCGAACTGCAGGACAGCGCCAACTTGTGACGACCGCCACGACTTCATGCGAACTCTGATTTGGGCGTATAAGCACTTCATGGAAAGCTTATCAATTCTACTTTCAAATGGATCCTGTCTCATGTACATATCTATTTTGGAATGGCCGCAATCATTATTTTACTACCGAGTCCTTTTCTGTCAAAGGTGTTGCGTCATCTTATTTGGGCCTAATGGGTTGTGTATCAAGTTGGGTCCGCTAGGGACGCGTCCTAGGGTTAGATTACGACCCCAACTCCCCTTTAAATAGCTAGGTACCCCTTTAGGGTTTCTCGGGTTTTGTTGATTAGAGTTAGTGACTTGCTACTTGCATACAGTGCGCATGTTGGCTAAATCACCCGTTTGTTTGTCTTCAAAACCCCACCATATTGTGAATTTTTAGTGAAACTTTCATCTTCATCTAGCAATTCCGTGCTTGTTCTACTTGTTTTTACTTGTTCTTCGATTGCTTGCAGGATAAGTGCCCTCGTGGCCAGGTTGTCACCCACCACAAGTTCATGATGACCATTGGAGTGGTCTTTGGACAGTTGTAGTCGGGTCGTGAACGTCGTCTCCTTCCCAATCGAGTTATCCAACTCTCTCAACGAAAGATCGGGCATCAAACCCTCGTGGGTTCACATCAAGACTTTAGTTCATATAAATAAAGTTCAGGATTGTGTGATTCTAACAAACTTTGGTTCAACTCATTTGGAGATAAAATGAATTTTCTACCGATTTTACAAGTAAGATTGTGCTTTATGTTAATTATTCTTTGTACAAAATTTTAGAGATATTTCTTCCACTGTAAGTGGCAAGTTTTATTCTACCATATTAAAGATCATAGTTTTGTGAGTTTACTGGAATTTTGTTCAACTAAAATGGAGCTAAGATGAATTTTCTATGCATTTTACAAGTTTGCATGTTTTTCTGTTAAATAGATAATGCTTTAGTTACTTTATTTTATATATTTCCAGATTTACAAATGGATGAGTTCATAGGTCAGTGACTTGGTAATATGCGAAAAGGCCCCTATAGTTTCCAGGAATCAATCTGCAGTCCAAAGCACGTGGTTAAACCAAATCCATTAGGAGGCCTCGATGTTTCCAGTTATTACTAATAGATCCTTGGTCCTACATGTCATAGTCTGCACATTTACTACCAAGTCCTTCACGTTTTAAACCTTTCACTAATGGTGGTCCTCGGCACCTAATGATGTGGGTTCCACTCGTCAGTGAGACAAGGAAGGGAGGAAGCAGGGCAGTGGTGGCACCGGCGAGCTTCTCGACGGCGTCGGCGACAAACGGCAGCGAGTCCAATGACATGCCCAAAAGTAAAAAGATGCGCAACACCTTTGCGTACCTGATGGGGGTGATCTTGTTGTCGGAGATGGTTGGAGTCAACGCCAGCAAGGAGTGCGAGCGGCGGCGGTTGCTAGGTTGCAAATGCATGTTAGGCCATTGGCTTGGTCTGGTTGAATTGATGCATGTATGTGTACTTGCAGGAGTCCTAGATGCTCACCAATTGAGTTGCCATGGCTGGGTACCTCTGGCAGGGTGGCGGTAGCAGCAAACCATGGCAGCAACGGCTAAAAGCTTCGGGATAACGACGGCGCATCGTTCTGGCCAACCAGCTAACATGCATGCATGTCAACGTTGTTAGCTAGGTCCTAGGAAGGGTGCATGTGCAAGGAATCGGATTATAGCTCACCGGGTGCGAAGGGAATCGATGGTGGCGATGATGGCTAGTGCTGAGGAAGACGGAGTCGATCTTCCTCTTCGATGTGCCAATCCTCGGGGTTCTTGAGGGACTTTGGAGAGGAGGTCATAGTGAAGTTGATGGCGAGAGGGCTCGGCCTGCGGTGTCCCATCCATCTTTTGCGACGGCGATGCCACCGGCGATGAGGTCCAGAGCACGCTCCAAGCCAGTGATGGCATGGCGGCGTTCCAGCCGCTGCAGTGGATAAAATGTGAAGGCGTCAAAAGAGAAATTGTTTGGCATGTTGAGAGGAGTATGGAACATGGAAGAGATAGGAATGGCGATAGCTTGACGGTGACGATGTGGTCCTTCTTCTCGGCGGCTGGCGATGAAGAAGAGATGGAAGAGAGATGGAGCTCTCTCCCTTGATTTGGCCAGTGCTAGAATGGACAATGAGATGGGGCAACCAAGCTAGGGAGGCAGAAGGCTAGAGGAGAGGCTTGGGGCGTCGACTCGTCCCAGCCACGCATTGCACGGCATCCAGGGCATGTTCCCTCCCTCTCTCTCGTGTTCTCGGCTGAGTCTTGGGGAGTTGAACAGAGGTGGGGTGGCTCAAAGAGACTGCCAAGTGGGTCCATTTCGATGCAAACAAGGCTAAAGTGAGAGGTGTGGGTAGAAGGTATTTTCAAGATATTTTCTCTCCCTCTCACTTTGCAAGTTCATTATTTAATCTGTGTGGCAGATAAATTAGGTTGAATTTTCTGGTGATAGATAAAATGATCTAGTTTCCATTTTTCTAAGTTTTATTTAAAAATTCATTATATTTTACTCTCAGTAAAATAATTAATATTGGCTTGGTAGAAAGTGGTTTGGATTTTTAGGAGATCAAAACTAATGAAATAAATTCTGGAAAAATTATATTCTTACATGATAAATAAACTAGTATTTAAATAAACTATGTACTATAAACACTTTCATATGTTTTTATGCATATTTGGGTGATGTATTACTTTCGCCGATTAAGGTTTTTGAATTAATTTGATTTTGACTATTTTGACCGAATTAATTGAGATATAATTTGTAAAGATAAAATTATGCCAAAATTACAGGGAGTTTTACATGTTAGCTAGTGTTTGTATGAATTTTTTTCATGATTTAATGTTACACCAATTTTTTTTTTTAGAAATTTACCAAGCCTATCATTATATATGTGTTCCTATTATAGAAATGCAACTAAGTGTTTATAAAAAAAACTATATTAAGATTACTCTTGACCTAAGGTTGATGTTAATATGTTGGATTTCCATGCCACCATATATATATTGATTTGGATTAGGTTAGGTGAAGCTTTATATGACAATTAAAGGAATATTATAACGTATATGAGTTAATGTGTTTATTGAATTCTATGATCATGGCATGTTTTTCAGATGTGTGACCAAAATTAGTTTTATGAACTTGGACTTAGTCATATGGTAACATTTTAAATTGTATGAGTTTTAGATAATGATTTTTCAATAGTTAACATTAGCCCCTTTTAATTTAATAGGTTGCCTAAAATTAAATTAATAATATTCATGAGACCTATTATGCAATACAAATCAAAAATCAAAAACATATAAAGGACTCAAGTCACCACAAATACATTATGAAAATGCAAGCATGCTATGTTTTACATTTTCATTTTAAATTAGAAAAGAAAAAGTTTTAATTTGTTTGCAAATTTTTCCTATTGCACAAGCTAGATTAGACTCATCTATGTCTTAGATGGAAAGTCTTTAGAATTTCATTTTAGGAAAATCATTTTCAACAATTTTTAGATGAAAAATTTGAAGTTCAAATTTTTGGTATGTTACACAGTCGTTGCATTTTTTAGACCTGTCGGTGATATCATTTTGGCGTCATTTCTACCTCATGTGCATAGCCTTGATGAAGGCGATATATCAGATAATTCATCCATATATAGTTAACAATCTAGTGAAAATTATACACGTGCTTTATTCGTGTTGTGTTTCGATTTGCATTGTTCATCCGTTAAATCATTATGTACACACTCGTTATAAAAATCCATTGGTGATATTGATACTTTAACTGAAGCCACATTTTGTAAAGAACAAAATTATGAATTTTTGCAATTTATATGTCAATAACTTTTTATTCTATATTCCACTGGAAAACATATATTATCCCAAATGTCATTTTGTTTTCTTATTAATATCAAATGTCAACGTAACGTAAGCACGAGCATATTACTAGTCTATTTATAAAACAGTAAATTATCTCATTATTATACAATATTATAGAACATATAATATGTTCATTGAATATATTTTTAGTTATTGTATTATTTTTATATATCAAATAAACCTAATTACATATCTTATTGTTATCTATATTATATATATATTAAATTGTATATGTAATTATTCATTTATTGTTTATAAATTAAAAAATATATCATTATTCACACTATTATCGTTAGATCTAAGCTCTATAAAAGTACAATCCCTACACCTTTCGAAAACATTGTCTCTTCTCCTTAAAAAACTTTGAAAAAATATAAAAAATCCAACTGTGCATTAATTCCCCTTCTCTCTCAAAAAACTGAGTTATCTCTCATAGAAAAATTATAACCTCAAAATCATCTCTAAAAAAATTTAAAAAACCCAAGACATCATAAAAAAACTAAACTAAAAATAAACTAAATCATATTTTTATCTCTGGATCCCATTGTAATGGATGAGCATGTAACTAGTAAATAGTGAAAGTCACAAGTCACTTCAACAAAATATATAATTCATTATGATCATTGGATTCGTAAGAAGTGTTGATCTCAAATTTATCCATATAAAATATATATATTTATATGACTATATAGTGTTCAATATTATTAATCTTTATAGCATTCTAGATTGTGTTTAGCAAAACATATCTTTCCAATTCTTAAAAAACTAGTCAACTACCTTATATAAATACAATAACATTAATAAAGATAATAATAATTATTTACTCATGTGAAAACATAGATAATATATATTACGGAGCACACACATAAGCTAGCTAGTAGTATTCATGTATAACTAATAGTGTTGCTCTAGCAATATTATTATCGAAAATAAAGAAGAACGAGAAAACAAGAAAAAGATGGAACAACGAAAGAATATAGGGTTAAAGTTTTAGTTTCACACCGTATTACGGCGAAGAACAAATTTAATAATATTAATATATTATCGATTAATGAGAGTATATATCATACCATGAATGTGAGCAACTTTTCCCCTAGTGTGTGTGGGCTAGTGACTAACCTCCCCTTTTTCTTACCTTCTCTTGAAATTCTCCTGACATGTTTAGATAAGAAATATCTTGTTTTGAATGAAATAAAGAAATGATTTGACTAGATTATTTTTTATCATTGTTCACTTGACTACCTATTTACTATAGTGCGAAATTTTTAGAAAAAGTCAAATCTTATACTATATAAGTCCATATCATATGCATTAAATTACTACACTTAGGCTGTGTTCTTGAGAGTGTGTTGGGAACACAACTCTTGCGCACGGAAAACGGAGCGATCCATTAGCGCGTGATTAATTAAGTATTAGCATTTTTTTTCAAAAATGGATCAATATGATTTTTTAAGCAACTTTCCTATAGAAACTTTTTGCAAAAAATGCACCGTTTAGTAGCTTGAAAAGCGTACGCGTGAAATACGAGGGAGATGAGTTGGGAACTCACCCTCGATAACACAGCCTTACAATATAATTTTCAAATTATACAATGCACTATACTCATTTTATGTAGGAGAAGGGAAAAACAATTTATTATCTATTTAATTATGAGAAAAAATATTAGTCCAACTTAGCATAATGTAAAAAATAAAAAAACAATATGAAAGAATTAGGGGAAATACCAATATAGTTATATACATACCGATAAGACATAGTTATTATGTATCATGCAGTGAGAAAAGGAGACCACAATCGAATGCTTTACTATTAAGCAAAATTGATGTTATTATTTTTATTTTTTAGCTGAATATATCTAACCATAATTAATTAGCCTGTGTTAGCAGAAGTCCATATCATCATGTGTCAACAAATCACGAGATTATTAGTATGGGCTTAAGCTTCACAAGGCGCTATATGGGCTTAAGCAAGCTCCAAGAGCATGGTATGAATGCCTTCGTGATTTTCTTGTTAAAAATGGCTTTGAGATAGGCAAGGCTGATTCTACTCTTTTTACTAAAAGACATGATTATGATATCTTTGTGTGCGAAATTTATATCAACGATATTATATTTGGTTCTACTAACAAGTCCTTTAGCGAAGAGTTTAGTAGAATGATGACAAAGCGCTTCAAGATGTCTATGATGGGTGAATTGAAGTTTTTCCTTGGTCTTCAAATCAAGCAACTCAAGGAAAGAACGTTCATTTGCTAAACGAAGTATTTGAAGAACATACTCAAGAAATTTGAGATGGAGAATGCCAAGTAGGAATGCAAACGGGGCAGGCAAGCAGGCTTTTTTTGCCCGCTTATCTCACTTCTAGTTCATTTTTTCTTTTAAATTTTGTACTACCATATAAAAAATGAACTAACAAGCAGGACTACCCACTTACATCCCTAATGCCAAGCCAATCCGCACACCTATGTCATCAAATGGGCACCTAGACCTCAACGAACAAGGTAAAGACATCGACCAAAAGGTATACTATTGCATCATTGGATCCTTGCTTTACCTTTGTGCATCTAGGCCCAATATCATGCTTAGTGTGCATGTGTGCAAGATTTCAAGCCGCTCCAAAGGAGTATCACCTTGTGACCGTGAAGAGAATTCTTAGATATTTAGTGCACACACCAAATCTTGGCCTTTGGTATCCTAAGGAAGCGAGGTTTAATCTCAGTGGTTATGCCGATGTGAATTATGCCGGGCACAAAGTGGATAGGAAGAGCACTCGGGTACTTGCCAGTTCTTGGGTAGGTCTCTTGTTTCTTAATCTTCCAAGAAGCAAAACTATGTCACCCTATCCACCGTCAAAGCAGAATACGTCTCGGCGAGGAGTTGTTATGCACAATTACTTTGGATGAAACAAACCTTGAGAGACTATGGCCTAAATGTGAGCAAAGTTCCACTCCTGTGTGACAATGAGAGTGCCATTAAAATAGCCAACAATCCCGTCCAACATTAGTGAACCAAACACATTGATATTCGCCATCACTTCTTGAGAGATCATTCCACAAGAGGCGACATAGACATCCAACATATGAGAACCGACAAACAATTGGCGGATATCTTTACCACGCCTCTGGATAAAAGTAGGTTTTGTGAGTTGAGAAGTAAGCTAAATATCTTGGATTCTCAGAATTTGGCTTGATCTATTGCATGCATTTTGATTGCTAGTATAGGTTACATATCACTTTGTGGCAAAATGGACATTCAATTATGTGATAAACACTAGTCACTATTTTGTAAATAAAATGAATCTATTTGTATGGGAATCTCATTTTTCAATGAATGTTGGTCCATCAAACAATCACACAAAACAATTACCACAAGTCAAATTATCTTTTCTCATGGTAATTTACTCTCTTTTGATCCTTGGATCAACTTATTTGACTTGTGCTTATTGTTTTGTGTGATTGTTTGATGGCTAATCACAAGTTCAAATGAGGTTCTTTAGTTTGACCAACATTCCTCCTCAATTCCTGTCAAATTCTCTTTGCAAATGCTGTCAAAACTTCCTTCGGTTCCCTGCAAAAATCCAGTATTTTACACTTTTTGGAAATTTTCGAAACATTTTGGAAAATTCTGAACAGTTCAAAATACCAGGTTCCCTGCAATCTGCTTTTCTGGCAATTTCCACTCTTCGGAATTTTTTGAGCCCATTCAGAAATTTCAGAAAACCCTGAGGTCTATATAAACCCTCCTAACACATGGACTCTTTTCTATCTCTCTTTTCTTCCTCTTCTCCATGGGTTCTCCTCTCCCAAATCCTCCACCTTGCGGCAAGGGATTGTTCTTGGTGCTCTCCTTTACTTCCAATCTCGTGGGAGTACTCTTGGATTCACGGGGGATCGCTTTCTCAAATCCTTCTCCGCGGGGTATTCTTCATTCTTAAGGGATGCGCAAAAAGGCCACCAACCAGAAGCTTTCTAAGCGTCCAAGGGACTCCTTCCTTTCCGCTTTTGAGGCTTCGAATCGAGAGTGGTCCGGTGATGAGGAACAGTGTCCTCAAGTTACCGATGTGGCAAGGGGAAGCACTCTCCCCCTCCTCCCATCGTGCGGCACGACCTCCTACTTTATCTCCGCCTCGTCAATCCTCCGTCGAGGGATTCTCTCGGCCTCCTCGCCGGTCTACTGGTGAGACCTCCTCTCAGGGTACGCAGCCCCTCAACATGATGCCTCCTATGTCATTGGTCCTCTCCTTGTGCGCACCCCCACGAGGGACTCTCGCCATGCGAGGCATGTAAACAAATGGGTTGTCAAGTCCTCTTATGTGCTTCCAAGCTGTGAAGAGGATACCAAGTCGGAGCAGCAGTTCTCCTCAGACTATTGCTTTTGAAATTTCTTCCAACAGGACTTCTATGAGACAGTCATCATGCTCAGGTCCAGCCGCACTATCTCTATGCAGTTTGTTGTCTGGGATTACTTTGCTACTCTTCATAACTCCATCCTTAATCAAGTCACTAAAGAGTGCGACTATATGGATGTGAAGCCATTCTTGGCCCTTCAGTATGACTAGTGCGAGGAGATCGTTGCTCAATTCTATGCAACGGTCTTCTTTCAGAAGGATAATGCTCGCACTCTCCATTGGATGGCCGAGGGACGGTGGTACTCTATCACCTATAACAACCTTGGTGCTCTTTGGGGCTTTGATATGGGGAGGTAGCAAATCTGAACTCTTATGCTTGACAATCCAGTCTCCAGTGGCAATGCCCTTCTCCGTCTGTACTCTCCTAGGGTGGTGGTGTGCCCGGGAAGACTAGGGGTCTCAATCCCTTTCATGCTCTCCTAAATCACATCCTAAGGAAGACTCTTGTGCCCAGGGACGGGGATGCCAGCAACCTCAATGCTTATTCTCGCAATATCCTGGTGATGTTTGATCATCCTCCTTTCCAGTTCTCCACTTTTGACTTTGTGTGGCAGGAGATCCGGGTTTCCTCCTATAATCACTACAAGGGTCTTGTCTCTGCTCCACATATTATGAAGATGATTGAGCACGTTACCAGCCCCACCTTTGTGAAGGAAGTGCGGCATACCAAGATAATCCTTCGCTTGGGTATTGTGTCTTTTGTTGGGGCTAGCACTTCCACTTCCATCGGGACGAGGGCGTCTGACATCCCCTCTTCTTCCACTGCTCAGTTGGTTGTCCCTCTTGCTCACCGGGAGCCCTCTCCTTTGTTTCGCATCTTGCAGAGCTGAAAGGACCTTGATGTCGCCTAGAGTAGGGTGGGGTGAATAGACAATTTAAAATAAAATACAGAAGCTAAAACAAAACAGGGTCGGATTGTTCGATATTGGTTCGGATAGTCTTAACTGAGATCGGACTATCTGACCTTCACAGCAACAATACAAACAAGCTGTCGAGCACCCGAAAATTATATTGTCCGGTGTCATTTGTGATCACCACATGATTTTGAGAGTGGGATTCATACATGCATTATAGCCACTCCAGCCTCAATGTGCCCCATGATCACAATTAATCACCATTCAATATAAATAACGTAGTGCCGAATATTGAGCAAAAGAGACATTGCTGGGACTTAACGTGTCAGTCAACTTCAGCCTGAGACGTGCCCGTCAAACCACACGAAGGTAGCGACCAGATGTGTTACACATCCCAGGAGACTTGACAATTTGCTAATCTCTACAACATCTCGTTTGTTCAACATCCATACTCATGTCTAGATAGTTCTATAAGCTAGAAGAAACCAAGACACTTTCATCAATGCAAATGATATTCATATATGACTACTAAACATAAATAACTTAGAATCTAAGTCTAGGATATATATGGCCAAACGGCCTTATAATTAAAGGTTCGCACGGAAGCTTAATTACCCAAGACCCATAAGCAATCCGACTAAGGGTAGACCCTAATGAATCATCCTAAAAGAGAACAACGAAACGAGCAGCACTCAACTATACCTGCAAAACAATTTAGACAAACAACCCACAAAAGATACAAGTGTCAGTACATTAACCACGTTAATGTACTGGCAAGGCAATATAATCCTACATACATGCAAGCTCTAAATATCAAAGAACGGCTATCTGTAGGTTCATTTGCATAAAGCTAAGTTGTTTCACAATACTTCACAAACGGTAATTTTTGTAAAGCATTTGTAAGACAAGTATATAGAGTAAAGCACGGTGACCCATATAAATCATTATAGAAATATAATCATCATTTTTCCTCATCATCATCATTATAAGCCATAAACATCAGCTTGCACCTTCCCTGGTAGCAAGCTATCATTATCATCATATTCCCATTCCCCAACCATTTTTATAAAGTAATTTTAGAAATGATAAAATTACACTCATGCTATTTCCCCAAGTCGCTCTTGACCGTGAGCACGGTTAACCGGTTAGTTTTAACTCTGCAGAGTTCGTACAAATCCACAGGATGCGATAAAAGCCCGGAGGCTACACTCTAGTTGGTTCGGTGCTGGCCTGGCACCCCACACTCTACACGTTGAGTGCGGACTAGAGGTCACAACTTAGCCGTTACATTGCCTAGTGTCTAGCCTTGCATCAGCGACGGCAAGTGTGAATCCACCCTAGGAATGACCCAGAGCCGTTAGGTGACGGGCCCATGCCTTAAACCTAACGTCGTGGCAGCGAACACATTCGTTCCCCCATGAGGCACTATACAGTTGAATTGGATAGACTTAGACGCCCATGCTGTGAGGCAGACCATCCGTCCCCTCACAGAGCACACCCAGCTAGTAATATTCGCTAGCAATAAATTCAACACACACATGGGTAGTTCCTATGAATCATCGCTGAGACTAATTCATTCTACTTCGGCCTACCAATATGCAAGGCTAAACACTAAACAACTTAATAAGCTAAGGTCATCCCATACTAACACATGTGGCAGTACTGTATACTTAGTTGGTAACATAGAGTTCGGTCCTTAATAGACTCAGGCGAACGCTCCCCCTATCGGTGCACAACTACTACCATATGTATACCACTCGCCGCCCAAGTCTAGAAATATGTTTAACTCCATTTTATTTCACAATAACCAGAGGCCTCACCTCTGTCCAGAAGTTTGTAAATTATCCAGAAGTTTGTAAATTATCCATTTCCAAATACATAAGGTGATCAAAATATCTGAAACCATTTCACTAGGCATGGCTAAGCATACGACATTATATTTAACAATTATAAGCCCATTTGAGCACATGGAGAGTACTCTAAACCATTCTAAGGTTACAAACATCAAGGATAACAATTCTCAAGAAGGATTATGCAACTAATAGATCATAACTACCATTTCATCGCTTTCAAATAATTTTTTCAAACATAACTATTCTAACGTGTGCAACTTTGCAATAGAAAATGTTTGCCCAATAAAAAAACATAGATCAAAGTGTTCAAAGGAGGAGGGCACTTGCCTTAGTTAGAATTTCCATCTTGGTCAGTAATAAAACCCAAACTTCTCACCGAAAGCGATGTAGTTCACTATACGAAATAACGGTAACGATATAAACACCAAATCATATAAAAATTCCAAAAATGCTTCTATTATGCATAAATTTATTATAGTAGATAGGTACTGACTAAACATGATTTATGGTGAAGTAATTTCCATTTCGTCACTTAAAATTTATGAGTTATGAATTCTTCTAATTTACATGCTAGTAGTAGGTTATATAAGTCTTATTTAAACTTAGATTACATTTTTATTTAAATGGTGTTAAGTTTCTAGTTACAGCAGTAGCGGGTATGGTTTTCTAAGATTAATATAATTGGTTTCATAATTTTTAGAGATAGTATGAATTCCTTATAATTTTAGAAATTAAATTGTACATGTGGTAGTCATTTTGTTATACAAATTATCAGTGTTATTTCCAATACAAAAAGTGTCTAATTTTATATCACTAAGTTAAATTTCATACTTTGCTGATTCTACAGAAATTTAGTTCACTCCATTTGGAGTTTAAATGAATTTTCCACAAATTTTACAAGTTTTATGTTAAATATTTCTTATTTGAAATTTTAGAAATAAATACCTTATTGTAAGCATAGGATTTTATTCTACAAAATTAAATTTCACAATTTTATAAACCTACTGGTGTTGGTTTCACCTCGAAATGAGTTATATTTGATTTTATATGGATTTTACAAGTTTGACATATTTTCAATTGAAAAGATAAAGGTTTAATCATTTCCTTTTATATTTTTGAATTATAAATACCTAGGTCCACAGGTCAGTGAATGCAGATTTGCAGAAAACCCCCTATCGTTCTTGAATTAGAACCCGCAGTCCAAACACGTGTATCAAGCTGTTTTCATTAAGAGTCCCTGGATTTTCAAGTTATTACATTTAGGTCCGAGGCCCATATGTCATTGAGGAGAGAAGTTACACATCAAATCCTGGAGTTAGTCAAATTTATAAATCGTGGTCCCTGGGCATGAGTATACAGACAGTGAGCCATGGCTGCAGCTCGAGTGAGCTCGCCGCCGGCGAACGGCACCTCGGATTGGGTCGCGGCCAAAGGCAAAAAGGTAGGGAAGACTCTTGGGAACCCGATGGTGGTCTAAACGCGGACGATGGTGACTCGAATCAATGGCAGTGATGTCACAAATAAGGGTGAGGCTCGGCATGATGGTGCATATTGCACTAGAGCCAAATTGAATTTAAATGGGTGCTTGCATGTGGTCTTATGGGGCACTAGGGTACTCACCGAAAACTTGGCCGGGGTCGTCGTGGCTTGGACAGCAGCAGCGGCACACGTAGCAGCTTGGCGGCGGCGCTTCTCCTCTGGAAAAGGCGATAGCAAAATCTCCCCGAAGAGCTGGCATGCACGCATGTCCACAGCGTTAGAGAGGTCCCTGGGAAGCTGTACATGCGAGGAATTGAACCGTGGCTCACCGGAGAAGAAGAAATCGATAATGGCGCTCGACAGCCGGAGTTGGGAACGACGACGGTGATCTCCATGCGCACTGTGACTATGGTTGGGATTTCTTGGGGCTTTTGTAGAGGACCATGAGGGGAAGTTGGTGGCGCGACGACTCGGCTCGAGGTGGTCCATGGCAGCCGGAACAGCGACGACATCATGGCGGCGGCGCTCGGTGCACGCTCCGGAACCCCCGTGGGCACAACGGCGTTCCCGACGATTGGCTGCACGAAACGGAAGGGTGTAAAAAGGGAATTTGCTCGGCGTGGAGAGAGGAGCATGGAACGAGAAAGAGTTGATGACGAGCGCGGCTTGACGGCGAATGGGGCCATCGTCTTCCTTGCGGCCGGCAGTGAGATTGAAGGCGAGGAGAGTAGCTAGAGCTGTCTCTCTCGATTTTTTTTTTGGCACAAGGGTGGAATGTGAGGGGAGATGACGCGGTCTAGGGAGATAGAGGGCGAGCCCGGCGCTGCCACGTCCAGTCCACGCGTCGACGGCTTCCAGCTCTCAGGTGGCGCCGCTCTCTCCCCTTTTCTCTTTCTCTCTGGCTTTTTTCTTAGGCGGTGGAAGAAGATGCACATTGGTGGAGCAAGCCCAAGTGACTGTCTGGTGGGTTCATGGCGTGCTAGGCTAGGCAAGGAGGAGAGGGATGGGTAGAACTCTTGATAAACATACTGTAATATTTTTTTTCAGGATTATTTTCTCTCCCTCTCCTTTGTTAATCTATAGTTTAATTTATGGGCTCGATAAATTAAGGTGGATTTTTCTGGAGGTAGATAAAAATGCCTAGTTTCCATTTTCCTTTGCTGCAATCAAAAATTCCTTATAGTTTATTCTCAGCAAAATAAAGAAAATGGGCCTGGCTGAAATTAAATTGAATTTTTAGGAGGTCAAAACTAATAAAATAAATTATGGAAAAATTATATTAATTCATGATAATTAGAGTAGTAATTGAATAAATTATATCCTCTATATATTTTCATGTGATAAAATACACATATGAGATGTGTATCAATTCTGCCGAGTAGTGCTTAGGATTAAACCGGATTTTCATTTCTTTGACCAATTTAATTGAGGGTCTAGATGGAAAAATAAAATCATGCCAAAATTTTAGTGAGTCTGAACCATTGAGTAGAATCCACATGAATTTTTCCATGATTTTATCTTACACCAATTATTTTTAGATATTCACTAAGCTTATCTTTACATATATGTTTCCTATTATAAAATAGGATTAAATGATTGTAATATTATATTTAGATGATTCTTGACCTGACATGATGTTGTTGAGCATGATTTATACTTTTAGTTACTCAACTTCATATATTACATGTATATACATTCTTGTTGACGGAGTGTGAAACTCCTCACCGGGAGACCGCGTAGGTCCCCCTTTGCCGGTTCGGCCGAGGGCGCAACGTGAAATTCTTAGCCCTTGATCTGCGGGATCTCAGCGAGAAAAATGCGTGGATGCAGGCGATTTAGACAGGTTCGGGCCGCTAAGGAGCGTAATACCCTACTCCTGTGTTCTGGTAGATCTGAGAGTATGATGGAATCCTCCGAGAGTCCCCCCTCTTTTCTTAGTCCTGGGCCTCCTTTTATATGGCAAGTGGCTACCACATGGGCCATGAGGTGCCTAAGAAAGAAGACATTCTTTTACACTTAGGGCTATCCTATCTCTGGAAGCAGCCTCTGACAGACGTCGCAGCACGTCTTCGCTCGGTCAGCCGACTCCCCCCAGGGGACGCCCGTTTCAATCTTCATTAAATGGCGGGCGACTTCTGTGTCTCATCTGCACCGGAATCGGGAAAACATCTGACCGGAGCTGACATACCAACTCCGGGAGTTGGCATACCAACTCCGGCCGAGAGACGAGAGACAGAGGGCTCTCATCATTCTGATGGGACGGGGCGTGGCGCGCAGCAGGCTGCCTGGCGTGCGTGCGACGCACAAGCATCCTGGCACCACCTAACCCGCGATCTGACCGGTCTGCGACCAGTCACTCACCGTGACCGGTCACGGACCGAACATGCACGCGCCATGCCGCATTAAATGTGGCGTAGTGCGCCCGTCTGAACCGCTATAAATGTGGTTAGGTGAGCTACGCCGTGCTCACCTAACCTGCGCACGTGGCACCAAAGCCACAGGGGGTGGGGGCGTCCCAGGCCTCGGGGCAGAAACGGGAGCGACCCGACCCCGGGGGGAAACCGGGAGGGCAGCCGCCACGTCACCCTCGGGCCCGACCCCTCCGAGGGAACGGGCCACGTGGATCCCTGTGGTCGCCCTTCCCTTTGGTCTCGATACCCCCTGTCCCATGTCACCGACAGTAGCCCCCGGCGTCACGCCCGGGTGGCCACACTCGGGGGTAGGGCACCCAGGCTTGATGCCATCCCTCGGTCCTGGTGACAGGTGGGACCAGCCCCCAAGGGCGAGCAGGACTCCTACGGTCGTGAGCCACGCATATCGGTGAAGAATGCCAGTCGACATTAATGAGCGGTCTCCTTGTAACCGCAACATTACTCGAGGCAGCACGCGGATCGGGACACATCGGTCCATTTCGCCTGGGGACGTAATGATTGACGCTTTTCGCGGTAATCGAGCGCGATTAACGCGCACACGATCTGCCCCTCCTCGACCGCCACGGTCGCACGACTGACGCGTGCGCCGTAAGCGGGCGAGTGGGGTTAGTGGAGGCGTGGGCGCGAGAAACGAGGGGGCAAAGAGATGGCGCGGGAAACGGGGAGCCGAGCGCGGCGGAGGCAAGGGCATAAAGGGCGCCGAGGAAGGGATTCGTTTCCCTTCTCTCGCCACTTTATCCTTGCCTTTGCCATCCGTGCTCTAGCTCTCTCGTTTCTCTCGCCTTCCTCTCACCACGCGCTCTCGTCCTCAAACTCCCCCTCCGCCGGCGCCATGACGCGGAGCTCCGCGCCGCTTGACGGCAGCGTGCTGCCGCCTTCCCGCATCACCAGCGAGAGGCTGCCTCCACCGAGCAGGAGTCCGCACTCCGCCTCCGCGAAGACACGCTCGCCGAGCGGGGGCGAGCCCTCGAGGAGGCCGAGGCCGCAGCGCAGCGGCTGGCAGACAGCCTGCTCCTCCGCGAGGCTGCGCAGGAGGAGCAGCCGCGCCGTAATCTAAAAAGCGCCTGCGCCGAGAGGGGCACGCTGAACCAGCGGGCCTCCGAACTCGAGGCGCGGGCAAGGGAGCTGGTAGCGCGGGTGCGCAGCGGCGGAGCGGCCGCAGGCCACGGCGATCTGGCCGCCCGCCTCACAGCCGCCGAGGACACCATCGCCGAGCTGCAGGGCGCCTTGGACTCGTCCGCCGGGGAGGTTGAGGCCCTCCGGCTGTCGAACGAGGTGGGGCCCGGCATTCTTCGGGACGCCGTCTCCCGCCTCGACCGCGCCGGGCGTCAGGCGAGCATCTGGAGCGGGTGGTACGCAAAGTACGCCGCCAACCAAGAGGGCCTCGCCCAGCGCCTCTCGGAGATGGCCGGGGACCTTGAAAGGCTCCCCGAGGAGATCGAGGAGACGGTTAAGTCTTCCTCAAGGGACCTCACCCGGGGGGCGGTGGAGCTCGTGCTGGCGAGCTACCAAGCCCGGGACCCCGACTTCTCCCCGTGGACGGCGCTGAAAGAATTACCCCCCAGAACCGAGGCCAACGCGCGTCCCCAAGTCCGGGCTGCCGCCGGTCAAATCGTCCACGGCTTCGAGGGGACGGCCCCTCGGCTCGTCTTCGCTCTCGACTCCGACGAGGAGGAGGACGGCGACGATGGTGCCGACGACGACAGCGATGCCGAGGCCGGCGACCCGGGTGCGTCGGAGTGAGCCCCCGGGCCCCCGCGTATCTTAATTTTTTATTCCTTCATCTTCTGAGGCCTTTGGGCCAATGCTTGTATAACTGACTTCATCTTATCTGCAATCAAACAAGATTTTAACTTCTATGTTAGCTATGCTTGCTATATGCGCGTGATCAGGACGGTCTGTGTCGCGATCCTTTTGCATCTTTGGCTTGAGCGAGGGCTCGTGCTCGGGCCCCAGCCTCAAACGGCGCGGGTCGGAGCTAGTGCCATAGGGAGATCCGCATGTCGAGACTGGCCAGGCCGGGAGCGCGGTGACCGAGGGTTATGGGGACCCGATTGTGGGCCATTGCTGATTTCCCCCCGGAGTTCACCGTGCCCCGGGGCACGGCTCGGTTCTGGGCCCCGTTTGGCGGTTTAGACGACCCGGGCTGCCGAGGGCAAGGACGAGCACGAGCAGACTGACTCAAGTCAAGACCTTTCAAAAGGAAACGATAACACAGGCGCAGCCCTTAGAAAATTGAAAATGTTTGTTATTGAAATGCTAGGAAAAGATTAAACAAGTATGTGCATGTGGGAGCCCCCGGCCAACCCTGCGTGCCCGAGGGGGATGCGGGGTTGGCCTGAGCCCGAGGTACGACACCCGACCCCCTTATGGGTAGAAGCGGCGAAGATGCTCGATGTTCCACGGGTTAGGCAGTTCTGTGCCATCGCCCGTGGCCAATCGAACCGAGCCCGGCCGGGGGACACCGACCACTCGATACGGACCCTCCCACATTGGTGAGAGTTTGCTCAGTCCAGCATGCGTTTGGACGCGGCGTAGGACGAGATCGTCGACGCAGAGTGATCGGGCCCGGACATGGCATTGATGGTAGCGCCGCAGGCTTTGCTGGTAGCGCGCGGCTCGGAGGGCCGCGCGCCGCCTTCGCTCTTCCAGGTAATCGAGGTCGTCTCGGCGAAGCTGATCTTGATCAGCCTCGCAATACATGGTGCACCGAGGGGACCTCAGGGTGAGCTCGGATGGGAGGACCGCCTCCGCACCGTAGACGAGGAAGAAAGGCGTTTCCCCTGTCGCTCGGCTTGGGGTGGTTCGGTTCGCCCAGAGCACCGCTGGCAGCTCCTCGATCCACGAATCGCCATGCTTCTTGAGGATGTTGAAGGTCTTGGTTTTGAGGCCCTTCAGGATTTCCGCGTTGGCGCGCTCCACCTAGCCGTTGCTTCTAGGGTGGGCGGGTGAGGCGAAACAGAGCTTGATACCCATGTCTTCGCAGTAGTCGCCGAAAAGTTCACTGGTGAACTGGGTGCCGTTGTCCGTAATGATACGGTTAGGCACCCCGAACCGAGCAGTGATGCCCTTTATGAATTTTAGTGCCGAGTGCTTGTCGATCTTGATGACCGGATAAGCCTCGAGCCACTTAGTGAACTTGTCGATTGCGACATACAGATACTCAAACCCGCCCGGGGCTTTCCTGAAGGGACCCAGGATATCCAGCCCCCAGACGGCAAACGGCCATGAAAGAGGTATGGTCTGTAGGGCCTGAGCCGGCTGATGCGTTTGCTTGGCGTGAAACTGGCACGCCCTGCATCGTCAGACCAGGTCCGCTGCGTCGTGGAGCGTCGTCGGCCAATAGAAACCCTGGCGAAAGGCCTTGCCGACCAAGGTGCACGAGGCGGAGTGGGCTCCGCACTCACCTTCATGGACATCGACAAGAAGCTCGATGCCCTGTTCCCGAGGAATGCACTTCAGGAGGACTCCGTTGGCCTCGCGCCGGTAGAGGGCCCCTTCCACCAACACGTAACGCTTGGAGATGCGAGTGACGCATTTACTCCCTTCGCGGTCCTCGGGTAGAGTCTGATCTTTGAGGAATGCTTGGATCTCAGCCATCCAGGCGATCAATCTTGGGGGGCCGGGCTCGGCCCCCCGGGTCCCGAGGCCTGGACTCCGACGGGCCTCGGGGGCCGTGCAGGCGCGTTCGTCTCCCCTACGGGGTCGGGTCGCGCCGACGGCTGGGCCAGCCTTTCTTCAAAGGCGCCCGGTGGGATCGGGGCTAGCGACGAAGCGAGCCTCGAGAGTTCGTCGGCGACCGCGTTATCCCGTCTGGGCACGTGCCGAAGTTCTAACCCATCGAAATGGCGCTCCATACACCGCACCTCGCGGATGTAGGCGTCCATCTGCGGGTCGGAGCACCGGTACTCCTTGGAGACCTGGTTAACGACCAACTGGGAGTCGCCTAGAACCAGGAGGCGACGGATCCTCATTCCGACCGCCATTCTGAGTCCCGCAAGGAGTCCCTCGTACTCCGCCATGTTGTTGGTTGCCTAAAAATCTAGGCGAACCAAATATCTAAGGACGTCTCCGCTCGGTGAGGTCAAGGTGACCCCCGCGCCGGCGCCCTGAAGGGCCAGGGAGCCATCGAATTGCATCACCCAGTAGGTGGCGTGAGGCAGCTGTGAAGGGCTCATGTTGGCCTCGGGGACGGAGAGTCCGAGATCTGGCTCGGGAGCCAGGGTTCATTCCGCCACGAAGTCGGCGAGGGCCTGGCTCTTAATCGCATGGCGTGGCTCAAAGCGCAAGTCGAACTCGGAGAGTTCAATTGCCCATTTTACCACCCGTCCAGTACCCTCTCAGTTGCGTAGGATTTGGCCAAGGGGGTACGACGTGACCACCGTGACCCGATGCGCCTGGAAATAATGGCGCAGCTTCCTCGAGGCCATCAGAATCGCGTAGAGCATCTTCTGAGCCTGAGGGTATCGGGTCTTGGCATCCCGCAGCGCCTCACTAATGAAGTAGACGGGCCGCTGCACCTTCCGGCGGGGCTTGTCCTCTCCGTTGAGGGCACTGTTCCTGGGGCGCTCGTCATCCGAGGGGCCTTGCCGGGCCCACTCGGCTTCTGTGCCGATGACCTCGGGGTCGGAGGGCGTCAGGCGTGGCCTTCCCGCAGTGGCCCCGGGGCCTTCTTGGGGGTCGGGGGCGTCCGGCGCCGTCGGACGAGCGGGCAGAGGGCCACATCCGGTCGTCAGGGGCCTTAGGCCGCCATCCGGCTCGGGGGCCTCTCCTCCCTTCTCTGTCCCGGGTCGGGTCGACATAGGGTGGGAGCTCACGGGCCGAGGGCTGTCCTCGTCGCGCTCCACAACCAACGCCACGCTGACCATTTGCGGGGTTGCCGCCAAGTAGAGTAGCAGTGGTTCATCAGGCTCCGGGGCGACCAGGATCGGGGGGGAACTGAGGTACGTCTTCAACAGGGTGAGGGCCCGTTCAGCCTCCTCCGTCCAGGTAAACAGCCCGGAGCGCTTAAGGAGCTTAAATAGGGGCAGCGCCTTCTCTCCCAGCCTCGATATGAATCGGCTTAAGGCAGCTATGCATCCGGTGACGCATTGCACGTCCTTAAGCTTGCTGGGGGGCGCATCTGCTCTATAGCTCGTATCTTCTCGGGGTTGGCCTCAATGCCTCGGGCAGAGATCAAGAACCCGAGAAGCTTGCCCGCAGGCACACCGAACACACACTTTTCGGGGTTCAGTTTTATGCGCGCGGAGCAGAGACTTTCGAAAGTCTCTGCTAAATCCGAGAGCAAGGTCTCTTGGTAGCGCGTTTTCACAACCAAGTCATCGACGTAGGCCTCAACGTTGCGCCCTATCTGACTACCCAAAGAAATACGAGTAGTACGCTGAAAAGTAGGACCTGTATTCTTTAACCCGAAAGGCATGGTTGTATAACAATAAGTTCCTACAGGGGTAATGAATGCGGTTTTTTCCTCATCCTCCCTAGCCATGCGAATCTAATGATACCTTGAATATGTATCTAGAAAACACAAAAGGTCGCACCCCGCGGTGGAGTCGACAATTTGATCTATGCGTGGCAGGGGATAAGGGTCCTTAGGACATGCCTTGTTGAGATCGGTGTAGTCGATGCACATCCGAAGCTTGCCGTTCGCCTTGGGGAGGACGATGACCTCACGGATGAATCTGGCCTCCAAAAGCCACGCCACCTCCTCACGGATGAAGGCTTGGCGCTCCGGGGCCTGCCGCCGCACCTTCTGCCGGACGGGCCTTGCGTCCGTCCGCACGGCAAGACGGTGCTCGATCACCTCCCTGGGGACCCTGGGCATGTTTGCCGGTCTCCACGCGAAGACGTCGTCGTTTGCCCGTAGGAAGGAGACGAGCGCGTCTTCCTATTTGTCATCCAAGAGACCACCAATCCGGGTGGCCTTGGACGGGTCGTCGCCCAGGGCGACCTCCTTCACCGGGACCTCGTCGCTTGAGGCCATCCACTGCCTCGGGGCGGGCGAGGTGGAGGCGCCGACCCTCTCGTCGCCGCCCGCGGGCTTGGACACCGCGGCGAGGCGGTCCGCGCGCTGCTCCATTCAAGCAAGCGCGACTTTGAGGTCGCCGTGGACGGCATCTTCATCTGGAGGTAGGCGTAGTGGGTGGCCGCCATGAACTTCACCAACGCGGGCCTTCCCAAGACCGCGTTGTAGGGCAGATTGAGGTCCGCCACATCGAAATCCACCCGCTCAGCGCGGAAGTTGGCGGGGCCACCGAAGGTGACCGGGAGGTCGATGTGACCTAGCGGCCAGGTGTGCCCCGGCGTCACGCCAATGATTGGCTGGGACGGCCGGAGCTGCGTCACCGTCTATCAGGACGCGCCCCAACTTCACGTTACAGACGGTGGGGGAGACCACCATCGCGATCTGTCCTCCCTGGGCAACGCATGGCGGGTGGTCGGTCCGGTCAAAGGTAAGGGTGACCTCCGACCAACGCGCCCGCCGCGTCGCCTCATGGGTGGGGACTGCGGCCAAAAACTCTCGCTTCATGGCCTTGAGGCTTCGGCGAGAAGCGTGAGCGCACGCTCCCCCATCGACGGTGGCGACGGTGGCGACGGTGGCCTTGCGCTCCTGAAAGCCCAGGTCATCATCGCCATCATTGACATCCTCAGTGGGGGCCTTCTGCTTGGCCTCACTTCGCTGGTTGCCGGTGGAAGTCGCCGGGGCCTTGCCCTCACGGCGTTCCTGCCTCCTCTCCTCCTCCTACTTCCTCGTTCGCTCGGCCAAGCTTTTGACCGCGTGGCACTCAGCGAGGTCGTGAAGGGAGGTGTTGTGCACAATGCATCACCTGCCAGCCGGGCGCTCTCTGCCGGGAGCGCCGGCCTCCTTCTTTTTGTTGCCCATGGGCCTCCTCTTTCGGGGGGCCCGCGAAGCGCCCTCGACGGCAAGGACGTGACCCTCGTCGTCGGAACGGACCGACCTTTTCTTCCTCCTCCTGTCCCGCCGCCTTGAACGAGCGGCGGACTCAGGGGCAGCCGGAGCCGCCGCTCCAGAGCCGAAGGAGTTCCAGGTCCAGGCCTCCTCCTTGCGAGTCACACGGTCCGCGAGCTCGAAGAGCTGCGCGGTGGTCTGGGGCTCCTTGGAGGCGATCTTTTCGAGCATGCGGTTGTGCCGCACGCCCCCCCTGAATGCGCAGATAACCGCATGTGCGGGGATGCAAGGTATGGTGTTGCGAACTTGACAGAACCGCTGGATGTACGAGCGGAGAGACTCCTCGTCCCTCCGCTGTACCGCGTGCAAGTCCGCCTCTTCGCCTGGGCGCGGATATGTGCCTTGGAAGTTCGTGGTGAACTACTGGCACAAATCCTCCCAGGAGTGGACCGACGCGGGTGGCAGGTTCATTAGCCAACACCGCGCCTGGCCCTTCAGGGCCATGGGAAAGAAGTTCGCCATGACCCTGTCATCACCCCCCACGGCTTCTATTCCAGTCGTGTAGATCTGGAGAAACTCAGCGGAGTTGACGCTCCCGTCATATTTTTCGGTGACGGTGGGCCGAAACCTCGGGGGCCAACGGACATTCCGAAGGCACGCCACGAAGGCTCGACAGCCGGCACCAACAACCGGGGAGATGGGGGGCCGGCCCCCGTGACCGGAACGGAGTGGCGCCCCAGAGGAGGAGGCGCCTTCCGTTGCATGGGCGGCGCGACGAGCGTCGCGCCGGCGCTCGATATCGAGCCGGGCTTCTGGCCCCCCATGCATATTCTCATGAGTCGGAGGTGTTGACGAGGGAACCGCGGACGAACGGCGGGTGTCGGCCGTCGCCCATCGTGCCCTCCGCCTCGACGACGTTGAGCCGGCGGTGGCAGCACCAGAGGTCCCGGCGGCGGAAGACCGCCTGCCGGTGCCTAGGCACTGCTGCGCCGTCATGACCAGGTTGGCCACGTCATCCAGCCAACGCTGGGCCAGGGTCTTTGGATCGGGGGCGACGGGCGGGTGATGTCACGTCCTGATAAATTCATCCCAAGTTAAAAATCATTCGTTAAAAGGAAAAATAGAATTAATTAAAATTTGAAAAGAAATCGCAAACACTAAAATACGAGCAAGAAAAATTCGAAAGTGGCTTGGAGTATTTTTCCTAAATTTTCCATGCCCTAAATTGGTCCCTCAATTTTTACATGAATTTTCAGACCACAAGAAATAATTTTAATGCAACAATAACCAATTTCAGACTTAATTAAATGGAAAACCTAAAAATAATTCTCTTCCTCTCTTTGGGCCACTTTCGGCCCAAAGTCCTCCTCCTTTCCCTCGGCCTGCCGCCAAAGTCTCCTTTTCCTCCTCCCTCTCTCCCTCCCTCTTGGGCCATTTTTTCCCCTAGGCCCAAAGTCCTCCTCCCCTCCCCTTGGCCCAGCCGCACCCCCCCCCGCCGGCCTGCCTTCCTCCCCACCGCAGCCTAGCCAGCCCAGGGAGGGAAGACATCGTTGTCTTCCTCCTCCAGCCGAGCTGCCACCTTCTCCTCTCCCTCCCGTGAACAGAAGGAGCGCCGCCTCCCTTGATCTCCCTTCCCAATTGATTCCTCCCCAATTAAAGTGCAAAAATGGGTCCCTCTCCTCTCCCTCATCAATTCCCCCACCTTTTCCCCTTCCAATTCATCCTTAATTCGCTGAATTTAATCCTCCTTGCATGGCTGCCATGGATGGCCGGCCAGTGACCTCCCCGGCTGTCCCCTCCTCTCCTCCGGCCTATAAATGGCGCGGCAACCTCCTCCCCTCCCTCTCCTTTCCATTTCCCGAGCCCTTGTTTCTCTTTCTTCGTCTCCCCATGCGGCTTCCTCTCTCCACCGTGCCGGCCAACTTCGGCTGCCCTCCCCATTGGCCGGAGCAGCATCGACCGTGCCATCGCCTCCACCGACATTGCCGTTGCTCCCTTCTCTCCCGGCCTCGCCTTCATTTGGTCCGAGGTCAGCCGGAGCACCGTGGACGCCGGCAACACATGGTAGCGCAGCCGCTGCGCCGTCTCCAATTGTCGTCGTCGTCCTTGTCCTTCGGCAGCGCCTCCCTCCTTGCCGGAGTGTCGTCCCGCTGCGCCATCGCTGCCACCGGCTACCAGTCGTCGTGCTAGCCGTCGGCCCTCCCTTCGTCAAGCCGAAGCCGTCCGCGTCATCAAGGTCATTCGTGCCGTCGTCGTCCGCCTCTGCGCCAAGCCCGAAGTTCGTTGAGTGCTGCCCGTTCGTCTGCATCGTCCCCGAGTCGTCGCTGCTGCCCTCGTCGTCGCCTTCGTCCTCGGCACCGCTTCGTCAAGCTCGTCCTCGCCTTTGCGCAAGGGTTGCTGCCGAAGCCATCTCCTCGTTGTCTACCCGTTTGTCTTCGTCGCCCTCGTTCAGTCGCTGCCACTGTTCCCGTGTCGCGTTGTGCTCGTGGTGAGAACCCTCCCTCGCTGCCCCTTCCTCGAAGCCCCGTGTTGTGGCCCTCGTGCCCGTCATGCCGTTGTCGGCCCCGGTCTCGTTCATCGGTGTCGACGGTTGTTCATGTGGTCTTCGCGTGCACGTGTGGTGGTCGTGTTCGTGTGCCCGTTTGGCCGCCTCGTGCTTGCCCACGTGTGCAGCCCGCGTGGCATTTTCGTGAAGCCCGCTTGTCGGCCACTTGTTTCGGTTGACACGTATGGTCTCATTCCGTCCTTCTCGTGGATCGTCTCTGTGAACCCGATCCACGATGAACTAGCCGTCTGACCTGTGGGTCCCGGCTATCGGTCGCTCGATCCTTTCTTTCCGCGAGCGATGTTACATTAAACATAATTTAATGGTACAATAATAATTAAACAACTCGGAAATCTCCACTTTAACTACACCTAAATTTCGGATGGTCGTTTCTCGGCCATACGAGCTCCAAATTGACCCGTTCCAAACTGTTTAATATTTGTTATAACTTAAAGAACCCGTGTCTGTTGTTTTTATGTACTGTTGTTGTTTCTTTCTTAGCGTTGTAGCTTTGTTTTGTTTGTTCGTGTAGTGGCTGTCGTTACGGAGTTCCCGTGGTGCAGTTCGAGTTCATCTCGGAAGCTTCAGAAGCCCTCATTTTTCTCTAAGCAAGGCAAGTCACGCTCTCCTTGAGCATATTGAATCCCAGTTTGTGAAAAGTATTTTAATTTAAATTATTGCATTCTCTTTATTAAATTTACCGCGTCATAACTGTTTTATTTAGCCTTTCCTACATTCCTTGTTATAGCCTTATTATTTGTTATTGTGTAATTACCTTTGACAACCCTAGGTAACAAAAATAAAACTAGTAAGGATTTTATATATGTGGTGCTTACTAGAAACTTTAGGAATATGCTTAGCCTTGCTTACATAGAAACAATTAGAGTTGATTTTCAATAATTAGAATGGTGAATAATTTGTAAATAATGGTAATTTTGGTTTAATGGCTGTTTAGCCATGAAATGATGTTTCCCCTTCAAAATTTCCCCAAACTTGTTTTCGGCTGGGCTCGAGGTGTATGGTTTTGCTAGTCGCACCTCGGCCGACATAAGGACTGGTCTTCGGGCCTCTGTTGCAAGGCATATTCCGTACTACCACTTGTCTAATGGGTAAGGCTTAACTTGTCGTCTACGACGGCCATGAGCAAAAAGACACGGATAAGGATGAATGAAGCCCTTGGTGGGGTTGACGTCTCTGGCAGTACGTCCGGGGGCATAGACTGTCTGCTCGACCCAGGGCACCTAGCGGGGGAAGTCTATGTCGGTGTTTTTTGATTAGGGCAATACTAGGCGGCAAGTTATGTCATGGCTTTCGTCCGTATGCCGTGGTGGCATGTGGCACGTCGCAACACGTGAGGAAGACATGTCTGGTGGGTAAAGATGTACACCTCTGATCAGAGTTTAATCTATTCGAATAGCCGTGCCCTCGGTTATGGGCAAGCTGAGCAATGTACCCAAGTTAGAATTTGATTCTGTTTAAAACTAAAATAACTGGAGTTAGTACCTGTTGGCCTAGGATAAGGCAAGATCGCGTCGGTACGCGGCTTGGTGATAATTTTGACTAGAGATAGGTTCGTGTTGGTTTAAAAATGCCTTTAAATATTTAAATGTTTCGAAATGCTGGTTTTATGCAAAATATCCCTATATATGAATCCTTGTACTCCCTTGCATTAAGTGCATTTTCCGGTGTGGCTTGCTGAGTACGGTGGTTGTACTCATTCTTGCTCAATCTTTCCCCCTCCAGTCTGAGAAGCTCTTGAAGAAGAAGTCTTAGGTGGAGTCCTGGCTTATACCCCAGTTGAGCGCCTGTGAAGATGGAGCCGTAGGCCCGCTAGTCCGCTGCTTTTTTCTTTTGTTGTCAGGCCTTATATGCCTTTGTAATAATATAAATATTATCGTGATAATTAATAAAGATGTGTCTTTTGTATCAAGTTTGTGTGGTGTACCCCGACTTTTCCTGGGACGGGGATTAATACACTAGCGTTCGGGAAAGGTATTTTCCGGGCGTGACAGGTGACGTAAGAGCGCGCCCGCAGCCTGGAGCGCGCCCTGGGGCGTGCCGCCATCACCATAGGTGAGGCGGCGACGCACCCCGCCTTGCCGTCCTCCTCCGTCACCTGCGGGCGGTGAGGTCGCGGATCCCTCGATTTCCTCAGGCGCCTTTCCTCGCCCAAGATTCCGGCGGGAAGGGGACGACGGGGTGCGAGCCCGACGACGCGGGTTCTGCTCCCCGCCATCACTGCTGGCGCTTAAAGAAGGATCGTACGCCACTGCTTCTTCAGCCATAGGGCTTACCTGGCGAAGCTTGGCGCACACGAAAGGAAACGGGGCTCAGAAAAACTCACGCGCGCCCCCTACCTGGCACGCCAGATGACGGAGCGTGAAACTCCTCACCGGGAGACCGCGCAAGTCCCCCTTTGCCGGTTCAGCCGGGGGCGCAAGGTGAAATTCTTAGCCCCTGATCTGTGGGATCTCAGGGAGAAAAACGCGTAGACACAGGCGATTTAGACAGGTTCGGGCCGCTAAGGAGCGTAATACCCTACTCCTGTGTTCTGGTAGATCTGAGAGTATGATGGAATCCTCCGAGAGTCCCCCCTCTTTTCTTAGGCCTGGGCCTCCTTTTATATGGCAAGGGGCTACCACATGGGCCACGAGTTGCCTAAGAAAGAAGACATTCTTTTACATTTAGGGTCATCCTATCGCCGGAAGCAGCCTCTGACAGACACCGCAGCACGCCTTCGCTCGGTCAGCCGACTCCTCCCGAGGGACGCCCGTTTCAACCTTCATTAAATGGCGGGCGACTTTTGTGTCTCGTCTGCACCGGAATCAAGAAAGCATCTGACCGGAGCTGACATACCAACTCCGGGAGTTGGCATACCAACTCTGGCCAAGAGACGAGAGACAGAGGGCTCTCATCATTCTGATGGGACGGGGCGTGGCGCGCAGCAGGCCGCCTGGCGCGCGTGCGACGCACAGGCATCCTGGCACCACCTAACCCACGATCTGACCGATCTGCGACCAGTCACTCATCGTGACCGGTCACGAACCGGACATGCACGCGCCACGCCGCATTAAATGCGGCGTAGTGCGCCCGTTTGAACCGCTATAAATGTGATTAGGTGAGCTGCGCCGTGCTCACCTAACCTGCGCACGTGGCACCAAAGCCACAGGGGGTCGGGGCGTCCCAGGCCTCGGGGCAGAAACGGGAGCGACCCGACCCCGGGGGGAAACCGGGAGGGCAGCCGCCACGTCACCCTCGGGCCCGACCCCTCCGGGGGAACGGGCCACGTGGATCCCTGTGGCCGCCCTTCCCTTTAGTCTCGATACCCTCAGTCCCATGTCACCGACAATCACCTATAAAAAGAAAATAATCTTTAGTACCGGTTGATAACACCAACATATACTAAAGATCAATATTATCTTTAGTATCGGTTTGTGTCATCAACCAGTACTAAGGTGTTGATCTTTAGTATCGATTGGTGCCACCGACCGATACTTAAAGATCCCAAAGAGCCTGACATGCTCTGATAAAGTGTGAATCGAGGCTAAAAATGATCTTTAGTACCGGTTAGTGTTCCCAACCGGTATTGAAGATTGCAATGTGCCGTTAGGCATTTTAAGTGGTACTAAAGACTTTTTTTAAGTACCAATTCATAAGAGATTCGAGAGATTTGTGATTTTCGTCGATCGGCCAAAGATCAGTTTTTCATTAGTGTCCATAACGATTGCTTCAGCAAAGCACCCTGTCAGTGAGAATATTCATGCATATGTGAGAATTATCTTTTTGCTGCTATAAGCCTATATATAACCTGGCCATTTTCATCTTGAATGACCACACCAGTAGCACCTTGTCTTTCAGCATGGAAAAGCAGCATTCACGGTGCATTCCCCCAGGTACATCGCGTATGATATTGTCTGAGTTAATTACTTGACTAGTCGACCAATTCTATTTGTTTCATTACTTTAGGAGAATCATATGTTTGCCTTGTGATGAAGTACTCATTGAGTACATATTAGAAGCTTTTGATTAATGGGATCCTGAAGAAAAAAATAAGGCTGGCACCACTACATTGGATAAGGTCACCTGTGACGGGCCCAAACCCGCACCTTTGACGGATTTGGGCTTGGTCAGTGATCAGTGGTCACTGGTGAGTCCTGTCACCTTTGACGGGTGGCCGGCCGTCAGAGGTGACACACATCTCTGACGGGAAAATAAATAGACGTCCGTCAGAGGTGTTGGTCCCCGCTAGCTTAGGACCAGTTAGAACCCGTCACAGGTGTCTCATCTCTGACGGACACATAAACAAAAGGCCGTCAGAGGTATTAGTCTCCGGTAGTTAGAATCCGTCACAGCTGGGCTACCTGTGACGGGCAAGAAAGTAAAGGCCCGTCACAGGAGAGTCAGCTCTGACGGCCGCGGTTTACGAATCCGTCACAGGATGATTACCTGTGACGTCTTTTTTTTATGACTCGTCACTGATGTGTTAAATCCCAAAAAAAATAAATACTAAATATTGGCTAGCCTCAGGATTTGCTAGCCATGCCCTCTGAAAAACAGAAAGATCACAGATACATGCCAGCCAGCGCCAATATCACATGCATTCATCAATTCATCAATTCATTCATCATTTGCATCCCATTTCCCCCAAAATCACCCAAAAAGCATTACATTTCAGATCCACTATGGCCTCAGTTCTGTTCTGTTCAAGCATTCTGCATCAATTAGTATCATTTGCATCAAGGACAAAAAAACAGAGGGAATCAGCTAAGACAGAAGGAGAAGCAAGTGTCCCAAAAAAACAAGTGCACATAATATGTTCTTATGCATAAGACCAAGTGTAGATAGTCTGTTCTTAAGCATCCAGAAAAAGGGCAAGTGTAGATAGTTTGTTCTTATGCATAAGACAACCAACAATAAAACCTAAAAATGGACAAGTGTAGATAATATGTTCTTATTCATCACTGGTCATTTAAGTCCATCCAAATGAACGGCACAACAGGGCAACGCAAAATACGCATGTCATAAAAAATGACAAATAATTTGAAAATGGAGGGAGTAGTAAAGAGGTAATGTTCCAAATCAGTTTTAAATCTCTTTTCTAAGAAAATATACACAGGTGACCATATCCATCTAGTGAAAGTAAATTACATAGCATACCGTACCACAGAACCATAGAAACAACTATTTTTATATCACAGAAAATTGGATAACTGTTTTGTTCACGACATCACAAGTAGCCCAGTTCAATCGTCTATTACACGTGAAAACGTCCTTTCTTGTTCATTATTTCGGCGAGAATGAAGGCGCACAGTTCGCCTCTGATAGCAGGAGGGTTGATGGGTGAAACCTTCCAGCCAGCTCTACCTTTCTGTTCAATAATACATAAGTTAGCACGTTTATAAGATTAATATTTGGTATTGAAATGTTTGAATTTGCCATTAGCAACAACCTCAGGGTCGAAATTTTTGACCTCTCTCAGAAGTGTCAACATATTGTGGCACACGTGGAAACCGCACTGGTCCCCGATCTGTTGTGCGCATGCGAAATTGGTGTCATGATAAAGTTCGTCCTTGCCCTCCTTGTACCTACCACCCTTTTCCACATATGGTCCCCAAGCCATATTTAAGGCCTTGATGATTTCAGTGAAATTATAATCCTTTGCCTTACTTGAGTTAAGGTAGTAGACCCTACTCCATTTAGGTACGATGACTAGGAGAACCCAATGTCGCCTACGCAGTGGTTATGTAGCATTAGTAATAAGAAACTTAGCTTCAACAACAATATACACGAAATGATTATTGTCTTCTTACTCTTGATTGTGCGCGCACATGATGTACTCCTTGTCTTGGTGGGCCCATAAGCACCGGTTCACGTAGTCAACCAATTCATTGAAGTTATTTTGCAGATTGACCTCATTGACCATCGATGGATCAAGGAACCCAACTTGATTACCAAGGCGACGACCCTCGATACAACACAACCTTAAAACAATTACGTATTAGCACTAATTTAGACGATAGTCCATTAATATCACAAGGAGGAAGGTTTGCACTTACAAGGAGTAGCATTTCAGAAGTCCTGTGTCTAACTTCCGAATCCTGAATAGGTCGAAGAGGTCATCAAAGCCTATAGTTACATAGGCAGGCGACGATAGGAAGGGCTTGTGGTCGTGATGTCCAACTATGCATGACTCCCTCATTTTCCGCTTGGCATTGCTTAGCTCCATGTACTGTTTGTGTAGCTCTCGTCAAGCAAGACCCATCACGGCCAACACATTGTCCTCCACCAACGGCATGCCTAGTTCAAATTGTGCCGGGGCCTTCACGACCTTCCCCGTTTTGGTCAACGGTGCCGACGCTGCAGCCTTCCCCCTTTTTTTCACCGGCGCCGACTCCTCGACCTTCCCTTTTCCTGTAGCACCCCCGCGTTCACGTTTTTGTCCCTTGACAATGGGTGGCGAGCTATCAGCCTTCCTTGTGGTCTTTATTGGAGGCAGGTTCTGAGCTATGTGTGTCAAATCCATATCGGCTGCGGCAGGTGAATGGGGTTCTGACAACGCCGGTCCACGGGGAGCCTCAATTGATAGCTTAGACGTTGAAGGTGTTCGCTCCGTCGGTCGACTTGGGCGAGGAGTCATCTTCACAATTATGTCTTCTTTGGGCCATTGTATGTACGTCTTGCACGCATCGCCCAAAGTTGTGATTTCATCATTAGGGGGCACAGGCAGCGGAAAGGCTGACCAGTTGTCTTTGACTGAATCTATGGACACCTTGGCATACCCTTGACGTAGGTTTACGCCGTGCACCTTTTCTGTGTCCGAGGGATTGAAAGCCATGCCCTCAGCGACTTCGGCCGCGAAAGTTGGGTGGACCCTCACCACTAGGACACACTGCTCTACGTCCTGCATTTTTAAAGTATCAATTTAATATTGGAACATGTAAAGGTATTTGAGTAGATATGGATCGGATATAATCGATTACCTCTATGTTGTCCACCGCATCTAGTGGTGTGACAGGGAGATGAGGGGCCGGCACTTCTGTGGATGCACAGCTACTCTTGTGTTGTGACGGACTCGCTTCGTGTTGTGCAGGAGGAGTTGGATGGACAACTTGTGTTGCGGGTCGACGTATATTCATCTCGGCGAGGACCTTCTGAACCCTTTCTTCCACCCTGGCGTCCATGTCTGCTTGGAGTTCTTGAATGACCTCCAACTTAAGCTCGGCCTTCAAACGAGCATCCCTCTCTTCCTTGGAGACTTTTCGTTTCCTATATTGGGAGCTGTACTCGGGCAGGCCATGCTTCCAGGGCACATCAACGCCAATTCCCCGAGTCCGGCCAGGATGTTCTTTGGTTCCGAGCGCCTTCGTGAGGATGTCATCTTCGCGTCTCTTCGGCGCGGACTCGACCTCGCTCTGCGAAGCTTGTTCGGCAACCAACCCTAACTATAAAAAATAGGATTCTTGTTACAAATCTTTTGCTTAATATGAACGGACATTAATGAGGTTAATTAGCGAACTCACCAGCTCCTGATAGACGTTGGCGTCACTTTGATTGTCAAATGTGATGGAGCCGTCAGGGTTGACCTTACCCCTAGCCCTCGCCCAGTTGCGAGCTCTTCGTTCAGGGATGTCAGCGAATGGGGCAGGGACATTCGCTGCAGCAGCGGCTGCATCCTCTTGGGCCCATATTTGCTCCTTGCCGATGTACCCAGCCGTGCCCAGTCGATGCGGGTGCTCATTCCGCTTTTGCAGTAGGCGATGTGCCTCGCTTGACTGCCTAAAATCTTCGCTGTTCTTCATCTCGCAAAATTGCTCCCACACCGTCTCCGTTATTTGAGGGTACTCAACGAACGGAGTACGATTGCCGGGTGGGATGACATACTCCGTGAAGAGTTTCCACTTCCAATTCTTCCATGCTTTGCCCATCTTATGGAATGCCTTCCGCTTAAGCCTTTCCTTTGCTTCATCCGGAAATGTGAACCATTTCTCCATAGCCGTCCAAGCTCGCTCCATCTCAGCTTCTGGGACCCTTCCGATATTTTTGTGGAGGATGCCGAAATTCTCACGTGCTGCCAGCCCGCAGCAGTTAGACCATCTTCCTATGACAGTCCTCAGCGCCGTGGGCCTACCACTTGCGTCAACCTCTCTTATAACCTGCACTGTGGTCGGCCATCTATTTTGTGTCCGGGGATTTCTACTTGACCTAGATGCACTTGTCCCGGCCGAAGGCGATGGTTGTTGTTCTTGAGGCACTTCTGCAGCTAAGACAGAAGGATCATTTGCTAAGGGGTGGTAGGTACAAATTTTGTTGTCATGTATTGAAAAGTTATCCTATAAATTACCACGAGGTTCGGGTTGTTCAGCTGCCATCGTCGACGGATGACCTGAGGAAACCATGGCTGGGTCTACTTCTACCTGTATCCTCGCAGGCGTCGTTGAGGACGGGGATGCGCCGGGCGTTGTCATCGACTAAATAATTTGAATACGCTTATAAATTTCCTATCATTTCACTAATTTCACTAATTTGAATACGCTTTGAACTATTATATATATGAGGGATGTGAAATATATATGCGAACTACATGACAAAAAGATCATGCGAACTAAAAAATGTCTATTAGTTTAAAAACTCTAATCATGTAATTAATTTAAGTTCTAGCGATTAACAGTAAAACCATAAAGAAATTTACCGCTACAACTAATTTAAACAAATTGCCCTTTCGTAAAATTATAAAAAGGTCTTACTGGTCTTTCTTCTAGATACATTCTCTTAATATCTATCTAGTATGTAAAAAAATAAATTTATCATCAAAATATGTATTACAAGTAATGAATAAACGGAATATAAAAGAATGACGAGGGGTCAAACATCAATGAAGATAGTGGACGGTACCTCAAGCAGTAGCGAAGAGGAGAGTTATCTTGGATACATAGCGTCACAGAAGATGAATAGCAAACTTAAAGACCTAATCATAGTCATTGCACTCATCCTTTTGTTCAGTTCAAATATGAGCTAGATATTTCATATTTCAAACTTATTTATAATATTACTACAAATAGCACATCTATAAAATCTATTAAAGAAAAAAAGTAACAAACATAATATTTAGGGCTAGATATCTCATAACAAATCGCTAGATTTTAGCGAAATATACAAGAACCCTAGAAAAAAATGGATGAAAGGGGAAGAAAAAAACTCACTGTGTGCAACAAAGGGGTATAGGGTGGTGTAGCTTGGCGAGGAGGAGGGGGATACCCTCACGGCGGCGTTGGACCGACGCTGATGTCGAGCTGATGTCGGGGGGGAAGGGCTTCTTCTCCGGGCAGCACAGAGGAGGAGGTCGGCGGCGTTGGAGGAGTTCGGCGGCGGTGGAGGAGGTCGGCGGCGTTGGAGGAGTTCGGCGACGGTGGAGGAGGTCGGCGGCGGTGAAGGAGGGCGAGGGTAGTGGAGGGCTTGTTCGGCGGCGGCGATGGAGCACGAGTTCGGTGGAGGAGTTCGGCTGGTACTGTGGTGTGTAAAGTGGATCTGGATCTAGAAAAGGCACCAATGTTACCCTAGTCAACCACACCTGTGACGGGCTCTAAGTAAAATGGCCGTCACAGGTTATGACACCTGTGACGGGCCCTAACTAAAATGGCCGTCACAGGTGACAACACCTGTGACGGGCTCCAACTAAACGGCTGTCACAGGTGACCATATCTGTGACAGGCTCCAACAAAACGGCCGTCACAAGTGACAACACCTGTGACGGGCTCCAACTAAACGGCCGTCACAGGTGACCATATCTGTGACGGGCTCCAACAAAACGGCCGTCACAGGTGACAACACCTGTGACGGGCTCCAACTAAACGGCCGTCACAGGTGGCCATACCTCATTAATTATTTTATTTTACTTAGTTATTTTATTTCACTTATAGTAGTTATTGTGCTTAATATTTCATTTGACTTACATGAACTATTTCGTAAGCAATGCACTAATGATCATTGCAAACATTTTAGAGTCATACATATACTAGACAAAATCGACATAAATTACAAAAATAATCCTTCCTCGTGGTCGACGCGTGCATGTTGAACCTCATCTTCTTCTTCCTCCAATTCTATAGGTATTTCCTGACCTATGCCGTGCACGTGCTGGTTGTAATCATCTTCGTCTGAAATGTTGTCCAATCCAACTATTCTCCTTTTCCCTTCACGAACTACATGCAGTTTCTTGTTACACGGGTCAATTATGTAGAATACTTGAACAACTTGTTTGCCGAGAACGAACGGTTCATCCTTGTACGCGTTGTTAGCCAGATTGACAATGGTGAAACCTTCATTATCAACTTTTACATTACGAAGATCAACCCATCGACAACGAAACAATGGCACTTTGAACTTCAAGTAATCCAGCTCCAATATTTGCTCAACTCTGCCATAGTACTGATCACGCCGACCACCGTCGGTAGCGGCCTCAATGCGTAACCCACTGTTCTGAACTGTGCATTTGTTGTCTTGCTTGATCGTGTGAAAGGTGTACCCATTTATGTCATATCCTTGCCAGGTGGTACCACTCCATTCAGGACCCTGTGACAACCACTGCAGTGTTTCACTTGACAAGTTCGGCATGTTGGCAATTCGGTTCTTGAACCACTCGTTGAAAGAAGACATGTGTTTTTTTCTGACCCAACTCTCTGATCGCCCTGGGTTGTCCTGTCGGAGAAATCGTAGGTGTTCATCAAAGTACGGCACTACCTCGGTCATATGCTGGAGTACCGTGAAATGAGCTTTATCATACACCTTACGATCCATCCTTACAATTTTCCTTCCAACAGTGCCCACACCATCAAGCCTTCCTTCGTGATGAGATCGTGGTAATCCAACTGAAGAGGTTTCTGACATATAGTCAACACAAAACTCGATGACCTCTTCGATGGTGTAACTCTCAATGATGCTCCCCTCGGGGTGGGATCGGTTCCGTACGAAACCCTTCAGTATCCCCATGTACCTTTCGCAAGGATACATCTGCGTCATGAAAGCAGGACCACAGCACTTTGTTTGTCTAACAAGGTGCACGGGAAGATGTTCCATTATATCAAAGAAAGTAGGAGGAAAGTACATCTCAAGATGACATATGGTTCTGACAATTTCTGCCTGTAGTTCATCTAGTCCCTCGGGATCAATGATCTTCTGGCCAATTGCATGGCAGAAGGAGCACAATCGCATTATCGTGTGTCGCACCTTAGGAGGCAAAATATTCCTTATTGCAACAGGCAACAGCTGTGTGATAAGGACGTGGCAATCGTGCGACTTCATCCCTATCAATTTAAGGTCTTCCACTGAAACGAACTTACTAATTCTTGATGAGTACCCAGATGGAACCTTTATACCACTCAGACATGTTAGCAAATTCATCTTCTCATCTTTCGAGAGAGTGTAGCAGGCTGGAGGAAGGTACACACTGCCCGACTCCGTGGTTATGGGATGTAGCTCTGAACGAACACCCATGTCTTCCAGATCTCGCCGGGCGTTGAGACCATCCTTTGTACTACCAGGGTTAAGCAGTAATCCCATTAAACTCTCGCATACATTCTTCTCAATATGCATCAAATCTATGCAGTGACGAACCTCAAGATCCTTCCAGTATGGTAGTCTCCAAAATATTGACTTCTTCTTCCACATGCTTTTCTCTTTTGTCTTTCCATCTTTTCTCATTTTTCCAAACTCGTTGGTTATTCCCATCACTAAGTTGTGCACCTCTGTCCCTGTTAGCTCTGTCGGGGGGCTAGCTGTATCTCTGTGTCCATTGAAATTCTTTGTCATATTCCTATAAGGGTGATACCTTGGGAGAAATCTCCTGTGACCCATGTAGACCATCTTGCGTGAATGCTTCAACCATTTGCTCCTTGTTTCCTCCATACACTTCGAACATGCCCATCTCCCTTTGACAGTTTGGCCAGAAAGGTTGCCAAGGGCCGGATAATCGTTGATGGTACAAAACAACATCGCACGGAGGTTGAAATACTCTCGTGCATATGCATCCCATGTTCGTGTGCCCTCATTCCACAGCCTCTCAAAGTCATCGATTATCGGTTCAAGGAACACATCGATATCATTGCCAGGTTGTCTCGGTCCTTGAATTAGCATGGCAAGCATAATGTACTTTCTTTTGAAGCACAACCAGGGAGGAAGGTTATAGTTCACAAGAAGAACTGGCCATGTACTATGACGACTGCTCAAATCACCAAATGGATTAATGCCGTCCGTACACATGGCAAAACGCATGTTTCTTGGGTCATTTGAGAATTCGCGGTAAATCCTATCGATTGTCCGCCACTGTACTGAATCTGCCGGGTGCCTAAGCTTACTATCGACTTTCCGTTCTTCGGCATGCCAACGCACTAGCTTAGCTTGTTCTGGATTCGCAAAAATTCTTTTCATGCGTTCCGCAATTGGGAGATACCACACCACCTTTGCGGGGCCTCCCCTCTTTGACTTACTTCCTTCATCTTCACTTATTGTTCGTTTGTATCTAGAAGCCCCACAGACAGGGCAAACATCCAAGTCAGCGTATTGCTTGTAATACAAAATGCAGTCGTTTCGACAAGCATGAATTCTTCTCATCTCCAGGCCCAACGGACATAAGACTTGCTTTGCTTCATATGTCGTATGCGGTAATTTGTTCCCCTCTGGCAACAGGTCCTTTAACAGCTCAAGAAGTTCTGTAAAACTCTTGTCGGACCAACCATTACTTGCCTTAAGCTTCATGAGTTCCAACACGCATGACAATTTGCTGTGCTTCGACTTACATCCATCATACAAAGGCATATGACATTCTTCCACCAACTTACTAAACTTTTCAAAATCTCTGTCGTTGTCATCTGCGTCTTCAACGTCATGCAACATTTCAGACAAACTTTGAGTATCCAAATCTATGGTCTCTCCGCCTAACGGAGAAGGTACAAACATGCCTTCTCGAGTTGCAGCGGCGTTCACTACATCCTGATCCGGGCCTTCTTCAACTGCGACATCAGGTGCCTCTTGCTCTCCATGCTTGCTCCAACATGTATATTTTTTCCATGAAACCTCTCCTTATCAAATGAGAATGCACATCTGAACTATCATGGAACATCTGTTCATTCTTACAGTCGTTACATGGACACAATATGTGCATGGCCATCCTGCTTTTTCTGTCATTGTCCGCAAATGTGACGAATTCAGTGACCCTCTCCCTATACTCTTTAGACGAACGATGAACATGGTACATCCAACTACGATTCATCTGCAATCAACGACATAGGAAAAAAACTATATGATGATCAATTGGGAATGAAGGGAGAATAATGTATTTTTTACCTTTAATTTCAGCACAAATTCGCCCCCCTTACCCTCCCAACCGAATTGTGAACAGTGCACTGGTCGGGATGGAAAGCAGTTGGCAGTTAGATGGTATTTATAGAGATCCAACTCACCTCAAACGGGTTAAATAAATATAGCCCGTCAAAGATGTCGGCCAATTACCTTTGACGGGTTTTAACTCTCTGGCCGTCACAGGTGAGGTGATACCTGTGACGGCCAGGTAGTTAGAAGCCGTCACTGGTATTTCAGTGACGGCTTACGGTTCCAAGCCGTCACAGGTGAGGTCATACCTGTGACCGGCCGCAGCCGAATGTCTCACCGATGACGGCAAACATAAGGACCCGTCAAAGGTGACGGTCATCTGTGACCAATCCGTAGGCCCGTCACTGGTATGCCGTCACAGATGTAGGGTTCTGGTGTAGTGCACGCTGCGTAAGTGCACAAAAACCCTCGCTGCTCGTAACATATTTATATCCTTGGAACAAGTTTAATAGTATAACTAACTACTAGCTATAATATTATATTAGAGCAGCTAATATGTGTAATAGGTTAGCTATAGGGTTAGATTTTTTTCCTCTCATTCTCTCACTATGAATTTAACAATGCATGTATCTTGAACCATGTGTAGAGCTAGAGAACCATCACTTCACAATTTCTTTTTATTTCCTTCACATTTCTCTACTTATTATACTTGCTCTTAAAGCTGCAAGTAAAGTGGTAAATGTGACAAGAAAAATACCGGGAATCAGCTTGTTTTTTCAGTCATTCAATGATAACATGCTGATCAATGATAACCACATTTTCCATGATGCTCCAACAGAAAAACTTCTACAATAACAGTCGGTTAGGAATCACACATGCGAGGCTATCTAAAAATGTCTGGAATCAGAGGTGCCAAGCTATCAAAAAAGTCAATTAGGATTCAAAGTTATGAGAAATAAAAGCCCATGCTACCCCATGGGCCTTGAGCACCTGCCAGGGTACGCTTAGGCAGTCGAGCTGTTATCTGTGGCCCATATGGACAATGCCCTGAGGGTTTCACACGTACATGGGAGGTCCACTGGACAACCATGAGCCAACGTAGATTCACTCCCAACACTGTTAATCTCTCTTATCAGCCATTTTCATTTCCTAAGTAAATTTTTTTCCTGACTATAACTTACTCTGCGTAACTTCAAATATAAGTCGATTTTGAATTATGAATGAAAATCAAGAAAACTATACTACATATAAAGTTGAATATTTTATTTGGCAAAGAATAAACATTGATGGAAGAAAAAGGCAATCCTTATAAATTAGAAAGCAATTAATATTTGTGAAGGAATTTCTTTTGTTCACATAGGACACAATGGCACATATACCCACGCAAACGCATGAAAAGAGACAGATACTAGCAGCAAATCCCAACCTAGCTAATTTAATTCACTGCTACAAAACACCTCATAGGTGTTGGCTCATAGATGTCGGTTTACTTAAAATCGGCATTTATTACTGTCAGTGTTACAGATAAGACATACTCAATGATTTTGGGTTGAACTCGGCAGGGTCTATCATACACTAAGTTTTATATGGAATCATGTCTCATATACAGAAGGTGTTCCGCATAAAAAAGGAGAAGCAGAGTTCAAGTTGAAAACTACAAGGACTACTCGAATCGTATCCATATTTGTCTTTCTAGTTTTACTTGGACAAGGGGACATCTGTGGGTATAAATACAAGACCCCCTAGGAGGAGAGGGAACACAGAACGATATATGCCGCCAAATACCAACATGAGGGACAAGCTTAGACAGACCCAACCTGGAGCAAAAGAGATCGACATGAGGGATCTAGAGCTATCCCCCAAACCTTGCCGAGTTCATATTCAAGGAATAAGACTACCATGTTGTCGACTACGTGTGAAGATCCATACGTGTGAAGATCCATGCCATCAAGATGACGATGACTAAATTAGGTTCTCCCAAATATTGTACTCGTGTGATTCTAAAATATAAGAGCAACATCGGATTCGGCCAACAGGAGTATGGCTATTACCTGTCAGTTAAGGGGCACGAACCTGTATAAAAATCCTTGTCTCTCGTCTCTTTTACCTAAATCTCGTGTATACACTGGCACCAATGTCACGCCCGGAAATTTTCCCAAATTTCCAGACCATTTTGTGTATTAAGTCCCTGTCCAGGCATCAACCAGGGTACACAAAACGACAAATCAATAAACAGATCCAAACGTAAATAAAGCGATAAATACTTACAACAGAGGCACTTAGTCCTCACACCAAAAAGAAAACAGCAGCGGAAAGAGACGATCCTAGCGGGGCTTCAGCTCCACTCCACAGGCAAACTCAACTGGGGTCTGAGCCTTGGTCCTCTAACTTCATCTTCAACTCAGAAGTACTAAACTTCTGAAAAAGGGGAAAAATAGCAAGATTGAGTACAACCACCGTACTCAACAAGCCACACCAACGATGCAAACATGCACAGGGGAGACAAAGGGAGGCTTGTGGCTATTTGCAGAAAAGCGGTTGAAAACCTTTACATTTTAAAACAGTAAAACAGTTGTTTAATTAAAGCAATATTAAATCTCCACTGAACAACGCTACAACCACGTTGAACAGGCCCAACCATTCCACCTGAACTACACCAGTTCATTAAGTCAAATTAATTAAACATGTGGGACTAATCACAGTGAATCTGGTCGATCGCCCATAACCGCGGGCACGGCTATTCGAATAGTTTTACTCTGATCAGAGGTGCGCAACTGTACCCACAAGACACGATTCCACACATGTTACCATGCCCCGAAGTATCACCACGATACTGCAAAGGGGGAAATCGTGACAAGACCTTTCGCATAACTCCTCCTAACCAAGCGCACCACACCGCAGGTTTCGCCCCCACCCCTCAAAAGGCAGTGGGCAGCCCCCCCTCGTGCCTTGGTGAATCCGGTAGCCAGCAACCGGTATATCCCCGGCCGAACCAACTCCATCACGCCCACCCTTTCCGGGGAACGTCGGCTAGGAAAGAGCTATGCTACGAGTCCAGCAGTTGCCCATTCTTGCTTGTGGTAAGCACTGTTATTCTTCCAGGGTTTCCCATGAACCGGTCCTTAATTGCCATGGGTGCGACCAGCAAAACCATGCACCCACAGCCCACCATTAAGTCATATTTTAGTTGGATAATTACGACCAATAAAACTGGTCAGATGTTTCGAGCTCACAGCTCAACTAGAAGCTAAAAGTAAAGGTGTAATTATCCCATTAAATGAGCTAGTGGTAATTAAGCATGGCTAAGCATATATAATTCTAGCAAAGTCAATAAAGTGACATAGCTAGTCAAATTATCCCCACAAGTTAACAAAGGAAGGTAAACAAGTAAACATGGCCAAGCGAACAGATAGGTAAACCCTATTCCCATGTAATTAGCAAAACATGCACTTTATTTGCAAAGTAAAACATTTCGTAAAATAGGTACAACATGCTCAAGGGGAATGTGTGACTTGCCTTGCTTCTTCAAACAATCTTCCGAACTCTTTTCCTCGCGAACGCAAACTCCGAAACGACGGAATCTACACGCTGGCACGCAAAACGAGGAAAAACTCTAATAAAAACCAAGTAAACAGTACATAAAAAGTAAACAAACATGTAGAGCTCAATTTTAGATGAATTTTGCAAGTTGAATGGCTCAATTTGGAGTTCGTATGAATTAGATATGAATTTTAGAAGTTTTGAGCCATTTAAATGAATTTCTGGAAATTAAATCGATTTATTGCGCAATTATTAATTAATTTTGCAAAGGAAAGGACTACGCTGACATCATCAAAGGGAATCGGCGCCGGAACGGCGGGTCCCACGTGTCAACGGGTCAAGGGCGGACAGTCCACGGTGGAAAAGCACCACGTGGCACCGACGAGGCGACCACTGCGGAACGAAAGGGAGAAGGTAGCGCCGACGTGGACGCCAACGTGGCGAAGCCGCGGGCGGCCACGTGGTCTGGGTGTGGATTGGAGTAAACAAAGGGGCCCACGTGTTGGCGACACAAGTGTCGGCGAACAGGAGAGAAAAAGGAGGTGGAATGGACTTTGCAGGGGAAAGGGGAAAATTAGGCTGAGAGGGAGGTAAACTGGACTTGAGGAGATGAGCTGGATTTTCTCGGGAAAAAGTTAAAAGGGCCGAGGGACGAAAAGTAGACTTTTGTGTGGAGAAAGGATAATAGGCCGGCGGCCCAAAGAGACGAGGGACCAAGATTGGACTTTTACGAGGAGGTGGGCCAATCGGGCCGAACGGGGTGATGGGCCGGCCTGAGAAAAAGGGAGAGGGACGCAAAATAGACTTTTGCGGGGAGATGGGCCAATCGGCCCGACGGCCGCTGGGCCGGGAGAGAGAGGTGGGCCGGCCCGGAAGGAAAAAGCCGGCCTCTAGGCCGAGGCGGAGGCTAGGGCTGACGTCAGGCTAGCTGACGTCAGCGGCTAGGGCTGACGTCAGCCGCGGCGGCGGCGGCTGCGCTCCACGTGGCGCACACGTGGCGCCGACGCGGCAGCCACGCGGCGCCCACGTGGCGGCCACGCGGGGCGGGAGCGGGCGGCCGGGATCGGCCCGAGTGGCCGATCCGACGGCTGAGGCGCGCGGGCGGCCGAGCGGCCGGGCTCGGGCTCGGCCGAGCCGGCCATGGCGCGCGGCGGCGCTAGGGTTTCGGCGCGGGAGGCGGCGGCGCGGCGGCGCGCGGGAGGCGGCGCACGAGCGGCAGCGGGGCGGTGCGGGAGCGCACGGGCGACGGCGGCGCGGGAGGCGCGCACGGCAGCGGGCGGCGCGGCCGGGAGAGGGGAGAAGGAAAAGGCGGCGGCGCTTACCGGCTGCGAAGACGGCGGCGGAAAACGGCGGCGGCGGAGCGGCGCTAGGGTTAGGGTTTTGGGGCGGCGGCGAAGGGGAAAACGAGGAGCGGCGGCATGCGGGCGGGGAAAATTTAAGGGGGGCCCGACTAGGGTTTGGCCGGTGCGGGCGGATTTCTCGCCGGAGAAATCGGCGGAGCGGGCGCGGCAGCCGGGCGGGCGGCGGCGACGACGGGCGGGCGCGGGGCCCATCTGTCGGTGGCCCGGGGCGGAGGGAGGCAGCGGCGGCTCTCGGGCGGCCTTGGGCCACGGCCTCGGGCCGGCCCGAGAGGAGGAGGGACGCGGAGGCGGCGGGGGCGCGGCCTTGGGCCGCCTTGGGCCGAAGGAGAGGGGAAGGGGTCGCGGGCGACCGCGGGAGAGAGAGAGGACGGTTTTGGGCCGGAAACGGCCCAAAACAAAAAGGGGACCTTTTTTAATTTGTTTTTTTTTAATTTAATCAGTTAAATGAACTTTGTGACTTTAAAATTATTTCTTTAGCTCCAAAAATTCACGAAAAATTTTGGAGAGTACTTTAAGGCACAGAGAATATTACAAAAATATTTCCGGCCATGATTTTTAAAGGAAATTTTTGATTTCCTTGCTAATTTCACTTGTTTAAATTGCTTTTGATTTTTATTTAATTTCTGGAAAATGTATTATTAGGTAATTTTTAATCCCGATCGAAAATCGGGGTGTGACAACCAACGATCCTCATACTCTACAAATACCGTAGTCACGATCTATTCCGTCGACAATTACCATTTCCCACCTCTATAGAAAAAAAAATGTAGATAAAAAGCGACACCTATAATATAGGTGTTGTTTTTTTAAAAAAAAGATACTTATATTTATATTATAGGTATCGGTTCTAGATAAATACCGGTACCTATAATATTGATACCTTTTTTTCAAAAAAAATACCTATAATAAACTATAGATGCCGTTCATTGAAACCCGACACCTATAATATATTATAGGTATCGGTTTTTTAAAAACCGGCACCCTTGCACAGCTAGCCGAGCCAGTGTCCATGCGCCCTTATCCAATCCAACCACCCATCGTACTTATCCATCCACCAGAGCGCCCCTCTGCTCTTGCCATCTCTCTCTCTGCCTACATCTCTCTTGATCGCCCCTCTCGCCCCTCTCCTCTCGCATCTCCCCTCCTTCCTCCCGAGGGCTCTCCCTCCTCCTCTCCATCCGTGCTCCCCCCTTCTCCTCGTCTAGATCCGGTGATGGCGGCGGCGGCCGCCGGATCTAGTGACCACGGTCCCATTGGCTCTTTTTTTATTTTATTATATATTATAGGTGTCGGTTGTGGGTTAAGAATCGGCACCAATAATCTCTATAGGTGTCGATTCTATGTACGGAAGCATAGATGCCGATAAATTAGTGTCGACTGAAAAACTGGCATCTATTGTCGGTTTCCAACCGACACCTATTGAGATTTGTGTACTAGTGATTTATTAAAATTGTACTTGCGCGTGTAATATTATTGACACATCTAAAACGGAAGAGTACAAAAAAAACACCATGGGTATAGCGTAGTCGTGTGTGTAAATTGATTCCGCGTAACAGGCGAGAGAGAGTATGTACATAGCAGATTAAAAGATAGTATGTAAAAAAGCACCACAGGCGAGAGCGAGTATGCACATAGCAGATTAAGCTAATCATATCATATATTCCCTATGTTTCAAATTACTCGTCGTTCGGAGAAGCGTTATTATTGAGCCGCTTTTCGCCCACAAGTGCACGTATTTCGCGGTACAACGACGTGAGGCACGCACACTGCACATAGCTAGTGAGGATGCGGCCACTCCAAGAAAACACGGTGAGGGCGATCGATGGAACCCCCAAAACAGCGACTAATTTCAATTGCTTTCGAGATGCTGTGTGCTGCGCAGTAGTGGCCAGCCAGCAAGCGGCCAAGCTAGCTACATTGCTGAATGAGCTCGACTGCGCCGCTCACTTCACAGCGCCAGCGAAACTCAGGACAAGTAAGTAGCAACCTGCAGATCAACACCGTACCCTCATCGAGTGCTGCGACGTCGCAGTCCTGCACTACAAAATGCGCTGTTGTCGGCAGGCAAGCGATCGATCGATCGGTGATCATTGCGGATCGAAACAAAACTGGACTTTTTTGGACTTTAGAAACGTCCTCAGCTATCTTTTAATTTCCTTTTTTGTTGGAATCATCAGCATAAGTTTCCTTGTCCATAAGCTTTTAAAAGAATCTTTCCTTGTCCACTACTTTGTTAGATACCCTATATATCTAGATACTTGTGATTCAAGCAATATACATGCATGAACCATCTCAAAAGAGGAAAAGATCATGTCGAAAAAATATATTATACTATATACTTGCTAAATTGTACATATGCATGCTTCTTTCTTATCTTGCACATGCTACGAAGAAGTGTACTTGTATACCAAGTGATTGACCGGACGAAGTGCGCGATAAGTCACCAACAACCATCCATGCCCCTCGCCAAGTTATGGGCTATCAACCCGGAAAAACGAAATTAAGAAAACATCACATTAATTACAGCGATAAGAATGTGGAAGATATCTCCCAATATTTGCGCGTCTGATCGAGTCTTATACGGTACTATGCATGATTTCTTTGATAGCTGCTCTCACACGCGACAGAACGCGCATATATAAGATATGCTCCGCACGCAACCCTAGTTTCATTTGTGGAGACTTTTATTAGCTTGATTTCGACTAAACAAATTTGCACAATAAGGCATAAATAATTTATATATAAAAAAATCTTCTGAAGACAGCAACTCTATGACAACGTCCATGTGCATTATCTTTTCCCGTCGTCCAATAAAACGTGTCCATATTGCGTGATAGTGTATGACGTAGCATTATATTAACTAGTGTTATTAACTCCTCCCGGAAAAAAACCCAACAATTTAATTTTTTTAAATATAAAATATAAATATTATAATTGTAGTGTAATTATATTGTACCTTACATGTAACTAAAATATAACTTGTATATAATTAATTTTCATGCAATTTTGGATAGTTAGATTTACTCGCAGGAAGGAAAAAATACACTGCACATGGATGAGGGCATTCGATCAGCGACCTCTTGCAAAACGTTTTTGAAATTAATTTATACATAAGTTATATTATAGAAATATGCAAATTGTAATATAATTATACTACAATTATACTATATTTACATTAGATAAAATTTTGAGAGGAAATTTGTTGATAGATCTATAGATAGTCCCCTAACCCTGTGTATATATGCACACACTTAATATGAATATACCACGTGTCTTTAGAAATATGACTTATTTAAAACCTTGTTTAGAATTATGTACTATTGTTGAAAAACTTTCGTGATTAAGTGATTTAAAATTTAGAATGAATAAATATCAATTCGAGTTTTGATTGCTACATTTTTAGTTTAATAATAATTACAAAAATAAAACTATGACAATTGTATTAATGATATGGGATATTAGTACTTCCTTGGTTCATATCCTTACCGAAATATTGGTAAGACAAAACTTGGGGAATTACCAGTTTTTTTAATAATTCAAAGAATTTAATTTGTTTTTTTTCTCAATGTCAAGTCACAATGTTGATACGGTTGCTCGGGCTTTGTGTTTGATTTCGAGCCAACTAGAGCAACAAACAATTGATTGCCAAAAAATTGGCATCTGGTGCATGGGTTGGGAAAGCCAATATATTTTTAGCAAACCAAATGAAGCCAAATTTTATTGTTAGTACAAAAATTTTCGTAAGGTTGATTCGATCACCAATCTCTAAACATGCTTGATTTTTTTCAATCTGCATAATTATAAGTGGGTCCCACCTATATGGGTTTTTCCATATGGATGCACTGTTTCTTTTTATTGATGCAGAAGTTTCTACATCGATTTTTCTTTTCATTTGAACAATTATAGTTTGGTCCCCTAAATGAATGACTATATTCATTCACTGTTTATAATTATTTTTAAGAATTTTTTGCATATATATTACTCCTTCCGTCCTTAAATATAATGATTGAAGTATTCAAAATTTATCCCCACATGTAACGAATTTGGAAGTACTACTTGTCCTATCAACCATCATACTCATTCAATTTTCTCTTCATCTTATTTCAGACCACCTTCTCCTTACATTCATAAGGTGTATGGTTTTATTGTTTATCCTTAATTTCTTTTAAAACTACTTAAAATCCCTAAAATTTAGGAACGGAGAGAGCAATAAATAGGTTGAAACTTAGTACATGCCTCCAATCCAATAATGATATAACCATCATTCCTGTGTTAAACGGAAGGGAACACATGGAATAATTTATTTAACTTGTCATCTACAACTGGCATTCAAAAGAGAACTACCTGACAAACATGTGCAAGAAGAGATCTCACCCACTGTTCTTTGGGGCCCACCACACATGCGCTGATCAGATTGACAAGTACACAGTGGCTGGATAATGCAGCTAGTGGCACATAATAGAAAGTCATATCATGCAGTGCAAGGCATACGATGCAAATCTCAATACACCCAATACAAGGTGGCGAAGGAATTTTTAGAATAAGGTGCAGAATTAAACAAGTTTTGCTTAACATAAAAGTAAATGTTAATTATCATAAAAATAGGCCTGATTGGACCTACTCATAGGAGAAAGGGCGTCGTGATGCCAGCATTTTTGACATTTTTAACATTGTGACCCTTGGAGCTAATAAGGTTGAGAGTTCATTTTCAGTTATAGTTTTTTAGGTCCAATTATAGAATAAGCTTCTTAAGAGGGTTAAAAAATGTCAAATTTTCAGTCGTGATGCAATGTATATATACATCATGAAAATTTATTTTACGCATACCGATAATTCCATTTTTAGTGTTTTGTTGGAGCATAGGAATTATATAGGTTTGCTACTTCACATCCTAGACCAGCAGAAATTGTGCGTGCACGGCGCAGGTACATGTATATGTATATCTCTAGGTATTATGTTGACAATAATTGGCAGTAATTTAATTTACCAACATTCCTAAGTAATCCTAAACAATTGTGAACCACGATCAATAATAAGGAAATAGACAGTACATAGCACCCTGTATAGCCAGGAACACAATGATACTGACCAATACCGTATTAAACGCGATCTATTAAAAAGAAGCAATATTAAAATACTTATAACATGTGCTGTACAGTTCATCGTGTAAATCACACCTAATTAATTTGGAGCTAAACTGCCAGTTAATTATCTTAATTAGGAACCCAAATGAAGTGGTGGTACCACACTTGTGGAGTCGTGTGTTCATCACAGCTAGCCCAGCTGTTCTGTTTATATGAATAATGTTAAATACCATCATATATTGTTGTACTCATCTAATATATAGTATATTCACGTGTGTATTTTTTTTTCTATTGAGGGTGATCAACTTACACATCGATCAGCACATGTATCTTTCCTTGCAACTAATAAAGTTCTTTCACGGATAACAATGCAACTTACACACACAAAAAAATAAAAAACGATTTTGTTAGGAAAGTACTTGAACAAAAGCAGATAGGACAATGTGTAACCAGGCAGCTGATTATAAACAATTGATACACCAACTTACGGTAGTTAGACTATATGTATAACATAGCTCGTGAAGAGATTGCAGGTGACCTGTCGGCGCCATTGTAAAAGATTATCTAGCTAGCTCGAGGTTTATTTTTCGATAACGATTTAATTAGATCCAACGGAAAGTGCTTGTATTTGTCATTATCGAACATGTATATTGAGGCAGTTTAACCTAATATAGCCTGAGATGTTCTTCTGTGACCATATATATGTTTGTTGCATATATGTTTGTTGCATATTGAGGCAGTTTAACCTAATATAGCCGGAGATGTTCTTCTGTGACCATATATATATGTTTGTTGCATATGACGTGACCAGGTCATCAGAAAAATAAGTTCTATTTTGCTGGTGAATCAAACAAGATTCGAAATAAGTTGAACCGCACCCTTCACTATATCAACAAATTGAGATTGGGTTTCTTAAGGAATAACAAATAACAACATGGCCTTAATTTAATTACCAGTGCTACACATGACACACACGTCCTCAGGTGTAAATATATAGCCATTATTCATTTATTTGGCAATTATGTGACGTTTTACGATTGCACTGACACGTTGCCCCGTTTGAAAATGTCTTCTTGAAATTGTAGAACGTACTTAATTAATTAAACCAAATAATTGTGCAGAGTCCTGGTTTTAACACGAAAATTTGTATTTACAGTTATTTATTCTTTTGATAGTAAACGACGTATCCATCAATAGTGAGACATATATATAATAGTGAGACATATATATAGTTGATAACTTCGTCAATCTTAAAATATCTCAGCTTAACTTTTTCAACGTGTTCATAATAAGGATATAAGGTATGTGTGTGTTTTTTTATATAGATGAGTATGCATATATTTAGAGGAACGTATATGTCTGTACTTTGTACTATATTTAATATATATATATATATATGTGTGTATGTATATATATATATATAGCCATTGATATATTTTTTGTCTGAATCTTTCACATCTCATACATTTGACTTGGATTATGTCTAACCAACAGTAGTATATCATGTTTTTAATTAACTAGGATTGTAATTGCCCTTTTGATGTAAACAAAAAAAATAGCATATATACATATATAGCTAGCTAGCCACGGATTAGTCATAATTAATCTATATTACCTATAAAGTTACAACCAACTGCATCTTAAACCTCAACATGCAAAAATAACATATTATCATTTATTATTAATTATTACATCTTAATCCTCATGTAAACATGTTATATCATCTAATTTTATCATATTCTAAAGCTTAAAAATACAAGTCTGTTAAATTATCATCCCACATAATTTACATAATATTTCAACGTATATCCCTCCATCATTTTCTACAATATCTTATATACCTCATCCTTGCTTAGTTAACGTTTTCAATCTTCTCTCATTAAACTACCTCATCTCAATTGTTACTGGTCTTTAAATGATTAATTTATAGTCTTTTTTCCCTCATGAAGCTACACCACTTTACTCTTACTTTTACTTTTTGATTATCAATCTATATACTATGTAAATTATCATAAACCACATCAACTTAAGTGGTTTATAGCCTTTTCTAATGATCAATAAAAAATAAAAATTTTATAAGTTTACATTGTCTAGCTACATTACATGTTATTTCTGCTATTATCGTACTAAACTCCCGCAACAATGCACGTGTTTTATTTAACAGATTGAGAGGATCACAATTATTATAATTAGGATTAGGATTAATTACCCTTTTAGTTTTAAAAATTACATCGCTAGCTGTGGATTAGTCATAATTATCAGACTTTGAGATGATCACACGACACATTCTGCCTCATTGTGAGAATTTAACTACCTTCGTTTCATAATACATGACACTATTTTACTTTTGGACATACATGACCATTCGTCCTATTTTTTTAAAAAATTACTCCTCCATTCTAAACTATATGCATTTTTAGGTTCTCAAGAAAAAAACTAAATTAGATGAAAAATATTCTATGTTAGTCACTTCACTAGTCATTTTTTCATTTTTATTTAGTAAATTTCAGGAAAAAAAAACCCATGTTTTATGGCTAAAATTGCAAAAAACGACAAATGTTATGGCACATGGCATTAACCTTAGGTATGATGGTTTCAAAAATTCACAAAACCTCACTCTTATGTATTTTGAGCGTGAATTTACATAAAATTCAAAAATATAGAGTGTATATGAAATTTTTAATTATAAAATTCTTGACTAAGATTGATAGTTTAATTCTTTACTACTTTCAAAATTTTGTTTAAGATATGCTAAAGTTTATCAAGATTCCAACAAAGATGGGGTTTTATGAAATATTGAGACCATAAAACCTATGGTTATGTGCCACACATCATAATAGTTTTTCGTAGCTTTGACCATAAAACATGGGTTTTTTGAAATTTACTTAGTGTTAAATTGGTTGAATTCCCTTTGCTAGTATCACATTAGTTGAAAATGTTTAAATTTCCATGCATTGGAATCAATGCTTCATAAATGTTTATATTGTGATACAAATTCTGAATCCTAGAAATGCTTGTATTTTAAAACAGAGAGTTTGTAATTATTATTTTTTTGAGTAAATTACAGTTTGGGTCACCTTTCATTGCCAAAATTTCATTTGGACCACCCCTAAACTAATCTTTTCACTTTGGACCAGGTAATTTTTCTATTTTTTTGGTTTGGACCACCCAACTATCTTTACTATTCATGTCTACCCTCTGTTCTCGTGAAAATATGGCCTGCATATAGACTGGGAAGTTCACCGATATATTAAAACCGATTTGATTGAGATTGTTGATGGGTGCTGAAGAAATTGTTTGGATTGGTCCAAACCAAAAAAAATAGCAAAGATACTCGGTCCAAAGTGAAAATATTGGTTTAAGGGTGATTCAAAGTGAATCTTAGGTAATAAACTATGGCCTAAATTGTAATTTACTCTTATTTTTTTTATTTGTTTTATCATCGAAGGTACTTTAACTATAACTTATATTTATCATATTTTCATAAATTTTTTAATAAAACGAATATTCAAACGTAGGTTAACGATGTCATATATTAAATAACATACTGATCAGAGTAGTATTTAATTTATTCTCTTTATAGCATGCATTAGCTAGTAGTTAAATAATCGATTAGCATATACAGAGTGCTAATGATGCTTCGTTAATTAGAAATTCTTGCCCTTGCTGAATTCTGAAAAGTTCAGTAATTTGTGGGTTAACTACTGTATGCATACCTCACAGCTAGTTGTCTCATTGCTGGTCGATATTACTTTCATTACATCTGATGCAGACAACATCCGGCAATTTCTGATTTCTGAAAGAGATTTGCATCAGTGCCGTACTTAATTCTGATCGTAGAGCTTGTTAAGTAGAGCTAACAAGCTACTCCTAATTAACAGCATTGCATCGGCGTAGTCCATTTCGATCAGTTGAATAGGATTATTTCGTTTAATTTTATCATCTGGTAGACGATGACCGCTATTGGCTGGCAGAGTTGGTGAAAATTTAGTGCTATAATATATATCTCAACGTCTGTTCTCCCGTACGCTCTGACGAAACACAAGTGGCGTTTTTGCAATGCTTATATATACTACTACAATAATAGGGTGATGCATGCCAGCATGTACTGTAACTAACCCTGCAGAATTAGCACTCTCTGGATCTTGGTCTTCGAAGACCGAGAGAGAGAGATGAGTCGTCCAGACATCACGGATGGATCGATCGAACAACCTAGCTAACTAACTGAGATGTGACATGCTACTAGGAGTACTTTACTCTATTCTGAAGCTTGAGCGAGTTAATGCTGCAGCATACGACATTCAACAATGCAAGACGTGTACAATTTCATCTCTCCTAGAACAAAAGAAACAAAGAAGCAAACAGTACACTCGTAGCTAGGCTGAGTATTCTTGAATGTTAGGTACATACTATAATTAAGGATGTACATCAGTACATCATGTACTAACCTGACTAAACTGCTGTCCGATTGCGAAATCTATATATGGTCCAGATCAGCCACACCAGTACAATTATATGGCTACTCTTCTTCCTTGAGACTACAGAAACCAGAGAACTATACATACGGTTGTTAGCTACCATATTGGCATATATATATATACACTACACTAGATAAGGTCACCTGTGACGGGCCCAAACCCGCACCTTTGACGGATTTGGGCTTGGTCAGTGATCAGTGGTCACTGGTGAGTCCTGTCACCTTTGACGGCTGGCCGGCCGTCAGAGGTGACAAACATCTCTGACGGGAAAATAAATAGACGTCCGTCAGAGGTGTTGGTCCCCGCTAGCTTAGGACCAGTTAGAACCCGTCACAGGTATCTCATCTCTGACGGACACATAAACAAAAGGCCGTCAGAGGTATTAGTCTCCGGTAGTTAGAATCCGTCACAGCTGGGCTACCTGTGACGGGCAAGAAAGTAAAGGCCCGTCACAGGAGAGTCAGCTCTGACGGTCGCGGTTTACGAATCCGTCACAGGATGATTACCTGTGACGTCTTTTTTTTATGACCCGTCACTGATGTGTTAAATCCCGAAAAAAATAAATACTAAATATTGGCTAGCCTCAGGATTTGCTAGCCATGCCCTCTGAAAAACAGAAAGATCACAGATACATGCCAGCCAGCGCCAATATCACATGCATTCATCAATTCATCAATTCATTCATCAATTCATTCATCATTTGCATCCCATTTCCCCCAAAATCACCCAAAAAGCATTAGATTTCAGATCCACTATGGCCTCAGTTCTGTTCTGTTCAAGCATTCTGCATCAATTAGTATCATTTGCATCAAGGACAAAAAAACAGAGGGAATCAGCTAAGACAGAAGGAGAAGCAAGTGTCCCAAAAAAACAAGTGCACATAATATGTTCTTATGCATAAGACCAAGTGTAGATAGTCTGTTCTTAAGCATCGACAAAAAGGTTAAGTGTAGATAGTTTGTTCTTATGCATAAGACAACCAACAATAAAACCTAAAAATGGACAAGTGTAGATAATATGTTCTTATTCATCACTGGCCATTTAAGTCCATCCAAATGAACGACACAACAGGGCAACGCAAAATACGCATGTCATAAAAAACGACAAATAATTTGAAAATGGAGGGAGTAGTAAAGAGGTAATGTTCCAAATCAGTTTTAAATCTCTTTTCTAAGAAAATATACACAGGTGACCATATCCATCCAGTGAAAGTAAATTACATAGCATACCGTACCACAGAACCATAGAAACAACTATTTTTATATCACAGAAAATTGGATAACTGTTTTGTTCACGACATCACAAGTAGCCCAGTTCAATCGTCTATTACACGTGAAAACGTCCTTTCTTGTTCATTATTTGGGCGAGAATGAAGGCGCACAGTTCGCCTCTGATAGCAGGAGGGTTGATGGGTGAAACCTTCCAGCCAGCTCTACCTTTCTGTTCAATAATACATAAGTTAGCACGTTTATAAGATTAATATTTGGTATTGAAATGTTTGAATTTGCCATTAGCAACAACCTCAGGGTCGAAATTTTTGACCTCTCTTAGAAGTGTCGACATATTGTGGCACACGTGGAAACCGCACTGGTCCCCGATCTGTTGTGCGCATGCGAATTTGGTGTCATGATAAAGTTGGTCCTTGCCCTCCTTGTACCTACCACCCTTTTCCACATATGGTCCCCAAGCCATATTTAAGGCCTTGATGATTTCAGTGAAATTATACTCCTTTGCCTTACTTGAGTTAAGGTAGTAGACCCTACTCCATTTAGGTACAATGACTAGGAGAACCCAATGTCGCCTACGCGGTGGTTATGTAGCATTAGTAATAAGAAACTTAGCTTCAACAACAATATACACGAAATGATTATTGTCTTCTTACTCTTGATTGTGCGCGCACATGATGTACTCCTTGTCTTGGTGGGCCCATAAGCACCGGTTCACGTAGTCAACCAATTCATTGAAGTTATTTTGCAGATTGACCTCATTGACCATTGATGGATCAAGGAACCCAACTTGATTACCAAGGCGACGACCCTCGATCCAACACAACCTTAAAACAATTACGTATTAGCACTAATTTAGACGATAGTCCATTAATATCACAAGGAGGAAGGTTTGCACTTACAAGGAGTAGCATTTCAGAAGTCCTGTGTCTAACTTCCGAATCCTGAATAGGTCGAAGAGGTCATCAAAGCCTATAGTTACATAGGCAGGCGACGATAGGAAGGGCTGGTGGTCGTGATGTCCAACTATGCATGACTCCCTCATTTTCCGCTTGGCATTGCTTAGCTCCATGTACTGTTTGTGTAGCTCTCGGCAAGCAATACCCATCACGGCCAACACATTGTCCTCCACCAACGGCATGCCTAGTTCAAATTGTGCCGGGGCCTTCACGACCTTCCCCGTTTTGGTCAACGGCGCCGACGCTGCAGCCTTCCCCCTTTTTTTCACCGGCGCCGACTCCTCGACCTTCCCTTTTCCTGTAGCACCCCCGCGTTCACGTTTTTGTCCCTTGACAATGGGTGGCGAGCTATCAGCCTTCCTTGTGGTCTTTATTGGAGGCAGGTTCTGAGCTATGTGTGTCAAATCCATATCGGCTGCGGCAGGTGAATGGGGTTCTGACAACGCCGGTCCACGAGGAGCCTCAATTGATAGCTTAGACGTTGAAGGTGTTCGCTCCGTCGGTCGGCTTGGGCGAGGAGTCATCTTCACAATTATGTCTTCTTTGGGCCATTGTATGTACGTCTTGCACGCATCGCCCAAAGTAGTGATTTCATCATTAGGGGGCACAGGCAGCGGAAAGGCTGACCAGTTGTCCTTGACTGAATCTATGGACACCTTGGCATACCCTTGACGTAGGTTTACGCCGTGCACCTTTTCTGTGTCCGAGGGATTGAAAGCCATGCCCTCAGCGACTTCGGCCGCGAAAGTTGGGTGGACCCTCACCACTAGGACACACTGCTCTACGTCCTGCATTTTTAAAGTATCAATTTAATATTGGAACATGTAAAGGTATTTGAGTAGATATGGATCGGATATAATCGATTACCTCTATGTTGTCCACCGCATCTAGTGGTGTGACAGGGAGATGAGGGGCCGGCACTTCTGTGGATGCACAGCTACTCTTGTGTTGTGACGGACTCGCTTCGTGCTGTGCAGGAGGAGTTGGTTGGACAACTTGTGTTGCGGGTCGACGTATATTCATCTCGGCGAGGACCTTCTGAACCCTTTCTTCGACCCTGGCGTCCATGTCTGCTTGGAGTTCTTGAATGACCTCCAACTTAAGCTCGGCCTTCAAACGAGCATCCCTCTCTTCCTTGGAGACTTTTCGTTTCCTATATTGGGAGCTGTACTCGGGCAGGCCATGCTTCCAGGGCACATCAACGCCAATTCCCCGAGTCCGGCCAGGATGTTCTTTGGTTCCGAGCGCCTTCGTGAGGATGTCATCTTCGCGTCTCTTCGGCGCGGACTCGACCTCGCTCTGCGAAGCTTGTTCGGCAACCAACCCTAACTATAAAAAACAGGATTCTTGTTACAAATCTTTTGCTTAATATGAACGGACATTAATGAGGTTAATTAGCGAACTCACCAGCTCCTGATAGACGTTGGCGTCACTTTGATTGTCAAATGTGATGGAGCCGTCAGGGTTGACCTTACCCCTAGCCCTCGCCCAGTTGCGAGCTCTTCGTTCAGGGATGTCAGCGAATGGGGCAGGGACATTCGCTGCAGCAGCGGCTGCATCCTCTTGGGCCCATATTTGCTCCTTGCCGATGTACCCAGCCGTGCCCAGTCGATGCGGGTGCTCATTCCGCTTTTGCAGTAGGCGATGTGCCTCGCTTGACTGCCTAAAATCTTCGCTTTTCTTCATCTCGCAAAATTGCTCCCACACCGTCTCCGTTATTTGAGGGTACTCAACGAACGGAGTACGATTGCCGGGTGGGATGACATACTCCGTGAAGAGTTTCCACTTCCAATTCTTCCATGCTTTGCCCATCTTATGGAATGCCTTCCGCTTAAGCCTTTCCTTTGCTTCATCCGGAAATGTGAACCATTTCTCCATAGCCGTCCAAGCTCGCTCCATCTCAGCTTCTGGGACCATTCCGATATTTTTGTGGAGGATGCCGAAATTCTCACGTGCTGCCAGCCCGCAGCAGTTAGACCATCTTCCTATGACAGTCCTCGGCGCCGTGGGCCTACCACTTGCGTCGACCTCTCTTATAACCTGCACTGTGGTCGGCCATCTATTTTGTGTCCGGGGATTTCTACTTGACCTAGATGCACTTGTCCCGGCTGAAGGCGACGGTTGTTGTTCTTGAGGCACTTCTGCAGCTAAGACAGAAGGAGCATTTGCTAAGGGGTGGTAGGTACAAATTTTGTTGTCATGTATTGAAAAGTTATCCTATAAATTACCACGAGGTTCGGGTTGTTCGGCTGCCATCGTCGACGGATGACCTGAGGAAACCATGGCTGGGTCTGCTTCTACCTGTATCCTCGCAGGCGTCGTTGAGGACGGGGATGCGCCGGGCGTTGTCATCGACTAAACAATTTGAATACGCTTACAAATTTCCTATCATTTCACTAATTTCACTAATTTGAATACGCTTCGAACTATTATATATATGAGGGATGTGAAATATATATGCGAACTACATGACAAAAAGATCATGCGAACTAAAAAATGTTTATTACTTTAAAAACTTTAATCATGTAATTAATTTAAGTTCTAGCGATTAACAGTAAATCCATAAAGAAATTTACCGCTGTCACATAGGGAGTATTGTAACTGCCCAGTGACATGACAGTGACAATGGAAGATATTCATAAAATGTTTCCCACGTATTTGTGCTAAACAAAGAGATCTTAATGCAAATAATATTGTACTTCATACCTTTATAAATGTATGATTCAAACACTTGTTGTGAAAAAACAAAAATAAATGTATGCTTCATTTTGCTATTGCAGTGAAATATAATAGCTTATTAGAATGTTTAGTAAAAATTTAATACACGAGGTTAATAAAAAATGATAAAATTCGATGCTTATAGGAAGAACTCTAGTAAAAAACTTTTTTTGCAACACATACTTAACTCTAGTACAATTAATTAATTGCATGCATTTTGCTACCAATTTATTGGAACCCTATATAAATGCTAAATGTTCTATATAAATCTCAGAAACTACCACATCACAGATATAATCCATCACAGAAACTACCACATCACAGATATAATCCATCACAGAAACTACCCTATATAATCCAATTTATCAATATACAAGAACCCTAGAAAAAAATGGATCAAAGGGGAAGACGAGTTCTCACTGTGTAGCAAAGAGGGGGGGAAGGGCTTCTTCTCCGGGCTGCACAGAGGAGGAGGTCGGCCGGCACTGGAGGAGGTCGACGGCGGTGGAGGAGGTGGATGTCGACTTCGGCGGCGAAGGCGGTGGAGGACGAGTTCGGCGGCGGCGGCGGTGGATGTCGAGTTCGGCGGCGAAGGCGGTGGATGTCGAGTTCGGCGGCGGCGGCGGTGGTGGAGGACGAGTTCGGCGGCGGCGGTGGTGGAGGTCGAGTTCGGCGGCGAAGGCGATGGAGGACGAGTTCGGCGGCGGAAGCGGTGGAGTACTAAGTAAAATGACAGCAATGTTACCCTAGTGGATCTGGATCGAGAAAAGGCAGCAATCTTACCCTAGTCAACCACACCTGTGACGGGCTCTAAGTTAAATGACCGTCAAAGGTTACGACACCTGTGACGAGCTCTAACTAAAATGGCCGTCACAGGTGACCATATCTGTGACGGACTCCAACTAAACGGCCGTCACAGATGACAAGACCTGTGACGGGCTCCAACTAAACGGCCGTCACAGGTGACAAGACCTGTGACGGGCTCCAACTAAACGGCCGTCACAGGTGACAAGACCTGTGACGGGCTCCAACTAAACGGCCGTCACAGGTGACAACACCTGTGACGGGCTCCAACTAAACGGCCGTCACAGGTGACAACACCTGTGACGGGCTCCAACTAAACGGCCGTCACAGGTGACAACACCTGTGACGGGCTCCAACTAAACGGCCGTCACAGGTGACAACACCTGTGACGGGCTCCAACTAAACGGCCGTCACAGGTGACAACACCTGTGACGGGCTCCAACTAAACGGCCGTCACAGGTGACAACACCTGTGACGGGCTCCAACTAAACGGCCGTCACAGGTGACAACACCTGTGACGGGCTCCAACTAAACGGCCGTCACAGGTGACAACACCTGTGACGGGCTCCAACTAAACGGCCGTCACAGGTGACAACACCTGTGACGGGCTCCAACTAAACGGCCGTCACAGGTGAAAACACCTGTGACGGGCTCCAACTAAACGGCCGTCACAGGTGACAACACCTGTGACGGGCTCCAACTAAACGGCCGTCACAGGTGACTCATAAACACCTGTAGGTAACAACTATGTCCACTCCTCTCCTCAGAAGATATAACCCAATTTTTTTTTCTAGATTTGCTGCGATGGCTTACCTCATTATTTTATTTTACTTAATTATTTTATTTCACTTATAGTAGTTATTGTGCTTAATATTTCATTTGACTTACATGAACTATTTCGTAAGCAATGCACTAATGATCATTGCAAACATTTTAGAGTCATACATATACTAGACAAAATGGACATAAATTACAAAAATAATCCTTCCTCGTGGTCGACGCGTGCATGTTGAACCTCATCTTCTTCTTCCTCCAATTCTATAGGTATTTCCTGACCTATGCCGTGCACGTGCTGGTTGTAATCATCTTCGTCTGAAATGTTGTCCAATCCAACTATTCTCCTTTTCCCTTCTCGAACTACATGCAGTTTCTTGTTACACGGGTCAATTATGTAGAATACTTGAACAACTTGTTTGGCGAGAACGAACGGTTCATCCTTGTACGCGTTGTTAGCCAGATTGACAATGGTGAAACCTTCATTATCAACTTTTACATTACGAAGATCGACCCATCGACAACGAAACAATGGCACTTTGAACTTCAAGTAATCCAGCTCCAATATTTGCTCAACTCTGCCATAGTACTGATCACGCCGACCACCGTCGCTAGCGGCCTCAATGCGTAACCCACTGTTCTGAACTGTGCATTTGTTGTCTTGCTTGATCGTGTGAAAGGTGTACCCATTTATGTCATATCCTTGCCAGGTGGTAGCACTCCATTCAGGACCCTGTGACAACCACTGCAGTGTTTCACTTGACAAGTTCGGCATGTTGGCAATTCGGTTCTTGAACCACTCGTTGAAAGAAGACATGTGCTTTTTTCTAACCCAACTCTCTGATCGCCCTGGGTTGTCCTGTCGGAGAAATCGTAGGTGTTCATCAAAGTACGGCACTACCTCGGTCATATGCTGGAGTACCGTGAAATGAGCTTTATCATACACCTTACGATCCATCCTTACAATTTTCCTTCCAACAGTGCCCACACCATCAAGCCTTCCTTCGTGATGAGATCGTGGTAATCCAACTGAAGAGGTTTCTGACATATAGTCAACACAAAACTCGATGACCTCTTCGGTGGTGTAACTCTCAATGATGCTCCCCTCGGGGTGGGATCGGTTCCGTACGAAACCCTTCAGGATCCCCATGTACCTTTCGCAAGGATACATCTGCGTCATGAAAGCAGGACCACAGCACTTTGTTTGTCTAACAAGGTGCACGGGAAGATGTTCCATTATATCAAAGAAAGTAGGAGGAAAGTACATCTCAAGATGACATATGGTTCTGACAATTTCTGCCTGTAGTTCATCTAGTCCCTCGGGATCAATGATCTTCTGGCCAATTGCATGGAAGAAGGAGCACAATCGCATTATCGTGTGTCGCACCTTAGGAGGCAAAATATTCCTTATTGCAACAGGCAACAGCTGTGTGATAAGGACGTGGCAATCGTGCGACTTCATCCCTATCAATTTAAGGTCTTCCACTGAAACGAACTTACTAATTCTTGATGAGTACCCAGATGGAACCTTTATACCACTCAGACATGTTAGCAAATCCATCTTCTCATCTTTCGAGAGAGTGTAGCAGGCTGGAGGAAGGTACACACTGCCCGACTCCGTGGTTATGGGATGTAGCTCTGAACGAACACCCATGTCTTCCAGATCTCGCCGGGCGTTGAGACCATCCTTTGTACTACCAGGGTTAAGCAGTAATCCCATTAAACTCTCGCATACATTCTTCTCAATATGCATCAAATCTATGCAGTGACGAACCTCAAGATCCTTCCAGTATGGTAGTCTCCAAAATATTGACTTCTTCTTCCACATGCTTTTCTCTTTTGTCTTTCCATCTTTCCTCATTTTTCCAAACTCGTTGGTTATTCCCATCACTAAGTTGTGCACCTCTGTCCCTGTTAGCTCTGTCGGGGGGCTAGCTGTATCTCTGTGTCCATTGAAATTCTTTGTCATATTCCTATAAGGGTGATACCTTGGGAGAAATCTCCTGTGACCCATGTAGACCATCTTGCGTGAATGCTTCAACCATTTGCTCCTTGTTTCCTCCATACACTTCGAACATGCCCATCTCCCTTTGACAGTTTGGCCAGAAAGGTTGCCAAGGGCCGGATAATCGTTGATGGTACAAAACAACATCGCACGGAGGTTGAAATACTCTCGTGCATATGCATCCCATGTTCGTGTGCCCTCATTCCACAGCCTCTCAAAGTCATCGATTATCGGTTCAAGGAACACATCGATATCATTGCCAGGTTGTCTCGGTCCTTGAATTAGCATGGCAAGCATAATGTACTTTCTTTTGAAGCACAACCAGGGAGGAAGGTTATAGTTCACAAGAAGAACTGGCCATGTACTATGACGACTGCTCAAATCACCAAATGGATTAATGCCGTCCGTACACATGGCAAAACGCATGTTTCTTGGGTCATTTGAGAATTCACGGTAAATCCTATCGATTGTCCGCCACTGTACTGAATCTGCCGGGTGCCTAAGCTTACTATCGACTTTCCGTTCTTCGGCATGCCAACGCACTAGCTTAGCTTGTTCTGGATTCGCAAAAATTCTTTTCATGCGTTCCGCAATTGGGAGATACCACACCACCTTTGCGGGGCCTCCCCTCTTTGACTTACTTCCTTCACCTTCACTTATTGTTCGTTTGTATCTAGAAGCCCCACAGACAGGGCAAACATCTAAGTCAGCGTATTGCTTGTAATACAAAATGCAGTCGTTTCGACAAGCATGAATTCTTCTCACCTCCAGGCCCAACGGACATAAGACTTGCTTTGCTTCATATGTCGTATGCGGTAATTTGTTTCCCTCTGGCAACAGGTCCTTTAACAGCTCAAGAAGTTCTGTAAAACTCTTGTCGGACCAACCATTACTTGCCTTAAGCTTCATGAGTTCCAACACGCATGACAATTTGCTGTGCTTCGACTTACATCCATCATACAAAGGCATATGACATTCTTCCACCAACTTACTAAACTTCTCAAAATCTCTGTCGTTGTCATCTGCGTCTTCAACGTCATGCAACATTTCAGACAAACTTTGAGTATCCAAATCTATGGTCTCTCCGCCTAACGAAGAAGGTACAAACATGCCTTCTCGAGTTGCAGCGGCGTTCACTACATCCTGATCCGGGCCTTCTTCAACTGCGACATCAGGTGCCTCTTGCTCTCCATGCTTGCTCCAACATGTATATTTTTCCATGAAACCTCTCCTTATCAAATGAGAATGCACATCTGAACTATCATGGAACATCTGTTCATTCTTACAGTCGTTACATGGACACAATATGTGCATGGCCATCCTGCTTTTTCTGTCATTGTCCGCAAATGTGACGAATTCAGTGACCCCCTCCCTATACTCTTTAGACGAACGATGAACATGGTACATCCAACTACGATTCATCTGCAATCAACGACATAGGAAAAAAACTATATGATGATCAATTGGGAATGAAGGGAGAATAATGTATTTTTTACCTTTAATTTCAGCACAAATTCGCCCCCCTTACCCTCCCAACCGAATTGTGAGCAGTGCACTGGTCGGGATGGAAAGCAGTTGGCAGTTAGATGGTATTTATAGAGATCCAACTCACCTCAAACGGGTTAAATAAATATAGCCCGTCAAAGATGTCGGCCAATTACCTTTGACGGGTTTTAACTCTCTGGCCGTCACAGGTGAGGTGATACCTGTGACGGCCAGGTAGTTAGAAGCCGTCACTGGTATTTCAGTGACGGCTTACCGTTCCAAGCCGTCACAGGTGAGGTCATACCTGTGACGGGCCGCAGCCGGATGTCTCACCGATGACGGCAAACATAAGGACCCGTCAAAGGTGACGGTCATCTGTGACCAATCCGTAGGCCCGTCATTGGTATGCCGTCACAGATGTAGGGTTCTGGTGTAGTGATATATATATATATATATATATATATATATATATATATATATATATATATATATATATATATATATATATATATATATATATATATAATTATGCATCCTGGCTAGCAATTAATGTAGTATCATTCAGTGTTCATCCCGTAACATGGCTAGTGCGAGAGGGAAGGGCTCAGGAAAGTCTCGTATTCTACACAATGATAATTGGTTGTGCAGCCTGGCGTATAATATATATATTAATTGATATATATCACGATCAACAGCAACGGCCAGCTTGTGCAAGCACATTATAGGATCGATTATGCCGTAGTAGTACATGATAGTATATCAATTATCAAATCGAACTTGTCAATTGCCGTGTGTCCAGCTCGCGCGTTGGCCTCTCGCTGTCATCAGAAAAGTAATCATATGGCCGTTAAAAACTTGAAATATTTGTCCGAACCCGGCAATATATACCCCATCCAAACCTTGGGTCTTGCCATCACCTCGCAGCTCAAGCACCACACATCTCTCAAGCCGCTTCTTCCTCTGCAGGGGTAGCTTGGTCATCTAGGTTTTGTGGAAACATGAGGCTGTCGGTGGCCATCCTCTGCGCCCTGGTGGCCGTGCAGGCGGCGGCGCTGCTCCTCGCCGGGTCGGCGGCGGAGGCGAGCGAGCTCAAGGTCGGGTACTACAACAAGAAGTGCAAGGGCGTCGAGAACGTGATCAAGTGGCACGTCATCAAGGCTCTCAAGCAGAACCGCCGCACTGGCGCCGCCCTCGTCCGCCTTCTCTTCCACGACTGCTTTGTCAGGGTACATAAAATATCATTATTACTAATTTTTCTATTTTCTTTTTATGATGTTATCATATATTTTTTGAGATGAAGGGAGTACAGTTTTTGAGAAAGTTGAGAAGACGATCATCTCAATTGACCTACTATCTACGTGCATAGCTTGGTAGTCTCAAAGCACTGTGGATTGATATGCAATTATGCATGTGTGTGTGCAGGGTTGCGATGGCTCTGTCCTGCTTGACAAGTCGTACGAGAACCCTCACCCGGAGAAGGAGGCACCGGTGAACATCGGGCTGGCGGCGTTCGACCTCCTGGAGGAGATCAAGGCCGCCGTGGAGAGGAGGTGCCCCGGCGTGGTGTCCTGCTCCGACATCCTCATCTACGCCGCGCGCGACGCCGGCAGCATCCTCAGCAACGGCCACGTCCACTTCGACGTCCCCGCGGGCCGCCTCGACGGCTTCGTCTCCAAGGCCGACGAGGCCCAGGCGGAGCTCCCGGACTCCACCATGAGCGTGCAGCAGCTCAAGGACAACTTCGCCGCCAAGGGCTTCGACACCGAGCAGCTCGTCATCCTCTCCGGCGCGCACTCCATCGGCCAGGGCCACTGCTCCTCCTTCACCGGCCGCCTCTCCGAGCCGCCGCAGCAGATTACCCCGGCCTACCGCGACCTCCTCAACTACAAGTGCTCGCAGGCCGCCAACCCGCCCGTCGTCAACAACGTCCGCGACGAGGAGCTCTCCGTCGTGGCGAGGTTCATGCCGGGCTTCGTCAGCCGCGTGCGCAAGATCAGCGACTTCCTCGACAACACCTACTACCACAACAACCTCGCCAAGATCGTCACCTTCCACTCCGACTGGCAGCTGCTGACGGACAAGGAATCGCTCAGCAAGGTGCACGAGTACGCCGACAATGCCACCCTCTGGGACTCGGACTTCTCCGACTCGCTGCTCAAGCTCAGCCAGCTGCCCATGCCGGAGGGGAGCAAGGGGGAGATCAGGAAGAAGTGCAGCTCCATCAACCACATGTACTAATTCATTCGCACAGTGCGAGTGTTGCGTGCATGCATGGACAAGACCACAGAGATCGATGATCTGCAAGAACTATGCTTGTAGTAGTTTAATTTGGCTTTCACATTTCATTCTTTTGATTTCCATTTGTTGTAATTTGTTCTGTAATTCTCAGCCATGTTAATCTGTTACATAAGTTAATTATACAAATCTGTATACAATAAAAAAAATTTAACTGCGATGTTAATCACGACGCGGCGCCTTTGTAGTTTATACATAGGTTTCGAAACAACTATTTATGAGTAATTTTACCATCCTTGAAAAGGTACCAAGAGATAACACATTTTCTAATGTACAAATGTGGTACCTTGAGATATTAAAATTTTTATGTAAAATATTAGTACCTTGAGATATTTTCTTAAGGATGATAAATTTTTCACTATTTATATATTAAGCAATTTTACCATCCTTAAAAACGTACAGAAAGGTGCCGCATTTTCTAATGTAAAAATACGGTACCTCTCAGTACTTGAGATATAGTACTAGGTATCTCAAAATACTAAAATTTTCACTAAAATGTTGGTAACTTGAGATATTTTTTTAAGGATGGTAAAATTTCCCTTATATATTATATTGGCAACAAACGACCTAATATATCCATGCCTGAGACCACGCAAAACCATTGTTTCAACCATATATATATATGATCAATACGTAGGAATCTGGAGCTTAAACTCAGAATCTCCATTTTTTGTGAGGATATGATCTCTCCTTTTATTATTTTTCAGGAAAAACTTCATTTTTTATGTTCATGAATCATGACAGTATATAGTCTTGTTTGAACTTTGAAATAAACTACTACAAATTCTTGCTGGAATGCATGTGCACTCTATATGAATGTAGCTAGCATGGTCATACGGTGGCAATTCGATCAAGTATTGAATTTGAACATCTAAAAAGAAAACCAAAAAAAGCATGCTTCACCCATCTAACTATAAACAAGGGGATGTCACATAGAGCAGTTAGATGGATTGTCTCTTTAGCCATAAATTAAGGTGTTAATGATGAAAAAGAAGCATAGATGTTTAAATGTGTGGACACTATAATACAAGTTGAAGCCATGAAAACATGCTCACATGCTGGGACAGAATTCATCCAACAAACCACACCAACCACATGGCTTAAGCTTCTCCTTGATTTGTCTGGTTTAGGATATAAGGGTTCATGAACAAGACAAGTAGTTGGAGACGTTTCGGATCAGCTCTGATCTTTTCCTTTTCTCCTTTTCTTCTATTTTATTACCACTCAGCGCGCAGTAGTACAAAGTTTCTCATCATGAGATAAAAAGCTATATATCTACGAATGAATTTAGGATTTGCCAGTAAAATGTTAATCTGCAAGTCAAAAATGTTTACTGCTGATTGTTAATTCTGTGCATGGGGTGGCAAACCTTTCTTGTATTTCCTCCGGCAATAAATTATTAACGATCTCTCGAGCTAACCTTTGGCCCTGTCCCTGGCTCTAATATTTCGATTTAATCACTACACCACAACATCGGAAAGCAGGGTGTAGTCTGTCGATCGGTAAAAAAAAATTATAGGTGCCACTCATCTGTAGCACAATATGCAGTTACAACAGGTATCCGTGAAAAAAAACCATCAACAAACTGTTTGTTGGCAAAGTTCAGCCGTGGTAATTAGGGACCAAACTTAAAATACATTTTTTAAAAGGACGAAAATACAAATTTCAATGAACAATTGAATAATTTTTGAATTTATCTTTCGTAAAATTTTTCACTATTCCCTTGACCTCCCTAGAATTCATTTAGATTCAAAATTTTGTAACATAGTAGATCTACGATGTTGTGTGTCATGCATGATACTATAAAATTATCTAACAATTTTTCATGACCATTTGCACTTTTGTTTTGAGAGAGTGGACCTAAAGGTAAAAGGTAAAGGTAGACAAGGTTGACCAGCCCTGGGCTAATTAAGGCCCGGTCCCCAGCCCAGTTCGATTAACATGGAGAAAAATATCGTTTAGCACAAATGGGCTTTAAATTTCTGTCTCAGGCTAGCTTAGGGTCACCTGGGCCAGGAGGTCCATACCCTTGGTTGAGCATTGAATTTAAATGCATTCTCTAATATATGCGTTTTGTTTGCTTATAACCATATTGAACTATAATATATATAAAACTTCAATTTCTTGGGGTGACTAAAGAGTTAATCTTTTGGCCAAAATAATCGGGGAGTATGCACATAAATTCCACCCGGAAAAATCTAGAACATGCATGTTCATCTCAATATATTGGGTGCAAATCTGCATCCTCAAAGTACAATGTACAACATCTAAAATCATTTCTGGTTGTTGCAACTTGCAAGCAAATTAACTAGATAGACGTGCAAATTTGACTCTTAGCCTTTTCTTCTTCAGCCCGTCACATGCACCCAACAACTTTTTCTTAGAAAATAAAACCTTAGAATGTTATAGTTGACTCAATAGTTAATGGAAATGCACATGCATGAGTTGGGAACTTTTTTTTTTCTGACACATGAATGTCGGTTGGACATTTTTTTGGACTTGCATATATTTAATGAGAAAGGAGACTATTCTTTAATATAGTTTACTCAGTTTTCAACTATTAGATCAACACTTAATGATTTACGTGTATCATTTGTTTAGGACAGAAACAAAGAATTATTCTAACATAGATGAAAAAAATAAATTTGGTAAAAATCACTACAAGATATACAGACAAAAATTTTAAATTCCAAACTAATAAAAAACACATATAAAATCATATATTCCTATTTAGTATTCCAAATCAATGGTAAGAGTTGTCCAATAATTTTGAGTGACATACGAGAATAGTGCGCAAAGTCAGATAGAAGGGCGAAGGGAAAGCTTTAATTTAGTTGAATAAATTGGGTCCAGGACTATAGGTTAATCTCCAGTTCACAAAATGATGAACGGAAAAACTAGCCTTGATTTAGGCCCATTAGATCAATGAGATGATGTGAGCAGGCTCCGTAAGATGATGAGCTGGAAGAGATATGAGAGGAAAGAGAGAGCAAGCCGGTGACTATACATATTGTCGCCGACTCCTTGGCACTCCAAGAAATGCGTTATAACTTTTGTTGTTGTAGCCAATGCAACTGGGTGGATGGGTGAATTAAGGAGGTAGGTATGCTTGATTACAAAATAAAAACAAGTAGATATCAGACTGTGTACAGATAAGCTAAGCACAACTATTGCATACGTCGGTTTTAGCTGTTTCGGTATCTACAGTGTCATCTTTTTTTGTGTCTTTCTGTAGTGTAGTGAATGTTACTTATGCATTCATTTATTTTTGATAGAATTGTGTGCTTTTGACCCGTTTTAAAGGCTATTAATCCTATTTTTTGAACTTTTGTCATTCAACCCTACTTTTAGAAATGAACGGTGGCCAGATATAGTTTATGCACTTGGTTATTTGACCCTACATTCTGAAAAAAAATTATTTAGCCTAGTTTTTATGCACTTACTGTATATAAATGTGTGATGAAAATTACACATCTTAGACATATTTGACTTAGATTTGATAATTTTTAACATATCTGTGACAGAACCGATAAGATAAATATCAAAATTATCACCATATATTTTATATACACTAAGTGCATAAAATTTGGTCAAATAAGTAAAACTTTTGAGAAAGTAAGTAGGGTCAAATAAGCAACTAAGCAAGGGCATAAACAACATTTTGGGCTGATTTTAACACTATTAAACTTGGCTTCATGAAATAGGGTCAGACGGTAGCTTTAATTTTGAAAAACAAGCTCAAAAAAGCAAAGTTGAGAAATGTGAAACTGATAGTTAGCCTCACAATGAAGTCAAAAGCACAATTGGCCCTTTATTTTTAGAGCTAATAGTTGACTACACTATTAGACTTGTTGTTACAAACAAGCTTAAACTTTTACCTTGGATACATCCAACAGAGGTTAAAGTGTGGTTCACCTGAAAAGTATCTGATTCGAGTCGTTTTCCCCCTTCCCCCGTCTTTGAGCCTATTCGGGGGAGCTTCTGCTAGCTGCAGCTTCTCCCAGAATCAGGAGCTCTCCAAATATTCTAGCTTTTCATCCGAATTCTGAGAACCTATTGTGTAAAATCTAGAAAATGAACTATAAGTCAAAAGCTAGCTACCAACCAGCTGCTTCTCAGAATCTCAAGCTCCTCCAAACATACCCTTTATATGCAACCGAGTGATGTTGAGCATTGTTTTTTTTTCCACTATGCTTATAGGGTAGGAAAAATAAGTATGATCAGTTTTTAGTAAAAAAAAATGTGAACACATGAAGCAACAACAAGCTAGTAGTGGAGATGCTCACTAATGTAAAAAAGAGAATACGTTAACTTTGCTATAGGTTAGTTTTCAAAGTTACATCCTATATTTCAAAGGTTACTTTATTATGGAATCGATGCTTGAACTTATACCCAAAAGGTCAATAAATTATATTCATGAAGTGAAATAAGAATAACTCATGCAATATATTGATTGGTAGCGTAATATAAATTCATATACACATCCAATTACATGGCTTATGGAAATAGATATCAATGAGGATTACGAAGGCATGTCCACATTAAAAGTGTAATATTATACTTTTAACATAATGGAAAACATACGCTCAATTGATACACATAACATCAAATAATGTTGAATAAAAACTTAGTCAATATCTAGAAAGGAAATAAGTGAAGAACATGTTGATTCCACATAAGATTAGAGATAGCAAACAAACAACTAAATAATAGAGAAACACCCAAACCAATATGATAGAACCTCTCGGACCACTTCGCATGGGGGCAACTTTAGGGAAAATAGAATCCTACGCCGCCGTCTCCCCTAAGCCTCCTCTCTCACCACTCACCACCCTTAGCATTCCTGACAGAGTGAAATCATGCCTTGCATCTTGATCAATTGATGTGGTGCATGGATTATCGACATGACTATTGGAAGGGAGCTTTCTCCTAGATCTGGTGGGGTCGCAAGCCTACAAGAGAGATGTGGATGGAAGGTGATCTCTTTGCCAGTTGGTCCCTCTCTGTTTGTTGGAATTAAGCCACACGAAAAGATTCTTAGATCGACGATGGTGCAATGATACCAAATCGAATTATGTGGGATAGTGGGGCGTATAGCCCTCTGCCACTAGCGTCACCCCTCCTTCCTTGCAATGGCCCTATGACGCCTCGTCTTGTGAATCCTAATACTACCACCCATATTTGTCCCATATTCGTTCTTCCACCGAGGGTGGCGGATTGGGGTAGGCATGGGTCCCTTTCCCTCAACAACATGGCCTTCTCCATCAGCTTAGGGTGGAATGGTGAGGGCAATGTTTCATGCTGAATAGCGTTGGCTTATTCCCTAATATTTTGTTGGAAATATTTCTTCAACAACGTACCTCGCTCCAACCTCCCATTGGAGGTGGATCAATGATCAGGTTGTGCTTCATTAGGTGATGACTTAATTCTACTTTTGTTGGGGTTCAAAGCTGCTAGCATCATGGTGAGGTGACTATACAGGTGGTGACCTCCATAGATGGTGATTAGAAGGATTAGTCGATGATTGCTCAAGGCGGCTTGGCAGTTATGACTAGACATGCACGAATCTTCTCTAGTGGTCATTTTGGTGCGTGGCAAATGCTCCTCTACAATCAACCAGTATGATGAGTGAAAATACTGACTTGTTCAATAACATTGGTTTGTTCATCATATCGTTGTTAAAGGTGTTGTCTTAGGGAAATTCACTTCTGTGCATTGGGTTAGTTCGAGTGACACTAGTAGAGATGTGTTGGTTCTTTCTTGAAGGCATTGTTTTGGAGTGTATCATAATCATTGTGATCAGGGACTGTGTGAGAGCACGCTGCCGCATGACAACATGATTTGTTCACATTAGTTTTTTCTTTTTCATTTTTATGGTTTTGTGAATCGTTGTTTGATATAAAGGTTAGATATAATTACATTGTTAATGAAATATCTATTTTTTTATAAAATAAAACAAAAACACTATTACAAAAATTGTTATTGGTATCGGTTCCCCAACTAACCCTACTCTCTCGATACTGATGGTACCCCCTCCCCCCCTCATCTTCGAGCATGCCTCATCATTACTGGTTCCTGAACCAGCACATATGGACTTTAGGGGCATGGAGGGCAGTTATCCATCAGTGCTGGTTTTTAAGGATACACCGACACTACTATCCATCTTCAAAATAACAAAAATATCATATGATAAGTCAACAATTTCACAATGTCAATAAAAATACATTACAAATCCCTAAATCCTACAGATCCACAGATCATTACAAATCATCAATTTTCACAAGTTCAACATATCATTACAAATAATGAGTCATTACGAAGCAACAATTCACAATATCAATAAAAAAGAATCACCAACAAATCATCCCACAGATGACAATTTCATAGCTCCAACATATCTCAACTCTGAATTTCATAGTTCCAATAATCATTCAACAGATCAGACGCTCCAAGAACACAATTATCCAACACAAGAACGCTCCAATATATTGATGCCCTCCGCTAATACTCTCGAATCATAACTATCCAACATAGAGAAGGACGAGAAGGTAAAGAGAAAGGAATTGAGGTTTAGCTAAGCATCGTCTTTCATCACTGTGCTCACCTACCCTCGGTTGGGCGATGGCCTCTTGCCGTGTAAGGTGGAGCTATCTTCTTGCCAGAGGCCACTCCACTCGCATCCTCGCCTACCGACAATGGGGCGATGGAAGTCTCCCACAAGCCGGATCTGTCAGGCCCCGCCTCCCGACGGTGGTGTGGCGACCTCTAATTGAAGAGAGAAGGATGAGAAGAAGTAGGAGGAAATAGGGAAAAGGAGGAGAAGAGAAGGCGAAAGGATGCGGCAGGAAAAAAAGGAAGGTGAAGAATTGGGATGAGGGTATTGATGCAGGCGTATGAAAAGGAGTGTGCACGATGCGAAGTAAAGAGAGAACAGGGAAATTCACGCTTAGCTTGGGCAGAGGAAAAGGGATCAGCACTAATATGGCTTTATCTATGTTGGTTTTTTTAAACCGACACACACTTGCTCTCATCAGTGCTGGTTCTTGCTTGGAAAGGGCATATGTGGGTTGGTGGGACCCTTATCGATACTGGGTTTGATCCAACCGGTACTGATAGGAGCATCGCTGACATGGTATTCTATCGTAGTGACAAGTGTCCACAAATTTAAGAAGCATGTGCTAGGGCTAGGAAAAATTCCAAAATTAAACGTAATGATCAGTTAGAACTGAAAGGAAACTTGTACACTCCCTAATAAAATGTGGGTGTTCGTTGAATCGATAATATAAAATATGGGATTGAAATCAAATTACTAAAATGGCAAAAAAACAATTTAATATAAATATAATAAAGCAAAGTATATATATGTACCCTGTAAGATCAAATCACAAGAACCAAGCCTACCAGAGAGAATGAATGATAGGAACACCTAAAAACTAAAACTTTTTCGTAGAATAAAAAGTTACCTCTAGTCTGATGAAGTACGGACCAACCAGCTTGACAGGGCCAGTTCGTCCGCCCCTATACCATTGGTCTGTCCGACGTGTGATCATCGGACCGTCCATCCTACGATGTTGCCAAAGCCTACAGCCAAACCATCCGCCATGCTCCAGCTGGACAACTTGAATCGCTAAACTATTCGAGCCCAAGTTGCCGAATAGTCCACCAAAACCAAAAAAGACAAAACCGAATAACTTCTTGAAAGTAGATCAACTTTATTGCTTCTAATTGTGTTTACAAAGTGAAACAACAATATTCCTCTCCCAACTTTCAAACTCAAATCAAACCCTAGGCTAAAACCCTAAATTTTATCGAAACTATTCTCTCACACAATCAATACCGAGAGCCTCAACCTCTCTTCTATTTATACCCTAAGGTTGCTAAACAAAGCCACGAATCCAACATGAGCAAGTAGTCCTAAACCCATAGGAAACTCACCTATACAAGGTCCAACTTATCCTATTAAAATTTGAACTTCAATCTTCCCAAATTCGGACTCCATCTAAATTTGACTCCGCTTCCCATACACGCACAATCCCTCTTGTATGCCATATGGAATCTTCACTACCAAGTGGATTGTTCTTTAGCCTTAGTGTCCCGCATGATCTCCTGACCGTCCAAACATCAACTTCTCCCAAGTTGATTCCTGATCCATCACTGGTAATACTCTCTTGAAGCTTCAAGCAACACCTACATATGAATAAACCAAGAAACTATATCCGAGCACAAGTTCTTTTCTAACTTGACTCAACATTAGCACACAACAATATTACATATGCACAGTAATCATCTAGAAGTTATAAACATAAAGCAATTACGAGAATCGACAAAATCAACTCAAAACCGACTCAAACATAGAGTCAGCGAGCACATTCGGATCGGGCACCCCGATCCGTCCGGCCCTCAAGTCCGGTCCAACCGGTCCCAACCAGGAACCAGCACCACTTCGCCCAACAAAATATTATCTCATCAAAATTAATATTATCAACTCATGCGCCAATTGTTCATCACAAAAACTATACGGCCCCATCGTTTTGCTTATCTTTATGCTTATTCGTACTGTTTTAGCAAAAAAAAATAATTTACATGTAAAACTTTTATATACATGTCATTAGCGATACAAAAGGCAATACTGTAAAATAAACCACAATGAAAAAACCACAAAATAAACTTCAAAATTAAAATTTAAAATTTGACTTATAAGTATAAGCATAAGCAAAACAATGAGAGCCACTAAATGAAGACATTGATTTCACACATCCTAGTTGTCAAGTCAGAACATTAAACGCACCAGCAACCTACATCTATAGTGAAGATTTGTTATCTATCAATATGAAGACAACTTGGATAAGATCTGGAGGAGATAAAACCTAGCCAAAATGCGTAGCCCTGTCGGTCTGAATGTCTGCATAGCTATACCAGAGCAACAAACTGTCTATTGTCTTATAATAACTTAAAAGAGAAAGTCCACGGGGATGGGAGAGTTAAGTTCGTGCACACAGCGTATTATACATAGACATGATTGCCAGTTTGCCACGTTCCGCCTAATTAGCTAGCTAGCTGCCCCAGAGCCCCAAGATTCTATAGTCAATAACCACCATACTCTTTCTTTTTTCCCCTCGAGCTAGGAATGACAGATAGATGATCATTATTATTGTTCGTGCCTGAGCATAAACTACCGACTTACCTTGCTGACTAAACATATAGTACTTGGATAACTCAATTGGTGTAGCAGCTGCAGCTTGATCAGCAGTATATATAAGCAGGCCAGGTTGATTGGGTTTCTATCAATCTCACACTAGCTACCACCAGAAAACATAAGAGACGCACATATACTCGAAGTCTCTTGTACTGCAGAGTACGTCAAAATGAAGGTTTTCATGGCAGTGTGCATGTTGGCGGTGGCCGTCCGGCTAGCCGCCGCCATCGTGGTGCCGTCGGCGGCGCCGTGCGCGTTGACGGTGGGTTTCTACAATGGCAAGTGCGGCAACGTCAGCGTCGAGTCCGTCGTGTACGATACTGTGAAGGCCTTCCTCGATGCGGACAAATCCAAGGGCGCCGCCCTCGTGCGCTTGTTGTTCCATGACTGCTTCGTCAATGTAAACACGATGCTCTCGCAACCATGCATGCGTCCTCTAATCACAATTATTTTTGACGGTTTTGCTATTTAATTATCAGATCTGTTCTATTTTACTGTATTTATCTGTCATTAAATGTTAATATGTGGAGTACTATTGTTTTTGACACTAGGGTTGTGATGGCTCGATCCTTCTTGATAAATCGGACGTAAATACTTCACCGGAGAAGATGGCCGGCGCGAACATCGGCATCGCCGGGCTCGACGTGATCGACGCGATCAAGGCCAAACTCGAGATTGCGTGCCCCGGCGTCGTCTCCTGCGCCGACATCGTCGTGTTCGCGGGCCGTGACGCGTCGAGGTACATGAGCAACGGCGGCGTCAACTTCGAAGTCCCGGCCGGCCGCCTCGACGGCATCGTCTCGTCCTCCGTGGACGCCCAAAATACCCTCCCTGACTCCAAGACCGGCGTCGCCACGCTGATCGCCAACTTCGCGAAAAAGGGCTTCACACCGGAGGAGCTGGTCATCCTCTCCGGCGCGCACTCCATCGGCAAGGCTCACTGCTCCTCCTTCGACGACCGCCCCTTCGCGCCAGACACCGAGATCAACGCCAACTACCGCGACAACGTCCTGAACAAGACCTGCAAGTCCGCCGCGAACCCGACGTTGGCGAACAACATCCGCGACATCGACGCGGCGACGCTGGGGAACCTGACGAGCTACGTCGTGCCGGCCGTCGGCGGCGACTACCTGGACAACAGCTACTACAAGAACAACAAGAACAACCTGGTGCTGTTCCACTCCGACTGGGCGCTCGTCAGCAGCAACGCCACACTCCAGCACGTCAACGAGTACGCCGAGAACGGCACGCTGTGGAACATCGACTTCGCGGAGGCGCTCGTCAAGCTCAGCAAGCTGGCCATGCCGGCGGGGAGCGTCGGCCAGATCAGGAAGACGTGCCGCGCCATCAACTACTAATCACTCTGTGCGTCGTCGTGCGCTGGCATTTTGGTAACAGTTGATATCGCATCGATCCAACGTTTTGGTTGCACAATTCTTTGGTTTATCCATGTGTGGTGTCCGGCACGGCCGGTGTCTGTCATTCATCGTCTTTTTTGAGTCTGTTTTGTTTAAGCCAAGGTTAATCAATTTCCGAAATTTGTATCTCGTGATTATATGTGTTTATAGCATAGGGAAAATGGGGCCGTCTATCCGGTGTGCTTTTTTAACATTATGCTTTATAACATAGGAAAAATGGGGGCATCTATATATCGAGCAGACGGTCAGTTTTTAAGTAAAAAATGTGAACGTGAAGCAGTAACAAATACAGATGCTCACTAATAGCCAAGCTAATAATAGAGCCACCGCTGACTATATGTATTGCCACATTATATTATCTGTAGTCAATCTAATAGCCTACCTAGCTATAAACAGTTAGCTATGTATACATTTGTGTTATTGTAGGGATTTGAGGCAACTACAACGAGAACACGAAAAATTGATGTTACAAATTATATTATGCACGTAGGTAAAAATAAGTTGTGCGTTACGAGAAAATTGAAATAAGAAACAATCTCTTCACTTGCAGGTTTGTTGTATATATTCCTCCCACTGACTCTAAGCATCTCGCACATATAATATCCATATAGCATGGTGTGTTTAGGTTTCTTGTAGCACTTCACCCGAAATAACAATATCGCAAATTAGTTATAGACATATATTTTCACACAAACTAGTATATGTTGAGGTGAGTTCGTGTCATTACCGGCAATTTGTGCGGACATTAATTTAGGCCCCTTAACACCCTCTGAAAGAATGATTTTAAAAAAAGATAAGTCCATTTTTCATCCCCGAACTATCATGTTGGTCTAAAATACACCCTTAAATTTCAAAACAGGGTAAACTTCACCCCTTAACACTTAAAACTGTTTACTTTATCCTTTTTCTAAACTAGGCTTTTAAAAGTGATGGGACCCATCTGTCGGTGACAGGCCACATCTTCTTCTACCTCTGTTTCTGTCCTCCTCGCTAATCCGAGCCTGCATCGCAGGTCATCCTGTAACAGCCTCGTGCCCTCATATATAGAAATCAATTCGAGGCCCTGCAAAGGAAAAATGATATCAATTTAATGGTTGGTAGTTCACAAATCAATTTGATGGAAATAATGGAGACATACACATCTCAGGTCTGCAGGTGGCCGCTTTGTCTTCCTTGCCGTCTCGTCTAGATCCATAAAAAAGAAGTGTGATTTGGATCCCCCATCCACGGCTGCTGTGCTAACCAACTCTGCTTCCACCAGCCATAGCCTAATCATGCTGCTCCAAGTTCTGCTTCCTCCCATGGATGCATGGTCATGATGCTGACCGCGTCAGCGTAGGGAGGAAGGAGGAGAGGGGTGGCACGACGGAAAATGAGGCCGAGGACAGATCGGCCCGCATCGTCGTGTGGGCAGACTAGAAGAGGAATGAGAGGAAGAGGAGGAAGAAGAAGAGAGAGGGGCACTGACAAGTGGGACCCCTCTCTCTTTCCTTTTGGACATAACATCTTTATACATGTGGTATTCAACGTGGCATCCTGGTCTATCAAAACTAGTCACCACTCGAGAGGGTAAATTAAACGTTATTGAAAGTTTAGGGTGTCAAATGACCGGTTTTACAGTCGAAGGGTGTGTTTTAGACAAGCGAAGAGTTGAGGGGTGTAAAATAAACATATCCCTTTAAAAAGCGCGCTCCTAAGAGGGCGTGAGGTGTCTAGATTTGTAAATTTTTAAAACAGAAAATTATTTTTGTAATTTTTTTAATAAAAAAAGTAAAAATAAAAAAAATCGGGAGGAGGAGGGGTCGGGCCAGAAGAAGAGACGGCCGGCTAGGGGGGAGAGAGAGGGAGGGCCCGAGAGAGAGGAAGAGAGGGAGAATGGAAACGGGCCAAAAATAGCCCAAGAGAGGAAGATGATTTTTTTGCATGTATTTATTGTTTAAGATTTCTTTAGGCTTCTAATACTTTCTCTTATTCCAATTATAAGGTGATTTTGAATTGGTATAAGTTTATCACGACATGCCATTCTTTTTCCTCTTCCCAAAAATGATTTTAATATTCTCTGTCATTTCAAACACTAATTTACCACCGCCAACTTCCAATGCAGTACAATGGTTTTCTATCTTATCAAGATACTTTGCTATCAAGCGATACCTGTGTTTTATGCCTAAGAACCATCCATGCCACATGTATACTAACTTTTTTTATGACGAAAGATACTTATATGTGGTTTTATTCAAGCAGACTATACACCTCGTCTTTCCTTTGATTTTTTTTCCCAAGAGAGAACAATTTGCTAGATAGTCATTAATGGCAATGAAAATGATGGTATTTAGAGTGAAAGTACTTCCGAAGGTATTTATTCCACACTTGAACCCCCTCGTTCTATATCGATGCTAGGTTTTTGTGGGTATTGTAATAGCAAAAATAATAAAATGTACTTTCGCTTCTGACAAAGCTATGTAAGAAGGTTGTACATGGTAAGGGGTACTGGCCAAGTGTTATGTAAGATGCTCAAGTCACTAAAAGGGTTCATTCCATTCGTGCTCAGTGCAAACCTTATATTTTTTGGGTCCATTGAAAAATCTGGGTACATGGCATGAAAGTATTTCCACTGGCGAGCATCAACGGGGTGTCGAAGCATCCCATCAGCTTCTCGTGATGTTATCATACAAGTTCAGAGTCCCTAGGGTTTGAGAACAAACACTTTATGTGATCTCACTGGTAGGTACCATATCACCATGGCATGAATTTTATATTCTTGTTATGCATGGATGAATTGGTGTGTTCTTTGTTAGCTTTTGGGCACTCTTTACCCGTTTCGTACGAACTAGCGCCATATGTTGGGTAACTATCCAAATCTGCATATTCCTTTGTTGTACAGGATAATGTGGTTCACCCATGCATGTATCTTTTGTACACCTAGTGACAACGGATATATAAGTTTCTTTGCTTGATAGGTATTAGATGGAAAGAAGAAGTTAGGTTTCGAAGCAAGTTTCTTAACAGACCCAACAAATTATTGAAACTACTGTAAGTCCATCCATTGCTGGCCTTTAATCAAAGAAGTTGAAGAACCAAATGTAATACTGTAAAGTCCTTGTTACATCCCTTAATTTGACTCGTCATATAGAAGATGTTTCGTTGCCTTATGTAATGCCTAAAAATTATCTAATCCTCTCGCTAAACCCATTAACACTCCTGGTTCAGCGAGGCACAACATCTTTTCAAGATCGAGATTAGCCTAAAAAACATCAACTTCATCCACCATAACATGACCAGTATCATCTATCATAAAATTTTTCAGCTATATCCAATGTGAAACATTAGCCATCATCTATTATACAATGATTATCGTCGTCTTGATCCACGGGGATTTCCCCATGATAGGACCAACCCTTGTAATCCTGAACAAATCCACACTTCACTAAGTGTGACATGATTGCATCGGGATTGATCCATACTTTCTGTTTTTTGCGGTCAACGCATGTACAATGTATTTCCTTCATGTTTTCCCTCAAAGAATACATCTTGGCCGCTTCAATAAATTGCAATACTTCCAAAATATAGAACAGACGAATGCTTGGCGTTTTGTATATCCATGCCTTCTCCATTTATAAATTCGAGCAAAAAATAATTAATTTAGAACTATTTAAAACAAACCACACAATTATATATCCATTGGAAATAATTAGTGCAACATCGTTGTAATTAATCGCTAACTAACTCGTAGACTCACACTAGTCATAAATTTAATTTAAATACGTACGAGAAATAATTTACCATCAAAATTTTAGAAATGTATATCTAAATTTAAAAGCACTTCGAGAAATGGGGTAAATAGTAGGGTACAAAATTACCTAAATAAAAAATGTAATTTTCTCCTATCCATCCCCTCTCTTCCAACTTAGTCTAGAATTAACAATTATACATAAATACCATCTATTTAAAGCCTCCAGTTTCCCAAATCTAATCATCAATTGATGAGAACCACCATTGCACAAATATTTCCTAAAAAGTTTCCTCTTGTTTGAGCCCAAAAAATGCAATTAAGTTGCTACAGATCTAGCTCATATGTCAACATTCCATAGCTAAATTATATTCTCTTCATCGAACACATAAATCTCAACAAAACTTTGAAAAGATAGGAAAAAATATGGTTCTAACCTTATAGAAAATTTCACCAAAGATTTTGTTCAAAACATCCCCCCATATGTTAACATTTTTTTTGGAGAGATGGCTGGAAGGTACATATAGTGGTGGGCATTTTCACAGACGGGCGGCTTAGGCGACTTCCTATGATGATTCATTTACATGTACGGCTCGTGCTCCCCTCTCCTCGGACCGAACTTATTGCAGGCGGGCCTTCTCATGGCCCAACTGTGATCCTATTGGGGGGGCATATGCAAAAAACCCATTTTAGTTGTATAGATCCGGCAGCTGCTGTCTCCCCTCCAATGGATCCGGTCGCCTAGAGTGGAGGGCGAGGTGCTAGCCTCTCTCATTCGTTGGTGATGACAGCGTCCACGTCTCAGCAATGGTTGTGGCCTTGGATTCAAGGAGGCGGCGAGCTCCACGGCAACAAGCTCTGCTCCCCCACCCTCTTCTCCTTTATCTATCTATCTATCTATCTATCTATCTATCTATCTATCTATCTATCTATCTATGTATCTATCTATCTGATCTAGGAGGTGCATACAACAATAGCTTGGCAATGATGGCAGCAACGGATCCACCACACCCTCCTCCCAAGCCCCACCTCAGCTCCCTCCTCTCCGGGCATGCACCGGCAACACGCGGGAGGCCAACGTCGATCTTCCCCATCTCCGTTAGGCCTTGTAAGTTTTTGGTGTTTTGGTAGACTGATGAAGATGGTGATGGTGTGATGTGCAAATCAATGAAGATGGGAATGATATAATATGCAAGTTGGTGTATGAATGTATATGCATTTTTATGTGTATGGATGTGAATACACGTTCTTAAGCTGGTTGTGATACAATAAAGAATTTGTGATATAATCAAGGGCTAATTGGATCCATGCCATTATGAATTTGTCCATTTTGAAAAATTCCATTACTATTAATCTATTTGAAGCCATGCCATTAAAATTTCATAGCTATTCTAAATATGCCACTGCTTACACCTTCAATGTGTTCATTCAATTTTTTGGACCAAATTGCCCTCATCTTCTTATTTTGTTCACACCTCTCTCCTGTCCATACCAAACCACCAAATTAAGAGCTGCAAATCAATGTTGTCAAGCCTTCCATATGTGGGAGTAGTCTGTTATGGAGTCTGGGTAGTGGAGCAGGTCGTCGAACGGATCCACATACTGCTGCTTCCATGACGATCTACACATCCATGCTGGTAGCGAAACTCGCCGTCAACGCACCTGGCGCCTCCGCCTTGCAGAACCCCTATCACCTGGTCCTCCATGGCGGCCTGGTCCAAGTATATATCCTGTGCAAAGCTATGGTTAGCCACCGTCGAGAGGGAGAAGTAGCTGGTGGCCACTGATGGCCGATGACATGTGAGCATATGTACCATCGACGTGGCCGCCATGGCCGACGACACGCCCATCATCGATGCTCATCGAGGAATCGCTCCTCCTCGCCGAGGGGATGCTCCGGTTAGCCCCAAGCCTCCCGAAACCCCTGATGAGGAACTAGGTCCCGATCTTCCAATAGGAACTCTCGATTTGGTGGAAACTTGACACACACGATCCGCCTTCTGATCAACACGATCCGAACCCTGCAATCGCAGCACCACGTCTCCTCTGGTTATCAACTATGCGTTGCCCGGTTGACCTCACAGAGAAGGTTGTTCCCTGCATGCGAATCGAAGAATACAAGCAAGAACAAGATAGATTGCAACTCAATTTGCAGATGAATGATTAAGATCTCAAAGTTGGGGTTTCACAAATCGAACTAGTGGTGAAAATGCAATGACAGAAATAATCTATGCAAAACTACTGAATAAATATGATTAGGGACGTTTTAGTGTTAGCCCTAGGATGTCCACCTCGTAGGCTTAGCCAACGATACAATTACAAGGCTCAAGGCCCAAATCAGACACCGGCTGGATGAGGTATGTGGCTTGTTTTGAAGATTCCCGACAGCTCGGTCGGAATTTTGACGTGGGACCAAAACCATCTGAAAGTATACATGGGCCTCGAGATTCTTTTAGATCAACAGCTAGGTCTGTTTGAAGTTGATGCTGTCAGGAGGCCCGAATGCGAATCCAGAACGTGTAGAACTTCATCTCTTGCCTTTTATCGATCAAAAGTGACATGGTGATGTAGAAGTATACTTGAGTAAGGTCTTGATTTGGTCCCCAATCAACTTCTTTTATCATCCATGCATTCCTTGCGCTCAGTCTTTTTCCCTTCACCCAGGCAAGAACCTCTACAAATGAGAACAGACAAAACTCATGGTGCAGTAAAGTTTGTTCAAATATATAACATGTAAATCTTACATAGAAAGCATACCCCTTAGATTGATGAATGTATAAGATATCCATGGTCTCATCCGAGCTAGTGATGTCCTCATCATCCTCCCCTTCTTGATTGAAAACCATTCTCGGTTTCACCTTGTCATTAAGCCTAATGAAGTTATATTTATCTATCACAACATAGGGTGAGGTTAACTTATTCATGACCATATGATTGGATTCTAAAATGTTGACGCATGGAGCAACTTTGTAGTGTTATGCAGCCCAGAACACTCTCCTTCTTGCAAAGCAACCTGCAACTCATTTAAACAATTAGAGGAACTAGATAGAGAATTATTTATACTCATAAGATCCTCTAGACAATACATCTCATCATGAAAAGGAGGCACATTCAAATTCGAATAAATATATACTCGATGCACATTATATTCTCTTTTACTATCATAATCGCCAATAACATGAAAAATCGCATGAGAAGGATATGGCAATTCAGATGTAGCAAATAATTTCATCTCTAAATAGTTCAATGGACAAAGATCATCAAATTGAATATAGCCCCAAGTATTTAAAGAAGATAACAATCTAAGCTCTTCATTTTCGCTAGCAATGTGAATAACATGTTCAAACTCAACACATGGTGGTTCAATTATGGAACTAACATGTCAGTTCATTCATTAGTTGTGGCATGGATATAAGTGAAGCATCGCACAACTCTTCTTTATTACCAGAAACAAGCAGCGAATTATTTTGTGACAAAGTTATATAAGCAATTGTTTTCACTAGGGGTTGCTCTAGTATAGCATAAGTATTGGGCATATTTAGCACATCATAACTATTTATACCTTGTATCTTTTAGATTATTAGTTTTTTTATATACCTATGTCCAGAAAATTGCCACACAATCTTCCAATGAGGAATGCTTCCCTTATATCCAGAAAATTGTTTTCCTCCACTCCGCCATGCCGAAGTCGACCCAAAGAGGGCCTGCGACCTCCATCAGTGTTCCACCTTGCTATCCGCCAACATGTTTGCCATCGTTGAGGTAGACAATCCCCAACCTTGGTGACCCCAATAGGGCCTCCACCAACATCCGCCATAGTCCACATGGCGCCACCTTTGTTTGCTTTCCCATAGCGGCATAGCCGCGCCGCCCCTAGATCTCAGGCAAACGAGTTGTCCCCTGCCAGGTCCAAAGATATGAAAAAAGAGAGAAGGGAGCAGACAAATTAAAGCAAGAAGATGAGGATAATTTGCTCCAAAACATTTGGTAACCTATTTGAAGGGGTAATGGTATTTTTTAAAAATAGGAAGGTAGCACACGCATTCGCGCGGACATGCATTGTACATTATGTTTGAGACACTTATAAGAGCAAAATATTAATCGGAGAACATATGCCATGATTTCTCCATAAATTGTTTTCATCGGCATTGCATTATATAATTTTCTAACCTATTAGGTTTATACTATATCATATTTTTCATATTTAAGTAATCACTACAAGCAATTATTTACAAACTTCTTCATCATTTGAAAAGAAGGTAGACTTATTTTCTTTGGAAAACATGTCTACGAAAGTAAGTAAAGTAAAAGTAAGGTGTTTTTCTCTCTTTTAATTGCATATTATGTTATCATTGGTTATTAAAGAATGAATTGGGTGGGACATGAAGCTTTACTAAATGCATGGGTTTATATAACCTAATATGTTTTGTGTAGTTTGAGAGACGATCCATCTATAAACATTTCATGTAGAGTGGGGGGGGAGTAATATAGTTGTGCAGTAATATTTTTGGAATGTGATATTCGTGATTACATGCTTATTTTTTATGTAAGATAGATCTAACGGTTTAGAAATAATGGTTTGACCAATTTAGAAGGCCTAGAAGTATTTGTGGGGTAACACGTGATGGCTTTATACTAAAAAGCAACCATTATCTAAAGTCGATTAGATGGTAGATATTCTATAGTCCAAAGCACTTAGGCGTAAGATCATTTGGCTTGATTGGATTATATGAGCATATTAATTGCAAGAAAAAACATGAAGTAATCAGATTGTTTTCTCTAACAAAACGCAACAGATTTTTTATGCAATCATATTTTATGTAGTTCTTTTTTCTTATATATTGTATATCTAATTTATCTATGCCATAGTTGCAAAACAATGTATAGTGATACAACCTATGTTTGTTGAGTTATTTTATGCTTTTTATGGCAATTTGGATGGTTGTCCCTCAGAATTTTTTTTATGTAGTGGCTTGGACTATTGACTATTCGCATTTGAGCTATTTTTTTCTTATGTACTAAATATCTAAATTAATTATGCATATTTGTAAAACAAAATATGATGGTGCAACGTATGTTGTTGAATTATCTCAGTTTTTAATGGCATGGATGAGACATAAAATTGCAGCAATGTTGTCCATCATTAAAAACATTGTTTGAAACATGATTTATAATTTTTGTTTGGTTACTATTGATTTAATTTAGCTATGCATATTTATAGATTGATGTATAATGAAGAAATATATGGTGATATTTTTTATATATTACATTGCCATTTGGATGACATGCAAAGTGCATGTGTCAAGTGTACCCAAATGTCATATTTTTTACATAGAAAAATATAGCCACATGAATATTTTTTATTTAATTATAAATTAAGCAAAAATTAGATTAGAAATTATAAGTGTAGCTTAAAATTATGATCTTTTCGATATCTACATTTGTTGTTTCTCTTTTTAGTTTTTATTTGTTGTTTATCTTTTTAGTTTTTTCAGGTTAGTAGTTGAAAATAGGGAGAGAGACTGGAGAGGAATGAATAGTGTAGAGCTCCAGCTAGAGATGGGAGGGGGTGGGCAGTGCCATAGTGTTGTGGCCATTCGATGGAAGAGGGAGGTGGGAGGGGACATTGTTTTTCTAATCTTTCTAAATGATCTAAGTGAGAACCTATGATTTTTTCCCCTCAGATTTCTAAGTTTCTTTCTTTAATCCTTAAGACATGGCATGCGGTGACTTAAGTTTATTTCAAAGAGAAAGAAGATCTAATAGTTTAAAATAATTGGTTCATCAATTTCATGTGAAACCATTGGATAGGTGCTATATTTTTTTCAATATCTATTTTTTTAACTTTAAAACATGACACGTTGTGACTTAATAGCACTATAGAGAATGTTTAATCGATATTTATTGCGTAAAAGATTCACGATGATATAATATATATTGTGATTTTATGTTTTGTTGGTTAAAGTTAGGAGAGTTTTTGTTTACCTTAGAGGTAGATTTAATGGTTCACTGGTTTGATTTATCTATATATTTAAATGTAATGGTCAAAATTATGGGTCACCAATTTAGTTGGAAAACCGACTGTTAGATTTTTTTTCTTCATAATATTTTTTCCCTGTATTAAATTGTTAGATAGAAAATATGAAGGTGAGAGGGAGGATTATTGGAGGATGTACGTCCGTACATACATGCGTGGGGCGGGACGATGAGAAGAGGAGAGGGATGTAGGTTGTTGGGCCCATTTTTATAAATTTAATAGATGAAAAATAGTGAGCCTATCAATTTATTAGAGCGTCACGTGGTGGTTTAGAAGTGTTTGTATATATACACATGACAGCTTAAAAGCACTTGTAGAAAATTTAATAGACTTTTTATTATATAATAGGTAGATAGATAGGCAAATTTTTAATGACATAGATCTAATTAATCCCTTAACGACTCACACACTAAGCATAGCAATTTTATTAAAAGATTTCTCAATTTTCATTAAATCTTATAGAAAGAGGTAGAATTTATTCTTTTTTTCAGGATTTTAGGGAAAATAAGGCTCTTGTCATTTTTTATTCTATTACTGAACATAATGGGAAGACAGGGTAGGTTATTCTTCGTCTACGAATATCCAAATTTTAACTCCTAATACTCCATAGATAGTTTGAATTGGATAGCAGCAATAATCAATTTCAGCGCGAATTATTTGGAGGGGAAGTCTACCTTTTTTGATGCATTTGGCACGCGCAATTTCTTATCCCGCGAGAATGCCTGCAATTTTTTACTTTTACTCCCTTTATATCCATTTTTTAAGTTAATTCAATGCCTTTTTTCATTGCCTTTCGGAATGAAACTCTATTTTTTAATTGAAAAGCTATATATTCTGCAAGAATGTTAGGTTGTCTATAAGGTTCTTTCACTTTTTCGATCCCAATATTTAGTCTTTGGTTTACAGAATTAACTTCTTCTTTTTTAGATCTTTCTCTAATTATTCGATTGCTCTTTTTTTCTTTAATAAATTGGGGAATCCAATATGGATTATGACGTGGATTGTATCGATTTCTTTTTGAATTTCTATATGTGTAATTACTTCGGAACTTGAGCCTGAGTCTATTTTTTATTATGTGTAATTACTTTAAAATTTGAGTCTGCTTTTATTTTTCAGCATTGGTGGTTATTAATCAATGTTACTCATCCTATTGTCGGTTTTATTTCTTTTTATTTTCCTCCAGAAGGGGCGTGACTGCAGTAGTAGTCATTAGTAGCCGTGGACTATCATTTTCGCTTGCAATGCGCCGTTTTTAGTCCTAGTTGTCAAGTCTCATAATATAATCGAATCATCGCTCATCAGCAACCTACATCTACAGTGAGCATCTGTCGGCTATCAATATGACTCTGAAGACAACTTGGATAAGATCTGGACGAGATAAAACCTAGCTATCCAGTGCATAGCTCTGTCGGTCTGATCATAGCTGTACCAGAGCAACATGTACGCTGTCTATTTCTAACAAAACATTAAAATGAGAAAGTCCACGGGGATCGAAGAATTAAGTTCGTGCACACCGCGTATTATATATATGAAGACATGATTGCCAGTTTGCCACGTTCCACTTAATTAGCTAGCTAGCTGCCCCGGTGTCCCCAAGATTCCGGTCAATAACCACCATGCTGTTTTCCTTTTGTCCTCGAGCTAGGAATGACAGATAGATGACCATCTGCCTGAGCATAAACTACCGACTTACCTTGCTAACTAATTAAACATATTACATATACTTGGATAATTGGTGTAGCTCGATCGGCAGTATATATAAGCTAGCAGGTCAGGTTGTTTGCGATCTCATACTACCACCAGAAAACATAGAGGAGAAGCGCATACTCGATCGAAGTCTCTGTGACTCGCGCATTGAGTTGTGCAGACTGTAGAGTACGTCAAAAATGAAGGTTTTCGTGGTAGTGTGCATGCATGTTGGCGGTGGCCTTCCGGCTAGCCGCCGCCGTCGTGGTGCCGTCGCCGGCGCCGTACGCGTTGTCGGTGGGTTACTACAATGGCAGGTGCAACAACGTCAGCGTCGAGTCCATCGTGTACGATACTGTGAAGGCCTTCCTCGATGCTGACAAATCCAAGGGCGCCGCCCTCGTCCGCTTGTTGTTCCATGACTGCTTCGTCAATGTAAACACAATTAATATGCTCTCGCAATCATGCATGACATAACTAATGCGTGCTCTAGTCGTTATTGTTTCGGCGGTTTTGTTATTCATCAGTCGTCTGATTTTCTTCTTTTTTTTTTAACTTTAGGGTTGTGATGGCTCGATCCTTCTTGATAAATCGGACGTAAATACTTCACCGGAGAAGATGGCCGGCGCGAACATCGGCATCGCCGGGCTCGACGTGATCGATGCGATCAAGGCCAAGCTCGAGACTGCGTGCCCCGGCGTCGTCTCCTGCGCCGACATCGTCGTGTTCGCGGGCCGCGACGCGTCGAGGTACATGAGCAACGGCGGCGTCAACTTCGAAGTCCCGGCCGGCCGCCTCGACGGCATCGTCTCGTCTTCCCAGGACGCCGACGAGACCCTCCCTGACTCCAAGGCCGACGTGGACAAACTCATCGCCGACTTCGCGGCGAAGGGGTTCACCCCGGAGGAGCTGGTCATCCTCTCCGGCGCGCACTCCATCGGCAAGGCTCACTGCTCCTCCTTCGACGACCGCCCCTTCGCGCCGGACACCGAGATCAACGCCAACTACCGCGACAACGTCCTGAACAAGACCTGCAAGTCCGCCGCGAACCCGACGTTGGCGAACAACATCCGCGACATCGACGCGGCGACGCTGGGGAACCTGACGAGCTACGTCGTGCCGGCCGTCGGCGGCGACTACCTGGACAACAGCTACTACAAGAACAACAAGAACAACCTGGTGCTGTTCCACTCCGACTGGGCGCTCGTCAGCAGCAACGCCACACTCCAGCACGTCAACGAGTACGCCGAGAACGGCACGCTGTGGAACATCGACTTCGCGGAGGCGCTCGTCAAGCTCAGCAAGCTGGCCATGCCGGCGGGGAGCGTCGGCCAGATCAGGAAGACGTGCCGCACCATCAACTACTAATCACTCTGTGCGTCGTCGTCGTCGTGCGCTGGCATTTACGCCTACGTACGTGCGTCAATGGTAACAGTTGATATCGCATCGATCCGACGTTTTGGTTGCACAATTAATTCTTTGGTTTATCCGGTGTGGTGTCCGGCACGGCCGGTGTCTATCATTCATCGTTTTTTGAGTCTGTTTTTTTGTGTTAAGCTACGATTAATTAATCTCCGCACCGTAATTACGGAAGTTCCATGTATTCAGGCGTTTGATATAATTCATATTTGTTTTCTTCTCTTGTTTAGTAGTACAAGTTAATGTACAGGCTAATGGTTTAGCTACATAGCTGTCGACAGAAATCAACAAGGAAAAAACTTGCGATCTTTGAAAACTTGCACAACATACCAGGACAGACTCGAACCCCGGGCCACCTGGGCCATGGGAGCTTTGTGATTTCACCATAGGAAAAAGTACATCTGATATGTCACCAAATTATAAAATCGTCTCTGAATCTAAAACCAAATATATAATATCTCTTAACTTATAAAAACCAAGTCACTCTGGGTCCTTAGTCAGTATTGACTTACTTTGGTTGCAACTCTGAGATGTTTCATATTACTAGGATTCAATAAAGTGCAATTAGTTTTTTTAGTAACTTAAAGTACTACTATTTGTTTCAGCAAATAAATAAATATATGAGTTGTTCGATGCGGATAGATCTACACATATAGTGGCCGGTCGACAAAAAATGATTAAGAGATAATAAAAATATTGTTCAGTCCACTTGATTAATAGATGGCATGCAACTGTTTTTATTTGCTGTTGACTAAACTCTGTATAATTAAATGGGCAAAATAATTAGATATCAAGTGTGTAGTCAGATAGGAATTATATATATACGCTTACAAATTAATTGGGGTTGTTAATCCAAACAACCGGAGGATGGAGTTCAGTCGTGAAGATGGAAGAATTAGGCAGCGAGATTCAACCGGTGGAATTTTGCCAATGATAGCCCAGCACCTTATAGAACATACTTAACCGTGATGTGAGCATCCGAAAATGGAGAATCTCTTGCCAAAGGGGATTTAAAGTCATATATATATATATATATATATATATATATATATATATATATATATATATATATATATATATATATATGTATGTATGTATGTATGTATGTATATGTACTCGATTCCTCAGATACCATCTTCCACATGGAAGATGCAATCATGCCAATAATCTCCTGGAACAGTGTAGAATAGTGATAAAATGGCCGCGCCATTATAAGAAGTTCATTATAAGAAGGCCTTAATGTAGCCATAGAGACCGGCCGGTCATATCAATTGGGTGGCGCTTGGTTTTCAGATTTTTCGGGACTCAAAGGAGACAGGCAACTGGTCCACGGTTTGCTGAGCGAGAAAATAAAAGGATTGCAAATGTAAAGCAAAAGAGATTAGATCCAACGACTCTGCTACTTTGAGATGACGTGGTTAAACCATATCGTTGGAGAATCCTACTCCACAGCTTGCTTGCTGCTAGTGGATATACCCCGGAGCTTACGGTGGGAATTTAGAAATCCTTCTAAAACACTTAAGACAACATTAAATTAAAGGTGAGATAATAAAATGCTCAATGCATGTGAAGTTACAATTAATATAGAACGGTTAGCATACACAATATATTTATGGTTGTGATTACGCATAGAGAAATGACCCAATGACTACGATTAGAAATAGTAATGATCGAACAACCTTTTTTTCTAGATGATATGGATCAATGCATGTTGAGTAATTGGGTCCAACTAATAGTAGATTAGATGAATATATGTTAAATGTTATAAAAATGATCAATAGATGTGGGTTGAAATATTGTGAAAATGATGCGATAATTATTTAGCATTCTTATATGTTGAGGTTAAAAATGTAATAAATTGTATACGTAATTGCTATGCTTGCACGTTAAGATTTAAGTGTTTAGCAAGTTCATGTGGCATGATTAATATTGTATGCTAGCTTTTAGGATGTTATAATAATCCATGTGCTTGTATGTTGAGATTTAAGTGTTCAGTGAGTTGTAAGAGGTATAGTATAGATCTTTATTTCACAAAATAAACATTTTTAAGGTCCCAAGTTTCAGAACAAAAGAAAAAAAAATAGAAGAGCTCCTATGGACCGAACTAGGGAGATTTGGAGTCTAGTGGGGCTAAATGAACTCCCACTTTTCTCATGGGCCGAACCAGGCCCATACAAGTTTACCTTCACCGACTCCTCGTCACTCGCCTGCTCCAATTTTCTGGACCGCCGATGAATTTGTGATCCGATGATCCAATCTAACGAACCGACGATTCTTCCCGGCCATCTGCGAACTGCGAGTCCTAGCTGTCAATCATCCCATGCAACCTGAATTTTGTGCTCAAAATTAATTCCCCAAGAAAACGCCGACAGCTTTGCAAAGTCAAATACTCCATGTATTGGCGCCATGTTCGTTCCAACCTTGAGGGACGGCCAGGCGTTATCATGATCGAGATTCCCCTGCATCTACCTACCTACTTCATTCGTCTCAAAATATAAAAAATTTTGGTTGAATGTGGTATATTCTAGTTTTATACAAATCTGGACATGCTCCTTGTTCAAATTTATAGTACTACTGTAATATGTTACATCTAAATAAAATCTTTTATATTTTGGAATGCATGAAGTGTGTGTGTATATATATGACAACTCTAATCTACACCCCCTTATAGAATAACTATTCTACACCCCTTCCCATGGGCCAAACCCACCTCCCTCTCCCTTTCTAGGGCCCAAAATCCCCCACCCACCTTGGTCAAAGGCCCCTCCCGTTGGTCAAATCCTGGTCAAAGCCGCCTGCTACTTCCCCCACGTCCACCTCTTTTCAGTTCTCGCCTTGCAGGAACGGTGTAGTAACGCAACGGTCAATGTGTAGTAATACGGTTATTTTTTGTAGTAACGACGTCAAAAATTAGTCATGACAGATTTAGTTTCGTTAATCACTTTTTTACGAACATCATGGTGCAAACGGATTAGAAAAACAAGATATGGCATGAGAGATATTGCTCTCAAAAGATTAGGACATATACAAAGCAATAGTACTATATAAAAACACTGTTGTCACATGTTCAGTGTTACTGTCATTCTATCCCAATGTTACTACAATTCCATAATGATGTTACTACTAAAAATAGTAACGATCAATTACATTTGCAGTAACGTAGTTGATTTCTTACTACAATCCCTATTGTAGTAATGAAAATGATTAGAGGTTGGATTCCTAATTCATGATTTGAAAGAAGGTGCAAAATAAATAGAAAGTATTACTCAATCATAAAGTCTTCCTAGTTCTATTGGCTAGAGCAACAATCTAAGAATTATGAGGTCATGAGTTCAAATCTTGTTCTCTTATTGTACTAGTGCTTTAGGTGAGAGAGATGCATGGCTATAAGGTAGCACAAGTACTAACAATACTTTTCTTTACACACACAAAGATATATAGTATAGTAGTAAGAAGCTAAGTACAAGTGATATCTTTTAAATTCTAGTCTTTAAACAATGATATCTCTTACACTACATATTATATTTTTGAACCGATTTTACCATAATGATTAAAAAAATATCATTACAAAACTATATCCATCATCAGTATATTTTAACGATGTTATAATGTCGTTACTGTGAGAAAGCAATCTTGTTACTACACGATGGCCGTCTTGTTACAACGCAATTTATGCAAGACGAGGCCAACAAAAAGGTGGGCGTGGAGGGAAGTGAGCAGGCGGGTTTGACCAAGGTCTGACCGGCAGGAGGATGCTTTGACCGCCCTTTGACCGAGGTCGGAGGTGGGTTTTGGGCCCTAGGAAGGATGGGGGAGATGGGGTTGGCCCATGGGAGGAGGGTATAGAATAGTTATTATATGGGAAGTGTGTAGAATAGATTCCCTATATATATATATGTATATCTATATGTATATATATATACATACATATACACACACATGTAGAATAGTTATTCTATGGGGAGGGTGTAGAATAGATTCCCTGTATATATGTATACATACATACACACACATACATATATACATATACATACATACACATATACACATACAGACATATATACATACATATACATATACACATACACACACATATATATCCATACATTTACCTATTATAAATATTCGTAACTTTCCGTTCGTCCTTCGTCCGTACGTAGCCAGGAGGAGGAAGAGTAGACTTCTGCTGTGAATTTTTTTCCTTGGCCCGATTGAATGAAGGACATAAATTGGACTACAGAAAGGACGTGGGCCGGAGAGAGACAAAGGGAAAAAGGCCGGTTTGCGGAGGGAGGTAATCTGGACTTTTTCTGGAGAGAAGAAAGGTTAGGCTGAATTCGGCGCAGATCTTGGAAGGGGAATTAAATTACTTTTTCAATCTGTATCTCTTGTTTGCTATTTAAAAAGACAAAAAAGCTTTCGTCGTCCGTTTGAAAAAAGTTGGCAAGAAAAATTCCTCAAAAAAAAAGGTTCACGGAAAAAAAAGTTCCGCGCATCATTAAAAACGGTCCGATTTAAAAAAAACCGGTTTGGGATTTTTTGCTTTTCTAAAAATTTCTCAAACTCAATTCAAAAATTTAAAAGCAAATTCATTTTTTCCTTTTCGAATTACTTTTCTTTTATCAGTTCGTGTGTTCAAATTCATTCAAATTCTTATATATCAAAATCCACCTAAAGATACAAAAGTTTATATAAACCACGCGAGAAAAAAATGTCATTTATAAAAAAAAACTGCTTCAAAAAAACTGTTAGAAAAAACACCGTTTACAGAAAAAGATCGAAAAAACCATCTGACTCAATTCGAGAAAAAAACCGTCGTTTATAAAAAAGTGCTTCAAGAAAATCGTCCGACTCAACGCGACCACCGTTTATAAGAAATTTGTTCCGAAAAAACCGTCCGACTCAACGCGAGAAAAAAACACCATTTATAAAAAAGCCAAAAAAACAAAAAAGGCATCCATAAAAAAATTTAAAAAGAATAAAAAATATCCGATTTTACGGACGTCTATTTTGTTTAGAAGGTATAAACTATTTATCGACTATATAACACGAGGTTTTTTTGTTACCCATAGCAACGGATAGGCATTTTTGCTAGCATGTATATGTGTGTGTGTATATGTACACACATATATATATGTATGTATGTATATATACCCGTGCGTTATAACGGGTGAAACTGATATTAATATTAACAATAAATAAATACTAATAATTAAAATTTAAGTATCACAGCATAATGGTAAGGAAAATTTTATTTTTTTGGCTAAATTTCTTGTTGGTTCCACTAAGGCAAAAGAAAAAGAAAAACAAAATCAAAGTGCAAAAATATTCCTAAATCGCAACTCCATTGGATCGAGACGATAAAAAAATAATTAAATATTCTAGCTAAACTTTCTGTTGGTTCCATTTAGTTAGAAATAAATTAAAATGTGCATACAAAATTTACTGCAATTTTATAGCTTAAAATGATGGCTCAAGTTGACTAAAATTATTTATTAATTAAATAAAACAATAAGTGATTTTGGGGTGAAAATAAATGAAAAAAATGATTTTTTGGCCCAGAGGCTTGTGGCGGCCAAAATGGCATGCCGACCCGTGAGGCGCGAGGCACGGCCCATCATGTGTGCGAGGCGAGCACATGAGGCCCAGGGGCGAGCAAGCGCGTGCGGCCCAATTCGCGTACGCAGGCCCGATGTGGGGCCGATATGAGTCGTCCGATCTTATGGACGGCTCGGATTAGTCCCTTGCCCATGAAATCGCCGGCCGGAGGGGGGAGGGGTCCAGAAACCCTAATCCTAATCCCTTTTCTCCCCTACTCTCCCTGATCCAATCTCAGGCGACGTGAGAGAGTGGACGACGGCGATGGTGGTGACGGCGGTCCATCGTGGTGGAGCACGCATGCGACTCCGGCTTCGCCAGCTGGGAGGCACACCCGAGGGCGGCGCCAAGCCAAGCCACAGCGTCGGTGGTCCAACGAAGCGGGCGCGCAAGCAGCGACGGGCACCGAGAGCGGCTGGGCTTCGTGGGGGCGGTGCCAAGCCAACGCTTGCCATCCCCGATGAGGGACGGTGGAGGAACTCCTAGACGGCACGCGCACAGGGAGCACGACACTACCGCGAGGAGGTGAAGGTACAGCGGTGCCGCTTCCCAGCGAGACCCACACAGTGGTGGGGTTTCCCGGTAGAATTGGGGCTCCAAATCCGGTAAGAATCCGAACTCGAGCTTAATTTTCTTAATTTGATTTGTATTTGGATTTGATTCGGATTTTGGGGCTTAGGGTTCTTTTCAATTTGGGGATTTTGGGAAAATTGAAACCGATTGATCTCATTCTTCCCTACTCTTAATTTCTTAATTCTACTGCTAAGTGAAGCTTAATTGGACATAAAACTTGAAACTTAAAATAAGTCTAAACATCGCAGTGCATCATAAACCCTAAATCTTATTAACTTTAATTGAACATGAACATGAGCTAATCTTCACTAAGCAGTAAAGATAAGAAACTAAACAGATTAGATTAAACTTATTTGACTCAAAATTGTTCATGTCAAACCAAGATGGCACCGATGGCTTCTAATCATAGGGATGATGTGAATAAGGAATTGAGTAGGCTAAAGTTAAGCTCTGATACCACATGTTGGAGTTCTAATTCAAGATCTTATTGCTTTAGCTTATAAACAATCACCTTTCAATTACAAAAATTAATTCTCTGACATGAGATGAAGCCATTGAAGCTGATGTCTGGTTTTGCTTTTAGTTCATCACCTCTTCTCAACGCCTTTTCACCTTTTTATTTGCACTGGTGGGGCTCGGGGCAATCCGGATAGAATTTCACCGATCATGGTAACATTTAAATCTTATCTCTTATTTTCTTATTTGTTTACTTATAATTAGATTTATCCTTGATTTTGTGTCTTTACCATGTTTGTTTGGGCTTGATGGTGGGCCTGGCTTTGTACATTAGAAAACGGATGTGATTACTGCCAAAAAAAAATTGATTAACGAAGCTGATTCCATGTGCAATGGACGATGGACGAAAATTTTTCCCAGAAGCCTTATGTATTTTTTTATTAGGTATATATATATGTGTGTATGTGTGTATGTATGTATGTATGTATGTATGTATGTATGTATGTATGTATGTAGAGAGAGAGACTGAGAGAGACACCAATCAGGAAACGGTCCAGATCTATCGAGTACACTACTGTTTTCTGACCACTGACTAATTAAATTTCTGAGGTTGTTGTTGCAGTGTCAACTGTCAAGTACGTACGTACGAATAGCTGCAGTGACCTTTGAAAAACCTCTGCATCATGTCACGTCGCGATGGCATGACATTGCTCGTGCTGCTTCTCCATGTCCATGCGCTGTCTGTGGTTGCGGCGGTGGCGGCGGCCAGCTCTCTGCAGGACGGCTTCTAAGGCACGAGCACGGGTTGCGACGTCGACGTGGAGGCCGCCGTGAGGAGCGTCGTGGAGCAGTACGTCTTCTCCAACACCGGCGTCGGCGCCGGGCTCATCCGCCTCCACTTCCACGACTGCTTCGTCAAGGTATGACACATGCACGAACAGGAGTCAGGAGACTCTAATTATACCGTATATGAAAATTAATGATCTCATGCATGCATGTGTGTAGGGTTGTGATGGTTCGGTGCTCATCGATCCGAGCTCCGTCAACCCGAATCCGGAGAAGATGTCGCCGGCGAACGGCGGCCTCCGAGGGCTCGACGTGGTCCATCAGGCCAAGAGGCGGCTGGAGGGCGCGCGCGTGCCCGGAGACCGTGTCCTGCGCGGACATCCTCGCGTTCGCCGAGCGCGACACGGCCAGCGTCCTCAGCGCCGGGGCGATCAGCTACGCCGTCCGCTCCGGCCGACGCGACGGGCTCACCTCGGACGCGTCCGACGCCGGCCGGAACCTGCCGCCGCCGTCGGCGCAGCTCGACGGCCTCGTCGGCCTCTTCGCCTCCAAGGGGTTCGACCACGACGAGCTCGTCACCCTCTCCGGCGCGCACTCAGTCGGCCACGCGCACTGCTCCTCCTTCTCGCAGCGGATATACCCCACAGAGAACGACACCATGGACGCGCCGTACGGCGACGAGCTCCGGGCCGTGTGCCTGTTAGCATTAATCCTGACTAGTATGTGTTCGACATCCATGCATGGGTTGCATGTGGGCAGGAACGTTCACTACTACCGAAAAGCTTTTTCTATACGAGGCCCTTGGTAAATTTCAGACAGACCGTAAGTGGCGTCGCCTGGAAAAGCGGTCCATCGAGGCCCGGTCATGCCCGCACGAGATAATTTATTATCCCGTACGGGCGTCTTAACATGACCGTATGCGATAATATCCATTATCGCGTGTGGTCTGATTAAGACATCTGCACGGGATAATAGATTCTCCCGTGCGGGCCACTTAACGCAACCGCACGCGATGATGCATGTCATATATTGCGCCCAACCCGAGCTTACCACATTCAAGCCCGACGTTTTCTCTCTCCTAAATTTGACACAAATTAGGGGGAAGGTTTTCAACCTCAAATCTTTGCTTGGGATCCATATAAAAGGTGACATGCTTGTTGTCCTCCTTCATTTGCTTTCATTTATTTCAATTTTTATCGATGCAATGCGATGAAATTTGCACCTTTTTAAATGGAGTAGTGTAGACATTTTTTTATTTTTAGCTAACATATATTGTTTGCATGGCATGTCTTAAAAAGTGTGTAGTTGTCCATACCTTTTTAATGGATTCTTGGTTAGATTTGTCTCCATTTATTTCAATTTTCATTGGTTAAAAGCGAAATTTTTTTTATTTTTGGAAATGGACTATTTTTTTATCGATTAAATATATTGTTTGCATGAATAAATTTGAATAGTATTTAGTAGTGCATAGTACTTTAATTTACTCTTTGTTTAGTTTCCTTCATTTATTTCAAATTTGTTCAGTGGAATGCGACGAATATACTAGTTTTGCAAATCTAGTAATTATAGTTAATTTTTCATTTTTAAATTAATGTTATTGGACTCACTAGTGCACGAAGAGTAATCTAATGTCCGTTTAAGTCGTATCGTTTTTTATATGATTTAATAAAGTTCTATTCGACTCATCGGAGATGTTTGTTAGGAGATGGATCGGACATGGATGTATGACACAAGAAGAACTTATTCGGCGTTTTTGAAGGAAGCATCCAAATTTGTTGATCAGGCAAAGGCACATGCTTTGAGGGATAACAGGAGGGACATTTTTTGTCCATGCTTTGATTGCAAGAATGAAAAGATGTTGCAAGACTCAAAGAAAATTTTGGGCATATTGTAGAGCGTGTATTTAAGAATGATTACAAGATATGGACTTGTCACGGGGAAGTCGTCGTTCGTAATGAAGAGGCTGATGTTTTTTGCTTTGATGCGGGAGAAAATTTTATAATCAAAGACATGTCCCAAGGAACGATCCCGGAATTTGGTGGCTCTGGTATAGATGATGCAGATATTGATTTTGATCGGGAGGATATGTTGCGGCACGTTGAACCAGAGGTCCTAACTTCGACAAAACAAGGGTTGGACAATTGAAAAGTGTTGGAAAAAGCAACGAAGGATCTTCTTTACGACGAATCGAAAGGATATGACAGGAACTATATGGTGTTACGCTTTGTACTTGAATTACTCAGATTGAAGGCCAGACATGGATAGTCGGACACTAGCTTCAACGATTTGTTGGATCTGTTGAGAGTTATGCTTCCGAAGCCGAACTTGTTGCCGACCAACACATATCAAGTCAAGAAACTGATATGTCCATTATCTCTAGGTGTTCAAAAGATTTATGCATGTGTAAATCATTGTATACTGTATCGCAAGGAATACGTGGATTTAGACTGTTACCCAACATATGGGACGAGCCGGTACACGATGGGCAACGGAGCCTCAGACGGAGAGGTGGTCAACCAAGATTCATCGGTGCCAGCAAAGAAAAAGATTTCGGCTATGGTGATGTGGTACCTGCCAATGAAAGATCGCCTGAAGCGGCTGTTTTCAAACCATACCGATGCCTAGTTGATGAGATGGCATGAAGAGGGTTGGAAAACAGATGGTATGATTCGACACCCCGCCGATGCTCGACAGTGAAAAAACTTTGATGCACTATACCCGAAATTTGCAAAGGACCCAAGAAATGTAAGGTTTGCCTTGAGCACGGATGGAATGAACCCGTTCGGTGACTTAAGCAGCTCACACAACACTTGGCCAGTGCTGCTCACCATGTATAACTTGCCTATATGGATTTGCCAGAAGCGAAAGTACATTTTGTTGACTATTCTTATACAAGGGCTAAAACAGCCTGGGATTGACATAGATGTGTCTCTTAAACCATTGATGGAGGACATGCAAGAAATGTGGAAAGAAGGGTTACGAGTGTGGGATGAGTACTGCAGGGAATATTTTACTTTGCGTGCCATCATATTCGTTACCATCAACGACCTGCCGACGAACTTTTCGCTCTTAGGTCAGCTTAAGGGGAAGTTTGGATGTCTTATATGTATCAACAACATGTCGTACAAGTACCTCACCTCCTCAAGCAAGTTAGTGTACATGCGTCATCGTCGGTTCTTACCACAGAGGCACAAGTGACGTGCGATGGCCAAATTATTCGACAATACAGTAGAGAATGATTTTCCTCCTGAAACACGAACTGGTACACAAGTCTTCAACATGAAAAAGAAAATTAAGGTCGTGTTCGAGAAGGGAAAGAAGAAGGCAGGCAAGAGGAAGAAAGCAACGGATCAAGATAATACAGATGCAACCGATCAGGAAAATACGTTGCCTTTCAAGAAGCACTCAATATTTTTCAGGTATCTGGAATACTGGAAAGACCTAGAGATTCGTCATGCCATTGACGTAATGCATCTTGAGAAGAATGTGTTTGACAACACCATTGGCAGTTTACTAGACATCCCGAGTAAGACGAAAGATGGGCTGAAGTCACGTACCGACCTGGTAAATATGGACATAAGGCATAACCTTCACCCAAAAGAGCTGGCAAATGAGAAGATCGATATTCATCCGGCATGCTACTCACTGACACCAGAAGAAAAAAGGGCTTTCTGTAGATGCTTGCATAGTTTGAAAGTCCCGACTGGTTTCTCATCAAACATCAGAAAACTTGTATCCATGAAAGATTTGACCATCTCTGGGTACAATGCTCATGACTGTCACAAGATGTTAACTGTCTTTCTACCTATTGCTATAAGGTAGTGATAACAAAGTTGTGCTACTTTTTAAATTGAATATCACAGAAGGTTTTTGATCCTGAAGAGTTAGGCCCCCTTCAAACATTCGCAATCGAGACAGCGTACCAGCTTGAGATGTTTTTCCCTCCATCGTACTTCAATATGATGGAGCATCTGATTGTCCACATCGTCCCTCAGATTATTGAAATTTGTCCCCTATACCTAAATCAAATATGGGCGTATGAGAGATACATGTCAGTTCTGAAAGGATATGTCCGTAACCGAGCTCATCCGGAGGGATCAATGATAGAGGGGTACACAATTGAGGAGGTGGTCGACTACTGTATAGATTACATGAAGGATGCCACACCCATTGGGATATCCCCCGCTCTACACGAGGGTCGGTTAACTGGGAACGAGACCGTAGGCAAGAAAAGGTTCTATGATAACGACTACATTGCTGTAGCGGAAGCACATAGCAGCGTGCTGCAACAGCTCGCCATCCTCGAGCCGTACATTGAGAAACACATGAATGAGATAAGAGCCTGCAACCCCAGAAGACCGGTTCCTTGGATCTCAAAGGAACAAAAGCGCAAATTTCCTGAATGGTTGAAGGATCAAAACCTGCCGTTCGGTGAATCGCTCGAGGAAAAAACATTGAAGAGGCTAGCAACTGGCCCAAGTAGCCTCGTGACCTCATGGCAAGGGTACGACATCGGCGGATATACATTTTACACGATAGGCAAGGACAAGAAAACCGTAGCTCAGAATAGTGGAGTTCGTGTGGAGGCGTTGGACACAATAGGCAAGAAGAAGTCATACTATGGCATCATACAAGACATTTGGGAGCTTGACTACGGCCTTAACATCCAAATCCCGGTGCTTCGATGCTAATGGGTCAAAGACACAACAGGCATATCCATCGATTACTACGGCCTTACGGTTGTGGAACGCAGTAAACTAGGCCACAAGGATGATCCGTGGGTTCTCACTGAGCGTGCTGCACAAGTTTTCTATGTGAAGGATCCATTCGACGAGCGGATGGACGTTACTGTACCAGGAAAGCAACAAATCGTTGGCATTGATAACATCGAAGACGTGTCAGATTACAACCAATACGATGACGTACCGTTATTCACAGATCTTCCTAACCGGATCAAACACATAGAGCGAAAGATTGATGAAGACAACTTTTGCAAGAAGCGGACGGACGGTTTTGTAAAAAGTGTAAAACGATATTTTATTTTGTAATTGTTTATCTCTGTAAAAATATGTGAGATGTCGTTGTCACATGGAAAAGAAAATATTTTGTAATGGCCAAAGCTGTCAGTGCCCGCCAGACACGGAGGAGACGGCGTGGGCGCACTAGGACCACAGCACGCCGGGGGAGCTCGACAGCCAGTACTACGGGAACGTGCTCGCCGGGAAGGTGCTGTTCAACTCGGACTGGGCGCTGATCAGCGACGCGGCGAAGAGGCAGATGGTGGAGGACAACGCGGTGAGGCAGGCGCGGTGGGCGGCGAAGTTCGGGGACGCCATGTGCAAGATGGGTGAGCTCGACGTGCTCACCAGCGTCGGGCAGGACAAGATCAGGAGGTTCTGCAATGTCACCAACAATGGCTGATGTTTACGAACGGGCGCAGAACATCGGATGTATCGTACGATTCTAAGTCATTTGAATAGAAGGGAAAGTGTTGTTATCTCTCGAGTAGATATCCTTTTGTTCTTGTATTGTGACCTAAATAGTCATCAAAAAATTTTCCTTGTTGGACACGACTAGGGATATCCGACGACGTCCGATGATGTTTTACTACTTAGTTAAAAATTATTCATATGTTTCAATCACTTAGAGAAAAATGTCACTACTAAAAAACAATTTTCGCACACACCACTCCTTGATATTTACAAGCGGGTTATAAAACGACTAAAAATCAATTTTCACATGTGGTCACTTTAGGAGGACCATATGTAAAAATAGGGCTATTTTTACAGACGAACCTCCTAAAGAGGCGCATGCAAAAATCACATGCATCTCCCTAGGAGACCCGCCTACGAAAATAGTTTTATTTTTGCATGCGGTAGTGCTAAGTTGTCTACTACTGAAAATCACTCAGAACTATAAAGTTGGCCCGCTTGCAAGGAACCCATCACCCATCCATCACTCTAAGTCGTCCTTGCGCAGTCCTCTCCTCCCTTCCCCGAGATCTCCTCCTCTCCCCATCTTTCCTCTCCTCTTCACCTCCTCTCACGCTCTCCTCACCTTCCCTCCCCATCTTTCCTCTCCTCTCCATTCTTAGTGGCCCTAGGACCATCGGATCTGGCGCCAGCAACCGCAGGAGCATTGGACCCAGCGTCGGCGACCTTAGGACCCTCTGGATCCACTGTGTCGAAGTCTGGGGAAGTGGATCCGACGGCGGGAAGGTCGGGGGCGTCGACGGAGGTGACGGCAGCCATAGGAGGGCCGGCTCTGCCGCAAGCTACCTCGGGAGGGGTGGGGAGCAATGGCCTCATCGCTTCCCGCCCGGGCCCCCTCGTCCTCGGCCACCGTGGTGGCAAGCACGGCAGAGCCTCGTCGCCTCCCGCCCGGGTCTCCTCATCGTCAACTAGCACGGCGCCAAGCACGGTCAAGCCTCATCGCCTCCCACCTGGGCCTCCTCATCCTCGACAACCATGGCGGCACGCACGGTCAGGCCTCCTCGTCTTCGACCAACACAGCGGCCACGGGAGGGCCGAATCCGGTGTGAGCGACCTCAGGAGGGGTGGGGAGCAATGGCCTCGTCGCCTCCCACCCGGGCCTCCTCGTCCTTGACCAGCGCAGCGGCAAGCACGACCGAGCCTCGTCGCCTCCCGCCCAGGCCTCCTCATCCTCAACTAGCACGGCGGCAAGCAAAGTCGGGCCTCCTCATCTTCGACCACCGTGGCGGCAAGCACGGGTCCATGGATGCCGTGAATTTTGGGGCAAATATTTGCTGGGGGTTAGGGTTCCTGAACGTGAATAGTTGGAATTGTTTGATCTGTGGAATGCTGGTTTGATCTCTTGCCTAGAAGCGGCATGAAAGTTTTCTTGTGAATGTGAATGCAATTTTTGGGGATTTTCGAGAAGCTAGGGTTTCTGGAATTTTCATATTTTTTTTTGCCAAAAATCATTTTTGCATATGATCGTCTTAACATACTTGCCTGCGAAAATCGATTTTTACATGCGGATACGTTACGACGACGTATATGAAAATCGATTATCGCATGCGATCGTGATGCTCGCTTATGGTAACCACCATTTTCACAGACATATACAGGCAGGCAGGCCGGTCGGCCTCCTGTGATAATCTGTTTGCATCACCTGGGAAAACTTTTTTTCTATATTAGTATATTTTAACAAGGTGCAACATTTAAATATACTAATTACAACACCAAGTAACCAGTTTGTGACACATAGACGAAAATCAATTGCAATATAAAGAAAAAATTGTTGCCGAGCATCTTCGAGATAATAGAGAGGGCTCAGCGCACACCCTCGATGAAGCAGTACACATCATTTGGAAGTGCAACTGCCAATGTCATACTTATAGGGGTCCCACACCCTCTACAACATGCTGGATGGGAGTCAAGGCGTCGAGTCCAAAACTGCTAAAAGGCGGCTAGCCGCGTGCCCTCCCCCATGTGGCGCTCATAGAGGGGAGGGGGTGACGGGAGTGCGCAGGAGAGAGCCACGTGGCGATTTTTCCGGGTTTCTTTGGTTTTTTCAGTTTTTTTTCTGGTTTTTTCTATTTTTATATGTACGTATACAAAGTTTGTATATGCACGTATACAAACTTTGCGTAAGTGTTTTTTTCGGTTTTTCTCTCGGTTTTTTTATTTTTTAGTTTTTTATTATGTATGTATACAAACTTTGTATACGTAAGTATACAAACTTTGTATATGTGTTTTTTGGGTTTTTCTCTCGGTTTTTTTGGTTTTTTATATGTACGCACGTATATAAACTTTGTATACGTGTTTTTTTGGGTTTTCTCTTACTTTTTTGGGGGGTTTTATTATGTACGTATACAAATTTTGTATTTGTGTTTTTTTGTTTTTTCTCGATATACACACGTATACAAACTTTATATAAATATATGTATGTATATATTATATATACATATAAACTTTGTATACATATATACAAAGTTTATACATATGTATATAAAGTATATACATATAGAGAGGAGAGAGGAGATACTAGAGGGGACGAACTGATCGCGCGGGGGCATGAGCGCGCGATCACTCGTGCATCAGCCACCCCCGGTCGAGTCTACTTCCATGGCTAACCAGATGTACGTATGAAAGGAATTCAAGAAACAAACTACTCAATGAAGGAGTGTGCAGAGACAGACATGCAGGGCCACCCAGGTGTTAGAACCGAGCATGTGGTTTTCCCCCGGGCAACTACCATCCGCGAGGCAAGATAGCGAGCATTCTGACTTACTCGAAAGACTGACAAGATAGCATAGAAGCTACGGCTTTGACCATCATAACTATTTGCATAGTTTCCTCAATTTTGTCCTCAGTTATAGTAGTATATAACGGTCCATGGGTTCCACGAAAAGAGGATTCCAAAAAAAAAATTAGAGACAGGTACCCAGGTGTACTGACAGGAGCATTTGGGATTGTATGTTCATCACTAAAAAAAGGCAACGGTAGGGTTATTATCCTTCAAGAGGCCTGAAACTGCGGTAAAAAAGGGTCGTGTTTTAAGGCCAGAAGGAAAGCGGATCGCAGCCATCAACCCCAACCAATGAACACCGGGTTCACCAAATTCTTGTCTATCGGGCACATCTCATCAACAGAAACATCGGTCCAGTCAAAGTGCAACAAAGATTAAGAAGGATTGCAACAAAATTAAAAAAACAAACATCTTCAACAAAAGTCTACTGGATTTGATTTGACTTCTTCCTCCTTTCCGGTTGGGCTATGCCGGAGGCTTACTGAGTCGTCAACATAGGCAAGGGCAGGGTCGAGTGGTTCCTTTAATTTCTTCCTCGATGTGACTAGCGCCAACATTAAGGGAGGCAAGGGCGGGCGTAGTTGATGTTGTTCTCGATGTAACATGCTGTTGGACAGCAGCAGTGCGAGGTGGGGATTCTTCAGCGATCGGCCATAGTAAGAATTGAAGTTTGTCAATGCCAACATCGTTGTCGCTGCGCTTTGTCGATCACGACTGTCAGCATCACAGATATGGAGGTCCAATGCTATCTACAGCGGCAAGGTGAGAGTCAAGGCATCGAGCCTACTCCCCTGGCCCACAAGTAGAGCGTTGAGACGTACAAGATATAAATCTGAAGAAAAAATGAAGAAAAGTGTAGAGATGTACAAGATATACATCTAAATAAGAAAGCAAAAAAGAGTACACAGACATGCAAGATGTACATCTAAAGAAGAACCAGGGGACACCTATCTAGCTCAGAGCCATCCATCGGCCGATTGCCTGGCGGTGGACTAGAGGCAACCCACCTTGGGTGGGGCGAGCTCAAATCAACTGCTCAGGAGTTGCCTCATGGTAGTTCGAATAGATATGAACCGTCCATCACATCGTTGCTTGGCAACTGCCACCTAGCAGCTCTCAGAGTCATCGAGGAGTAACTGCATAGGAGTGTGCTGGACTGAGCATGTCTCTCCCTCACAAGCCATCGGTAGCTTCGCAGTCTTACGTATGAAAAGAGATGGACCCTGCCATCTGGCAGATATGGCCCCCGCCATCTGGCCTCTTAGCTATGCATCATTCTAATAGAGTAGTGTTGCAGCTAGGATACTGGAAGCCGATTATCTAAAGTACTCTCTATTTGAGCCAGGTTGCCTCTGACATGTATATACGGAGTAGAGAGTTTCCTGAAAAGGGGGTTGGATAAAAATTATTGATGCCAAATGCACCAAAGTTGTATCTGGGCTTGTACTTTCTCCCTTCGATAATCCAAAAAACACATGAGTAGGGTTGCTATCTCTTCAGGAGGCCCAAACCTAAGTTAACATGCTTGTTCTTAAGTGAGAGAAAAAACCAGGTCATAGCCTTAGACCCCTACCACCAAATATTGGCTTCCCCAAACTTGGATCTATCAACCATCGCCCATTGACAACAAGGGAGCAGTGTGCTCTGATGAACCTGCTGGCACCGATCACCAGCACGGACAGCCCGGTGCCCTTCGCCAACCGACTGATCTGTTGCTCCCAATGCATCTTGCCTAGCGACATAGGCAAAGTGTGAAAGGTTGTAACCCATGCCCAATGTCCGGTGGTCGCAATGCTGGAGCTCATCAGGTGGGTGGTTGCCACTGCCAGACATCACATGCCCACTCTTGATCATAGTAGAAAAACCCGAACCAGCGGTCGGCCAGTTCAGTGCAGAACCGAAGTTATATATTTAATATGTGTTTTTCCATAGACAAGGTGAACTAGCTAGCTACTAAATGGCAAGGTGGGCATGCTCTCAACCCATAGGGTATGGGTTCGAATCACTCCCATGCATGTTTTCTCTTATATATATATTGGATAAAATGTATATGGGCCATGGATGCATGATGGGCCGTACAAGGCCAGCACAAGTGTGGGCCAAACTATACAATGAATCGTCTGTTTTCAACAAAACCACCCGGTTCATCTGTTTCTTACCGAGTCAATTGCATGAACGGTATTTCTACTAAACCAACTCGGTGAGAGGCATGTTCCAGTTCAACCGCTGGTTCGGTTTTTTTACTATGCTCTTTTTTTAGAACTATTTTACTTTGCTTTTGATATGTATGTTAGTATATAGTAGTATAGGACTGCCACCAACCTTGTTGTTCCTCCTTAGGCCTGTCAGGCCAAGGAAGTAATGGCCCATCAGCGGTTACCCGGTGTCGACCTACATCGGTCTCTTCTAAACTGGACTACCTGTATATGTGGATGCTAGTGAGTTTGACAGATTTGGACGAGCCGGATCAGCTAGCACTACTAAAAAACTTAATTTTTGCAGGCGGCCAAAATACGTATTTGTAACTGGTTGGCACAACCACTAGCGAACAAAGGGCAGTGAAAATCGAGGATTTTTGCTGGCGGTTACAGTCCACTTGTGAAAATTGACTTTCATAGGCGGACCCTTGAGAGAATCAACTGTGAAAATCGATTTTTACGGACGGCACTACTAAGAGACTGCCAGCAAAAAGGTTTTTTGGAAAAAAAATAAATTAATCAATATCCAGAGAATCTGCTACATCTTCAAATCCACACCTAGAGATCCAAATTCAAATCAATTCAAATCCACATCAGATCCATATTCAAATCTACATCCAGAGAGCACTACATCGATTTCTCACTCCATTTTCAACATGCAAACAACAACACATGCAAATGAAATAGCATCGCCATCGACCATCGTCGTGCTAGACGTCATCATCACAGCGCCATCGGTTGTCATCATGCTGGTCCTCGTCGCCATGTTGGTTCATCATAGGTGGAATGGGAGAGGGAGGACTGTGGCGCCCCAGACTATGCTCATCTAGAAAGTCAACCGGCATTGGCTGGAGGTCACAACCTTATCTGTGGTTACAGTACCAGTCCCAGGATACACGAGCTGGTACTCACAGGATAACAGTGGAATCCAGAAATACAAAGCTTTTATTACAACATTGTTGGAGGTCTCAAACTACTACCGTCGTGGACAAACCCTAGACTGGTAGAAAGACTGAAAGGACAAGGTACACGCAAGCGGAAACATAACAACAGTGGAGGGTGACATGAAGCGAGAAGACAACCATAAATCCATAGGCTAGGCATGGGAACTAGGCCTGAAACACAGAGAAGTCGTACTCGTCCTGCTCTTGAAAATAGGCCTCGGCGAAAGGGTCAAGGTATCCTTCTTCTAACTCTATAAATAATAATAGCAAGGGTGAGTACTCAGTGTACTCAGCAAGCCCAAAAAAAAACATGACATGCAAGGCTAATAACAAGGGGTGGAATGGTTTTATTTGGAAAACCAGGTTTTATAAATAATTTAGTTGTAAACCTCTAGTGTAACAGTTTTTAGTTTCGAAGTAAGGCTCACGCCTCACTCCATTCCACAGGTTGCTTCGCAACAACCTGTCACTGTAGTAATTCTCAAATCCAACACCGTGCCTTCTTAGCACTGCTCGGCCATCTCGGCCACTCTACCTCGGCCATCTCAGCCCTAACCACACCTTGGTGCCAATCGACACCCCGAGTCACACAGACTCGTTCCCAACCACGAAGGCTGGCCGTCCGCCACAAAGGCAAACTCTGGTGACGGTACCCATTCCAAAGATTTATTTATAAAACAAACACTACGCTATGAGAAACACTTCACATCCGCCCATGACCGTGGGCACGACTGTTTAAACAGTTTGACTAAACTCTGCAGAGGTTGCACGCTTTACCCACACGTCGTGGTCTTCTCGCATTACCGAACACATGTGGATCAGACATAGCCGACAAAGGAGAGCTCGCTACAAGGCTTTTCCATAACCAACCCATAAATATCCCGTGTCCCACAGTTGGGTGGAATCTCTCCACCAAGCATCAGGCCAAATTTCAAGCCCTCATCTACTCAGGCCCCATCGTATGGACTCCGACACATCCCCACTGTAGGAGATTGCCATACACGCCACCATACCAGTGCTCCTCAACTGCTAACATGCTGGACACCTATGTTTTAGCTATCTACTCGGCCAGGGGCATCCCATTATACCCGTGTGGTCGCACTGTCATATGTTCAGATGAATTTCCCAAGGAAACGGTCCTTATGGATAATACGTAGCCAAACCACCAAGGTACTGACTCCCGCATCATCATGTTTTTACAAAACACTTTTCTCCTTCTTCACCATACCGACATCTCGCCGGGTTTTCAAAATATAAACATACCAGTTTTTCCCGCACGACAGAACAATCGTGACCTATAGGTAATCTACTTTCGCATTTTAAATACCACGCAAAATATGTAGTGGAGTTACAAAGGTATAGGGTCATCAATTCCTATATAGTAAAAGTGCGACTACTCGGAAGGTCCGACAATCCATATTTGAACCGTGGCCAAAAACAGTGTAACCTAAAGCATGCAATTTGGCAAACAAAATATTTAATTTAAAAATATAGGCGCAATAAATGGTCAAGGGGGCTTGCCTTGTTCCGTGACAACGGACGGAGCGTCGAACTCCTGCGCGAATCCTCCGTCCGACTCGGGTTCTAAACACGAGAAAAATAAACCATACATAAAACCACTGCTAAACCAAGACAAAACATGAAAAAGACAGCGTTAATAAATAGAGGGGAATTTTAGAAAGATTTTGGAATTTGAACGGAGTCAAACGGAGTTCGGGATGAAAAGATATGGATTTTTGAAGTTTTGGGGATTTTTGGGGGTTAAAAGATTAGAGAGGAATATTCCAGGGAATATTCCGAGTGGGGCCCGGCTGTCAGGTCAAAGGAGTCAAAGGAGGGAGGGAGAGATGTGGGCCCGTGGGTCCCACTCCTTTTCTTTCTTTTTCTTTTTCTTCTCTTTTTTTTTCTCCTTCTTATCTCTTCCTTTCTCTCCTTCTTTCTTTCCTCTGCTCTCTTTCTTCTCTGCCGCATGCCGAGAGAGAGGCCGGGAGGGAGGGGCGCCGGGAGGAAGGGAGCGCGGCGGCGGCAGTGCGGGCTCGGCCAGGGGCGCGGCGCGGCGGCGGCAGCCGGGCGGCTCGGCCAGGGGCGCAGGCCGGCGGCTCGGCCAGGGGCGCAGGCCGGCGGCTCGGCAGGCGCAGGCCGGTCGGCTGGGCAGCGTGGGGCCAGCGGCTGGGCGATGGCTTGGTGCTGCCAGAGGGGAGGGGCTCGGCTGGGAAGGAAAGGGGAGTAGGGCCGAGCAGGAAGAAGAAGAAGAGGGGAAGGAAAGGGGGTGGGCCACCTCGACGCGATGGACTCCGGGACTTCGGCGACTCGGCTCCGGAGTGGTAAAAATGGAGTGGTGGATCGGCTGAGGAACTCCACGGTAAGTCTGCTCGGGTATTTATACTGCCGGAGTGATTCGGGAGGAGGAACTTGGCGACGAGAATGTCCATTGATGCCTCTGTGTATGCTTCTCCGTCTACAGGCTCTTCTGGCAGTTGTCGTTGCCTGGCTTGCTTGGCGAGTAGCGCGGAGCAGTGCCTAACTTCAGCGGAGAAGACGGAGACGGTTCCAACCTTCACTGTGTACTGGCAGGACGGTGCCTAACCGTCGGTTTGCAGGGGGCTTAGGAAAAACAGGGACAGAGAATGTGTCTGAATGAGTGTTGGACGAACGCAGTTTACTTGATTGACTTAATGAAAGTGCAAAGAATCTCCGGGTGAAAAAGGACTGATAAACACCGGGCGGTAGAAGTCCAAAATATTTTGGAATATTTGGACGGAAAGAAAAATGTTTTGATACGACCGGGGAAATTAATAAAAACGAATTTAAAACTAACTTTGAAATTTTTTTGGGGATTTTGAATGAAAAGACAAAGCGACGCTAAACAGTGGTTTTTTAGAAAAACGCGGGCGTTACAAACCTACCCCCCTTAAGAGAATCTCGTCCCGAGATTCCGAAGCTAGGCGAAAGATCTGGGAACTCAGCTCGGAGGTGATCTTCCTGTTCCCAGGTAGCCTCATCCTCGGTATGATTACTCCATTGAACCTTGAGAAACCTGATGTTCTTTCGTCGCGTACGACGTTCCTTTTCATCGAGTATTTTGATCGGTCGTTCCGTGTAGGTTAAGTCCTTTTGTACATCAACCTTTTGGATGGGGACTTGCTCCTCAGGGACACGAAGACACTTTCTTAGTTGCGAGGCATGGAATACGTCGTGTACTCCTGCCAGCTCTGGGGGTAACTCTAGTTGATAGGCGACTTCGCCTCGTCTATCAATAATGGGATAGGGGCCAATGTAGCATGGTGCCAACTTTCCGGTCATTCCAAAGTGCTTCGTTCCTCTCAAAGGTGATACCCTTAGGTACACATGGTCTCCTATTTCAAACTCAAGCATCCATCGCCGATGGTCGGCGTAATCCTTCTGTCGGGCTTGGGCTTCCTGAAGTCTAAGCCAGATTACTTTAACTTGCTCTTCGGCTGCCTGTAGGATATCAGGCCTGAATACTTTCTTTTCCCCTACATCCGTCCAACAGAGCGGGGTTCGGCATTTTCGCCCATACAAGGCTTCATTGGGGGCCATTTGGATGCTGGTTTGATAACTGTTATTGTAAGAGAACTCGGCATAAGGCAAGCACAGATCCCATGCGCCTTCAAAGTCTAGGGCACATGCTTGCAGCATATCCTCCAGAATTTGGTTTACCCTTTCTGTCTGACCATCGGTTTGGGGTTGATAGGCTGTGCTAAAGTTCAGGTTTGTGCCCATCGCCTCATGGAGTTTCTGCCAGAAATGTGAAGTAAATTGAGTACCTCGATCTGATACGATCTTTTTAGGCACCCCATGCCGGCATACAATCTGGGTCATGTATAACTCGGCCAGCTTTTTACCGGAATAGGTGGTCTTGACGGGGATAAAGTGTGCGACCTTGGTAAGTCAGTCCACTATTACCCAGATGGAATCGTGGCCAGAAGGGGTCTTGGGAAATCCGGTGATAAAATCCATTCCTATCTCTTCCCATTTCCACTCGGGTATCCTTAAAGGTTGTAACAATCCAGCGGGTCTCTGGTGTTCTGCCTTTACTCGTTGGCAAATATCACATAGGGCCACATACTCTGCGATGTAACGCTTCATCCCAGGCCACCAATAGTGAGGTTTAATGTCTTGATACATCTTGGTGCTACCGGGGTGTATGGAATATGCGAACTCGTGTGCCTCCCGAAGTATCAGATCCTTCAATCCTTTATTATTGGGGACACAGATACGTTTTTCCAGCCATACTACCCCTTTATCGTCCAAGGAGTGCCCTGAGGCTTTGCCTTCCTTGATAAGCTTCTTGATTTCTGTGATCCCTTGGTCGTCTAATTGGGCTTCGCCGATCAGTTGCTCTAGGGTGGGTTGTACTACTAAAGTGGCAAGGGTTCCAGTCTTAACCACATCTATTCGTAGTTTCTCTAGGCTTCGGCATAGTTCTAGGTGGTGTGGTAGAGTGCTTAAGGCATTGCAATGCACTTTCCGACTTAATGCATCAGCAACCACGTTTGCCTTACCCGGGTGATAATGTATCCCGAGATCATAATCCTTGATCAGTTCTAGCCACCTTCCCTGCCTGAAGTTAAGTTTAGTCTGGGTAAAAATGTACTTCAAACTCTTATGGTCGGTATATACTTCACACCTATTGCCCATCAGGTAATGCCGCCATATCTTAAGGGCGTGTACTACCGCAGCTAACTCCAAATCATGGGTAGCATAATTCATTTCATGGGGCCTTAATTGTCTAGAGGCATAGGCAACTACTCTTCCGTCTTGCATGAGCACGCATCCTAGCCCCTGTCTGGATGCATCACAATAGATGTCAAAACCTTTCCGTATGTCTGGGAGGATTAGGACAGGGGACGTGGTCAGTCTCTTCTTCAGCTCTTGGAAACTCCTTTCACAAGCTGCCGTCCATATAAACTTCCGTTCCTTCTTGAGTAGTTCGGTCATGGGCTTGGCAATCCTGGAGAACCCTTCAATGAATCTCCGGTAATAGCCTGCCAGTTCGAGGAAACTTCTGATCTCGGTGGCTGTGGTCGGGGTTTTCCATGAGAGTACATCTCTAACCTTGCCGGGGTCTACTTCTACTCCGCTAGCAGAGATGACATGGCCAAGGAATGCAACTCTGTCAAGCCAAAATTCGCACTTGGAAAATTTGGCATAGAGTTGATGTTCCCTAAATCTTCCCAAAACTGATCTTAGGTGCTCAGCATGTTCTTGCTCACTCTTAGAGTAGACGAGGATATCGTCTATGAACACCACGACATATTTATCGAGGCATTCCATGAACACTTTGTTCATAAGGTTCATGAAAAAGGCTGGGGCATTGGTGAGTCCAAAAGGCATAACGGTATACTCATATAGCCCATAACGAGTAGAGAAGGCAGTTTTGGGTATGTCTTCTGGCCAAATTTTCGGTTGGTGATATCCGGACCTTAAATCTATTTTGGAAAAGACCTTAGCTCCTTGCAACTGATCGAACAGGTCATCAATCCTAGGAAGAGGGTACTTATTCTTGATGGTCACTTCATTGAGGGCATGGTAATCCACACACATTCTCTTGGTCTTGTCCTTCTTTTCGACCAAAAGGACTGGGGCTCCCCAAGGAGATGTGCTGGGTCGCACGAATCCCTTTTCCTCTAATTCCTCGATTTGCTTCTTGACTTCTGCCAATTCGTTGGGGGCCATTCTGTAGGGTCTCTTGGATATAGGGGCTGTGCCAGGGGCAAGGGTGATGGAGAACTCGATTTCTCTATCTGGGGGCATTCCGGGTAATTCTTCTGGAAATACATCCGGATACTCATTGACTACCGGTACTTCCTCCAAAGGAATGGCTTCCATGGCGCTTAGGAGAGGTTGCGCTATCAATCGTCGGGAAGGGATGAACTTGACCTCATTCCCATTTGGTCATTGCAAAATTATGGTGTGGGTGGCATAGTCTATCCGACTCTTATGTTTGGATAACCAATCCATCCCTAGGATTAAATCCAGACCCTGGGATTCTAGAATGATAGGGCTAACAGTGAAGGTGACGCCTTCTATGTCTAGGCTCACCTTTGGGCAGGCTCGATAGGCTTTATCTTCCTTTCCAAGGGATTGGATAAGCATTGGTGTTCCTAACCCTTTAGTCCTTATCCCATTTTTCTCCACAAATGAGCAAGAGATAAAAGAGTGCGAGGCTCTGGAATCAAATAAGACGACTGCTAGTACGGAATTAACAAGAAACGTACCTAGCACCACATAGAGGGATTCCTGGGCTGATTCCGCCTGCACATGATTGACTCGACCTCGTCCAAAAGTCGGGGTAGAGCGGGAGGCCTGACTACTGACCTGAGTGGCAGTCTTGGCTGGAGCCGTAGCGGGCGCCCTGGCGGTACTGATATGAGAGGCCCCAGAGGCAGCAGGAGCAGAACGCTGGGTACACTCCCTGGCGAAGTGTCCCACAAGTCCACAGCGATAGCAAGGGAATCTGGCTGTGGTGGATGGGTTCCTTGGCAGAGGGTTGGAAGTGGTGACGTTACTTCCTCCGGTGTTACCAGAGTAAGTCCTTGGTTGAGCTGGTGCCAAAGGACGGGCTGAGTGTCCAGGACTTGGTTGAGGTGTTGGCTGACGGTACTAGACAGGATAGTTGACCCGAGGGCGCGGACCTCCGTGGGGCAGGAGTCCGAGCTGAGCAGCCTTACGTTTCCGCAGGGCTTCCTCTTCCTTCCTGGTATCTTCCACAATAAGGGCTCGGTTGACCATCTGCTGGAAATTGGGGAAGCTGTGTGCCACCAACTGAATGCGGATGCCCACATTCATGCCTTTGAGGAATCTTCGAATTTTCTTCTTCTCCGTGTCTACTTCGTCAGTAGCATACCGGGCCAAGTGGTTAAACTTGCTTAAGTACTCGTTGATGGAGGAATTTTCTTGTTTGAGGTTGTTGAATTCCTCTCGCATAATGTCGAGGGTGCTTTCTGGAATATGCGCCCCTCGAAAGGCCTCGGCGAATTCTTCCCAGTCAATGGTGGTAGCGTCTTGATGCGTCGTATGGAAGTTTTCCCACCAGTTGGCTGCGGGTCCTCTGAGTTGGTGGGCTGCGTACAACGCCTTTTCCCTGGGGTTGCATTGCACCAACTCCAACTTCCTGGCAACGTCCTTTAACCAATCATCCGCTTCGACTGGTTCCGAGGTTTGGGAGAATTCCGGGGGACGGGTCCTTAGGAAGTCGTTCAACTTAGACCGTCCGTCGAAAACATGGCGAGGCTAATGGTTGAGGGCAGCCAAGTTCTGAGCTATGCCTTGCAAAATTTGAGTTTGCAAGGTTAGCACGCTTTGCTGATCTAGAGGAGGTGGATGAGGTAAGCCTCCCGATCCTGAGGTAGGAGTCCGGGCTTCTCGTGAGTTGGTATGCTCGTGGTCAGATGCCTGATCCAGTTGTACCTCGAGCTCTTCCTGGGTGGCATTTCGGGGTAGCGGGCTTTCTTCCTCATGTCCAAGGCGTATGGGAGCACGTATGGTACGGCGGGGGTGTTCGGCCATCTATCCAAAGAAGAGGGAGAAGTTTAACTACAAGGACATTTTTTTTTCAAACCAAAGCACAAACACTGAATACAAGAGCACAACACAATACATGGGAGGGGTACATCACTTAGACACTGATACAGGTTACACCATACAAGGTGCTACACAACTCCTAAAGAGTTGGCAAACTAACGCGATCTCGACTAAACCTCCCATTCACCACTACCTTGCGAGACCACTTTATTCAAGCTACTAATCAAGAGGTAGTGGACTGACACTGACTGACAGGGATGATCCTTTTATGGGAAGCGGTTGCCGCGTAGCTCTTCATCCTCCGGGACAACGCCATAGGTAGGTGGAAACTGAGTGGGGAGTCCTGGAGCAGGAGTGGGGACGCCACCAGTCGGTGGGGTAGAAGTGTCGCCCTGTGTCGGCAGTGCAGCAGAGGAATTGGGATCAATGGTGAACCGGAACAAGGAGCGGTATTCGCGCGCGGTCATGCGGCATACCGGACGGGAGGGCAAAGGCGGGGAAGGCTGTGGTGGGGGTGGGGAGGAACTCTGCGAGCTGCCTCCCTCAGTGCGGCGTGCCCTGCTGGGACGTGGGGTGGAAAAGGCTGGCGGAGGTCGGGCAAGAGGTATCCCCTCAAAGGCGGTGAAGTGCCTCTCCAGCTAGCGGTAGGCCTCCAGGAGTAAGTGGTATTGTCCATCCAAGAACATGGTGTATTCCAATAGGCGGAGTTGGGCGGGAGTTTGTTCCTCGCAATTGTAGCGGTACACACTGTCGGGTGAGCTACGATGGAGGTGGGGAAGGAGGTGGAAGTGCGTGTGGCCAAGGAGATGGTCATAGGATTCACGAAGGTGCCGGATGGCAGTGAAGGCAACACTCTGGTGGGCTAAGCGAGGGTTGGGGCGAATCTTGGTGAAGCGATGACGGCGGAGTCCAGGAGCACATGGAACAAGTCGAACACGTACATGGTAGCGGGGTGGAGTGATCTGCAGGATTTCTGCCCCGAAGATCGGAGGAGCAAACCCAAGGTAGCGAGCAAGGTCTGTCAGCATCTGGACAAACCCATCATAATCCCCCATGGTATCCTCGCGTATCAGGTAAATCATCTACAGAAAGTTTGCAAAGAGGAAGGGGTCAGTAAACTGACACTTTTTTTTCAAAAGAAGGGAAAGAAACAACTAAGGAGAAAGGATAAGTGAAACTTTAAATTTTCACAAACCCGCACGCGGCTATACCCTGGTGTGCACTAGTGTGCAGAGATTTTCCTAAGGGCTTACATCCTAAGGGCTTTCCTAAGCAAGGGGGGGTTTCATCCTAGGGCCAAGCTTTGCTCTGATACCACCCTGTGGTGCCCCAGACTATGCTGGTCTAGAAAGTCAACCGGCATAGGCTGGAGGTCACAACCTTATCTGTGGTTACAGTACCAATCCCAGGATACATGAGCTGGTACTCACAAGATAACAGTGGAATCCAGAAATACAAAGCTTTTATTACAGCATTGTTGGAGGTCTCAAACTACTACCGTCGTGGACAAACCCCAGACTGGTAGAAAGACTGAAAGGACAAGGTACACGCAAGCGAAAACATAACAACAGTGGAGGGTGACATGAAGCAAGAAGACAACCATAAATCCACAGGCTAGGCTTGGGAACTAGGCTTGAAATCCAGATAAGTCGTACTCGTCCTGCTCTTGAAAATAGGCCTCGGCGGAAGGGTCAAGGTATCCTTCTTCTAACTCTATAAATAATAATAGCAAGGGTGAGTACTCAGTGTACTCAGCAAGCCCAAAAAAAAACATGACATGCAAGGCTAATAACAAGGGGTGGAATGGTTTTATTTGGAAAACCAGGTTTTATAAATAATTTAGTTGTAAACCTCTAGTGTAACAGTTTTTAGTTTCGAAGTAAGGCTCACGCCTCACTCCATTCCACAGGTTGCTTCGCAACAACCTGTCACTGTAGTAATTCTCAAATCCAACACCGTGCCTTCTTAGCACTGCTCGGCCATCTCGGCCACTCTACCTTGGCCATCTCAGCCCTAACCACACCTTGGTGCCAATCGACACCCCGAGTCACACAGACTCGTTCCCAACCACGAAGGCTGGCCGTCCGCCACAAAGGCAAACTCTGGTGACGGTACCCATTCCAAAGATTTATTTATAAAACAAACACTACGCTATGAGAAACACTTCACATCCGCCCATGACCGTGGGCACGGCTGTTTAAACAGTTTGACTAAACTCTGCAGAGGTTGCACGCTTTACCCACACGTCGTGGTCTTCTCGCATTACCGAACACATGTGGATCAGACATGGCCGACAAAGGAGAGCTCGCTACAAGGCTTTTCCATAACCAACCCATAAATATCCCGTGTCCCACAGTTGGGTGGAATCTCTCCACCAAGCATCAGGCCAAATTTCAAGCCCTCATCTACTCAGGCCCCACCGTATGGACTCCGACACATCCCCACTGCAGGAGATTGCCATACACGCCACCATACCAGTGCTCCTCAACTGCTAACATGCTGGACACCTATGTTTTAGCTATCTACTCGGCCAAAGGCATCCCATTATACCCGTGTGGTCGCACTGTCATATGTTCAGATAAATTTCCCAAGGAAACGGTCCTTATGGATAATACGTAGCCAAACTACCAAGGTACTGACTCCCGCATCATCATGTTTTTACAAAACACTTTTCTCCTTCTTCACCATACCGACATCTTGCCGGGTTTTCAAAATATAAATATACCAGTTTTTCCTGCACGACAGAACAATCGTGACCTATAGGTAATCTACTTTCACATTTTAAATACCACGCAAAATATGTAGTGGAGTTACAAAAGAATAGGGTCATCAATTCCTATATAGTAAAAGTGCGACTACTGGGAAGGTCCGACAATCCATATTTGAATCGTGGCCAAAAACAGTGTAACCTAAAGCATGCAATTTGGCAAACAAAATATTTAATTTAAAAATATAGGCGCAATAAATGGTCAAGGGGGCTTGCCTTGTTCCGTGACAACGGACGGAGCGTCGAACTCCTGCGCGAATCCTCCGTCCGACTCGGGTTCTAAACACGAGAAAAATAAACCATACATAAAACCACTGCTAAACCAAGACAAAACATGAAAAAGACAGCGTTAATAAATAGAGGGGAATTTTAGAAAGATTTTGGAATTTGAACGGAGTCAAACGGAGTTCGGGATGAAAAGATATGGATTTTTGAAGTTTTGGGGATTTTTGGGGGTTAAAAGAATAGAGAGGAATATTCCAGGGAATATTTCGAGTGGGGCCCGGCTGTCAGGTCAAAGGAGTCAAAGGAGGGAGGGAGAGATGTGGGCCCGTGGGTCCCACTCCTTTTCTTTCTTTTTCTTTTTCTTTTTCTTCTGTTTTTTTTCTCCTTCTTATCTCTTCCTTTCTCTCCTACTTTCTTTTCTCTGCTCTCTTTCTTCTCTGCCGCATGCCGAGAGAGAGGCCAGGAGGGAGGGGCGTCAGGAGGAAGGGAGTGCGGCGGCGGCAGCCGGGCGGCTCGGCCAGGGGCGCAGGCCGGCGGCTCGGCCAGGGGCGCAGGCCGGCGGCTCGGCAGGCGCAGGCCGGTCGGCTGGGCAGCGTGGGGCCAGCGGCTGGGCGATGGCTTGGTGCTGCCAGAGGGGAGGGGCTCGGCTGGGAAGGAAAGGGGGTCGGCCACCTCGACGCGACGGACTCCGGGACTTCGGCGACTCGGCTCCGGAGTGGTAAAAATGGAGTGGTGGATCGGCTGAGGAACTCCACGGTAAGTCTGCTCGGGTATTTATACTGCCGGAGTGATTCGGGAGGAGGAACTTGGCGACGAGAATGTCCATTGATGCCTCTGTGTATGCTTCTCCGTCTACAGGCTCCTCTGGCAGTTGTCGTTGCCTGGCTTGCTCGGCGAGCGGCGCGGAGCGGTGCCTAACTTCAACGGAGAAGACGGAGACGGTGCCAACCTTCACTGTGTGCTGGCAGGACGGTGCCTAACCGTCGGTTTGCAGGGGGCTTAGGAAAAACAGGGACAGAGAATGTGTCTGAACGAGTGTTGGACGAACGCAGTTTACTTGATTGACTTAATGAAAGTGCAAAGAATCTCCGGGTGAAAAAGGACTGATAAACACCGGGCGGTAGAAGTCCAAAATATTTTGGAATATTTGGACGGAATGAAAAATGTTTTGATACGACCGGGGAAATTAATAAAAATGAATTTAAAACTAACTTTGAAATTTTTTTGGGGATTTTGAATGAAAAGACAGAGCGACGCTAAACCGTGGTTTTTTAGAAAAACGCGGGCGTTACAAGGATTTAGCTCGACAAGATCTGGGACCGTGTCGAACTAGCCGAGCCATGTCGCGCCACCCTCTCCTTCCTCCACCGCCGATGAGAGGGACAAGCGGTCGCTGTCGCCACTTCGTCTGCCGCTGCCATGGAATAGCTCTCCTCGCCGGTGCCCTGGACGAGGATACGCCATTGGAGCCCCGCCGAAGCCCATGCGCGCTCGTACCATGGGACCTATCGTCTCCGCCGGATCTGCGCCCTAGGTCACCGCCACCACCGGATCCATGGCCTCCAGTCACCGCCGCCAATGGATCTGCGGCTTGCCGTCGCCATCGCCGTCACCCTCCTCCCCTTCCACCACCAGATCCGTGGCTTGCTGTAGTTGCCGTCGCCACTAGCCTTCTTCCCTTCCGCCGCTGAATATGGTTCCATTGGATCCATGGCTTGTTGTTGCCATCACCATCAGACTCGTCCCCTCCCGGCGCCCGCCCGCCTCCCGTCGCCATTGCCGAGAGCATCGTGTGGCATAGCGGAGGTGGACAAGCTGAATGGAGAAGGGAGAGGGAGTGGTGAGGGAGAGGAGAGAGGAGAGGAGAGGAAGCTGAGGGAGGGTGGAGAGGAGAGGAGAGGAGAGGAGAGGGACAGTTTGGTAGGTGGTGGGTGGTGGGCTGTGCAACATTTAATACCATGAAATTTTTTCGCAGCAGTGCTTTTTACCTACCGCCGAAAACCCATTTTTTGCTGGTGGACACTCCACCACAAAAAATAGTCATTTTTTATGGTGGACCTTTTAAGTATCCATCATTGAAAATCAGTTTTTGCTAGCAGCTAGTGACCTAGAATTCTCTAATACATTTTTATAAACGTCTGTTTTGTTAGTCCACTAGTAAAAATAAAAGAGTAACAACATGAAAAATTGTTTTTTATAGTGTGATGGATGGTTTATTTGGGAGAGCTTCTCCCATAATCTATAGCTCCCTATACAAGTCAACGGCCTAGCTTTTTTTTTTATTTTGAGAAGCTATGAGAAGCTATAGTTATAGTTATAGAATCCATAAAATAAAATATAAGTCAGAAGTTGATTTTCATAACTTTTTCTCAGAATTAAAGCTATCTCAAACAAACCCTTAAACATGAGACATAAGTACAGCCATGGGCCATATATAGGGCCATCACGCTTCCTCCAAATTTGCATGAGCACCAGCGCACTGCACAATCAAGGAATTGCGCCGTGCGCCGAGCAAGAGGTTTGGCTTTGTGGGTAGAAGCAAAACGATTGGGATTGAGAGAGAGAGAAAGGAACCTGGAGAGACGTTCCAACACACACACATATATATATTTATTTATTTAAAATATCCTAAATATAATAAGGTTAGAAGTATAAATCAATAAAATATGCATCATAATATATTATATTAATAAGAGAATTATTTTTTAAAAAATATTTTTTTCACACACACCCACACACACAAGGCTAGAATTTTTTTTGTGATCCCGAGACCACCCTTGGATCCGTCTCTGCGTGGTAAAGGAATAGGTTGGGTGTACTTAGAGAAAGTTGTTAGCTGGCTAGCTGCATGGTGGAAGGAAACCAATAAGGGTGTGTTCTTTGTTGGTGTTGGAAGAAATTTCCTCCGCACGAAAAACGGAACGACTCATTAGCACATGATTAATTAAGTATTTACTAATTTATTTTTTGAAAAATGGTTTAATATGATTTTTTAAAACAACTTTCGTATAGAAACTTTTTAAAAAAACACACCGTTTAGCAGTTTGAAAAACGTGCGTGTGAAAAAAAAAGATGTGAGTTGGAAAAGTAGGGTGAAGAACTCACCCTTGTTGTTTATGGCTTGTCATTGACTTATTTTTCATTTCCTCAAGCAGTTTAATTATGCTGCTACTTAGTGGAGAAATAGACAAAATTTAACAGGATGTCTTTTTTTTTTAAGAAAACAGGATATCTTATATTGGTACTTGCTGTAGAACACAGGATATCTTATAGAACGTTTCTTTGCCAGGACACTTCTATTACGTGGTAATTTGCTAAAACATTCTATAATCATTATTTTAACATTTTACTCAATTGGGTTGATAAAATTTAAAAATAGATGCTTTTACACCCTCGCGTAAATTGAAAATTTTGGAATTTCAGATAATTTCTGTGCCCCACTTCCTAATAGGACATCTTTAATTAGAAAAAAAATATTTAAATTTGAAAACAAATCAAATTATATTTTTTATTTTTTAGGTATTTTAATTTTCTATGGACCCTGTAAACATGTTTTTGATTTTCGCAATAATGGATGTGTTTTTTATTTTTGCAATAATGTTTAAGTTTACCCAAATTTATTCGGGTTTCAATTCTTTGTCTGATTTTTATGAATTTTTTATTCTATCAATCATCTCCAAAATGTTTGATATTCTGCAATTTAGTAAAAAATAAAACCAGGCTGAGCATCCAACTTGGCATGAGGTAAAAACGTCTTCTCTGTAATTGTATCTATCTAGTTGAGCTGAAAAATGTTAAAATTATGGTCATTTTAGAAAATTACCATAAAATCATAAAACTAAAGTGTCCCGTGAAAAATACATTATTGTATAAAAATAGCAAATATATATTTTTGAAGTGCCTCGCATGATAATTAGTTAAACTTTTTTATCCTATTCAATCACTTACTCTACATATCCATGAACGGTTTTGATCTGGATAGAAATTCCCCGCTCACCTTCTAATTTCTTCAACTCATCTGCTTCCACCTTAAGGGCTTTGCATTGCGTAGCATCATCTTGTAAAATTCTGATTTTGAACGTACGCATTAAAAATTGTTAGACATAAAAGTTTATTTAACATTTTGGAATTTTCTTAGTGTCATCTATCTCTAGAGTACGTTGTACCAACGATATCAATTTATTTCCTTTCTCCTTGACCAAAAATCCCCAAAACATGCCAAGCTATAAATTCAAATTTCCTCTTTTCAGCATTCGTTTCAAACTCCCTACCCAATTAGCTAAGAATCTTGGAACCCAAACCCACTGCGACATCAAAAGTTTGAATTACGATACATTTTTTGAAATACTTAAAGGATATACTGCATGTGCTAATCATCATGCAGTAGTGTTGCTCAATATAGTTACTTGGTACGATGTAGTTCTTTTTTCAACAATATTTCGTCGAGCATGTTATGCCTTTTCGTACGAAACAGTATATGTGCCATGGAAAAACACGTGACCACTTGACTACTTCAAACTTTCACTCAAAGAGCAAATGTGTCAAATGTTAATTATATATATATACGTACGTCCTAATTTTAAAAAGTACACGTCCTATGTATAGTCAAGGTTTCATTTTGTAAGAAGCAAAGGCGCTAAGAATCAAATTTGGACGGCCATATAGTTAATTAGCTTGCAGTTTGCCACAACCAGAATAAAAATTTAGGTGTTGTACACGTACTTTTAATGATGTAGATTTTGCACCAAACTGAAATGAACATGACGCTAGTTTGCATGCATTTTCTCCTAGAGTGTGCCGGCTGGGCGGCTGGCATTTATATATATGCGTACTTTCGCTTGGAGCAAGATAATAGTGAGTAGTCCCAACTTTTTATGTCTGTTAGTGTCCATAGCATTAAATATACTGTCACATAAACAAAAACTAATGTGGCAAAAGAGTTAATGAGGGAAGAAGGAAAAAAATGAAGAAACTATTTCACATGTAAAAAATCAGCTCTACACAATAACCAAGAATAAAAACAATAATGAAAGCAAGCTATATGTTTATGTAGAAGAGAGATAAAAAAGTGTGAAGTGTTGATTCTCATGCAAAAGCTAGCTTTACACATGCTTCAAAAAATATGCATTAAATTTATAGTTAGAGAAAGAGAGAAGGAAAAAGATAGAGTTAACCTTATAGTTAACCTACTATACATGTTACAGGTTAGATTTGAGCTATACTATTAAACTTGCTCTTATTTGGGTCAAACAAACAAATCATGATGGAGTTGCAGTGCGAAACTGATATACGCAAAATAATCCGACGATCCAAAAACCTACTATAATCACTCCGGAAAAGTAGGGACATAAAATTATAGCAAAACCTTCTTTATAGTGGTTTTTTCTTTCCAAACAAAACTACTTACTTATTTGCCATTATGCATGCCCCAATGACGATATATCAAAATGACATTAAAAAATAATAATTGTTCTGCTACAAACTATATTTGATGAAAGTCACTATGATATGTTAATATTATAGTCGAAAATTTTGTTTTTATTGCAGAGGACGCTCTTTATTCCAAATCTTATAGACTGAGATCGGAAAAGGTCCATAGAAAATATTGCAAATCTTTGCATCCTCTTTCGTTCCGCGCCAGCGCCCCCCCCCCCCCCCCCCCCAACATTTTGTGTTCTCTGGTAGTAGTCATCCGGTCTAGCTAGACCCAATAAAGCAGTGTCACAATCCACCAGACATAGGTCACAAATATTAGACTAATAAACCTCTCTGAAGATCAATATAGTATATATATGAACACTAAGATATGATTGGTACCTTCACTTAATTTCCTATGAAATCTTCCTAGTTAAGTAGTTAGTATATGTTGAGAGCTAGATAATTTATTAGGTCATTTTTACAGAAATCTAATTATTATGTTTATCGATTCTGTATGAGGTAGTACAAGAGTCCAAGAGTCCATTAGCTTTCTCCCCCCCCCCCCCCCCCCCCCCCCCCCCCTCNTAAAAGTGTTCCTTGAAATACATGCTTTATTAATTATACATTGGAGAGGCTCGAAATCTATATAGTAGTATGTTGCTATGCAACTTTTTTGTGTGCTTATTGTGGCTCAGCCTCCCTCATAGGCTCGTACTCTGCCACTGATCACTGGCTGCATGCCCTTGTGTGCAAACCATGGATTTGGTTAAACATCTTGACTCAACAGTGTCGGGACATTTGTAATATTAGAGTGGCAAATATGCCAAGTGCACTACAGTATACAATGGACCTTATGACAAATAGAACAAATAAACCTTAATGGCATATATTGTATTGGCTCTTTTTATTTCAACTACTCCCTCCATTCTTTATATATATAAGAACTCGTCGAGTTCGGTGTTGTTTACTTAGGGAGAAAAGAATTATTCCAGATCACATGAAGAATTTTAAAAAATGGAGAATCGCCAGAAGATATAATGGAAAATTTTCAAATCTAATTATATAACACGACCACTCTATAAAATATGCATAATGCTTAAACACAAGAAGGGAACATATATTAGTAAACAAGACTAAAAAGAAGACATGCACATATATCTAGGAAGCCCGATCAATTGAGATGGAAAGTAAGAGCATGGCCAATGTTTAATCCTTAGGAAGGTTTTATAGATGGGCCTTTATTGAGAATAACAGTTGGTGAAAAAATCTACAATGTATAATGTATAGGACTATCAAAATGATATGAGTGGGGGACACTGTTATTTAAAAAAATAGATGTGAGAATTGATCTTTTCCTCTCATACGTAGTGGATCTGATAGGGCCAAGGTACTATTGTTACCTTGCCCATTAGGTTTTTAATTAAATACCTTGGGCTATGGCTTGATCTCTCCTTCCATATCCGGTGGTATGGCTATTACATGGTACTACCTTAAAACTCATGAAAAACGTACTCTTCCTTCGGTTTCATAATTCTTGACATTTTGGACAATGACATGGTCTTCATAATATAACTTTGACTATATTTTTATATTATAATATATATGATAAATAAATATATTTTTACTTTTATTACAATATTTTGTAAGACAAATCTATATTTGTTGTTCTTGTGTCTTTAAACATTGTATTTTTAAAGTTATTTATGGTCAAAGTTATAAAAGTTTAATCATAACTTTATCTAAAACGTTAAGAATTATAAAACCGAAAGAAGTATAGGGTCAACTCTATCTCCTTCTCTCTCATATAGAGCCTCTTAGAAAGCAACGTAGCGCATGCTCTAATGATGCATATGTGATCAGCTATTCTCACGAACACACTATCCACTTACGGAAAAAAGAGACCGAAATCCAAAAGCACCTATTCTTCTACAAAAATTGGAAAGATAAATACACGAATATGTGTTATTGGAGGAAATGTATCCTATGCACATAGGTCTTCTCGTGTATACACCGTGTACACCAACTAAAAAATTTTACTAAAAAAATCCAAAAAAATTATATATATACTTTTAGTAGTATTACATCATCTATATGTGAAGTCTCATCTTGAAATTTATTATATATAGAAAGCAACAAAAAAGACAAAATTCTGACATATTTATACTCTCAAAACTTTCAAAATTTTATCTTTTTTAGGCTGAAGTATAATGAATTTGAGGTTAAGACTTTATACACAAGTGTAATACTATTAGAAGGACTTGTATAATTTTTTATAAGTTTTTTGGTAAAATTTATTAGTTGGTATACACGATGTGTACACGAGAAGACCTATGTGCATAGGATACGTTCTCGTTATTGAAAAGGGCACTTACGTCCTCTCCAACTCGCTGTATGTAGGTAGTCTAAAAGAACTATGGAGATCGGGTTACAGCAAAAACTTAGAAAAAAATTACAAGAGGATGAGGGTATAATAAAGTAGTACGTACATAGAGGTTCCTCAAGAGTTATATAACTTCTCGTACTTGTGATATACCTCTAGCGAGGTATCGAAACTAATATTAAAAGTTGGAATATGACTGGAAACTCACCTTTTTATATATTGTTGATCTTTTCTTTCGTTTTCGAGAGGTAGTAGAACCATATGTATTACAAGATATCTCTATTTCTAACAAACACTATCGCTATGAAATGAGATCCATCACTGACATATGAGCCATAGAAGAGTGTGAACCACATGTCAATGACTCAATTACGTATACAGTTTAGACGGAGGATCTACTTGCATGTTGTATATACCTCTATGTATCTTTTAAGAATTAAAAAAACCTCGTTATGGTCAATCCTAAATTTATCTTCAAATCACTATATAATCAATTTAAATTTTTACCACTAAAACAATATGGAGGAATATACATCTCCTTGGAGATGGGAGGATATATACTTGATATACTACATGTCACTGCTGCAGAAACCCACTATAGTCCCGGTTCGTAACCGCCTTTAGTCCCGGTTCTCGAACCGGGACTACGAATGCGGGACTAAAGATCGGCATCTTTAGTCCCGGACTAAAGATCATCTTTAGTCCCGGTTGGGGTTACCAACCGGGACTAAAGATGGCTGCCACGTAGCTGCCTCGGTCATCTTCACCAACCGGGACTAATGATATTTTTTTTAAAAAAAACATTTGCTGGTTCTGCCAGCTGCTTGTTTATATAGTATGCATATATATGTAATATATGTATTTATATGTATATATATGCACATATATATATATATATATGTATAAATACATGTTTTACATATATATATATATATATATATATATATATATATCCTACATATAAACACTCAAGTAAATATATACTTTTATTACCGAAATATACTCACACACATAAGTACATGAATGCACATCTGAATATGTACATATATTACAATCTTTCGTTAATTATAATGTTCTATTGTATTGTTGACGCTGAATCCGTACCGCCCCGATGAGGATCTGGCGTGCGGACACACGAAGGCCTGGGAGATCTGCTTAGCTCCAGTGCAGGTCCTAAAATTGATGAAGCGCGGGCGTGCTAGTCAGTTTGATCCTACCACTGACAAGATATGCAAAATAGCAGAACAGAAGGTCTATCGGCCGATAAGCCGATAGGGCAAAAACGTATCGGCCGACAGGCCGATAGCCAAAACAACCGATCGGCCGATGATAACATGATGATATAGCAATGTGATAAAGCATAACCCAAATATAAAATAAACATTGATCTGAAGATTAAATCACACATCGGCCGGAAGTCCGATGGCATAAACCCTCGATAAACAGAGAAACAATAAATACTCTGTTGTCATCGGCCATATCCAATCTATGTGTAAAACTCTTGGGCCGATGCAACATCCAGATAACTCGTCGGCTGAAACCCCGATGAAACCCTTATTGACAGCCAATAAGCAGGCTAGAGATTACGGTTCTAATCACGACTTAGTAGATCAAACTGGACTGATGCAGCACTAAGTATGAAAAGAAACGCATGATCTAGACAATCAAGCCCTTGACTGATTTTCAGGGTGGTGGATACCTTAGCCAATCTAATCTAGCGAGACGATTTAGTCGATACCGGCGTAAACCCTAAAGCGAATCTCGGTCGATAAGACTAAATCGAGAAGCCAAACCAGATTGACTAAGATATATGATAGTAGGTGCTTACGTTGACGAGATCAGAACATCGAAGCCTTAGCCCCGACAGCGCAGGCAGCCATAACGAGACTTACCCCTCGCGAGAAGGGCATGAACTCGCCGAAGAAGACGAAAAGTAAAGGGTGGCGATGCGCCGAAGTTGTATTGATCATGAGATGAAAATTACATGAACTACGGGCTTACATATTTATACCCATAGGCTAACAAAAATCCTAACAGAATACGACTCAAACTTTCCTAAAGATAAAAGAAAACAGATAAAGTCCTTATTGGACACTAAACACACTGTCCTAAAGATAAAAAGGAAACTAACAAACTTATCCTAATTAAAAGATACAAGCCGCATCCTCCTCAAACTCGGTCTTCTCTGGATAAGATCTTCCCGAATCTAACAAGAATCCGACTGTTATTGGTGGTTGTTGTAAAATAACCCCCATCGGCCGATGTAGAACCCTAGGCCAATACTAGCTTCGAGCCGATATGAACCTGGGCCGATAAGGACTTCGGGGCTTACCAAATTCTGCTGTTAACATGTATATTACGAAGAAAGCTAAGACATATTATCCATGGGGAGGATGATCAATAGCTCTTCCATCGTAGTAGAATTCTCCCGCGGGATCAATTATTTGTTCATTGATAAATCCCATCAGTTGTTCTTGAACAGCCTTGATAAATTCTTCGCTGGATAGGTTTTCCCTCATGTAAATAATCTATCATTCGAAAAAAAATTGAGATATAAGTATATGAAGTTAATAGAAAATCGGGACATAATGTATGAATAATTTTTACGTACTTCCAGATCCCTGTCATTGTTGATTTGTTGTACAAGTGCGTGAGTATATTCGCAGACGTAGTATCCGCACAAGTTATTCCCCTTCTCCTGTTTTGCACACTTAAGGAGAAACGACGAGAGATTTAATGTACTAATTTTTTCTAGAAGCAATGAATGATTAAATATGTTTTGGAGCATGTACTCACCGGAAAATTAAATCTCCTATCAAGTTTTTCTTTCCAAACCCCGCGGACCAATGTACGGAACTTTGCCCATGCCCTATGTACAGTTGGAAGCTATGATTAAATACCGGAGATCTGCATAGTACCAATAGCAGTGTTCATAATTAATGACAGTTGAACAGATGACATTACCTGTCTATCACTTCAAAAACCTTGGTGAAAGTAGACTCTGGTTTATCCATTGAGTCATAGACATGGACTTTGCAAAGTTCAAGGTCGAAGAGGAAAAGGACCCAGTGAAATCTGCAAATTGCGTCAGACGATATATATGTGACGATATGAGTACGGGGAGGAAGTTGGTACAAATTTGAAAGACAGTTAAAACTCACTCTGTGTTGTAGGGCAATAGTATATAGGTCTTGTAATGCTGTTGCACCAGGAAATGAACAATATTGTCTTCTATATCTTTCTCAAAGTCCCGTATCATTACGTCATTGACTTTGCGGGGGTCCATGAATCCAATATTGAAAATCCCCTGCCTACGGCACGATTGAATCTCCATTCTACAAAAGACAAAGGAATTTGCATCAGTCTTATCGTCACATTCTAACCAGGGAATGGTACATAGAAGAAGCTAAGGAACAAAATAAAGTTTGCTAAAACGATACTTACAAAACCCAGCAGCTGAGAATGGAGACGTCGAGAGCGTCTAGTTGGTATACATCGAACACATTCTCGAAGTTCATCCACAGAACATCATCTCCTTGGTAGTAGTCTGTGTTTCTTATCCTCGCTCCAAACATTATTCTACCTCTGGATGAATGTTCCATATACCATTGATGGAATCAATGCATTTGTGTTGAGATACTATTCACCTCACTAGGCTTGACAAGCGGTTCACCGACTTTAAATTTGTATTTCAAGTCGGCTTCTGTCGCCATGGTTATCGGTGTGTCTCCCACCAGTTGCGCCCTGCTCAGACCCGTCTCTTTCATCCATTGCCTCAGCTCCTCTTCACCGGGTGGTAGCAACGGCTCAATCGATTGTTTCCGTTGCTTTCCGAGCTGAGGCACTTCTTTGGCCTTTGCTCTTTGTTTCTTGTACGACTTCGTCACCGACCGGTCATAATCGGAAAGTACAACCCTCCTGACCGGTTCGCTCATCTTCTGGAAGAACTTCTTAGCAGCCGGATCTATTGGAATCTTCTTTGGTGGTTTCCGTGCCTCGAAGAACGCCTTCACTTCTGCTCGTACGACCTCCTCATTCTCCTCGAGAGTGCGGTCGTACGCCCTTTTCTTGAGAGCGGGGAGTTTTGGCTCGTCAAGTCTTGGCTTCTTTCTTGGTGGTGTGGACTTTGACGGCGCGGGACGAAGTGGGCACGACTTTTTAGGCCGTGCAGGCGGAGCAGACGGTGACGGTGTAGGCGGAGGAGCCGGTGCAGGCGAAGAAGAGGTTGCATGCGGAGGAGACTACGGTGGAGGAGCCGGTGCAGGCGACGGATAGGTTTCAGGCGGAGGAGACTGCGGTGGAGGAGCCGGTGCAGGCGGAGGAGAAGGTGCAGGCAGAGGAGAAGGTGCAAGTGGAGGAGCCGGTGCAGGCAGAGGAGAGGGTGCAGGCGGAGGAGACGAAGGAGGAGACGCCGCTGCTCGCCCGGGAAACACGATGTGTCGCTTGCACCATAGTATAATGGCGTGGGCTGTGTCTCCTAGTTTCATCTCCCCGTCTCCTCCGGGGATGTCCAGCTCGAGATCGTCGAACCCTCATTCCACCAATTCAACCTTGATCTTTGAGTACCCAGGTGGAATCGGTCTGCAATGATATGTCCCCGAAGGGTCCACTGGTATGGCCATGCCCGACGCCACCTTCACGAGAGTCAGGATTACTTAGTAATTAACAGATGCATGCACCACCGGTTATGCAATTTACAAGACACATATCATAAAACTAAGAGCATACCTTGAGTGATATGTTCTTGAAGGGAATGTGCAGCTCACAAGGTGTCCGCCGCGTGATTTCATCTACGGGGTACGATGGGTTTGCCTGAGCTTGCCCTGCTGCACCTTTCATGACCTGTTCTCCTGCCTGCCCTGTAGAGGCACAGCTGCTGCGATTGCCCGAGGGGCTCACCATGATTGGAGGGGCATATAGCTGCACCGTCTGCTCGCTCTGTCGTTCCGCAAGGCGTTGGTCCACCCGTCGTTCGACCTCCTCTTGCATCCGTATTTCCTGCAGGGCGACCCTCTCCTCGAGATATCTTAATTTGTCCTCGGTATCCCTCTTGCTCCTCATCCGACTCTTGTAAGTGTGGCTGGCCTCTTGAAATCCGTATTTCCATGCAACCACGCCTTTCCCCCGTGTTCGTCCTGGATGCTCGGGATTCTGTAGTGCGAGCGTAAGCTCGTCCTTCTCTCTGTCAGGATGGAATGTTCCCTGAGCAGACGCCTCCACTGCTTCCGTGAGTCGGCTAGCTGCTTCGCGGATCGCATCACCGAATACAAGGGAGCCATCAGTGAGATCGAGCTTTCCACCATGAGCATAGTACCAATTTCTTGAACATTCAGGCCAGTTCGTTGTGGCCGGCTCAATACCCTTTCCAATCAACCCGGCTTCCAGTTCATCCCACTTGGGGATTGCCTTCTTATAGCCACCTGACCCTAGCCGGTGATGGTACTGCTTCTTAGCGGCATTGGCTTTGTTCTTTGCTACTTGCGTTTGCACGTGCTCGGAAGTCCTGTATGCAACAAACGCATCCCAATGATCCCTCAGCTTTGTTAACTTGTCGAAATCAGGTGTCAGACCCTTCACGACGTATTTCTTGTATAGAGCTGACTTGTACTTCTGGAACTATTCAACCATTTTCTTCATCGTCCATTCTTTCAGTCTTGGCTGATCTGCCTCAGGGACCGTGAAGGTCTCGAGCATGGTGGTCCACAGCATTGCTTTCTCCGTATCTGGCAGATAACTTTCATCATCCTCTGCTGTTCTTGTTTGACGCCAATGCACTATGCTAATGGGCACGTGATCCCTCACGACCCAACCACTGTGTCCCACAAACTTACGTAGTATGCCGGCCGGGGCAACTGGTTCGCCGTCTGGGGCCACTTCAGTAATAATATGCCTGCCCTCTAGCTTCCTTGCGGCACCCCGTTGTCCGCGTGCCCTCTTCTCTCCAACGGCCGGTTCCCTTTCACTTTCCTGTTGGTTTGTGGCCTCGTTTCCCTCCTCGTTGAGGTATTGGTTGGGGTCCTCTGGCTCCTCATCCGCCCAATATTGGCTGCTGCCCTCTGTGATCTCGTCCATGAGGATCTGTTCATCCTCGCGATCTGCCATCTGTTTGTAACATTACGAGGTACACATCAACTAACAGTATATTGTTTTACATATAATGAAATTGTTGCGAAATACGTACAACGACCAGTTAATTCATTGTTATACATGCATATGTCATATATATATATATAGACACACATGAAGGAATTCAAGAAACTTGCCTTCGTTTTGCGTGGAGTTATTGGGGCCACTTAAGCTTGAGCGACGACGGGGGTCAGCACCTATTAGAAAAAAAATTAGACAAAAAATTAAAACACTATTACCATCGTACGTTCGTTTGTTCGTTCGGTCGCTTGTTCGTTCCAAACTTTTCTACACCGGGACTATCACGTTGCATACACTAGTCTACTCCTTTAATTTATTGTACTCTCTCCTGCTCTGTAATACTTGACGTTTTAAATAATAACATGACCTATAAAATATATCTTTAATATATACAATAAATAGATAGTGACTCAAGATATTGGGTGAACACAAGACCTCACTCTTTCATGCTACAAACGGATAATTTTCATAACAAATTTTGTCTTGACTCAACAGAAACGGAGATTTTTCAAGACAAATTTTGTCTTGACTCCCCATGTATAGGAGTCAAGACAAAATTTGTCTTGAAAAATCTCCGTTTCTGTTTAGTCATGAAAGACCGAGTGCTTGTGTTCAGCCAATATCTTGAACCAGTACCTACTTCGAACGAGCGAACTTCGAGCGAACCAGTACAATAAACCCTAAATCCTACACCCTAAACCCCTAAACCCTAAACCCTAAACCCTAAACCCTAGTTTCTTTAAAGTTATTGATCTCAACCTTATTCGAAATGAAATGTTAAGAATTATGTAATTGGAGGGAGTATACTTGTAACTGAAGTAGTATAATATTACTATACTAGAGTAGTAGTACTGGTAGCAAGAGTATAATATTACTATACAAGCGAGAAAGTTACAAACTCCCATAAAATAAGACCATGCCTGGCTCTCGAAGCGAAGGGAAAAGATGCAGTTACGATTACTAATAATTACTCCTCATTAATTACCGGCAACTGTTTAGGAGTGTACTGTCTATAAGTGAAGTAGTAGTATAGTATGTAACATACGGAGGTTAGCTAAGCTAATTAAGCTAGACGAGCATGCATGGAAGCAGTTGCTCGTTCGCTCGCTCGTTCGCTCGCTCGGTCGTTCGCTCGGTCGTTCGCTCGATCGTTCGTTCGGTCGTTCGCTCGCTCGATCGTTCGTTGGGTCGTTCGCTCGCTCGCTCGTTCCGTTGTTCGTTCGTTTGTTCGCTCGTTCACTTGTTCATTCGTTCGGTTGTTCGTTCGATTGTTCGTTCGGTCGTTCGCTCGGTCGTTCGACCGTTCGCTTGTTCAGTCGTTCGTTCGTTCGTTGCCTTCGTTCACTCGTTCGTTCGCTCCTTTACTCGTTCGTTCGCGCATAGGTTCGCTGGTTCGTTCGTTCGCTCGGTCGCTCGTTCGTTCGGTCGGTCGTTCGCTCGTTCGGTCCACACATGTCGTTCGTTCACGTTCGTTCTAACGTTACGTTGTTCGTGGCACGGCCGTGGTGGTGGGGCGGCCGTGGTGGTGGCGGCGGCGGCCGTGGTGGCGGTGGCGGCCGTGGTGGTGGGGCGGCCGTGGTGGTGGCGGCGACGGCCGTGGTGGCGGCGGCGGCCGTGGTGGTGGCGGCGGCGGCCGTGGTGGTGGTGGCGGCGGCCATGGTGGTGGGGCGGCCGTAGTTGTGGCGGCAGCCGTGGTGGTGGCGCGGCCGTGTTGTGGCGGCGGCTGGTGGCGCGGCCCTGGTGGTGGCGGCGGTCNCGCCGCCGTGTTGTGGTGCGGGCCGGCGGCGGCGGCGGTGGCGCGGGAACGAGCCAACATGGCGACGGCGGTGCGGACGGCGCGGCGACGGCGTTGCGGTACATGCCATTGTTGAAAACGGACGGAAGAAAAGATGGAGATCAGTCCAAACCTCGGCCGGGAGATGTGGTGCGGACGGCGACGACGTACGACGGCGGAGACGACGAAGACGACGACGGCGGCAAAGACGGAGGACGTGCGCGCTGAGAGTGGAGAGAAAATGAGAAACGGCTAAGTGTGGATCCGGAGAAGACGATGCGCCCAGCATTTTATAGTCGGGATCTTTAGTCCCGGTTGGTGGCACCACCCGGGACTAAAGATATGTCCCGAGTGGTGCCACCAACCGGGACTAAAGATGTTATCTTTAGTCCCGGTTCGTGGCACCACCCGGGACTAAAGATGCTTTCCCGCTCGGCCAAATTTTCTTTTTGTCGCGGCTATGTTTAACAACCGGGACTAAAGATTGAAACAGTGCCCATGTAAATGTTAATATTAAAATATATAATGCCATATTACCTATTTAATAGTTCAAAATTGATATTACAGTCCAATAACAATATATAATTAAAATTTGACCAATTTAAATACTATTTGAATAGTATTAAAATATCTACTACCATATTACCTATTTAAATAGTTTTAAATTATTATTAAATATAAATAATCACATATAAATAACATATGACATTTCAATTTGATATTACATTCCAATAATTGATATTACTATCTAATACTATATTACCTATTTAAATAGTTCAAAATTGGTATTACATATATAATTGTAGTAGTAAAAAACACAAACATTACATGGCCTTCAATACATTGTAAATAATTTGCGTCGTCCATACAACAACCTATGTCACTGTTTTTCTCACGTAATTTCTCCTCACTAATGTTCCTTCGCTATGATCGTTGCGTGAGTAAGGGGTGTCCTCCTTTGAAAGGAGGATGCTCGAGTCAACCGTCACCGAGAATGGAGGTTGCCCGTCGAACTGATCGTAATCTTCGTCAGTCTTATCCTCGACTCTGATTTTGCCTGGGAGAACCACGTGGCGCTTTGGCTCGTCGGGTCTTTTACCCTTCTTTGGTTTGCTAGACATGTCCTTCACGTAGAAAACCTGTGTGACATCATTGGCTAAGACGAAAGGTTCGTCTGAGTATCCAACCTTGCTTAGGTCAATCGTTGTCATCCCACTGTCATCAATCGTTACGCCTCCACCAGTGAGCCTAACCCATTGGCATCGAAACAGAGGTACCTTCAAGGGTCCATAGTCTAGTTCCCATATGTCCTCGATGACACCATAATATGTGCTAGTTGCACCATCGTATCTCATGGCGTTGATACGTATAGCAGAGTTCTGGTTTATGTTTTTTCTGTCTTGGGCTCTTGTGTAAAATGTATACCCATTGATTTCATATCCTTGGAATGTCGATATCGAACAAGAAGGCCCCCTCGCCAAGAAGGCTAGTTGTCGGTCAATGGTTTCTGCACCCATTAGACATTGTCGTAGCCAAACGGGGAAAGTATCGATGTGATGGCGTGTAATCCATGCATCAGACTTGCCGATGTTTTTCGACCGAACAATCGCCAGGTGCTCCTCGATGTAAGGAGCCACCAACGAAGATTGTTGCAAAACCGTGAAATGTGCTTTACGGAATAAATCGTTGTCCACGGTCATTATTGCTTTTCTTCCAAGAGTCCCCTTTCCCCGTAGTCTCCTCTCATGGCTTGATTCGGGTACCCCGATTGGACGGAGGTCTTCAATAAATTCTACGCAGAACTTAATGACCTCCTCTGTTCCATAACCCTTGGCGATGCTTGCTTCCGGACGAGAACGGTTACGAACGTATTTCTTTAGAACGCTCATGTACCTCTCAAAAGGAAACATGTTGTGTAGGTACACAGGACCGAGAATACTGATCTCTTTCACAAGGTGACATAGAAGATGCGTCATTATATTGAAGAATGACGGTGGAAAGATCATCTCAAAGCCGACGAGACATTGGACCACGTCCTCTTGAAGGGTTGTTAAACTGTCTGGATCTATGATCTTTTGCGAAATTACGTTCATGAAAGCACATAGCTTTGTTATTGTTCCCCGGACATTATCAGGAAGGATACCATGAATTATAACAGAAAGCAGTTGTGTCATCAACACGTGACAGTCATGAGACTTTAGGTTTGTGAATTTCTTTTCCTTCATGCTTATTATTCTCTTTATGTTCGAGGAGTATCCAGACGGTACCTTGATGCTATCCAGGCTTCAAACATACTTTCCTTCTCTTCCTTGCTCAGGGTGTAGCTTGCAGGACTCAAGTAATGGCTTCCTTTATCCTTCGGTTCCGGGTGAAGGTCTTCGCGTTGTTGCATATGCTTGAGATCATTACGTGCTTCAAGTGTATCTTTCGACTTCCCATATACACCTAGGAAGCCTAACAGGTTGACGCAAAGGTTCTTAGTGAGGTGCATCACGTCGATCGCGTGCCGAACGTCTAAGACTTCCCAATAGGATAACTCCCAAAAAATAGACTTCTTCTTCCACATCGCCGCATGACCATCTTCGCTCTCTATAGGTTGGCTGCCAGGTCCCTTTCCAAATACTACTTTCAGATCTTTCACCATAGCAAACACGGTTTTTCCGTTGCGATGTTTAGGCTTAGTACGGTGGTCTGCCTTCTGTTCGAAATGCTTGCCTTTTTTCCGTACAGGATGGGTAGCAACAAGGAATCGACGATGGCTCATGTAAACAACCTTCCTGCAGTGTTTCAGATACGTACTTTTAGTTTCATCCATGCAATGGGTGCAAGCCTTGTACCCCTTGTTTGACTGTCCTGATAGGTTGCTAAGTGCAGGCCAATCGTTAATGGTCACGAACAACAATGCTCGCAGGATAAATTGCTCCCGTTTGTCCTCGTTCCACACGGAGACACCTTCTTTGTTCCACAACAGAAGAAGATCCTCAACCAGTGGTCTTAGGTACACATCAATGTCGTTACCAGGTTGCTTTTGGGCCTTGAATGATAATTGGCATCATGATGTACTTTCGCTTCATGCATAGCCAAGGGGGAAGGTTGTAGATACACATGGTAACAGGCCAAGTGCTATGGCCGCTACTCATCTCTCCAAATGGATTCATTCCATCTGTACTTAAACCGAACCTTACGTTTCGGGCATCCTCTCCAAAGTTTGGAAATGTTCTGTCGATGTTTCTCCACTGAGACCCGTCGGCGGGGTGTCGCAGCATCCCGTCTTGTTGACATTCTTCTGCGTGCCAGCGCATCATGCTAGCATGCTCTTTGTTCCTGAACAAACACTTGAGCTGTGGTATTATAGGGAAATACCACATCACCTTAGCAGGAACTCTCTTCTTCGAAGGCTGTCCTTCAACATCACCTGGATCATCTCGTCTAATCTTGTATCGTAGTGCTTTACAAACCGGGCATGCTTCTAGGTTCTCGTACTCCTCACCGCGATAGAGGATACAATCGTTCGGACATACGTGTATCTTATGTACTTCTAGTCCTAGAGGGCATACCACCTTCTTAGCTTCGTACGTTGTTTCGGGCAACTCGTTTCCCTCCGGAAGAATGTTCTTGACGAGTTTCAATAACTCGCCAAATGCCTTGTCACTCACACCATTTTTTGCCTTCCATTGTAAGAATTCTAGCGTCGTACCCAATTTTTTGTGCCCCTGTTCGCAACTTGGGTACAACGAAGTTTTGTGGTCTGCTAACATACGGTCCAATTTTTGGACCTCCTTCTCACTTTCGCAGCCGTCCTTTACGTCCCGCAACATTTGACCAAGATCATCTACAACGACGTTATCTTGAACAGCTTCGTCCGCCTCGCCTTCCGGATTTTCATCAAATCCACCGTATTGATGAGCCCAGCCCGAAATATTCTCGTCTTATACTTCATCTTCTTCCATTCTAACCCCTAGCTCTCCGTGCGAGGTCCAACAATTATATCCAGGCATGAATCCAGACTCAAACAAGTGCACATGAATAGTTCTTGATGATGAATACTCCTTTCGGTTACTGCACTTTTTGCATGAACAACACATGAAACCCTTGTACTTGTTAGCATTGGCCACCTTCAAAAAATAATGCACGCCTTCAATAAACTCTTTCAACCGTCGATCCGCGGTATACATCCATTGTCGATCCATCTAGACATCAAATAGTCCAATGTTATTAACGAAATCCACATTCTCGAAACTAATTAAATCATCATACAAAAATTTAAAACATCATTATTCAAAGCGAAACTAATTTCTAGAAAAGAGAAAGGAGAAAATATTCTAATTTTGCCTAACATATTTTGCCTAACATCATTATCCAAATTTTCTAATCTCAAAATCAACCTAATTTTGCCTAACATATTTTCTCCCTCATCATTTTGCATAAACATTTATGGAGAAAATATTTTATAGAAACAAAGCTATAAATGCAATATGGTAAGCATACATTATTAGAGAATGGATTTGCTAACCTTTTCGATCTCTCCGATTTCTATATTATCACCAAAACAAATTTATCAAAAATTTTGGCAGCACTTCCCTTCTTTCTCCTCCTCTTGACAGCAATGGCTCGGGCTAGAGGAGGAAGAAGAAGTATAAAAAGATGGATCACTATAGTCCCGGTTAATAACACTAACCGGGACTATAGATCTAAATTATCTTTAGTCCCGGTTTATACCACCAACCGGGACTAAAGTGAGGATCTTTAGTCCCGGTTGATAACACCAACCGGGACTAAAGATCCCCGCCCCCCTGACACCAGCCTGACAGGGCCGGTGAGATCTTTAGTCCTGGTTTATACCACCAACCGGGTCTAAAGTGAGAATCTTTAGTCCCGGTTGATAACACCAACCGGGACTAAAGATCCCCGCCCCCCTGACACCAGCCTGACAGGGCCGGTGGGATCTTTAGTCCCGGTTTATACCACCAACCGGGACTAAAGATCCCCGCCCCCTTGACACCAGCCTGACAGGGCCAGTGGGATCTTTAGTCCCGGTTTATACTACCAACCGGGACTAAAGATAGAATCTTTAGTCCCGGTTGATTACACCAATCGGGACTAAATATCTCCGCTCCCCTGACACCAGCCTGACAGGGCCGGTGGGTGTTTGAACCGGGACTAAAGATGATATTTAGTCCCGGTTAGTGTTACCAACCGGGACTAAAGATCATCGCGACCCGTTATCTTTTTTAACCGGGACTAAAGTTGATCTTTAATCCCGGTTCATATCCGAATCGGGACTATTCCGGTTTTTCTGATTCCGACCAAAGATCAGTTCTCCAGTAGCGTGTCAAGCCAGAAAACCGATTCACGAGCAGCCCATATGCGTGGAGATCTGTCGTATATTAGTATGGCCAAATACAAGGGAGACGATCTGGACACGAGTCCAATCAAAGCTGTTCCAAAATCCAAAGCAACACTGTTCTAACAAAAAACAGTTGGTATTTGCTATTTCCTCTGTCAGAAAAAGTATTGATTTCTAGGTATAGATTTCGTCCTAGAACAGTTGGTATTAAGTCATTTTTAGGACGAAGGGTGTAAATTTTAATACATTTGACTAGATTTCAGACATAAAATTTTCAAATATTTTAAATCACCTAATTTAAACAATATATGCTGCTAAGGTTAAAATTACAACGTTCTATATTCATTAATTTTACCGCTGTTTTTATGCATATAGTTTGGCTTTATTTTTTTCAAGTATATATTTTTATATTTAAATTTTGTAATGCTTTATTAATTATAGTCTATTATATCATGAAGAAAAGAGAGAGAGAAAAAAGACCACTACATTCAATCTAGAAGACTAGAAATTGTCACATTAATAATCATTAAAAAAAGTGAAAGATATGCACCGTTTAATCACAACAGGATTGGATTATAATGATGTAGGTTGTAGATATAGTTCCATACAAAACATATCTTCCCACCTTAGAGAGATTGATCATATGGGTAAGATATGTATATCCAATATATAGGTTTTGATGGTTAATTAAGACTTTTTCTTTTTCTCTAATCATGTGAGAAATTCTATAATTTTTTTATGAGTGAATTGCACTTTGGTCCATTTTTTTTACCTAAGTTTCACTTTCGACCATCCTTTAGTCAATCTTTTCACTTTGGACTAGCTAAGATTTTACCTCTGTTGCACTTTGTACCCTAAAAGTTTCTTCTTTAGCTGCATTTACACTCTCATCTAACAAATAATAGCCTATGTGTTAGTTGAGATAATTGATGGTATAAACTACCGATGTGCTTAAGATCATTGATGTGATACTACTACAGAAATGATTTTTGCAGACGGGCGGATTCGATCTTCGCATGCGGTTGGCCGGGCCGCATGCACGAAAAGGTCTGTGAAGATCACCATTTGCGCATGCGGCCGGTTTAGCCGCATGCGAAGATCTATCTTCGCATGTGGTCACTTATGACGGCCGCATGCGAAAACCGATCTTCGCATGCGGCCGATATAAGCAGCCGCATGCGAAGATAGATTTTCGCATGCGGTCCAATTAAGTGGACCGTTTGGGAAAACAAATTTTCCAACAGCAAAATTAATATTCTATCGTATTTGATATTATATTTTGTATGATTTATTATCGTATTTTCGAATAGACGCATATGAGATAGTCGGATTGATGATATTACTGTAAGAAATATCAAATACATAACCATAAATTCAAACGTTGTTTACATACGAAGCATATATTACAAATGCCACAACTGTGTCATCACATATACATATCTCACAAATTCACAAATTCAAAAATAAGGGACTTTCGACTTGTTTCAACCTAATTGCACATATATATATCTCACAAATTCACAAGTATATATATATCTGACATATATATCTCACAAATTCACAACTATATCTCACAATGCACATATATATCTCAGAATTCACTGCACATTGCACATATATATGTCACAAACATCACACTGCAAATATATATCTCACATTTGACTGCCGGCGGCGTGGAGGAGGACTAGGAGGTGCCGGCGGCGTCGGGCTGGAGGAGGACAAGGACGTGCCGGCGGCGTCGGCGTGGAGGCGGAGGAGGAGGACCCGGCGCGCAGCGTTGGGCGGAGGCGGAGGAGAAGGACCCGGCCGGCGTCGTCGTGGAGGAGTCGCCGGCGGCGTCGGGCTGGAGGAGGAGGAGATGGACCAGGCCGCGTCGGCGTGGAGGAGGAGGAGGACCCGGCACGCAGCGTCGGGCGGAGGCGGAGGAGGAGGACCCAGCCGACGTCACCGTGGAGGAGTCGCCGGCGGCGTCGGGCTGGAGGAGGAGGAGGAGATGAACCAGGCAGCGTCGGCGTGGAGAAGGAGGAGGAGGACCCGGCGCGCAGCGTCGGGCGGAGGCGGAGGAGGAGGACCCGGCCGGCGTCGCAGTGGAGGAGTCACCGGCGGCGTCGGGCTGGAGGAGAAGGAGGAGGAGGAGGAGATGGACCAGGCAGCGTCGGCGTGGAGGAGGAGGTGTCTGGCGGCGGCGGCGGAAAATTAGGCAGCCTGGCGGCTAGGGTTCAGGCGCCGGTGACTTAGAAAATTTTGGCACCCCGCACTCCCTATATATAGGAGTAGATCATCGCATGCGGCCGGCTTAACGGCCCGCATGCGAAAATAATCTTTCCATGCGGCCAGTAATTCCGGCCGCATGCGAAAATAATCTTTCCATGCGGCCGGTTTAACGGCCCACATGCGAAAATCATCTTTCGATGCGGCCGGCTTAACGGCCCGCATGAGAAAATAATTTTACATTTCTTCTACTCTATTTTTTTGAATTAGGTAAAGTAAAATTTCATCTAGTGACATTTCATCTAGTGACACAATAATTTTACATTTCTCACAAATTTTATTACACATAATTTTTTCAATATATTGGTATAACTAAAATTCCATATATGTTGCCAATAAATAAACTCATAACCATTAATTGCATGATTACTTAAATATTTAGTAAATTGTTTTTAAAAATGGATTAATATGATTATTTAAAGAAACTTTCGTATAAAAACTTGTAGCAAAAAAAATAACATTTAGCAGTTCGAAATGCGTGCGCGCGGAATACGATGGAGAGGAGCGGCCAAAAAGGTCTACCGAACACACTCTTAACATGATAATGAGTACAAAAGAAGTGCCACTTTAATTCATCCCGATAAATTTAGGACACCATGACAACTAAAGGTTACAAAAGAACTAGGGCTTAATTATCTTTGCAACACCATCTGATCGAATGTACGACATATTAGCTTCGTCGATGGTTCGCTCGACCTTCTTGATTCACATAGGAAGATCACTAAACAATGGTACATCGTCGAACTGGTTGTAATCAGCGGGGTCTTCGATGTTGTCGATGCCGATAATCTGTTGTTTTCCGTCCACGACTATATCCATCCGTTCATCCGAAGGGTCCTTCACATAAAAAACTTGAGCTACACGCTCTGCTAAAACCCAAGGATCATCCTTGTGGCCTGTCTTACTGTGATCGACTATCGTTAGCCCGTAGTCGTCCACGGAAACCCCTGTTGTGTCTTTCACCCATTGACGACCGATCCATCTATATATAAAGACAACAAAATTACAAACACAAATAATAAACCGCAGGTATTTTATAAAAACGTGTAAATACATATATATATATATATATATATATATCCATCAGAAAAATACAACAATACAAGTAACTAGTATGTACAAGTGTTTACATCCAAAATTTACACATCAAAACATATATTTTGAAGCTAGATTTTGTAAAAACTAGCTAAAACAAACCTTGTCAAAATTTTAAAAAAACTCTAATTTCCACCAACAAAATTTAATAAAAATGGAGCCAAATGAAGGAGGAGAGAGAGTTCTTCACCTTTCATATAAACTTTAAGTAAAGATTTCGAGTTGAAAACCTCCCCTCCTATTTGTTGCATGCATAGGAGAGAGAACACTTCGGTTTGAAATGGTGAAGTTCGGGCTTGCTGCAAGATATATGGGCCCATCATCGCATGCGGTCCGTTAAGACAGCCGCATGCGAAGATTCTTTAATGCATGCGGTTGCTTAAGATGACCGCATGTGAAAATAGGCCTATTATCGCATGCGGCTGTCTTAAGCAGCCGCATGCGATAATGAATCTTCGCATGCGGCTGATTAACATGCCCCCAGGGGGCGATTTTTGCAGGCGCGCCCACAGGTCGCCCGCATGGAATCTCAAGCCCCCCCGTACAGAAAAATGCTTTCTGTAGTAGTGTGATTGAGAAAAGATTTTGGGTGGTCCAAAATAAAACAAAAGCAAAATAATCTAGTCCAAAGTGAAAAGCTGAGCTAAAGGATGATCCAAAGTGAAACTTTGGTAATAAAAAATGTAACAAAACGCAATTCACTCTTTTTTTATTAAGGTGAATTTTACCCTTCTTTTACTCACCTAGATGACTATAACTAACATAGAGGATTAATAGGAGTCTTAACCTATTGCTCACTGCGTACTAAATATAAGCACTTTTCTAGAGTTTTTCATGGGGATTAAAAAGAGAGGTAAAATTAAATGGGGGATGTTTGGGATTGATTGGGATGAAAAAGTATGTAGAGTAACTAGAGACAAAATTTAAATGATAAAAATATATGTATTTTAGGATAGAGTGAGTAGAAAGAAAGATTACATGATAATATATATACTCCTATCAATTATTAAATCAAAGCGTCATCCATTTGGGTGTGTCCATTAGATCTACGGCGCAGGGAACCTTTTTCGCTACAAGAGAATTTCTTCTCATTTTTTCATATATCTAAAAAAATTTTCAAAAAATTGACAAGATATATAACTTCACAAACATGGTTAAAAAAACATAACTGTCAATTGATGACTTTTTATGTGATATATATAAAACGAGCAAGGGGACTCCAAAAATTAAAAACCACCTCCTATGCCCGGCAAAGTCTTTTGGCACTAGCGCTATAGTAGTGCTACTATTTTTGCTACAATACACTCTAGCTCAGGGCATCCTCAATATTGTTTATCAAGTGGGTAGTAAGATGGAACCTACAAAACTAGGTTATAGTTATTTCTACCTCTCACAATGTATGGATAATAACATATGATACACATGTAGAGCAAGGGTTGAGTAGAAAAAAAAGAGGGTGAGAGAGGAAAGAGTTTAATATTTTTTTATACTTATTACCAGGTAATAGTGCTATTGTCTGCTATAGTTACTACTTTCTTTACTACCCACCTCCACAATGGTAAAGTAGTAGTAAGAGGTCTTACCATCCAATTTTCATAGCCCCTACATCTAGTGTCACTAGTATCGATATAGGAATACTTTTTTCTTTTACATGATGTTGACATTTTAGAACGAAGGGAGTAAGTATACCACGTCTGTATATTAGATTTGTAAGCATGGTACTTTTAGTGTCTTTTTCTCTGAGTACTAGTTGAATAATTTTGTGTTTGCTATTGCAGTGTACACTAAGTTGAAAAAAGAATTCAAAACAGTTTTGTAAGAAACTCATTTTATATCTATTATAAATACAATATAAGTAGTTATAAGATCTTTAACGAAACTAATTAAGGTAGGGAAAAAATTATCTTTTAGTCGTTTTAGTGGTCAAATTTTAAAATGTTTATATTCCCTTTTCAAGCATTAAATAAAAACGTATAGATCAATTTTTGTGCATTGGACTTAGTGTCTATAAATATTTATATTACGGTATAAATTTTAAATACTAGAAATATTTATATTTTAAAACGGAAGAAGTATATAAAAAATGTGTATCATTAATCCAACCTTTCATTACTTAAGTTGAACAGGCCCAAGTGATACTCATATACTCCCTTCGTTCTAAATTACAGGACACTTTTTTTTAAAGAATATTAAATTCGATAACTTTTAACTAATAATCATACTAATCATATTTACACTAAGTATTATGCATGTTATATCACTAGTATTTTTATGTGATACTAATTTCATATTCGTTGAGAATCTAATATAGAATAAATTAATGGTAAAAATATGTCACATGTAAAAAAATATAAGCCTTATAATTTGAGACGAAAATTTGAGACGAAAGGAGTATATCACTGTCAATGCCGTAAATATATCCGTAATATTACTCTCAGTACAGTTAGCGTATGGCCGTGAAAATTTTCGGCCGAGAACCCGGCAATTATATATACCCCTACCTTCAGCTTAGCAGCATGCAACCTCGCCGCTCAAGCATCGCTAACTCAGTTATAGCTGTCTAACAAGCAAACTAGCTTTCGCTGAGCTTTGTGTTGCTTTTGGTCTCCTAGCTAGGCTTGTGAAGCATGAGGCTCACGGTAGCAATCGTCTGTGCCATGGCGACCGCACTTCTCGCCGCCGCCCCGTCGTCGGCGGAGGCCGGCGACGGCGAGCTGAAGGTGGGTTACTACGACGACAAATGCCGTGGCGTCGAGGACATCGTCAGGTCGCACGTCATCAAGGCTGTCATGCAGAACCGCGGCATAGGTGCCTCCCTCGTCCGTCTCATCTTCCATGACTGCTTTGTCAGGGTATATTTTGTTATATATCACTCAAAGCTACTTTCTCTGTTTCATTGGGTTTTAAATAAATTTATGCATAGATTGATATATGTGTTATATATATATATAACACACACACACACACATATATATATATATATATATATATATGTGTCCAAATTGATATAAATGTTAGTAAATCTAGACGAATGATAAGGAGGGCAAAATGTCGGAACGGAGAGAATAGCTTTGAAGCATTTGGGATTAATGAGTACTTGCACAATTAATGCATGAAAAAAATGAATATTGCAGGGTTGCGATGGTTCCGTCCTCCTTGACGCGTCCGACGAGAACCCTCGTCCGGAGAAGGCGGCGCCGGTGAACATCGGGCTGGAAGGATTCAATGTCCTGGAGGAGATCAAGGCCGATCTCGAGAAGAGGTGCCCCGGCGTGGTCTCCTGCGCCGACATCCTCATCTTCGCCGCGCGCGACGCCGGCAGCGTCCTCAGCAACAGCCGCGTCCGCTTCGACGTCCCCGCGGGCCGGCTCGACGGCCTCGTCTCCTCCGCCGACGAGGCCCAGGCCGAGCTTCCGGAAGCCACCTTCACCATCCAGCAGCTCATCGACAACTTCGCACGCAAGAACTTCACCGTCGAGGAGCTCGTCGTCCTCTCCGGCGCGCACTCCGTCGGCGACGGCCACTGCTCCTCCTTCACCGCCCGCCTCTCCGCGCCGCCCGACCAGATCACCCGGGCCTACCGCAACCTGCTCAACTACAAGTGTTCCCGGGGCGGCACCGACCCCGTGGTGGTCAACAACGCCCGCGACGAGGACCGCGCCACCGTGGAGAGGTTCATGCCGGCGTTCGCCGGCAAGCTGCGGCCGGTCAGCGTCCTGGACAACACCTACTACCACAACAACCTCGACAAGGTGGTCAACTTCAACTCGGACTGGCAGCTGCTGACGCAGGACGAGGCGCGCGGCCACGTCCACGAGTACGCCGACAATGCCACCCTCTGGGACTCGGACTTCTCCGACTCGCTGCTCAAGCTCAGCAAGCTGCCCATGCCGGCGGGGAGCAAAGGGGAGATCAGGAAGAAGTGCGGCGCCATCAACCACCGCAAGAACTAATTCGGACACGACTTATGCACGGTTACGTACATGCATGCAGACGACATGGTCATAGCCATCTGTTTTCTCGTTACTCTATCCGTTCTAAAATATAGCTAGCAACCTTATACTCCATTAGACACCATCAAGTACGACTATTAATCTATCCAGATTCATGGTTCCTGCTTGTGTCTAATCGAGTACTAGATTTACTACAATTTAAAGCGAGAGTACTTGTTACTTGTTACTACAACGTTAGTGAATGTATGTACACAAAAAATCCCAGTCGACAATAAAAATATAAGTAACAAAAAATACAGTTTGACATGAATTATCTTAAAATAATCAGTGTATCTCAAAATAAGGAAGAAATAGGAAGAACATGAGAAAAATTAGGATAATCATTGTGGAAAAATAGGTGGCCGACCGGGCCGAGCTTGTTGTTGGGCCTTGCTGTGGCAGGTCTGCCCATGCACGACATGGCCAAATGGGCCGTGTGGAAGAAATATATGCATGCACATGATGAAACATGGTTGTGTGGAAGAAATAAGTCTTGACTGTTTGTTGACTTTTGGACGATCTTTTCTGCACCTATATGAGCAATGATACGTGCAGATCTATAGAGATACTAGTGCATAGCGTTTATTGGATGGTAATTAGTTGTCGTAAAAATAAAATGGAACTTATCAGTTCAGACGACCAAACAATATTTTTTTTACCCGTAACAACAATGACGAAGAGTCGATGGTCGGCAATGTAACACAATCAATGAGCAACAATCCGAAACACTCTCTCCGTTCAGAAAAAAATAATAAATCCTACTATAGGTGGACGAATAGGCTGGGCCACCTGTTCGCCTATCGCCAGTTTGTTGGCTCGAAGCAGGACTTCGACCACGATTAGCTCGATCACTCTCTCTTCGGTGCGCATGCATGCTGGTTTCTCGATCGTTCTGGCAGCGGATATACCCCTACGATGAACAAAAACCATGGGCGCACCGGCCAGCACCACACGCCAGCCGAGCGGAGCTCGACGCACAGCCAGTAAAGTACTATGCGCATCTGCTTCTGTGTTAGCCCAACGAAGCAAACACACCTTGGTGTTCACGGGCTGACAGCCCATCAGCACTTTCCCCCATGCTAGCGATAAAAAAGGCTTGTAAACGGACGGACACCATCTTTACTATTTTTATTTTTACTAACACAAGTGTACCCGTGCGTTGCGTTGTAACAGAAATAAAATATAAGAACTTAAAAAAAAAAGAGAGAGCATGGTTGAAGAGAGAGCAAGAGAGGAGAGGATTACGACGGAAAGATGTACAAAGATCATGGAGACATGGGTGACCTAACTGAAGCTCTACCAAATGTACCACTGGATCACTCCGTAATAACGAATATATTAGCCTCAAAACATGGGCTATTTCTGCCGCCCGTCAAATAAATACCTTTCCAAACCAACCAAATGTGTCTCTTGAAATATACTAAAGCCCTAGGAGGCTAAAATCAGGAAGAAACTAAAATACTTTTTTTAAAAAAAACTCAGCCAACTCACCCACAAACCAACCACGCGCCAAGGCGACAACACCACCAGACACCATTAAGGGGGAAACCTAGCCCCGAGCTGGCCGCTGTTATGCGAGACCGATTATCGTTAGGCCTATGGTAAAGCTACACTGCCCAACGCCGTCAAAGCCAAACCACTGAAAGAGTGCAAGGGCTCAAAAAAAATCATGTTATTGGATTGCAGAGGGAGAAGAAAAAGATCCGCTTGTCCCCTGTACAAGCCGCCAAAATGAAGCCAAGAGCGCTGCAACCTCCCAAACATCGTTGACCTAGCCAGCTGATCACCAAACGCGAGAGCTGTAGAGGAAGAGGATGAGAGAAAAGAAAATCTGCTCTTCCCACATGAACCTATGTGGCAAACAAAGAACTGATGAATGATAACAATGTAAAATCTGTACCACCTGCAAGTTAGCAAATACATGCATAAGAATTGTGCCTAGTAGGAAGCCTAGTTGTGTACTCTTGAGATGTTGTGTCTTAAAGAAATTATGGGCCTGTGACAAAAGAATTGAATTGTATGACTGATATAGTGATATTTGATACCATATAATGGAACCATGTAAAAACTGAACTCGTATGATGTGACTTAGCAATAACCATGAGGCATGATCAACCTAGAACTAACATTGTGTATTGCATATTCATAGTGGTTTCAACCAACGCCTTTTTAATCTAAACACGAGAGGTCATATGATGCTTATGGTTGTTAGATTGGAATCTGAATGCTAGCTAGCTCTGTTCGTGTAAACCAGAACAAGTCATCTACACCTCAAATCTCCATATGCACAAAGCAGCGAAACAAAAAAATCCTCTACACTAACACGACAAAAAAGAAGTACAGAATGTGTAAGAAATCTGAAATTATTTCTCCTCAAAGCCTAAGTTCTTAAATCAAGAACAAGCCAAAGAGGACAATCTGCACTGCACAGATCTTATAAAGTCTAAATCAAAAACTGACTTGAATGGTATCTTTAGATATTAGTTCAATGCACGACGAGCAGCTCCGATGGCGTTGCAACGATCAAACACGTCCAAGTGTAACACCACTTATGTGGTGTCTATCGGCAGTGGTAGCTGGAACATCACACTCTTGTCACGGCTAGCTTCTTCGGGAGTTGAGGAGGTCCCTAGTAAATGCGGCACACTGCCGACATCTTCCACGGTAGCCTGCGTGGATGGGGAGGCGAGGCCGCGAGAACGGGAGCAAATGTGTCGGAGATGCGGCCATCACCGTGGTCATAGAGCAAAGTCACACAGCCTACACAATTGCAAGTGAAATTGCATGCGTGCATGTCGGACAAGAAACCGGAGGTGAGTTCGGTGACGGCGGTAAACGCGAGTCACCTGACAGTCCGCACGTGTGTAACACCCCGGCCCAAGGCATAATAGAATTGATAGGATATTCATGCTAACAAGTTGCAACTTCTTTTCCGGAAGCTCATCTCCAAAGAACTCTAAAGTTAAGCGTGCTTGGCCTGGAGAAATCTAGGAATGGGTGACCGACCGGGAAGTCCTTTCCGGGTGCGCACGAGTGAGCACAAAGTGCGCAGAAAAGACTAGTGTTGGTTTGTGAGGGCAGTCTATGTCCTATTTAAGCTGCTAGGTGTAAGCGGGCCCGGCCTCGTGGAGGCGGGACGTTACAGTATGGTATCAGAGCCGACTCTCGCGGTTTCACGGGCGCGTGTGTCGCAGTTGCGCAGGCATGGTGCGCATGGCTGGTGTGGACCCGGTATGGTCACACAGCATGGCACATGCGCTGGCACTGGACACACGGACGTGGCCAAGAGAGGGAGTTCCTGGCTTAGGGTTGATCGACGAGGACGTCGATCTCTTAAGGGGGTGAGGATGTAACACCCTGGCCCAAGGCATAATAGGATTGATAGGATACTCATGCTAACAAGTTGTAACTTTTTTCCGGAAGCTCATCTCCAAAGAACTCTAAAGTTAAGCGTGCTTGGCCTGGAGAAATCTAGGGATGGGTGACCGACCGGGAAGTCCTTCCCGAGTGCGCACGAGTCAGGACAAAGTGCGCAGAAAAGACTGGTGTTGGTTTGTGAGGGCAGTCTATGTCCTATTTAAGCTGCTAGGTATAAGTGGGCCCGGCCTCGTGGAGGCGGGACGTTACAACGTGTCCTGCAGCAGCTGCACCGATGGCGGGATTGTGTGATGCTTCCTCTCGAGATGTACACGGGACGGATAAGAGGAGATCGAGATTGGTGATGGGTAAGAAACAGAAAATGCATTGTGCATATCATGGATGAAATCGATTAAGACTCAAACGCGTCACGCGGACTACGGGTGAAATCGATCAAGACTAGGGAGATGAACGACGACGAACGACAGAAATGTTACCAATGTTTTTAATAGGTAAAGAAGATATATTTTTTTAACTATAACTAGGAAGATAGCCGTGCATTCATGCGGGCATGCATTGTAGGCTGTGTTTGATACACTTATAAGAGCGAAATATAAACAGAAAACATTTGCTACACTTCAAAAGTATGATTTCTTCACATTTTTTTCATCAGTATTGCTTATTTGATTAATCCTCATAAACGTTTATTTATAGTTTTCTTCATCATCTTATTTTAGACTTATTTTTGTTTAGGAAACATGTCTACCTAATTAAGTGTAACATAAAAGTAAGGTGTTTTTCTTTTTTAATTGGATTATCGATATAGTTTGTCAATTTTTAGTAATGGATGGATTAGGTGGGACATGATGCGTAAATATGATTGGACAGCAAAATATAATTGGACAGTATTATTTTTGAAATGTGATGTATCATAATGCTTGAATAAGACACGTAGAGGAAGGTGGAGGGAATTTTTTTTATGTAAGATATATCTAAATGTTGGAAATAAAAGGTCCACCCATTAAGTGATAAGGGATGATGAGATGTTTTGCTTTTATTTCTTGGAATTTCTATGGTTCCTTCTAATATATTAGAGTGGCACATGGCGATCTAGGAGTATTTGTAAGGGTGCCACATGGTGGCTTTATACTAAAACGAACCATCATCTAAAGTCGATTAGATGGTACACAGAATATTGTTTAAAGCACTTACACAAAAGATCATTTAGTTTATATGGATTAATTGATCATATTTTTTTGAAAAAAGGGACAATTGCTCAGTTTACCTGTTTTGAAGCCTAAATACCATTCTAACCCTATTTTCAAGTTTACTCATTTGATGACAGGGTCAGACGGCAAGTCTAATTTTGAAAAGCAGGGCCTGTTGATGCAAAAAACACACACTGGCCTGGGAGATCTGCTTAGCTCCAGTGCAGGTCCAAATCTTGGTGAGATGCGGGCGTGCCAGTCAGTTTGATCCTGCAACTGACAAGATATACAAACGACAGATCAAAGAACCGATCGGCCAACATAGCCGATGTAGTAATTCCAGCCGATCCTGATAACAGCCGATAGCGATAGGGTTTTGAGCTATCGGCTATGTGTTCAATGTAGATTCTGACACTTGACAAAGAGACAATCGGTTGATGATAATATGTATTAGATCGGCAATGACTTGATAAAGTGAAACGAAAGTTAGATGTACTTGATCGGCTGTAGATATCAATGATACATAATCTAAATCTCAAAATATATTTAAACCAAGTGATTGGGATAGATCGGATAGGGCGCCGAGACAGTATAAATCACTTATGTCTAAAAACACCTCAAGAGAGAGATTATATATATTCATAGCATAGCCGATGAAGTGAATCTAACATAGATCCAATGCCATAAAATCCACAAGATTAGATTAAATAGTAAAACCTTTATTGTCATCGGCTAAATTCAACTTATATGCAATCCTTATAAGCCGATGCAACGTCCAGATAACTCATCGGCTGAAACCCCGATGAAACCCTTATCGGCAATCAAAAAGCAGGCTAGAGATTCATGATTCTAAGCACGACTTAGTAGGTCAAACTCAACTGATGCAGCACTAAGTATGTAAAGAAACACGGTATCTAGATGATCAAGCCCTTGACAGATTTTCAGGGTGGTAGATGCCTAAGCTAATCTAATCTAGCAAGACGATTTAGCCGATACCGGCAGAAACCCTAAAACGAGAAGCAGCCGATAAAACTAAATCGAGATGCTAATACTAGATTAACAGAAGACATATGATAAATAGTCAGGCAAATATATTATCCAATCCAGAGCAATCCAAGAGGTCGAATGTACTGATGCAGCCTTGAACGACGCCGACGTAGATGATACAATTGCCTGAACCGACGGAACATTGGACTTACCCCTTCGCCGGAGATCGACAGCCGATGCAGCCCCGCGTCAGGTGCCAAATTCCGCCGGTTGATAAATAAACCGTAACAGAGTAAAAGGTGGCGATGCGCCGAATTGTATTGATCGAGAGTTGATATCTTACAATAACCCCGGGTGTACATATTTATACCCATGGGGAGATACTAGTCCTTGTAGGACAAGAAAGAAACTTTCCTAAAGATAAAAGAAAAACATAAAGTCCTTAAGGGACACTAAACACACTTTCCTAAAGATAAAAGAAAACTAACAAATATCCTAATTAATAGATACAATTGCCTTCTTCGGACTCAATCCGTACGTGGCAATCCTCATGAAGCACACCAACCGAACCCGACAATGATCCTGCCATCTCCTCATCGGAATCGGCTACATCGGCTATCCTTGTCCGATTCTGTTTCAGCCGATGCACACCGTAGCCGATTTGGCCTGCAGCCGATTCATACTCTTTGCTGTAATCGCTTATCTCCTCCAATCGGCTTCGGCTTTAACTCTGAATCCAATGCATGATTTACCAAATTTCGTCGTTAACAGGGCCAAATGAGCAAACTTGAAAAATTGAGATCAGCTTGGTAGTTAGATTTTAGAACAAAGTCAAATGAGTAATATACCCTTTTAAAAAATCTGAAGTAATTGGATTGTTTTCTATAACTAAGTCACCAGATTTTTTATACAATAACAACTCTTTATCATCGTATTTGAGATAGTTCTTTTTTCCTATATAGTGTTTATCTAGTTCAGCTATGCCTATTTGCAAAACCATATATAATGATGCAACATGTGTTTGTTCAATTGTTTCATATTTTTTATGGAAATTCGGATTACATGTGAAAGGGCAAGGGTTTGTTTGTCCCTCCAAATTATTTTTTATGTAGTGGCTAGATTATTCATATTTCAACTATTTTTTTCTTATGTATCGAACGTCTAATTTAGTTACGCATGCTTGCAAAACAATATATGATAGTGCAATGTGTGTTGCTGAATTATTTTATAGTTTTTAATAGCAAGTCTGATAGCACGTAAAATGGCATGGGTGTTGTCCATCAATAAAATCATTGATTGAAACATGAATTTATAATTTTTGTTTGGATACTATTGATTTAATATAGCTATTCACGTTTGTATATTGATGTATAATGACAAAATATATGTTGACAACTGCTTTTATAGTATGCCATTGCTATTTGGATGCATGCAAAGTGAGTCGAGTGTGCCTAGTTTTCATTTTTTATAGTGTTAATTTCAGTTTGGGCCACCTTTTATTACTGATGTTTCGTTTTGGACCACCCTTTAACCAATGTTTTCACTTTAGACATGGTATTTTTACCTTTGTGTCACTTTAGACCATCCTCAACTATTTTATTCATCTACATCCAACTTATTATATGACGAGAAAATGGTCTTACATATAACTGTGAGAGTTCATTGACGAAAAGGAGCCGACGTACTTAAGATTGTTCATATACTTGAGAAGAGAGTCGGGTGATCCAAAGTGAAACAAAAATAAAGATACCCCGTCCAAAGTGAAAACATTAGTTAAAAGGTGATCCGAAGCAAAACATCGGTAATAAAAGGTGGCCCAAAGTAAAATTTACTCTTTTTTATATGTACAAAGCAAAATATAGGCACGTGGATCTTAAATTGTTGGTTTAAATATAAAAAGAGCAACAATTGAATTAGAAATCATATGTGTGGCTTAAAATTGTGGTCTTTTCAACATATATAATTATTATATGTTTATAGCTGAAAATAGAGAGGAAGAGACTGGAAAGAAATGAATAGGAATGAATAGCATAAAGTGAAAATAGGGAGGAGTGATGGGAAGGGATGAGCAGTATTGTTTTTTTGGGCAAAGTTCAATTATTTTTTTAATCTTTAAGACATGATGTGGTGGCTTAAGATTTCGTGAAAGAGATCTAATGGTTAAAAATAATAGATCCATCGATTTAAGTGAAAATCGATAGTTAGATATTTTATTTTTTTCTTTGAATTTCTTTTTTTTCTAACTTTAAAATGTGAAGTGTGGTGACATAATCAATCTAATTCAAGATGACATAATAGATATTTTTATTTTTTTAATGTTTCATTATTATTTGGTTTGTCATGTAGAAGACTAACGGTCAGCGTTCGAAGTTTGTAGAGTTTGTTTTCTTGGAGAGTGGGTTCACTAGTTTGAATTATCTTTATCTTTAAATATAATAATGGTTAAAATAATGGATTCAACAATTTGAATAAATACCGATGATTAGATATTTTATTTTGTCTTGAAAATATTTTTTCTATATTAACATTATTAGTTACCCTAGATAAAAATTGTTAGCTATTAAATAAAACAAGAAGGTGAGAAAGAGGATTGGAGGAGGGAGGAAGCGTACGTAGTATGTACGTACGTACGTACGTACATCCGGCCTTGCCGGTGGGGGAGAGGAGAGGATGGGCCTGTGAGAGAGAGGAGAGGGAAGTAGGTCGTGTGGTCTTTTTTTCTATAAAGATAAATTTAATAATTGAAAATAGTGGGTCCATTTAATTTGTTAGAGTGTCACATGACTGTTTAGGAGCATTTATAAGAATACCATGTGACGACTTATGAGCTTTTGTAGAAAGTTTAATGGACTTTTAGTATATAATAGATAGATAAATTGAATCAAATCCTGGATACGAAAATAAAATCAAATATTATGAAATACAAAAATAGAATAGCATGAATCATAGCAAATACGGTAATGAATATTTATCAAAATATAAAAACCTCTCAAATGGAGCTTCTATTTTTTTCTAAATAATGAATATTTTAGCAACTAACAATATAACTTTATATCATCATTAAGGATAGCATCACAGTTCACAGATCACTTTGTCAATTCTAATTTTTCATCTTTCAAGACAAATAGTGCCTTTACTATATTTGTTTCTTGACCCCAAAAGAGATTGTGCCAGCCATCTTCGCAGCCTTCAAACGGAAAAATAGATCGGTGCGCGACGCCTTAACCTCAGATACATGGACCAGAGACCTAAACCTCCTCCGGATTACAGAGGCGGATCATCTGCGGCAATATGTCCAACTCTGGTCCCTAATCCAATGCATCAAACTCCAAATCGAGTAAAGGGACGAACAGGGTGTATTCAACTAAATCGGCACACAAACTGCAATTCATTGGGGCAGCGAGCACAATATTCAACCAGACAATCTAGAAATGTTGGACGCCACCTAAATACAAGTTCTTTTCCTGGCTCATAATCCAAAACATAGATTGGACGATGGACAGGCTCCAAAAGAGAGGCTGGACAAACAAACACCACTGCCCGCTGTGCTGAGTTTCGCCAGAATTGGCCCTACACCTCCTAGCCAATTGCAGACTGTCCAGAAGCAGAAGAATCTGGAGAGAGCTTCAAAGATCGACAAATATCGACCTCCATGTACATCAGTGGGGAAATTGCGCCAATGTGGAAGATTGGTTGTACAAACTGTCACACATACCACAAGTGCCAAGAAAGCTCTAAAATCGATGATTGTCCTTGTGGCCTAGGAGCTTTGGTGCGAACGAAATGCCAGAATTTTTAGGCACACATATTCCGTTCTGGCTACAATTATCGCCAAAATCAAAGAGGAGACACGGGCATGGACCAAGGCTGGAGCCATAAGAATCGCGGAGATCATCCCCTCGGAGATTAACCTTTTTTAGCATTTTTGCGGGTCTACCAGTTCTGATAGACTCTGTATATAATTTTGTGCTGCAATTTTACTCCTTCTCTATTACTACAAAAGTGGCAAAGCTTTTGCCTTTTCAAAAAAAAAAGACCCTTGCAACAAACTTTTTTCTAACTACGCTCATGATGACATATGAAGATATAATACCACAGTACCACTCACCATAGTCAAATTGCTGGAGCTAGTATGCCTATATTTCATTAGACTTCATTTATTTATAGTTGATAATGTAATGAACTTAACCAACTTAAATTTGATGCGTGTGTCATGCATCTGGATTATAATTTGTTCCAAATACATCGCTCTTAGGTAACAGCACTTGAAATAAAATAAAGATGCATGTTGTCAGATCGAAAAAAAAAACCAACATTCTTTATCAAATGCAGTACTTCGGTTGACATGCATATCTGGCCAATTATATATAGCTCCAGCCGAATTTAAAGTTCACCGCCACAACGCCAGGTATTGATGTCAACGCCTACACGTTTTATCAATTAGCTGTTTTGCTCCCCATGTTGTTAGACAACAAGAACTGGCAAACTATTCTCTTGATTGCTCTCCAAATATTCCTCAAATCTCTTATTTAATCAGTCTCCTTCAATTAAAACTAGCTCATTTATCAATGATCAATTTGCACATCCATTTGTACCTATAAATACATCGAATGACGAATGTTTCCTGTCACATCATCAAACATCAATTAATCCTTTCAGATAGCGAGCACTACACATATATTCTTTCAGTTTCAGGCGTTTCTTTGCTGTCTCTCCTCGTGAAGAACCTTGTCAGAATTCAGAGTTCAAAATGTTCGGCAAGGAGATGAAGCTTCTCATGGTAGCCTTCCAGGCTATGAGTCTCATCTTATCAACTGCAAGTCTGCAGTACAATTTCTACGGCTCGTCGTGCCCAAATGCCGAGCAGATGATCAGCAATGTCGTCTACGGCTTGATCGATGCCGACCCTTCCATGGCCCCGGCGCTGCTTCGTTTGCACTTCCATGATTGCTTTGTCATGGTAATGTAATTGCTAATCACACCAAGTTAATTTAGTTTTCTCAACTATGAATTTATCACAAGATTACTTCATGCAAAGTTTAGATATTGATGATTATTTTCCATTTTTTCTGTAAAAAAAAATGTAAACCATTCAGGGTTGTGATGCGTCCATCCTTCTTGATCCCACCAAGGCCAACGGCTCGCCGGAGAAGACAGCGATCCCGCTCCGCGGGTACGACGCCGTGAACAAGATCAAGGCGGCCGTGGAGGCCGTCTGCCCCGGCAAGGTCTCCTGCGCCGACATCCTCGCCTTCGCCGCCCGCGACTCGGTGGCCAAGGCCGGCGGCTTCGTCTACCCAGTCCCCTCCGGCCGCCGCGACGGCAATGTGTCCTCGGCGTTCTCCGTCTTCTCCAGCATCCCGTCGCCGTTCTTCGACGCGGAGGAGCTCGTCCAGAACTTCGCCGCCAAGGGGCTCACCGTCGACGACCTGGTGGCACTCTCGGGGGCGCACTCCATCGGCACCGCGCACTGCTCCGGGTTCAAGAACAGGCTGTACCCGACGGTGGACGCGTCGCTGGACGCGAGCTACGCGGAGGTGCTGAGGGCGGCGTGCCCGGACGGCGGCGCCGACGGCGTGGTGAACAACAGCCCCGTGTCGCCGGCGACTCTGGGCAACCAGTACTTCAAGAACGCGCTCGCCGGGCGGGTGCTGTTCACGTCGGACGCGGCGCTGCTGACCCGGAACGACACGGCGGAGAAGGTCCGGGAGAACGCCGGCGACCTGACCACGTGGATGGCGCGGTTCGCTGCGTCGATGGTGAAGATGGGCGGCATCGAGGTGCTCACCGGGGCGCAGGGGGAGGTCAGGAGGTTCTGCAACGTCACCAACAGCTGAAGGCTAAGCTACTGGTTCGATCGAGTGAAGAAACGTACGTGTGCCATTGGTGTGCATGCCGTTTTTGCTTAGTGGCAAGTTTGCACCTTGTGCTAATTAAACGTTTTTGTTCTACCCACCATTCATGTTGAAATTTTTGGTTGTACTTTGTTTTAATTTCTTCTGGTTGCCACCTTGTTCTATAAAAGAAAGAAAATAGACCACCTTCGTCCTTCACTCTCTGGTTATAGTGTATTGTGGTTGTATGGCTCATGTAAAAGGTTTGGGGCGTTTTGGTTGAAGCCAAAATTTATCCTGCCTATTATTTAGATACTTAAACAGAACTATTCAAAATGTTTGGATTAAAGCCCATACTTATCAAATTAATGCTGTCAATATTGCTCTATCAAAATATCGGTAGCTAGTGCCACGAAAACGTACAATAGTGAACTGGTGAAGGAGTCATGACTAGGATTCAAATTCTGATTCCTAAAAATATTAGGCATATGTGAGTGCGCTTTCAATTTGATTTTTAGTGAGACCAAAGATTTATCATTAGTCTTCGTTTTTATAGGAGTGTTAGAGAATGCATTCACGTGGAGTGTTAGAGGGTACATTCTAAGAAAATACCCTCTTGGCCCCATTCGTTTCTCATGAAATGGTAGAATGAAAATTTTCATCTTCGTAGCACGCTTTTCAAACTGCTAACAGTATGTTTCGTGCGAAAACTTTCTATATAAAAGTTACTTTAAAATATCAAATAAATTTATTTTTCAAGTTTGTAATAATTAAAACTCAATTAATTATACATTAATGTCATTTTTTTTACGTGAAACATTTAATCTTCATTTCCATCTTCATCTTCATGAAGTTAGAACTACACCTTAATATCTTTTATGTAATTAAGAAAATATTGAAGATGACATAGCTTGCCTAAGATTTAACACTAGTAATATTGACGTTAAACCAAAATGGCCTTTGATTGTCATCACTGTACTCGTCATACAGCAATATAATATGGTATGTAAGCCGCTAAGTAACTGCTACGGAATTTGTCGGAGGAAAACATGTCGAGTTTAATCCATGAGGCTTTGAACGAACGGACTAGCTGATGTAATAAATGGTCGGAGAAATTCTAATTTGACACCTTATGTGTCGAATATAGTAGTCATATTAGAAGTTGGACTTAAAGTTGAATACTCCACTTTGATGAATATACATCATCCAGAAATAGTAGAATCATCATGTCGATCCACCGGTCCTCCAGATTTGAATTATCTTCTTTGTAGCTGCACCACAAACCGTCTGACGAGTCTACGCTAGACCCACCGCGACCAAAAGCAATTGCTATCTCAGTAACCGCTTCCTCTTGGACTCCACCTGCAACAGTACACCCTCGCAGCTTGTAAAGATGTGACTCCACCTTCTCTCCAGTCATCACAGTCGTCTTATCCTTCATGATCTCCATAATCTTCCTATTCCGATTACCGCGGAATATTAACATTTTTCCTATTTCGATTACCACAAAATATTAACCCATCTTTATGCAAGGTTCCAAACGAAATCAGATTACTCTTTAACCCTGATACATGCCTAACTCCCTAAAGAACATGTTCGCCTTCATCTTTCATCTTGATTTTGACTTCACCTACTCCCATGGCCGGATAACTTGTGTCATCGCCTAAGTAGACAAAACTAAACTCACTAGACTTGTATGAAGAGAACCACTTCTTCCTTGGTGTCACATGAAACGACCTAGCCAAATTCAATATCCACGCTTCTGCATCCCTAGACTGTGTACTTGACATTGTGAGAAGATCACCACCATCGCTATCTGAGTCACTTGAAGAAGTCACCAAATTAGCCTTAGCTTTTCTCTTCAGTGTTGAACACTCCTTACTTATATGCCCTCACTCATCACATCTAAAGCACTACACCATCGTTTTCTTTTTGTTCTTATTTACCTTACATCTCGCATGCTCTTCTTTGACCAGCAAACCCTCCGCTTGAGATGTTTCACCCTCATTGTCCTTTCTCATCTGATCACGAGCCAGCAATGCAGAAGTGATATCTTTAGTTTTGATGGTCTCCTTGCCATACATCAAAGTAGTCACCATATGCTCATACGATTCAGGTAACGAACATAAAAGAACTATGGCCTGGTCCTCATTGTCAACTTCCACATCCATCTTTACAAGACCTGTGACTAGTTGATTGAAGACGTTCCTTCTTGCATCTTTAGCCCATACAACTTCTGCTTTAGATTCAGTTTATTGGTCAGAGTCTTGGACATAAACTGAGCTTTCAACTTTTCCCAAATTATTTTTGATGAGGTCTCCTCCATCACATGGTACATGACCTGATCTAAGAGACATAGCCTTATTGTCGCAGCCACCTGCAACTGCTTCTCCTCCCAATCATCATCCTCCATCTTGGCCGGTTTGACACCCTTCAAAACCTTTAAAATTTTGTGTTGAGCTAACAAATCTTTAACTCTGGTCTGCCACAAGCCAAAATTTATAGAGCCGTCAAACTTCACCAAATCAAATTTTGTACCTGTTGACACCATATTGTCAACCCGTGACCTGACTGGCCTGTCGCCACTAGAATACTCACTCTCCTGTTTAGTACCGTCTGTATTCGTCTTCACAATCTTATTTTGTGATCTGATCTCAGACATAAACCAGTGAACCGCTAAAAACCTTCAGATCTGTTCACAGGTCTTTCTCGTGGAGCATACTTAGACACCATCTCAAGCCTCTGCACCGATGAGCCCTTTGACTTGCCGAGTTGATCCTTCGTTTACTCCCCTTGCCTCATTGATCACCCCACAATATTTCTCGATCTCTACCAACTGGTTCTGTCTTTGTCCGTCATCTGTTGATTTCCTAAACTCCACCCTGACGATGCTTTTAAAGAGCACGCTCAACTGGAATAGAGTGATCAATCTCGATAAACACGGATAGGACAGCCGAGTCCGATGACCCGAGATTGATTTCCCTTCGGCCTCTCCCGGCAAGACACCATGACCATGTTGGACACACTCACGGGAATATCCTGGACTCCTCGATCTTTCTGTGTACTCATTTGCTTTGCCCAGTAGTCGTCCTTCGCACTGCTTTGATCATGTACTTTGCAAGTTGTCCAACGTGACTGCCTCAACTTTGATAGAATAACCCAACCTTGTTGTACATCCATGTTGGCAACTTTCCAATTAAGCATACATGTGTATAATGCATGCATGTCTTGCATGTCCCACATACATGTGCATGTTTTCTGTTTGTGGTCAATTTCCCATTAATGCACCATCGATTGTATGTTTTCTATCCCTTGCATGTAGCATGCACACCTGTGCCAAGCCTGCAACACACGCACAACCTATGCCTGCACACCTTGCTCAGATTGTGTGCGTGTGTAGAGTCTCCATACACAATGTTTGTGCCCTCGTACGCACAGCAGTCACAGCCCTCGTGTTCATCATCTATGACCCCGTCATCATCGGCCCTGCACGTCCGTCGCGCCATGCCACGCTCGTCGGCTTCGCCCTTCCGACACTCGCTTTCCTGCCGCCATGTGCGTCGGGCGCGCCGTCCATGGCGCTACCCCTCTTATCTCTCCAATCGCCTTCAGCCATGCCCGGCCTCGTCTTTCGGTCACGTTCTGCCATCGCTAGTCTGATTGCGAGTGAGGTCGTCGTCTCCGCAACATCCTCGTTGTCACCATCGATCTCATCGTCATGGCTGACGATCTCTCGTTGATGCATGATCCCAGCTCGTGTTTCCTCCTTCACATGTCTTCTTGATCCAATGCTGAAACTTTCAGCTCTGATATCACTTGTTCTAAAAGTTAGTCGATATAGCGGAACAACGACTAACCTTCTCGATCGCTTCAGTCATTAATCACCCAAGACATGCCAGATGATGACACAAGAACACATGATATTTGTTAACGAAGTTTAGCCGAAGCCTAATCCCTAGGGCCCTGATTATAGGCACTCCTCCCCAATCAATATAGTACCTAGCCGCTACGAGTCCATGGCTTTGCCGCCATCATCTCCATGCGTGTCTACGCTACATTGTAGTTGTCATCATTACATTGTAGTGCCCCTCTCTCTATTTAAGAGAGAGAGTATGTGACAGAGTCCGACTCTAATTCTATCCTACACCTATTCCAACTTCAAGTCCAACTCATAGTATGACTAGTGTGTTTGACACATATTCTAACATCAACTTTGAATCTTATTCATATCCCTCAATCATTAAAATAAGTATATCGACTCTTCCAACTATTAGAACCATGCAAAAATGACTCCCTCAATAGTATTGACGGTGGTTTTTCGCTTACATGACGTCCATGTGACAACTTAGTTATCAAAGAAATTAAAATATAAACATAAGCCCACATATAAGTGACTATCAATTAGCTCCTTTCTCCACCATTCCCCTCTCTCTACTATCTCTCCTATGGGGGGTGTCGTCGTCGCCCTGCTCCAGCTAGCTTGGTCCTCTACGACGTAGAGACGACGACGGATTGGCTACGATGGCGATGTGGGCGGCAACGATGGACTGGAACTCCCTGACGGCGGAGGATCTGGTGAAGGTGCTGCAGGAGCTGAACTGGTCGATGTCGCCGCGCCTTGTCTCCAAGTTCTTCTCCCACTTCAACACTGTGATTTGGTTCAAATCGGGTTAGAATAGGAGAGAGAAAGAGAGGGAAGAGAATGTGTGGGCCACTGACAGATAGGATATATAGTTTTTTTTTCTTTTGCTAATTATGATGTCACGTTAGAGCCATATTAGATGAAGAATAGGTCAGTGCGTCATGTAGAACAAAACCACCATCCACACCGTTTAGGAAGAGAAATTAAATTGGTTTTAGTAGTCTGATTTTATGGTTGAGATACAGATCTGACTAAGTCAAAATTGAGTTTTTCCTCAATGGTCAGGGTTTAACAACTATTTTTTCGATAGCGGGCAGTCATGGGTTGTGGCTCAGAACTTCATGTGCATAGCCCTTTTGGCGGTAGGTGTGTGGGCTCGACTATGGGTGAGCTAGTTTGTGGCACCGACTAACTACTAAGACAACCAGTTTATCGTTTATGCGACCCTATCTATCTATATATATATATAATATATATATATATATATATATATATATTATATATATATATATATATATATATATATATATATATATATATATATATATATATATATATATATATATATATATATATATATATATATATAATATATATATATATATATATATATATATTTCTGGCACCGTACTGGCCATCGCGTACGTTTGGCTAGTGAACAACGAGCTTGGATGGGGAGCTTCGCGCTAGCCGTTACACGATCGAAGTGTATCCAAAATTAGTCACTGGGGATGTGGAATTGCGATGCACAATCACGCATTCACGCATGCGTCAGTACCCCGTATCACCCGACCAGTATCAACGACGACAGGGACGACGAGGCCGACGCGAGGGACGACGGATGGGGAGGCGTGCGGACTCGCGATCTCGCATGTGGGCTCAGAGGCGCAACGACTGTCGCTGACACGGCGGCCGGCACACGCGCGCTTCTTCTAGTTACAGTTTTACAACGTGATACTACCACGATGACTCTGCGGCGAAAGGTTATTAACCACGTCGCTAAAGAGAGGTCGCGGCAACGGGTGGGAAAGCCATGTAATCAACGTGACGGCTTCAGTTTACCGAGGTATACGTGTACCTTCCAGGTCAACTCTGCTCCCCTCTCGATCGACACACTAATCACTGCACCCCGGCACGCACATCCACCATCGATCCACGTATATAAATCACCGTCACGCCACGCCTAGCTCGTGCTTTGCTGTGTAACCTTTCTTCTTAGCCTTCTATGCATCAGCACCGACGCATCGGTCAGTGCGATCAGAGATCGTCAAAGCAAGTACTAGCAGTGAAGATGATGTGCAGCGCAGCGCGCGGTGTTCGTCGTCACGGCTCGCCGGTGATCATAGCGTGGGCGATCGTGTTCTTCTCCGTTGCGTCGTCGTCGTCGTTGTCGGAGGCGCAGCTGCAGGTCGGGTACTACAACTCCACTTGCCCCAGGGCGGAGGACCTCGTCCGCAACGTCGTTCGCGCCGCCATCCTCCGCGACCCCGGCAATGGCCCCGGCCTCGTCCGCCTCTTCTTCCACGACTGTTTCGTCAGGGTCAGTAGCAAACATCAGCTAGCTATTTCTTTCGTCCAAAAAAAATTAGTACAATGAATTTAGACATGATGTCTTATTCTTAATTAGATTGAGTTTTTTTTTTGTAACGAAGGGACTACTAGTTAACTCGGTCAGGGCTGACTCTGTTGTGTGTGTGTAGGGGTGCGACGCGTCCGTGCTGCTGGACGCCGTCCCGGGCAGCAACGCCACGGTGGAGAAGATGTCGCAGGCGAACAACCCGAGCCTCCGTGGCTTCGCCGTCATCGACCGCGCGAAGCGCGTCCTGGAGCGGCGGTGCAGGGAGACCGTCTCCTGCGCCGACATCGTCGCGTTCGCGGCGCGCGACGCCTGCGGCATCATGGGCGGGATCGAGTTCGCCGTGCCGGCGGGGAGGCGTGACGGCGCCGTCTCCGTCATGTCCGACGTGCTGAACAACCTGCCGCCGCCGTTCTTCAACGCCACGCAGCTCGTCGCCAGCTTCGCCGCCAAGAACCTCACCGCCGACGACATGGTGGTTCTCTCCGGGGCACACTCCTTCGGCCGCTCCCACTGCTCGGCCTTCTCATTCCGCCTCTACCCGCAGGTCGCGCCCGACATGGACGCCGCCTACGGCGTGCAGCTCAGGGCGCGGTGCCCGGCGGCGGCGACGACGGGGAGGCGGGACAGGGTGGTGGACCTTGACCCGGCGACGGAGCTGGTGCTGGACAACCAGTACTACAGGAACATCCAGAGGGGGGAGGTGCTGTTCACGTCGGACGCCACGCTCGTCAGCCAGAACGACACGGCGGCGCTGGTCGACCTGTACGCGCGCAACCGGGCGCTGTGGGAGTCACGGTTCGCCGTCGCCATGGTCAAGATGGGCAACCTCGACGTGCTCACTGGAAGCCAAGGGGAGATCAGGAAATTTTGCAATAGAATAAACTAGCAGCTACTGTACTTCTTCTCCACGGATCGAGGAAGCTACCCGCTTCGCTGCTGCTGCTGCTGCGAAATGGATTTTACTGCTAGTAGTTGTTTGCTAACTTATTGAAGCCTCGTGTTTTTTTTATTATATCATTAAACAATATTCATTGTACGGCTTTCTAATGCTTGCTCATAAGGCTGAGTTCGGCCCTGCCGTGGGAAAATCTTCAGGGCACGTAAAACGGAGCGACTCATTAGCACATGATTAATTAAGTATTTGCTAAATTTTTTTTCGAAAATGGATCAATATGATTTTTTAAAGCAACTTTCGTATATAAACTTTTTGTAAAAAACACACTGTTTAACAGTTTGAAAAGCGTGCGAGCGAAAAACGAGGGGATTAGTTCCCAACCGCAGGAGCCGAACTCAGCCTAAGTCATGACATCCATTGTATAATTTATTACTATCTCCATTTCTCCATTTCATATTATAAGATGATTCGACTTTTTTTAAAATTAAACTTTCTTTAACTTTGACTAAGCTTATAGAAAATTACAGTGATATTTTCAACACAAAACAAATATAGTATTAAAATATATTTCATGTTAGATCTAATGAAACAAATTTAGTATTGTAGATGTTGCTACGTTTTTTTATAAATATAATCAAACTTAAAAAAGTTTGACAAAAAAAATCAAAATATCTCATAATATGAAACGAAGGTAGTAATTATTATTTACTGTGAAATTGGATGAATAGAGACATACATTCAAAAATGCTATACGCACTATACACATTGTAAATTAAGGGGCAAACTCATACAAATTTCTGGCATTGCAATTTGTTCTGTGATTGATGCCTCATCTTCATCTCCCGGGAGCTTGAGGTTGGGGTAGGGAAGATTGGAAGCGTTCCTCGGCTTAGAGGGATGGCTAGGCAACAATGGACCAGTGGCCGTGGCAGCATGACAGTGGCGCCGCCTCGCTCATGGAAGAGGAGGATAATGGGTCATTGTTGGCGACGAAAGAATCACATCATTGAAGTGGTTTTGAGGTAATTAGAGGTGACGACGTATGGAGGTGCCAGAGCCGAAGAAGATGGAGAAGTGATGAAAATAGGTTGCGAGAAGGGGCGGTGTGGTCCACGAGCCTTGCCAGCACCGGAGGCGATGCAAAGGAAGTTGCATGGGCATAACGGTGGAAGTTTAGCATGATGGGGAGAGAGAATGTGTTGAGTGACACACTGAAAGTTTCTATATATTTTATTTGGATGTAAATTTGTGTATATATGTGAGAAATTTACATTGTTATGGTCTGGATTTATCATAAACGATGATGTAGATTTTTCTCCTTATCAGCTGGCAACTTGTAGGTCTAGAAAGCGTAAGTTATAGCTCCTTCAAGGTTCGAAGGATAATTTTCTTTTCTCTGAAAAATCCAGTATTGGGGTGGTCATAAGGAGTAACACTAAACTCCCTATATGTTGTGGTTTAGTTGCAATACATAAAGCTTAGGTTCTGATACTTCGTTTTGCAAAACCCTACAGTTATAATATCCTACTATCTACGGATCTAACTGATTGTAAGTCAAACCCCAAACATGAATTTTGTAAAGTTTACTCTTACTAATAATATATAATAAGTAATGTATGTGGGGTTTGATTATGGACGTAAAGTTATATGTGGAATTTTTATGGTTCCATTATAGGCTATTTTAGAAGTACTGAGATAAACCATCTTCAATTCCCATGTATATGAAATATGATTCCACCTACTGGATTGAAATCATACCGTTAACAAGTTTAATAATATAGTCAACTATTAACTTAAAAATTGAAACATCATCTATAGCCAATCTAATAGCTCACTCGTACAATAGTTAGTTGTAGATATATACTGCATCATTAATACCTAATCCACCTATCTCTCTCACATAGTTTATTAAAGCTCATGCTATAGCTTGCTACAAATCTGTAGCCCGCTTTTTTTCTCTTTCCTCTCCTCTCTCCTTCACATAAACACAAATCTAATGTGACAACTAGTACAGCCTGTTTATGTCATCTTATTGTACTCGCTCTTAGAAAAGTACACTTGAGAGTGCAGTGGTGTATGCATGCGTCTTAAATGTACTCGGTCCCTAAAGACCTCATTTCGAGCTATGTATATCTAGCCACAAATAGATGGAGCTCAAGGTGAAAAAAAAATGTCACAAATAAGCCTCTTCGACTGTTTGAAATCTTAACGTATTAAGGGAGACCAGCTCGCAACGTTAGAATTCTTCCAATCATGTGCCATGATGTGGCTTGGCGTAATCTCCTAGATTTCGTGGTTTAGTTTACCATGAACGCGTATTAAGTAGTTTTCCTTTTGAAAAACGTGATGGCGAATTCTAATGAGTTGTGATTGTGTTTGTAGTGGAAGGTTCGATCACTGAATAAAATAAAGGGAAATGAAGTTCAGTGCATGCATTGGGGTTTGTGGATGTTATCACTCTTTATAGGAAAAAATAAAGCAAAAGATGAAATGGTGTCACACCCCAATTTTCGATCGGGATTAAAAATTACCTAATAATACATTTTCCAGAAATTTAATAAAAATCAAAAGCAATTTAAACAAGTGAAATTAGCAAGGAAATCAAAAAATTCCTTTAAAAATCATGGCCGGAAATATTTTTGTAATATTCTCTGTGCCTTAAAATACTCTCCAAAATTTTTCGTGAATTTTTGGAGTTAAAGAAATAATTTTAAAGTCACAAAGTTCATTTAACTCATTAAATTAAAGGAAAAACAAATTAAAAAGGGGCTCTTTTGTTTTGGGCCGTTTTCGGCCCAAAACCCTCCCCCTCTTCCGCGGCCCACGCTGTCGCCCCCCTCTCTCCCTCCCGCGCGGCCCACGGGCCCCGTCCCTTCCTCCCCTCTCTTTCGGCCCAGGGCGGCCCAAGCCGCCCGCCTCCGCATCCCTCCTCCTCTCGGGCCGGCCCGAGGCCGTGGCCCAAGGCCCCCCGAGAGCCGCTGCCGCCTCCCCGCGCCACGCGCCCGCTGACAGGTGGGGCCCGCGGCTGAGTCGTCCCCGACTCGCCCGGCCGCCGCCGCGCCCGCTCCGCCGCTTTTCCCGGCGGGATTCCCGCCGCGCCGCCCTTTTATTACCCCCCGAGGCCGCCGCCCCTCGTGTTTCCCCGCGCCGCCGCCGCCCCAACCCTAACCCTAACGCCGCTCCGCCGCCGCCGTTTTCCGCCGCCGTCTTCGCCGCCGGTAAGCACCGCCGCCTTTTCCTTCTCCCCTCTCCCGGCCGCGCCGCCCGCTGCCGTGCGCGCCTCCCGCGCCGCCATCGCCCGTGCACTCCCGCACCGCCCCGCTGCCGCTCGTGCGCCGCCTCCCGCGCGCCGCCGCGCCGCCGCCTCCCGCGCCGAAACCCTAGCGCCGCCGCGCGCCATGGCCGGCTCGGCCGAGCCCGAGCCCGCCGCTCGGCCGCCCGCACGCCTCAGCCGTCGGATCGGCCACTCGGGCCGATCCCGGCCGCCCGCTCCCGCCCCGCGTGGCCGCCACGTGGGCGCCGCGTGGCTGCCGCGTCGGCGCCACGTGTACGCCACGTGGAGCGCAGCCGCCGCCGCCGCGGCTAACGTCAGCAGTGACGTCAGCCCGTTAATTCTCCCTCGTAAAAGTCCAATCTTGGTCCCTCGTCTCTTTGGGCCGTCAGCCCGTTAATCCTCTCTCGCAAAAGTCCACTTCACGTCCCTCCCAGCCCTTTCTCCTCTATTGGGCCGTCGGCCTATTATCCCTTCTCCACACAAAAGTCTACTTTTTGTCCCTCGGCCCTTTTGACTTTTTTCCGAGAAAATCCAGCTCATCTCCTCAAGTCCAGTTTACCTCCCTCTCGGCCTAATTTTCCCCTTTCCCCTGCAAAGTCCATTCCACCTCCTTTTTCTCTCCTGTTCGCCGACACTTGTGTCGCCGACACGTGGGCCCCCTTTGTTTACTCCGGTCCACACCCAGACCACGTGGCCGCCCGCGGCTTCGCCACGTTGGCGTCCACGTCGGCGCTACCTTCTCCCTTTCGTCCGCAGTGGCCGCCACGTCGGTGCCACGTGGTGCTTTTCCACCGTGGACTGTCCGCCCTTGACCCGTTGACACTTGGGACCCACCGTTCCGGCGCCGATTCCCTTTGATGATGTCAGCGTAGTCCTTTCCTTTGCAAAATTAATTAATAATTGCGCAATAAATCAATTTAATTTCCAGAAATTCATTTAAATGGCTCAAAACTTCTAAAATTCATATCTAATTCATACGAACTCCAAATTGAGCCATTCAACTTGCAAAATTCATCTAAAATTGAGCTCTACATGTTTGTTTACTTTTTATGTACTGTTTACTTGGTTTTTATTAGAGTTTTTCCTCGTTTTGCGTGCCAGCGTGTAGATTCCGTCGTTTCGGGAGTTTGCGCTCGCGAGGAAAGAGTCCGGAAGATTGTTTGAAGAAGCAAGGCAAGTCACACATTCCCCCTTGAGCATGTTGTACCTATTTTACAAATGTTTTCCATTTGCAATAAAGTGCATGTTTTGCTAATTACATGGAATAGGGTTTACCTATCCGTTCGCTTGTGCCATGTTTACTTGTTAACCGTCCTTTGTTAACCTTGGGTGATAATCTGACTAGCGTAAGTCACTTATGTTGACTTTGCTAGAATTATATATGCTTAGCCATGCTTAATTACCACTAGCTCATTTAATGGGATAATTACACTGTTTACAATTAGCTTCTAACGAGCGGTTCGCTCGGGACACCCGACCAGGTTTTATTGGTCGTAATTATCCAACTAAAATATGACTTAATGGTGGGCTGTGGGAGCATGGTTTTGCTGGTCGCACTCATGGCAATTAAGGACCGGTTCATGGGAAACCCTGGAAGAATAACAGTGCTTACCACAAGCAAGAATGGGCAACTGCTGGACTTGTAGTGTAACTTTCCTCTAGCTGACGTACACTGGTTAGGGTGAGCGTGATGGAGTTTGGATGGGCCCTGCGACAGTCTATGCGGCTACCGGATTCACCAAGGCACGAGGGGGGGCTGCCCACTGCCTTTTGAGGGGTGGGGGCGAAACCCGAGGTGGTACGATTGGTTAGAGGGGGTTATGCGAAAGGTCTTGTCACGATTTCCTCCTTTGCAGTATCGTGGTGATACTTCGGGGCATGGTTACATGTGTGGAATCGTGTCTTGTGGGTACAGTTGCACACCTCTGATCAGAGTAAAACTATTCGAATAGCCGTGCCCGCGGTTATGGGCAATCGACCAGATTCACCGTGATTAGTCCCACATGTTTAATTATTTTGACTTAATGAACTGGTGTAGTTCAGGTGGAATAGTTGGGCCTGTTCAACGTGGTTGTAGCGTTGTTCAGTGGAGATTTAATATTGCTTTAATTAAACAACTGTTTTACTGTTTTAAAATGTAAAGGTTTTCAACCGTTTTTCTGCAAATAGCCATAAGCCTCCCTTTGTCTCCCCTGTGCACGTTTGCATCGTTGGTGTGGCTTGTTGAGTATGGTGGTTGTACTCAATCTTGCTATTTTTCCCCTTTTTCAGAAGTGTAGTGTTTCTGAACCGAAGATGAAGTTAGAGGACCAAGGCTCAGACCCCAGTTGAGTCTGCCTGTGGAGTGGAGCTGAAGCCCCGCAAGGATCGTCTCTTTCCGTTGCTGTTTTTTTTTGTGTGAGGACTAAGTGCCTCTGTTGTAAATATTTATCGCTTTATTTACGTTTGGATCTGTTTATTGATTTGTCGTTTTGTGTACCCTGATTGATGCCTGGACAGGGACTTAATACACAAAATGGTCTGGAAATTTGGGAAAATTTTCGGGCGTGACAAATGGCCTCATAAAAATTCAGTCGGAAACGAAAGGACCATATGAGCCATGTGTGTGTCGTAGACAGGACGAAATTAGTACTTGCTCCGGTTCCTTAATTCGATCTTCACGTTTTGAACAAGATTAAGATTAGAGATGTGCTTCTATGCTCCTAAAAAAAAAAGCTGCGCGAAAATTAAAGCATATCAGTGGCTGAGATTAAAAGAGCGATTAACACTTAATCCTCATTAGAGAGGGGTATTTTCGTCCATAGAATTTGGAGCCCATGTCCAGCCCAGTCCAACTCTGAAGCGATCCCCACCACGACGCCGATTCCTCCTCGGGCAGCGCCGCTCCTCAACCGCGCGCACCGCCCGCGCTTCCTCTCCTCGCCGTGCCGCCTCCATTCCCTCTTCCTCTCCTCGCCTCGCCGCCGCTGCTCCGCCCTCTTCTTCTCCTCGCAACGCCGCTTCCCCGCCCCGGCGCCCCACGGTGAGCAGCGGCGCCCGGCTCCCTCCCCTCGCCGCGCCGTCTCTACGCCACAGCGCCCTCGCCCCTCTGTCATCTCCCCCCGTCTTGTCGCGCCGCTGCCCAGTCCGAGCACCGCCGCCTCGCTCCATCTGGTCCGGTCAGCCCCGCCCCCGACGACCGCCCGGCCATCACCGCCATGCTCAACAAGATCCGCCTCGAGCGTGAGGAGCTGAGGAGTACGGCAACGTAGACGTCGAGCACGAAGCCGTGCCGGCAGTAGTCAGGCGGCCCCAGCAACAACTGCAGCAGCAGCTTCTCCGGCACCATGATCTACCCCTCATCCAAGGCCAAGTCGTCATTCCAGCTTGTGCCTTTTGGCTTGTTTGATCTCTGCAATGGCAAGTTTGCTACAAGGTTGATGTGAATTCTGATGGTGGATTGGTGGTGAGCTGTGTAAATGAAGGGGGGGAGGCAGAATGGCATGCAGATGCTTGTTTATGAGTATATTCCCAACGGAAGCGTATGTATACATTTACATGGCGATTCTTCATGGTGTTCTCATAACATTGTTGCCATGTTAAATAAGAGCATCATAGGTGCTAATATCGCTTTTTGGCATCCTACAGGTAACAGCCATGCTCCAGGTGTAAGGCTAGAATTCAAGCAGAGATTTTTTACTCATGGAGCTGCTAAAGGTCAGTCTCTTCATGTACACCAGCTCTAAACTTTCGTTTTTTTAGCTAAAACAACCTGCTTTGAATGTACCAATTTATTACGGAATCCGGTGATCGAGTACAGTGAAAACTTCTGTTTTGCATGTCACAATGAGGGAATCATAAATTTTTCCATTCAAAGTGATGTATACAGTGCTGGTGTTTTTCATGTGGAGTTGCTTAGTGGTCAGAGGGCTCTGTCTGATCAAAACATCATTGGATGGGTAAATCCATCACCCATCCAATGATGTACTGTACCCAATTCCTCATTTGTTAGATGCTTTTCTGTTCTTGTAATAATCTGTCGACTATCGTAATATCTGTACTAAAGTTGCAGTTTTGATGATGTGCAGGTGTAGAATTTCCAAGAATCAAGTGGTATATCTGAAATTGCAGATAATAGAATATCTAGTGGCTATACCTCAGAAAGCATGAGAGAATTTCTGCTGTTGACATCGTGGTGCGTGAACCTGACGAGCGAGCATCGTCCACGGATGAGTTTGGTGAAGGCAGAGAAACCAAAATCGTGAGCAAGAGATGAGGTTGACCACAATCAAGGCAGAAAGCACACCAACTGTGACGCTAGGATGAAGGAGCTACTTTCCTCTTATCATATTTATAGAGTAGCAATTCCCTTTGCATTTATTTTTTTTCTCATTCCTTTTCCTTTTATTTTCTTTTGTCTTCATAGTGATTCAGCTGTAACTCAAGTGTACAACAAGTGTGAGGTTCCTATTATTCCTTTGTGTACAAGAAAAGAATGATATTCGTTTTTCTGTTACATATTTATAAGATTGGTGACTTGTGGCAAACTTGGCAAAAATTTTCAGAATTATACATGCAGCCTTGTTTTCTTTGGTCGGCAACAACACAACAGCACAATGGTCAAAACAGCAATATATGGAAAAAAAAAAGGAGCAAGAAGAGAAATGGACAAACAACAATCTATCTGCCATAGTTTAACTCTCTGATTCATGAAGCTCTACATGCTTCTCATTGAATTTGCAAATCCAGATGAAAATTAACTGAGCACAACAAAAATTAATCAAACTTGTACTGAATTTTCCCAATATTACATGAATACACACATCATATGATTGGGCAGGCAAATACTTGCTGCTTTTGCAGCTCAGATGAGCTAGAATACACAGGTCATATACCATAGTTTAACTTCCTAAGTTTTGTTTCCTTCTTACACGAATAATGAGTTGATAAGAAGTAAAGCAATTATGTGTCTGAACATGCAAATACATGCTACTTCTGCAGCTCAAATTAATTAGCATGTAGACCATGATGGCCTGAACTGATGTGAAAGAGCTTGAGATTGTTTTGCTCTTCACAACCAAAAAGTGGTTCTGCAGTCCTGATGCTCATCTTTCAGGTGCTTTGATCTGTAATGCCCTCAACACAAACTAGTATGTAAATGGGCAGGATCATCAACAGATAAAAAAAGTACATTAATTCAAAAAGGAGAACACAAAGAAATGCCTAAAAATGAAAATTGATGTCAATTTGATGTCTTCAATACTCAAATAATCAATGGTATATACAAAACCAAAAACTATTATTTGGCAATCAAAAATATTGTCAGTAGACTGTTGTGACTTGTGATTTGAATCCTGAAACATGGGAGGACATCTTGCCTATGTCAAAGATTAATTTGCCCGAAAGTGATAAATCTATTTGGATAAACAACAATCTATTCGCATATGTTAGTGATGTGCTGCCACTTGGTCCACTTCATTAATCTTATTATCTGCAGATTAAAGAGGCACCTGCTGCAACAATTCATCTCCCTCTGTAGCTGCAAGGCCCCATCAAATGCAGAGTGCACAATGATTTGCATTTGTTGTGCAGAGCTTTCAGTCAATATGCTGTCATTTCTGAACTACTCATGTGTTCTAATCAGTATATTGTCTGAACTCTGAAAAATGGGGAGCACATATTATCTTTTGAAAACTTAATTTGACCAAAGTGAAACCTTAGTTAGCAAAGGAAGGAAATAATGCAAGATTCCTTCTGTGATGCAGACTATCAAAACAATAACAAATGAAGCAGTAACAGGTAGATCCACCATAGTAGGAGCAAGAATATCGTAAGGTTAGATGACTAGATCCGGTAACCTCACTGCTTCCTGCATGTTCAAGCTGTGCTAAAATTTGCCTTGTGTGCTGCTAGTATGGCTGAACAAACTTGTTCAAACTCAGTTTGCTAAAACACCATGCATGCAGTGGAAATTCACATACGCAGGCAGGCAGCCAGACAGGCCAGGCCAAAACATAACACTAGGTTTCTACAGCCTTAAACTTTTAACCCTATGTTAAGAACTGCTAAAGCACTATCTACTATGCAAGTGGTGTAGAGGCATAATAGATGGAAAATAGAAAAATGCTAGGCAACACAAACTAATACTAGGAAAATAATAACTGTGATTAAAATAGTACTTAAACAGCCTTAAAAACTGTAAAACAGCAAACTTGCCCAAAACCGCCCAAAACCTTGGCAGTTGGGAAACATTCAGTCAATAACATGAGCTTACATCTTTGTTTAGTTCTAAATTTCAAGTAACAAGGATTCATTCGTTTAAGCACGAAAGAGATCAATGCTGATCAGCATAGATGCATAAAAATAACTCCTTCATTTTCTTGTTGTCAGCCTGGATGACTCTTGTGCTATAAAATATATCAGTTTAATTTAGTAGAAATGGGAGGGGGTAACCTCTCTAGTTAAAAAAAAAATCCAATTCCTGCAGCTGATAAAAAGCAGACACAAAAATTAGCTTCATGGGTGAAAAGGAGAAGAATATCCCGTGGCACACAAAATGGAGTAAGAAGTTGAGCCTTCAACAATAAAAGCTTCAGATACATGGCGCTGATAATTAAGAAGAAAAATTTCCAGATATTGAAAACAAACTCTAATACAACATTGGTGATAAATGTACTCTCCAGCCCCATGGTCAAAAACCAGGGATTGACCATTATCTCTGTTTATAAATTTTCCAAATATAAATCTTTGAAGATTTCTCTGAAATTTCAGACCTACTGCATGTCCTTCATGCCGTATTTATTTAGATAACAATATACTATTAAAAATTATAACCTGAACGTTCACTCAAATAAAAAAAGAGAATTATAACCTGAAAAAAAAGTTTTACAAATATATTTGTTAGAATGCGGACTTTAAGAATTAAAACAACATACAGTCCAAGAACTTGTTTCTCTATCTCGTTTGATACCAGAACAACTTCTTCTCGATTAATGAGATATACCTTGAACTGAATGAAGTATAAAGTAGGGGACAACCATTAGAAATGAAAAGCATTGCACGGTCACTCCAAGTATCCAATGCATCAGTATTCAGTGATCAATCCACATCGAAAGATTACCAATCAAATCATTATAGAGCAGCATAAGCATTTCAGAGCAAGAACGATAACTGTGAAGATAATTTCAATGTACACCACAAGCATGAAACTATACAGTGAAACAAAAAGAATATAGTGGGAACTGAAACTATACCTTCAGAAAATGTCTTCTGATGGAACAGGAAATTGTTTCAGATCAAACCTGTAGTCCAGATCAATTGTTAGGTCAATGCTCATACGACATCACACACAAGATGGGGCACATCATAAATAGCAAGTGTTAGCAATGCGTACCGCTAGGTTGCGATTAGGACGAGGAGGCTCGGCGGAGGAAGGGGGCCGTTCATATCCCAATCCCGTGCATCACTCCAGTTGTCAGTGGCGGCTCCGGCGCAGCGCCACAGGAAGGAGGTGGCTGTGGAGACTGCTGCGAGCCGGCGGCGAGCTGTGAGATGGACGAAGGGGGTGCGTCGGGCTACACGGCGCCGGGGCGGGGAAGCGGCGAGACGAGGGGAAGAAGAGGACGGAGAGGCAGCAAGCCGGGCGGCGCTGGGCTGAGTGGCACCGGGGCCAGGAAGCAGCGAGGCGAGGGGAAGAAGAGGGCGGAGTGCCGGGGCCGGGAAACAGTGAGGCAAGGGGAAGAACAGGACGGCGCTGCTTACCGTGGGGCGCCGGGGCGGCGAGGCAGCGTTGTGAGGGGAAGAAGAGGGCACAGCAGCGGCGGCGAGGCGAGGGGAGGAAGAGGGAGTGGAGGCGGCGTGGCAAGGAGAGGAAGCGCGGTTGAGGAGCGGCGCTAGCGGAGGAATCGGCGCCGCGGTCGTGGATGCGTTTCGGATGTGGTGGCGGTGGAGTTGGACTGGACTGGACAAGGGCTCCAAAATCTGTGGACGAAAATACCCCTCGCTAATGATGATTAAGTGTTAATCCCGCTTTTAATCTCAGCCACTGATGATCTTTGATTTTCGTGCAACTTTTTTTTTAGGAGCATAGAAACACATCTCTTAAGATTAAACTTTATACTTTTTGACTATCAATAACTTTTAAAATATTTAAAGTAAAGGCATTATACAATATATGTAGATTCGTCTTACATGGTACAAGAATAAAAGTAAAAATATATTTATTGATTGTATATATTATAATAAAAAAAATATTGACGGAGCGTGAAACTCCTCACCGGGAGACCGCGGGGCCCCCCCTTTGCCGGTTCGGCCGGGGGCGCTAAGTGAGGTTCTTCGCCCTCGATTCAAGGAATGTCAGCGAGAGAGGAAACGCACAAGACGCGGGCGACGTAGACAGGTTCGGGCCGCTGAGAAGCGTAACACCCTACTCCTGTGTTCTAGTGGATCTGAGGGTCTCCAACGATACAAAGGGAATTCTCTCCCTCCAACGATACAAAGGGAATTCTCTCCCTTCAACGTCCCTCCTCCCCTTCCTAGGCCTGGGCCTCCTTTTATCTGATCAGGGGTCACCACATGGGCCTCAAGTTGCCTAAGAAAAGAAACAATCTTTTTACAATCAGGGCTAGTCTACAGCCGGAAGTGACTTCTGACAAGCATGGTGCTCGCCTTCTGCCCCGCTCGCCAGCTCTCCCGCTGAACGCCCGTTTCAACCTTCATTCAATGGCCGGCGACTTCCTTGCCACGCCTGCGCTGAAATCTGGATTGGATCTGACCGGGACTGACATACCAACTCCAGGAGTTAGCACGCCGGCTCCGGCTAGGGACGAGAGCCAGGAGGCTCTCATCATTCCGACGGGACGGGGCGAGGCGTGCGATCGGCCGCCTGTCGCCACCTAACCCGCGATCTGACCGGTCTGTGACCGGTCACACACCGCGACCGATCACGGTCCGGATAAGCGTGCGCTGCGCCGCATTAAATGCGGCGTAGTGCGCTCGCCTGATCCGCTATAAATGCGGTTAGGTGAGCCCTGCCGTGCTCACCTAACCCGCACATGTGGCGCCAAAATCACAGGGGGTCGGGGCGCCCCAGCCCTCGGGGCCGAAACGGGAGCGGCCCGACCCCTTGGGGAGACAGATGAAGGGGTGGCCACGTCGCCCTCGGGCCCGACCCCCCCGAGGGGGTCGGGACACGCGGAGGACCGCGGCTACCCAGGTCTCTAGTCATGACACCCCCGGTCCCATGTCACCGACAAATATAGTCAAAGATATATTTTGGAGACTGTGTCATTGTTAAAACGTTAGGTATTATAATGGTTTATCCAAATTTCGACAAATAATTAAGCGTGAAAAGAGCAAGTCTACTTCAATTGTGGGCTTCCACAGTTACAATTATACAAGTGCATCAGCCGTTGTGTTATCAATTATAGATTCATAGTGCAGTGTTAAGTATACTGACTATGTTGTGACCCTCTTTTTTTTCAAGAACAATACAATGCAGCAGTTATTCTTCAGTTCAAACATCTGACTACAAATAAAATAACTGTCTTCAATAGGAAAACGATTCCAAAACCAGATTTTAACCCTATGAAAACTATAATATTTCCTAACAATCATGTTGAAGTTTATCTTTCAGCAAATTAGGAAATACCTCAGGTAACCTTTCGATGGCATCTGTCATATTCCATTTCTTCAACTCGTGAAATGCTCTTCACAGGTACTCGCCAGGGCTGTTTAGACTGAAGATGAAAAGGACATGGTCATCAGAAATTGGAGTCAATTAGATTCAGCAGTTAGCACTCAGATGACAGCAACAGGCTTCTGAGAAGAGTTGGACGGTTTGTAATTTGGATTGTGCAAGCGATTCTCAAGATAAGCATGTCAAAATAATGGGTAGCTTATAGATGGTGACTAGAGAAGATTAACGGAAAACAGGAACAGCATGTTAGAAATAAAAATAGACCCTCCATCCATAGAATGATGTCTCGTCAAATTGACTGATAAGAATTCGTTCACGTTCTAATGTTCATCCTATTTACTTCAGATGAGTACAAACATGAATAACAAATGCAACCGAAATCTCCGTGGGTAATCAAACCTTCAACAGATTTCAATATTAGTAGTACGTACAAAAGGAATCAGAATTATTAGCTTGAATGTATTCATGGTTGTTAGAAATATTGTATAAAAAAGTGAAAATTCTTGTCTTTTTGAATGACTTGTATCAATGTATGTTTGATCAGTGATCTATGAATTGGAGTTCATGATTCATCTAGGCGGAAACCACACAATTCATAATTCTAAAAAACCAACAGACAACGAAAAATTGACAGAACAAACTCTCATCACCACCCATTTTAAACAGCTATTTAGCACATTCATCAAACTAATACACTTAAAGCTGACATTCAGTGACCACATGTCCACATGAATAGTAATGGGCTAATGTGGTGGACATATTATCTATTGAGTGAATTACACCTTGGGCTAGATTTGTTACCTAACTTGCACATTGGACTAGGCCTTCTTTTGTGTTTTCACTTTAGACAAGGTTTTTCTTACAATTTGTTGCACTTTGGTCTGGGTTGGCCCTCATCACTGCCAGCCATCACCTGCCACCGGACATGCTTCTCTCGTCATCTCCCCTTTGCTGGAGCTCAAGCTCTGTTTCCACCTACACAAGCTATGCCTCAGCTCTGCTTGTGCAATCCCCTAGATCAAGGAGGGGCTGCAGGCCTGAGCTGAAGCCATAATGGTGGCTGCAAGGAGATGGCGTAGCAGAGATGCTGGAGGCAGTACTGTAGCAGTAGCTGGGGAAGCGGAAGAGTAGCAGAACTTAAGCTCGAAGCCTTGAACTCAGGCATTGATGGAGGCGCCAAACTTGAGTTCAAAGCCTTAAGCTCAGGTGTTAATGGAGGCGTTGGGACTTTGAGGCCTACGGCATTTCGTGGTGGGGACAGCACAAACAACAATGGGAAGGTGCCAAGGTGTGGTGAGGCTGGCGACCAGCAACAAGTTGGAGATTGCAGGGAGGTGAATGAGGCAGATGGATTCAAGGCGTCATGGAAGAAGCTGTAGACAAGTCTCAGTGATGCGTGGACTACTAGTCCGAACTGCAACTTTTGCTAAAAAATCTGGTACAATGTGAAAAGACTTGCTAAGGTCTGGTCTAATATGCAATACTGGTAATAAAACCTTGCCCAAAGTGCAATTTACTCTTATCTATTTGAAACATAAGTTGTGGTAGCGCATGTGGCCACATTGACAAAGTTTTTATATACAGATATCTAGATTCTAGAGTGTCATCGGACGCGCTGTTCCTGGTTTGGTGTTGCTGCTGCTTCTGTTGATATCGCCATGTGAAGGATTAGACCGTAACAACATCAATATTCCAAAGTAAACTAACTGAACATTTATTGGGTAGCTAAACAAACATAATGTTTGTCATAGTATACTAAGTGTCAGCAACAGATCATTCTCAAATCTCACTGATCCTGCTGGAAAAGGCACAATTTGTTCTCTTTGGATGGGTTTCCTCTACTAAGTTTTCTGCAAAACATGGATGTCTCCCTTTAAAAAGGATAACGACATGCTTTGTGGTGAATAACTTGTTGGCCAAGAAGTGTTCCACTTCCATGCTCAAAAACATGTTGTGAGTTGGGAAGATAAAACTGTGGTTGGGATAGCCTCTTCTAGGATAAAACATTACAAGAACAGATATTATAACTCCAGTTTTTTGGTTGTTACTTGCAGAGACTGTTCATTATCACTTATCAGATTGCAGTTTATTTTCATGTCAGTTGCACACACTGGTGCTGTTTGTGTGTGCCAATATCAGCGCATGGTTGAACTTTCCTGAAAGGTTCTTGCATGTAATTATGGTTAATGAAGTCCCTATCTTGAAAAAGAGGTCCATTCTGTCAAGGTCTCTACATTTGGTTAACCAGCACTATCTGCTATGGGCAACAAAAACACATATAATGATTTTATTTGTTTAAAAACACAGCTGGATATGGTTTGCATATCTAGTAATCATCTACAGAGAATACCAATTTTTTATAGGTCATTGTAATGGATATTTTGCACTGTAAGGTGTTCAGTGTCCTCATGAGAATCAGATAGCACAAACAAATATTTGGTTCAACTGTCTAAAGCATGACATGATGCAAACAAGTTTAGATAGTTCAATGAAAGGAAAGGTTCTGAGTGATAAGCTTGCAAAGAATATCCTCAAGTCTTGACGAACTGTGAAGGTTCCAAAACAAATGCGGCGATACCATTTCCAACCCCAGATTGAGTCAACTGACAAAAATAAAGCCATCATTTAAAGAACTAATCAAAAAGAAAATGAGTTAAGTCATAAATGAATAAAGGCAATCTTGCCATAAAACAGTATCAAAGGACACATCATCATAAAACCTACATTTCAGCATAATTTCAGAAACAGAGTTGTTGGATATCAACCCTTCATCTTATTTATTAGCAGAAAGTTGGTCAAATTAAGAATTGAATGAATCATCAATTTACCTTGGCCACTGCTCTTCAGATCATACTAACCATGGAAACACAACAGAAATCACATGCACAACTCACAAGGCCTCTCCTTCTGAATCCTCATCTTCAGCTGACCAATCAATATCTCCCTCCATCTCATCCTCAATACCTGTGCCAACTTTGGCATCCCCATAAGCCTCCTGCAGTCTCTGTTTCTCTAGCTCTTCCCGTTTCTTCCTCAATTCCTCCAAATACTCTCTGTGCCCCTCATCCATGATTGCCACAAATCTCTCCTTCAGCTCAATCATCGGATCCTTATCAACAAGCTCGCCATTCTCATCATATGCTTCCCTCAACATCGCCGTCTTGATCCCACCCTTCAATGACACATAGAATATCCCCGGATGTCTCGTGAACGCATTAGCAAACGCATTTGACAGCCTAAACTCATCACAGAACTTCCCTATAATTGGTACAGCCATCCTCCGCTCTACCGACAAAGATAAAACCTCATGTAAAACACCAATCAACCTCTTCTCTGCTTCAGGTGATGCCGGGTGAAGCCCAGACGTGTCCGCGTATGGCGATACATACGGCAACTCAAGCCAATCCCTCACCCACTCCCTCATCTCCTTCTTGAGGTAGAATCCCCTCGGCAATTTAACCGTAAAATTAGGCCTCGGCCGAATGCCAACCACATCGGCCTCCTTGTCAGCCCTCAATTCAATCACTGACTTCGCCAGCTGATCATCCCACAAAACCAGCTCAAGAAATGCGTTGCCGGACGCGTCGGGCCCCGGATCTCCAACAAGGCGGAAGAGGTGAGGGTACCTCGGGACCAGCGAGGTCAAGAAATCGTCGGGGAGGCCGAAATCGCGCTTGGCGGCGGCAATCTTGGCGACGGGGAGGGCGCGGGTGGAGGAGATCATGAGGAGCTTGGCGAGCCTGGAGGCGAGGAGCGGCGAGTGGAGCGCGTGGAGGCGTGAGGTGAACTCGAGGAAGGAGAGGAGGTGCGGGGAAGGGGACGCGACGGGGTTGGGAGGAGGGGAAACGGAGAGGAGGGTCGGGTAACGGCGTACGAAGGTCGGGACGAGCACCGGGAGGCGGATTCGTTGCCGGCGCTTGGAGAGGTAGCGGAGGAGGAGGCGGCGGCCCGGGGAGAGGAGCACCTCGCGGACGAGGCGGGAGGCGAGGCGGTAGTGGCGGTCACGGACGATGGCGGCGTCGAGGGCGGCGTCGCGGCGCCAGGGAACCTTGAGGGAGGAGATGCGGCGGACGGGGTAGAAGGATTGGAGGCGGTGGCCGCCGGCGGCGGCGGCGGCGGCCGGAAGAAGCATGCTGCCATATGCGGGAAGAAGAGACGCTCTTCACTAATACTACAGCGAAATACGCTTTACAATCTAATTAACGTAAAACGGGAATCCGTATTCCTAAGACATCACGAATATGGGCCGGAAAGTGGTTTAACTTTCCTGCCCGTCCTAGTAATGGGCCGGAAAAGTAGACCTCCCAAACGAGGTTATTGGGCTGGAAGTCCATGATGTTTTTGGCTGTCTACTGTTTGAGCTCTCCTTTTGAAAAGCAGGTATTTTCCAGAAATTTCATAGAAGTTAAGTTCTGTTCCCGTGGAATTTCCATGAAAATTCATCCCAAAGGAGCCAGAAATATGCCAGCACTTGAGTCATTGTGTTGTATACTTGCTTGTATTTTTGAACCAAAAATCTCATTCTTCTTACTACTACCAACTCGTTTCGTCCTAAAATATAATAATTTTTTAGCTATGGATAAAAGATAAATACATATCTAGATTCATAGTAAAAGTTGCTATATTTTAATACAATGATAGTATGTTTTCTTTTTTACCTAGCAAAAAAAATTGTGACATCAAAAGTAAATATAAACAGAACGCACTATCGAATTCACATATATCGTCGCGCGGTTAATCCCAAATGAATTAGTACAAAGGCTAAAGCAATAGCCAGGTAGCAGATTAGCTGATTGTACGGGAAGAAGAGGTGAAGAAATGGCGTGAACCAACCAACCTCCATCTCCATGGACCATGGACGCCTGCCTAACAGCTAAGATAGATGGATCATGAGGTTAACTTTGCATGCATGCACGGCTCACAATTTGGAGATTCCTTTCTATCTCCTCTCTCTCTCTCTCTCTGCGCTGATGGCTGATGTAACAAATGAACGAATAATGATTACGCGTATCAAGTTATAGGACGGGCGAGATCCATGGACGTATTTGCAGTTAGGGTGTGCTGCATGCATGCAGCCATCACACGGTGAACTATTAATCAAACGAAACCTGAAAATAATTTAACATGTTTTTTTTGTTCTAGTATGGATTTGCATGTATTTTTTTGTTCTAGTATGGATTTGCATGTATGTAGAGAGAGGCTCCCTAAGCAAGACACCACTCCCTCTTTCTTCGAATACTTGGCACCGGATACTATTTAACCTCAAACCATATATTTTTCGAAGAAAATTTATAAATACTTATACATCGTGATCTAACCGTCTAAAATTCATTGATGTTAAAAGTTAAAATTATGTTGGTCAGTAGCGACCAATTTGCCTTGGTTGTCACGCTATGCTTTTAGTTATCCCTGCTCTGAATGCAAAGGGGAGAAACCAGCATTGGAAGATTGGGGGTGTCGACTGCCAACTCGTGGCGTGGTCAAGTTTCAGCGAGACAACGATACCAATACATCGAGAGGCTTTCAGTGTACCAGAGCTATTTCATCGTAAAGAAATTACACGTGGCTTCTAATATCCATTAATTTCTAATAATACTTGGTAAAAAAATAACCAAATATGTCATTAAATTGAAGATCGAATGGACATGCTTTCAGTTTATGTGAGTAACTGTATCGGAAAAAAAATTGCGTGACATTAAATATTGCCATTAAATTGAAGATAAAGTAAAGTTTTGATATGCTATTTCTCTACTTCCATATATGTCACTAGACTATATATAAACATGATTTATAGAAAACCTTTTTGTCTGGACCTTAGTCTTGGAAGAAAAATCATCCGAACCATAACTATGATTTTGTTTTGGATCTCCATCGGTCGTCCTTGATGACAAATCACATACCATACGTTTGCATTGGTTACATTTTGTAATTATGAAGGTCAATAATGAGGGGCGGATCTAGAGTATACCAAGTGGGGCCCTTGGCCCCCTAGTCCATTTTACACCGAGCGGGGTCAAAAGCCCCTTGTCATATTTTATGTGTTAAGGTAACGGGCCAAATGCAACCTATCATGGTTGTATATCAACAGATCATCATGTCTAATATTCTTATTGAGATCAAATACGTATATTTATATGATTGCGTAGAAACGATTGTACATGGGCGGAGTCATGCGTTGGCTTTGTCACCCAGAGATATACACAGAATCATATGCGCACAATGCTTGAACTATTGACAAACTGTAAAGGCAAGGGTGAGATGCATGATCATCCCATCTACTATTACGATAAGCTAGAGTAGCTTCAAAAGTAAGAAAAAAATCAAACAAGAATATGATGATCCCCAGTAAATCCAGGGGTGAAGCTAACATTTGAAGATTAGGGTGCTTACTGCCAACTCGTGGCGTCATTATAAAGAAATTACACGTGTCTTCTAATATCCATTAAATTCTAATACACTATACTTGGTAAAAAAATATTCAAATATGCCATTAAATTGAAGATCTAATCAGGAGGCTTTCGGTTTATGTGAGTAACTGCATCGGAAAAAATATTGCGTGACATTTAATATTGCCATTAAATTGAAGATGCAATAAAGCTTTTATATACTATTAAATTGAAGGCTCAATAGAGGCTTTAGATATATATGAGTGCTTAAAAAATTCACCTAATTTATCATTGACTTGAAATCTGCCAATTGAGTTGAAAGAAGAAAAATGGATTGGCAGAAATCACCGCTATACGACCAAAATGCACTAAAGTTTTATGCCATGCATGTAGTCTCTTTTATTTTCTAATTAAACGAGGGAAATTGTGTTGGCCGATGGGGGTGCTAGTCCCACTCCAACGCCCTTTGAATACCTAGCCACCTAATCTAATAAAAACAGATTATACTATGTCCGTTTCATATTATAAGTCGTTTTAATTTTTTTAAAACTTTTTTAAGTTTAATCAAGTTTATAGAAAAATATAACAACATTTTAAACACAAAACAGACGTATTATAAAAATATATTAAATATTGGTTTCATCTAATTTGATGCTATAGACATTGCTAATTTTTTTATAAATTTGATCAAACTTAAAAAAATTGACTAGAAAGAAATCAAATCTACTAATAATATGAAACGGAGTTTAAGACCATTATTTGAGGGCACAATCGGATGAATTAAATAGTAGAAAAATGACTTAAAGCTAAAAAATTTATGAAGTGTACGTTTTTATATTAATTTGTCTCAGTTTGATTACTTTCACTAATCATTGGGTGGTTCCCTTCATGGTCATGCACCATGCATGCATGCCATCGCAAGCACATCCAGATATGCTTTTCTTCTGTTCCCTGCAGCTTGCCAAAGTTTTTGACTTGGCTTTTGGTCGGTGCGTTGTATCAGTCTACTCTTTTCCCTGTACGTGTTCATGCATGTCATCTTCTGCCATGCCACTCGATGCAATACATGTGGAGTGCTACTCTTTTTAATTACATGCCGAATTAATTAACCTGACCTACATGCATGGTCAGGTTAATATTAACATGAAGATTAACAAACTGATGAGTAACGTACTAACATGCCTGCGCATCGTTGACATGAACACGCCAGGTTGGACATATATATTCTCATGCGGTTTACTTAACAATGAACCTATATAGCTTCTCTCTACTGATATTTATACCCTTCCTACTCTTTATATTGGCTGAAATAAGAGAAAAAAGAGTTAAATACGGAGTATATATATACGATGTTCTGTTGCTGGTTGGTTGTTATCTGAACAAAAGAAAATATCTACATGCGGACTATTTCCTGCAGTCAAATTCAGTAAAAACTGCATCTAACCATCAACCAGAATGTAAAAGCTTAAAAACACTACAACACACACCCTTGTTCTTATCCTAATTCCTAATTAAGGTCCTAACCATTGATCAGATAACCAACTATGCCCACAGATCCTCTGCTGCCTCTCCCTCATGCAGGCTTCAGAAAAAGCTAGGCATCAGCTGGTGTACAAGTGTACATAGCAAACCAACAGAACAATGCATGCATGGATGCCTTTCTGAACCCTGCATGATCATGTACCACTAAAACTGTCAGTGTTGCTTGCTTTGGATGAGGTGGCTGCAGGTGGGGCCCTCCTGGGAGGAATCCCAGTAACAAACCACTCTTCTGATGAAAGGAGGCCAGCAGCATTTTGTGCAAGTGTCGCTTTCTCTCTGCCAATCCACAAGAAACCAACTGCTTTCTCCTACCCAATTTCACCCTTGCCCCTTTTATATACTCTTCCTCATTACCCATCACCTTCTCGATCTCCTCTCATCAGCTTGAGACCTCAAGGAGATCAGCCTAACCAACCAACCTATCTATTGCTCTAGTTGGTTCATCTCTGCTGCACTGCGAGCTCAGGTGATCTGAACTCTGAAGAAAAAGGTCTGGTTCATTCAATTGATGAACATTATAATCTCATCAGTGTGTGTCTAATTCTACTTTTTGAGTTTAAAGCATCGATTTTTTTCCTGTTCTTGCATGCTTGGTTTTGAGTTTGTTCTTTAATTTGGGCTTGAATTCTACGTTGATTAAGCAACAAGAGTTTCATGCTTTGGGTTCTTGATTTGTTGCAGGTGGTAGACTGCGAGGAAGATGTATCACCCACAGTGCGAGCTCCTGATGCCGCATGAGAGCTTGGAGTTGGACGTCGGTTCGCACCTCTCCGCCGCCGTGGCAGCCATGCCGGGGGAGCTCAACTTCCACCTCCTCCACTCCCTCGACGCGGCGATCGCCGCCTCCACCCAGCCCACCGTCGACTACTTCTTCGGCGGCGCCGAGCAACAGCCGCCGCCGCCGTCGGTGCAGTACGACCAGCTGGCGCCGCAACACCTCCAGACAGTGACCATGCTGCGCGACTACTACGGCGGCCACTACCCGCCGGCGGCGGCGGCGACCGAGGCGTACCTCCGCGGCGGGCCAAGGACGGCCGGGTCGTCGTCGCTCGTGTTCGGCCCGGCCGACGACGAGTCGGCCTACATGGTCGTCCCTTTCGAGAGCTCCCCAACGCCGCGCTCCGGCGCCGGCGGCGGCAGGAAGCGTAGCCGCGCCACCGCCGGCTTCCACGGCGGCGGGCCGGCCAACGGCGTCGAGAAGAAGGAGAAGCAGCGCCGCCAGCGGCTCACCGAGAAGTACAACGCCCTCATGCTACTCATCCCCAACCGCACCAAGGTACATAGATATATATCACATGCCCTAGCTACCATCATCTTCAATCCCTTCTTGCGTTCATCCATGGATCGATGATTTTTTTTATTCAGGAGGATAGGGCGACGGTGATATCGGACGCGATCGAGTACATCCAGGAGCTAGGGAGGACGGTGGAGGAGCTGACGATGCTGGTGGAGAAGAAGCGGCGGCGGAGGGAGATGCAGGGGGACGTGGTGGACGCGGCGCCGTCGGCGGCGATGGATCAGGCGGCGGAGAGCTCGGAGGGCGAGGTTGCGGCGCCGCGGCAGCAGATCCGGAGCACGTACATCCAGCGGCGGAGCAAGGAGACGTTCGTGGACGTGCGGATCGTGGAGGACGACGTGAACATCAAGCTCACCAAGCGCCGCCGCGACGGCTGCCTCGCCGCCGCGTCGCGGGCGCTGGACGACCTCCGCCTCGACCTCGTCCACCTCTCCGGCGGCAAGATCGGCGACTGCCACATCTACATGTTCAACACTAAGGTCACAACCAAACTCCATCTTGTGCTTTACTAAATCTCTCCGTTATCTATAAAACTAACCTATCTCATAATTAATCTAGAACAATTTATCGATCGAGTTGTCAAGATATGATTTATTGATTTGTTATTGTTTGATTTGGATGCGTGCAGATTCATCCGGGATCTCCAGTGTTTGCAAGTGCAGTGGCCAGCAGGCTGATTGAAGTGGTGGATGAGTACTAACTAACTCGAGCTAGCTAATTAGCCGACCGACCGATATGATGCAAGTTTCTATGTTGCTAGCTAGCTAGGGTTCTTGGATGCACGAGTACTGAGTAGTTCTTTAATTTCCCTTCAATTTTAGACTGTTTATTTTGGATTGGTAATAACGACTTATTAGCTTTTGGGAGATCTTTGGTATGTCATGGTTTGCATGTATTATTTTGCTCTACTTGGATAAATAATTGATGCTCTTCAGACGTTAATAACATGTAAATATTGAGTTAAGTATTTCTAGACTTCCAGTAATATATTATGCATGCATGGGGTGAGTAGGTTGCACTTGCAGTACAGTAGCTAGATCGGTGTAGATGTGGATGCATGAAATTGGGTTAGGTGAGTCCTTGTTCAGCTGTGAGTAGCTTTTCGTTATGATTTATTTGGGTGTTGTTTGTTTTCTTTCCTCTAAAGTTAAATTACTATGTTATCTTTAGTTATTAATTAATTCTAAAATTTAACTCATACTTGGATCTGTTAGTAGTTTAGAGTTAGGTTGGTACATATGTTAATATATCTGTTAGTAATAGCATAAATATATTTTTTACAAGTGCTTTTTCTTGTTAGGGCATCTCCCAATGGCTCTTCTCAATTAGTTCTGAATTAAACACACAACTGCATAATTTTCCTTGCAAATGGAAGTTGAACGAACTTGCAAGTTTGTCGATATGCATGCCATATGGATATTCGTTCAGTATACTGGGTGTTGGTTGTTCACTGCAGGCATGCAGTCGCAACACGTTCAATAGATGTGCTTTCTTTTCTTTTTCCCATGAAGCTGGCCTGCAAAAGTTTGCTTGACTTGGTCTTGGTCGGTACACTAGTACTGCTCTTCTGTTAGGCCGCTCGATACATGCATGTTTGCGTTTCGTTGTACACCAATCTCTGTTTAATTCAGATGAAGATTACTATATATTATATCTTGCGTGCAGTCGCATTACACTATTTTATTTTGCACAATAGCATAATTTGCTGACCACTAGGTGCATCTTCATCTTCAATTAGAAGTAGAACACAGCAAATACACAAATCGGCGATCTACGCGGCAGACACAAAAGTAATTAAAAACAGCGATTAACTCGGCTGGTAACGTCATTTGTGGTGGATTGAATCTGCTCACACGGATTAAGTCCTAAATTTAGCATGGACGGTGATATTTATGATTAGTTATTCTTTCAGTAATACAAAACATATCCGTCGATAGCGAGTCGTTCATGTTAACTTCATCAATTTCAATTTTAAGATATACCGATCCAGTCATTGAAGTGATTATAGATAGGATGTGCGTGTGTACCTTTGTAGAGAGGTGAGTGTTTATGTGTATATACGAGCGTCTGTAGTGCTTAAAAAATTGATCTTGAGATTTGCCAAATAGAGCCTAATCAACATCCTTGAAATACAATTTTAAAAAAAAGGTTTTGCCCTCAGAGAATTTTGTGCGATCTCTATAACTTAGTTAGATCAACCAATCAAATGTAAAAAAAAGAAAGAAAAACAGTGAATCCGGAATAGAATGGTGATTTAGACACAATTAGTACTGACCATACTTAACACTTTCATTAGTAATTCTAACATAATTTTCAATTTCTGTATATAATTCTATATAGATATAGCTCACTAGCCGATATTGGTTACTAGTCATTCTCACAGGCTGTAGTGTAGGCATTTTTTCAAGTTATTTATTTGCTTGGCATAAATTCCTTAGCAAAACACGGGATATGTATAATCTTAATAACATTTAGATATACATCATCAATAAAAACCATCCAGACTCGGCGTCGAGGATGTACACAACCAACAACGAAAAAGCAAAAGAAAGATTAAAAAAACCCTAGACATCATGTCCTGTGACATTTTACTCTATTACAATCATGAAGAAGACTAGAAATATAAGGTAACACTCCAGACCACCGCTTTCGAGAAGTAATGGCCATTTGTCTCTGTCGATGTCACTCTAGCCAACCTAAAATGGTTAGTGCTGGATTTTCCATCTGTGTTGTGGGATATATCTGAAATGCTTATTTAGAAAATTTTCCATGTGATAAAGGAAAACTGAAGACATTTTTGGTGGTAGTAATAGCCAGCTTAGCTTCTCGCGTACAATTGTTACTGGGCTGAATGGCCTGTGGGCTTTTTACATTCGAATACAGGAATAAGTCTATTTGTCTCCCTCTTTCTGTTGCTCATGATCAGAGAAAATTTCATGTATAGCACAAAGTTTTCACCACAAAATCTTTCACCCTTTCAAACATACCACAATGCTGGCGCACTCTTATCAAAATTACCACAAATTCAGACGGAAGTGGACGGATGATAGATCGGGCTACTTTTTCTAGACAAAAATTACCCCATACCACTCCTCATGGCCGGTCTGCTTCTCGGTGCGACCCCAACCCCGCCGGCGGGCCACCTCCCCTCGACGTGAAAGCCATAAGACAATACATAATGCTGGATATGAACAGAGCTTGAGAGCAAATTAAGAAGCAAACAAACAGAAGTTTTGTTTGGGGATGCTGTCACTTAGCTGCAGCCGCGAGGAGAGACCGCTTTGCTCGCAAGCAAACTGCACGACGAGTTCTTCCTGCTAAGCGGATCGACTAGCTGAGGCCTCAGGGAGCTCGTCGTCCGAACTCGCAGCGGTGGAGGAGGGAAGGCCTCCACGCGGTTGAGGCGGCGGTGGTGGCGGAGCAGTAAGGGCCCCACGCGGCCCGGACGCCGGCGGTGGCAGTGGACGCAACATTCTGGCGGAGTAGGGAAGGGCTCCCCGCAGCCCACACACCGGCGGCGGCCTCCGTGCCTAGACGAGACGCGGGACTGCCCATGCGGCGGGGTGAAGAATGCGCGCAGGGTCATTTTTGTCTTGTAAAATGGCGCCGTTTGTTCCCGTCTTGTTCCAGAGTAGTTGTGGCATTTCTGGGAGAGTGAAAAATATCGTGGTATTACCTGGTACACGAGCAAAGTTTGTGCTATAGAAAGCCCATTCTTGAAAGCCAGAAGTTAGCCCGATCTGGCTTGACGTGGCCAAATCCCTGAATCCTCCTCTGGTTTTCCATTCTGACCACCACAGGCACAGAGACAAAAGTGATATTTGAACGTGGAAATACTCTCTCAAGGACAAGATTTTCCAATCACTAGAAACTAATTATCGGTTTAGTGTAATCGGCGAGGAAACCTAATCCAAAGAGATAAGCATGATACACCAAGTCAGAACCGTGGCTTTATTTCTTTATTTTTTCTCTTGAAAACGCAGTATAAACACAAACATGTCTTCAAAAAATTAAAACGGTATATTTTGACATGAACAAAATAACTATGAACATCCATACTAAGGCTGTTTTTGGAACAGCTAACTGTAGTTGCAGCTATATGAGTGCTATGATGTTATGGCTGTGCAACCATAGCCCAATTGAACCGAACAATCTCTAAGTATAAACCTAAATTCGAAGATGTTGATGATTGATATAGTGCTACAACGTTATGGCTGTGCGATCATAGCCCAGCTGAACCAAATAATCTCTAAGTCTAAAATCTAAATTCGACAAAAACTAATTTTACCATCAATAATTTTATAACCAATTGAGCGTTCACTCGCTCATTTGTGCAACAAGAACAAGACTAAATCCTCAACATTTTGGTAGCGGTACGAACCAAGGACTTAATTCGTGACTGTTACACGAAAACAGCCAGCTTAATTAGTATCCTTAACTTGACCAAACCAAACCAACCAAAAGACAAAGAAATTCAGGTCAGATGCCTATGCCTTCCTATGGAGGAGAGCTACCAAACTATTGAGGTTGAACTGCTTGCAATTGAATGGAGGATGGTTGGTTGCTCTGGTTAGAAAGCAGAGGTAGAGCACGTCTTTTTTTCTTTTTTACTGCTCCTTTCATTATAAAATATAAAAAAAAACTTTTTTAAACACTCGGTGAATATCACCCATTTCTTACATGTCAACTAAATAACTATAAAAGAATTTCATAAAATTAACAAAATGGATTAATATGTAATATATCACTTCATAAATATACAAGTTCAAATTCAACTTTTACAAGTTGTAACAAAAATATCAAATTTGACTGTGAATATATGTACATTAGTGAAAGTTTAATTTGTTGTTTTTATTATAACTTGTACAAGTCGAATTTGAACCAGCATATTTGTGAAGTCAAATATTACATATTAATTAATTTTTTAAAATTTTTTTCATAACCATCTATTATGCATGCAAGAAACGGATGGATGTTCATCCGAGATATTAGAATTCATCTCTTGAAATATAAAGGATTTTAAATGAATGTGTGTCACATCCATAAAAAATCTTTTATATTTTGAAATGAAAAAAGTACTCCTCCGTTCTATAATATAATACAAGAGATTTTGGATGAATAATAAATATTTTGTTTAAATTTGTGATACTAGAATATATTTTATATATTTAAAATCTTTTATAGTATTGAACGGAGGGAGCAGAGCTGAAGAGGATGCCTTGATGGCGACAGAGTGGGGGGCTGCGACTCCGATTCCACGCGTTCCACTCGCAGCGCGCGCAAACCGGTGCGTGGGTTCCACCGCCGGCCGTCTTCCGCCGTTAGATCCCCCATCGTACGGCGAGCCACCCACCTAGCACCCGCGCGGCCTCCTATATAAAGAGGAGAAGCCGCGACCGCGAGCCGACGACCCTGCGGCGAGCGGAAGAAACCGGGCCGGATCTCCTCCGCCACCTCCGACCTCAAGCTCTCCGTGCCCTTGGCCGCTGCAAACCCACGCGGGTCGGGTGAGGCGCGCTCGCTCTCTCCTCTCGGTAAGTTCTCTTCGCTTCTTCGGTTAGATCCATAGATTCGTAGCTCAGCTCCGGACTCCGGTAGATTGGAGATTTTTGGATGATTTTTTTTATTTTTTATTATCCGCAAAGTTCTTGGGTTGCGCGTACCCTGCGGCCGTTCTTGTTTCTATCCTTCTTACTATGAACTGTGGTCTGGGGGAAGGATTAGCGTTTGTCCTCGGATTTTTCCCGTCCTCGAAAAGTGTGCGAGTGGACTAGTACTACTAGTGGAGTAGTAGTATATTGGAACTAGGTGAGTATGCAGTTTGCAACAATTAATATATTGTCTCTGAGGAGGTGTAATATTTTTAGTTAGTGTTAAACTGTTAATTTGTGGTACTTACCTCTCTAGTGTGGAGGTGGCATAAGATGCTGGAACACATTTTTTTTAGGAGAAATGTGGTACATCATCAAGAATAGTTAAAAATTCTCTGAACTGGGATGGGTGGATTCAGTAACAGCTCAAGTGTAGCTTTTGGTGCGAATAATTTAGCGAATCGATTTTTTTCTTCGAATCTTGTGCTGTACTCCTGTTAAGAACAAAGCTGGTGCGTGCCGATCTAGATGCTTTTACGATGTGGGGATGCTGAGTTCGCATATTGCAACAGTTGGGGGTTGAGTGCGGTGGTGATTCTTTTGTTCCTGGAACCTTAGCAATTGGCATCTTGCCCGACATGGACTCATGTTTTTCAGGCCAAGTCCAGGTCTTCAGCAGGATTTGTCTGATGCCCAGTTGCCCACTGCCCACTTGGGCACTGTCTATGTCACGGAAATATATATTTCCATTGCTGCAACCTGACACTAATGAGCAATTCACAAGATACCAACTGTTATTAGTGCAATTTAGGAAGCTCATTACTTGTTAAAACGAAGTTTTCAGCCACATTTTAGGGTTGTGTAGTTGGAATCATTTGGGACGTTCTTTGCTTAAGTTAAACTTATGGAATCTGAACAATTTTGCTTGATGCAAATTTAAGTTCTGAGATATGCAAACCATGCGCCGTTCTGTGCAGGTCAAAGGATGGCTGAAGTTGACACCTTCCTCTTCACTTCCGAGTCCGTCAATGAGGGACACCCTGACAAGCTCTGCGACCAGATATCCGATGCGGTGCTTGATGCGTGCCTTGCTGAAGACCCTGAAAGCAAGGTCGCCTGTGAGACCTGCACCAAGACCAACATGGTCATGGTGTTCGGTGAGATCACTACCAAGGCCAACGTTGAGTATGAGAAGATCGTCAGGGATACTTGCCGCGGCATCGGCTTTGTGTCCAATGATGTAGGCCTTGATGCTGAACACTGCAAGGTGCTTGTCAACATTGAGCAGCAATCCCCTGACATCGCTCAGGGTGTCCATGGGCACTTCACCAAGTGCCCGGAGGAGATTGGTGCCGGTGACCAGGGGCACATGTTTGGATATGCGACCGATGAGACCCCTGAATTGATGCCACTCAGCCATGTTCTTGCTACCAAGCTCGGTGCCCGTCTCACCGAGGTCCGCAAGAACGGGACATGCCCATGGCTGAGGCCTGATGGGAAGACTCAAGTGACTGTGGAGTACCAGAACGATGATGGCGCCATGGTCCCGCTTCGTGTCCACACCGTGCTCATCTCCACCCAGCACGATGAGACCGTGACCAACGATGAAATCGCGGCTGACCTGAAGGAGCATGTCATCAAGCCTGTCATTCCAGAGCAGTACCTTGATGAGAAGACTGTCTTCCATCTCAACCCGTCTGGCCGCTTCGTCATCGGTGGACCTCATGGAGATGCAGGTCTGACTGGGCGCAAGATCATCATCGACACCTATGGTGGCTGGGGAGCGCACGGTGGCGGCGCGTTCTCCGGCAAGGACCCGACCAAGGTTGACCGGAGCGGAGCCTACATTGCAAGGCAGGCAGCCAAGAGCATCGTTGCCAATGGCCTCGCACGCCGCTGCATTGTCCAGGTGTCGTATGCCATTGGCGTGCCAGAACCGCTCTCGGTGTTCGTCGACACCTACGGCACGGGCAAGATCCCTGACAGTGAGATCCTCAGGATTGTCACGGAGAACTTTGACTTCAGGCCAGGGATGATCATCATCAACCTCGACCTGATGAGGGGCGGCAATGGCCGCTACCTGAAGACGGCGGCTTACGGCCACTTTGGAAGGGAGGACCCTGACTTCACCTGGGAGGTGGTGAAGCCCCTCAAGTGGGAGGAGGCTTCTGCATAAGCCTCTAAAAACTATTTTGGAAATGTTTCCATTGATTTTGGAGATGTTTTATCTACGCTACAGCCTCTGAACTTAATCAGACCGTCACTACATGTATCTATTTTCACTGCCTTAGTAGCAGGCAGGTATGTTTAAGGTTTTATGCTTAGTGTTCTTGTGTTAGGAGCTTGTGTGGTGAGGGAAGGATGAAACTATAAAGAAAATGAAGCCTCCTACTCATTGGTCATTGTTATTAGAAATGAACAAAATGAACAGCGTAAATTGTGAATTGCTTGCTCTTTCCATTGATCTCAAAAGTCCCATTATATAGGGGAATTACAAGCCTAGGATTCTAGGCAACATTAGTGAGCAATAAGGGTGATTTAGTGAGATTTATATGGCTATTACAACTGTCCTTGATGAGCCTTTGATGAGGTCAAATAATGGCCAAGTTATGGCCTTTGTAACACTCCCCCTTTTGATTGAGTCTATCTTGAGATCAATGTGTTCTTTAATTCCTTCGAAAAACCCTGTGGGAAAAAATAGAAATAATTTGTTTGTTGATTGCTCTAATATAAACCTGCAAGATTTAAGGAGCAATCGATGTCTGGTTTTATCTCTAGAAAAACCCTTGTGGGAAAAACATGAGATAAGATATATGCTTGCATCAGATATTGTCTCATTAAAAACTTTGTATGAGAAAAATCTACTGGTAAAAACTCATAAAAGAAAAGAATACAATATGAAGCGTTTAACAAGATTCATCATTCAGAGAGTCTCCCCCTGAAACTTGCAAGTCTCTGAGCCGTCTCATACCAATTCCCTTAACACATTTCTCGAATGAGTAAGCTGGTAGGGACTTGGTAAAGAGATCTGCCAGATTATCACAAGACTTTGTTTGTAAGATGTTTATTTCTCCACTTTGCTAAAGCTCATGGGGATAAAACAACTTAGGAGCAATATGTTTGGTGACGTTGCTCTTGATGTAACCTGTTTGCATTTGCGTAATACAAGCAGCATTATCCTCGTAGATAATGGTAGGTGATTCTGAGGAACCAATACCACAAGATTGTTCAATGTGGTTTATCATTCTGCGGAGCCATACGCATTCACGTGATGCCTCAAATAGTGCGATGATCTCGGAATGATTTGTGGAGGTAGCCACTAATGTTTGTTTAGATGATTTCCATGATATGGCAGTTCCTCCATGAAGGAACACAAAACCTGTCTGTGATCTGGCATTGTGGGGATCAGACATATAGCCAGCATCAATGTATCCAACTAAGCTAGGATCATTAGTTCTCTGGAAGAATAAACCAAGATCCTTAGTACCATTCAGGTACCTGAGGATTTGTTTTCCTCCAGTCCAATGACGCTTAGTTGGGGCAGCACTGTGTCTTGCCAATAGATTTACTGCAAATGCAATGTCAGGCCTGGTACTATTTACAAGGTACATGAGTGCTCCAATGAGACTGAGATAGGGATATTCTTGTCCTAATATCTCTTCTCCCTCCTCCCGTGGTCGGAAAATGTCCTTTTATTTATCGAGAGATCGAACAACCATGTGGGTTTTATTTGGGTATGCTTTGTCCATATTGAATTTCTCCAATAATTTTTGGACATAGACAGATTGATGCACTAAATTCCTGAGTGAAGGTGCTCGATTTGCAAACCTAAGCAAAATCTGGTTTTACCCAAATCCTTCATCTCAAACTCCGTCTTAAGATGGTTGCGTGCTTCATCAATATTTTGTGTGTTACCAATGATATTCAAATCATCCACATATACTGATATGATGCAAAATCCTGTGGAGGATCTTTTGATAAAGATGCATGGACAATCATCATTATTTGAATAACCCTTCTGCAGAAGGTACTCGCTCAGTCGGTTGTACCACATTCTACCTAACTGTTTCAGACCATAGAGTGATCTTTTGAGCTTTACACAATACATATTGCGATTTGTGCTATCATTCGATATAGAGATCCCATCAAGGACCCTCATATATATATCCGAATCTAGTGACCCATATAAATATGCTGTCACGACATCCATCAACTGCATAGATAGACGCTTTTGAGTTGCCAGTGATATTAAGTATCGGAACGAAATTCCACTCATGACTGGAGAATATGTTTCATTGAAATCAATGCCGGGTCTCTGCGTAAACCCTTGTGCTACAAGCCTCGCCTTATATCTCACCACCTCATTGTTCTCATTCCTCTTCCGGATGAAAACCCATTTGAAACCTACAGGGAAGGTTTTTGGAGGTATAGGTATTACTGATGAGAATACCTCTCTTTTATTGAGGGAGGCTAACTCTGCTTCAATTGCTTCTTTCCATTTGTTCCAGTCCGAGCGCTTCTTGCACTCTACCATGGATTTTGGATCTGGATCATTTTGGATGGTATCTGCAATTGATGAGGCAAAGTATATGTCGACAATTGTAGTCTTACGGTTAAATGATTCTTCAGACTCAACATAGTTTGTGAAAATTTCATGTACCCCAGTTGTCGGTTCAGTATTTCCCAATATGACCGCGTCGGGGTGTCCCAATGTCCCATCATCAGAAATTGAGTGCACTGTTGATGTGGGAAGTGGATTGGATAAATCCGCTTAGTGTCTCTCAACTTGAGGTTGAGTTTCATTTACTGTGTCAGAGGATTCTTTCCTCTGTTTCCTCGTGTGCTTGCGAGGATTTGCCGTACTTCTCCCACTCTCTTTTGAGGAAGGGAGTTGAATAGTTTTGTTTGGTACCTCTATTCTTTCTGTCATATTCATTGCGGGAATGTATGATTTTGTGACACTTTTACTCACAGTAAATGAGTCTGGCAAATTGTTTGCAGCAACCTGCAAATCAATGATCCTTTGAACTTGAAGTTCAGATTCTGTGGTACAAGGATCCTCCTTTAGGGTGTCAAATGCATCCCAATTTATTTCCGGGCATTCAGTGTGATACTTGAATTCTCCCCCTAATGCCGAAAAATGTTCTTCATTGAAGATACAATCAGCGTACCGGGCTGTGAGCAAATCCCCTGTAAGGGGTTCCAGGTATTTAATGATCGACGGAGATAGATACCCCACGTAGATCCCTATTTTCCTGTGAGGGCCCATGGATGTACGTTTTGGTGGTGAGATCGGTACGTATATAGCGCAACCGAATTTTCGCAGATGGGAAATACAAGGAGGATTACCACGAACTAATTGCAGCGGGGAAACTGTATGGTATACAGTTGGACGCAATTGTATTAAGTCACCAGCATGTAAGACTGCGTGATCCCAACAAGAGGTTGGTAGGTTACAATTTTGCAATAGTGGTCTGGCAATAAGCTTTATTCTCTTGATAAGAGATTCAGCTAAACCATTCTGTGTGTGAACATATGGTACAGAATGTTGAACTTCAATTCCTAAAGCCATGCAATAGTAATTGAAGGCTTTGGAAGAAAATTCTGCAGCGTTGTCCAATCTAATTGATTTTATCTGGTGTTCAGGTTGATTTGCTCTAAGTCTGATGACTTGTGCAATCAATTTTGCAAAGGCATGGTTCCGTGTCGATAATAGACACACATGAGACCATCTTGTGGATGCGTCAATTAGAACCATGAAATACCTGAATGGTCCAGACAATGGTTAGATGGGGCCACAAATGTCACCTTGAATGCGTTCAAGAAACTTTAGTGGTTTAGCTTGTATTTTAAGATGTGAGGGTCTCAAAATTAATTTCCCAGTTGCACATGAGGAGCACACAAAATCTGAGGATTCCGGGAATTTTCTGTCGCTCATACCATGCCCACTTGAATTGCTCATGATTTTTCTCATCATCCCGATGCCGGGATGGCCAAGACGTTCATGCCAAGTTTTGAATGCATCCACATTCTGAAAAATCACTTTGTATGCAACATAAGGTACGGGTTTGATGTATGTGTAGTACAATCCAGACGGGAGAGAAGGCACCTTTTCAAGTGTTTGTTTGTCATATCCAGTATCTTTGGTCAGGAGGAGGAACTCCTCATTGTTTTCTTCATGTGTTTCCACATGAATCCCATTTTTCCGGATATCTCTATAATTTAGTAGGGTACGTGTTGAATCGGGAAACAATAATGCTTCCTTAATATTTATTTGTGTACCCATTGGGAGTATGATAGTGGCTCTACCAGAACCAACAATCATAGCTTCGCGTTCTGCGATGGTCAAAACTTGTCCTTCTCTCTTTGTGAGAGTTTGGAAAAATTTGATTTCCCTAAGTATAGTGTTAGTGGTACAACTGTCCACTAGGCACATCTCTTCTTCCATTGGATTGACTCCCGTAACAATCTATATAATGCAGAATTTAAATTCGTAAGATAAAGGCAAAATATAGAAAAACACATAGAATATATTAAGATAGCATGAGTGCTATTACAACTGATAGTTGGTGTGGCAACATCATATCTTTATTACAATGATTACTTTTGCAAATTTAAATTAAAGCTATGGAGCCTATTTGAGGTCTCCAAAAATGTCGTTGGAAACATATTCCACGAGCATGTCGTCGATGTCCATAGAGTCTTCCTCTTCACTTGGTGGAGTCTTGGTTTTGCTCGGTCCCGCTCTATCAAGGGAGGGGTCCATAGCTCCAGTCTCCAGTGTTTGAGAGGTGAAGTGTGCTTCATGCTTCTCGGTGTTCTGTGTATGACCCATGGACTTCTTGTATAGATCAACAAGGTGTTTAGGGGTCCTGCACTTCTTAGCAATATGATTGTAGCAACCACACCTGAAACATGTGGTCTTTTTGCCACTATCATTTTTGGGCTTAGAAATGCCTTTTCCCTTTTGGGCGTTACCACGTTGCTTTTTGGTTCTCTTGCGCTTGCCTTTGCCAGAGGAATTTTCAGTCTTTTTATTCCCATTCGGGACATTCTTCTTTACATTCACATGTACTTCAGGCAATGGTGCAGTGCCCAACGGGTGCTGGTTCGAGTTCCATACAGTGAGTTCATGGTTCTTTTCTGCCTGTTTCAATGTCTGAATGAGTAAAGAGTGGACTGTGAAATTCTTCTCACGGTATTGTTGAGTAATGATCCGTTCTGATGGAAGCATTGTAGACAAAGTCTTTTCAATTTTATCCGCTTCAGAAGGTTCCTTCTCACAGAACCGGAGCTTAGAGCATATCTTATGAACATCATGGTTGAACTCGTCTACAGTTTTGAAATCCTGTAGGCGTAGGTGGTTCCACTCATGCGTTGCCTCTGGAAGAAGGATAGCTTTATGCTCTTCATATCGATTTTTGAGAGCTGTCCACAAAGCACGTGGGTCCTCCTCATACATGTACTCCATTTTCAAATCCTGATGGATATGATTCCTTATTACTTTTAAGGCGGAGAATTTAGACATGTTAGAGGGGGTAACGTTGTCTGCAGTTGTTTCATCTATACATCTGTATAGTCCATTTGTCAACAGATTTACTTTGAGATCCATCGCCCAAGCAGGAAAATTGGAACCATCAAGAGCGAGAATATCAAACTCTTTGGTTGCCATCTCACCTACATTGTGATAGCCACAATTTTGAGAAATTATGGCATATTTGCATTAAAATAATAATAATAATGATAGAGCGATAAATTAAATTTTTGCAAAGTAATTGTAAGACATGGAAATGCATAGAGTGCTGAAAATAGACTCATATATATAATAAGAGAGAATTACAGGGTGCTAATAGCAAGTGTACATTCTCTGGTTATTTGCGGAAAATAAATTTACCGAAGGTCAGGTATTAAAATATAAAATACGAAAATTATAAAGATAATTGGGCGGTGGGCCGGAACAATCTTAGTTTCGGCCCACCGGCCACCTTAAGGGCACCGGGGGGGGGGGGGGTTAACCCTAGCCCCTCCTCCTTTTCAAGCCGCCGCCGCCTTCCTGTGGGGGAGGCGCGCGCCGCCCCCACCGCCGTCGACACCGCTGACGCCGCCTGCAGCCGCCGCCGCCGTCGACGCCGCCCGCCGCCGACGCTGCCGCCGTGGCCCGCAGCCGCCGCAGCCGTGGCCCGCAGCCTCCGGCAGGCGCCGCCGTGGCCGACGCCGCTGCCGAGGCCACCCGTAGCCGCTGGCAGGCGCCGCCTCCGCTGTGGCCGCCCGCTGCCGCAGCCGCCGCCGTGGGGAGGCCGGCGCGCTGCCGCCATGGGGACGGGCACCGCCCCCACCGCCGGTAGGCGCCCCGCCGTCGTGGCCACTTGCAGCAGCCGCCGCCGTGGCCACCGTGGGTAGGCCGGCGCGCCTCCGCCATGGGGAGAGACGGGCGCCTCTGCCGCCATGGGGACGGGTGCCGCCTCCACCGCCGGTAGGCGCCGCCGCTGTGGCCGACGCCACCCGCAGCTGCCGCCGCCACCCTGCACCCCCTCTCCCCCCCACCTCCTGACCTTGTCCCTTGTTTAGAACTCCCCCTCACCCGAGGGTGGTGGTCGGCTGCCCTTGCCGCTGCCGCTCATCTTGGCCGGGACATGCCCGGTCTTGATGATGCGAGCCGGGAAGCCTGGAGGGCCTGCAGCTGGCTAAAGCGAGCGAGGATGGAGGACTGGAGGGATTGGTGGTGGAGATGGAGGTGCAGCGCTGCTGGAAGCACCCGCTGCCATGTAAAAGGGCGGGGCTCCGCGGCGTGCGGCGATGGTTCCTCTGAGGAGGAACTCCGGTGGATCCGCTGGTGTTGGAGTGTGTAGCGGTGTCGCCGATGAGTAATCCGGCGACGGTGATGGTGAAATGGCGTGGCGATGATGCTCTGTCTAGCCGTGGTGAGGGCAAAAGGACGTCACCACGTCGAACATCTTTCGCTGCGTCCGCACCCGCGCTGTCCACCCATGGGACTTGCAGTGACGCGGTGACTCCACCAGAATGCGTTCTGGTGCCGTGCACATGTCAGGCACCGCCGGAGTCCCTTGGAGGGTTGCCCGAGTGCTGGATTTGGTGCTGCCAGCTCTGGTGTTGCCGCAAGAAGCGGCACCGTCATCACAGCGTCGTCCTCCTCGTTTGGCTAAGCCAGAGGGAGGAGAACGGGGGCCACGGGCGGCATTGCCGGCACCACAGCCCCTGCCACGTCGAGGACGGTGCACCAGAGCTCGGAGAATCCGCTTGATCTGTTGCATGAGACAACGGAGGTTGCGGGGAAGGGAGGATTTGGCATCGAGAGGAATGGGACGAGCCATCTTATCCTTCACGTGTCGGTGAGTTCTTTCACCGTTCTTGCTCGGTTAGAGCGTGCTGATAACGTATTAGAAATGAACAAAATGAACAGCGTAAATTGTGAATTGCTTGCTCTTTCCATTGATCTCAAAAGTCCCATTATATAGGAGAATTACAAGCTTAGGATTCTAGGCAACATTAGTGAGCAATAAGGGTGATTTAGTGAGATTTATATGGCTGTTACAGCTGTCCTTGATGAGCCCTTGATGAGGTCAAATAATGGCCAAGTTATGGCCTTTGTAACAATTGTCTTGTGCGCAGAGCATTTCTGTACAAATCTGGTGTCTTGCTTGATCTCTCAATAATTAAGCAAGCTCCTCTTGCATATGCCATTTTGTCAAGACGCTTTCTCGTAAAGATGGAATGAAAAACTTGTATGTACCCTACCGTGTTGCAAAACCAATATATTACCAAATTTTGTTGTGAGAAAATAATTTTCTAACAAGATAAGCTGGAAACTGGATCTGATTTTTACAAAAGCCTCCATGACCTCCCATTAAAAAACCAATGCAATTTTAACATCTGGCATATCATCAACCAGAGATCCTCAACTTCAATTCCAGTTTGATCCAAACCATTTTTACTTTGCCACTTAGTCTGTGATAGTGCTATACTGCATTCTATTATTGAAGAGCATGGAAGCACTGTCTGCATTCTATTAATGAAGAGCATGGAAGCAGTGTCTGCTGCTTTGCTCATGGTAAAACCATTCAGATAGTACTGTATTCTATTATTAGTCAGGATGCCTGTCGACTGGAATTCTAAATATTTGTACAGTAACTAAACATATATTGTTATTCCGTAAAAGATAAATCTATGTTACAAGGATATACAGACTCGAAGCAAAACATCTCCATGCTGCATGAAACAGCTGAACTGTATTTGTAGATGCTTGGCAGTCAATCTACCATATCACTGGGGGCCTGAACGCAAAGAATTCCAGCTGAAAGGACCTCTCATACCGCCAATGTGGGGTGGCCCCTGCATGATCAACCCCACACAGACACAAACAGCAGCAATGGCGACCAAGGAGAGCACTGCTGGCCTGGTTGACAAAAACCTGTTCAAATGAGGCCGATAAGCGAGTTCTGGGAGACACTGTCTGCAGCTCAGTGGTGGCTTTGCGCTGATCTGTTGGCCCTTTTCCACATCAAATGTGGTTTGATCTGTAGTCTTCGATCGGCTCGCATGCTTTTCAGAGATGTCGGTGGTGGATGTGGTGCTGGATATGGTGACAGATACATGAGCTTTGGGTAACCTGCTGTCAATCTTGTTCTGGACCATCTGGATGTAGGATTCATGGCCTCTCTTCCGAGCGTAATCCTCCGGAGTCAAGCCAGTAGCATCACGAGCATTCTTCCATGCTTTGATTCCCAGCTGTGACAGTTAGGCAGAGGTAAGGAATAACCACAGTTCATATTTTCGACTTAGGCAGTAATTTAAATGTGATGGATGGAAGTGCTGATTTTAACCTTCAGGGCATGGTAACCGCATAAACCAAGTTTTGAAGATATTCCTTTTATTTATTTTTTCTCTTTTTTGGGGGTAAAAAGTGAATTTCTGTTGGATGTGGTTCCAGTGGAACCATCTCAGGTAAAAAAAAACTAGGTTCTTGCACTATGTTCAAAGATGTATGTTACCTTGAACATAGTTGTGCACCATGCATTTGACAGATTAAGGGAAGGTAAGAAACAGAAATGCATGTGTCAATTCCGTAAAATCACAGGTGTTTAGAATAAATACCTGCTGAGGATCATCAGTTAAAGCATCTAAAACACCAGCAGTATCACTGTATGTGGCTGCAATATGAAGAGGTGTAATATCTGATGGACCAGCTATGTTAGGTGTAAACAAGAACTGAGCAGGAGCAGCACTTTCAGTTCTGTCCATTGGAGCAGAAGATGTTGTGTATGTCAACAGAAAGTCAATTAAAGGCTTCGACCGTTTGTTGACAGCCACAAATACTAAATCTTGTTCCAGGACAAATTCAACTGTTGATTGGACATCCAGATCAACACCACCCTGAAACAAGGTGTCCAGAAGCTTCTTTACAACAGCACAAAATTCCCGATCAACCGCAAAGGACAGCAGCCATCTAAATCTTGCAGCAGGAAAGCCCTCAGTACAATCTTTTGGTGTCTCAGATGTAGCTCGTATGTGGCACCTTTGAAGAAACCAACCAAATTCGTGTAAAAAATTTAAGGCTCGATCTCGAGAAGCGAACAAATCATTTTTCTCTACCAAGGTGTCATCAAATGAAACCAGATTCAGTAAATGCTCCAGTGTTCGAATTTCAGAACATACATCTTCTTCAGCAACAACAAAGGGAAATGAAAGGCTGCTTTGATCATAATCTTCAACCTGGAAAAGAAAACAAGAAATCCCGCAATGTAAGAAGGGGAAAATGAGAGCATACATAACGACATAAAAAATGTACCTCTATGAATCCTCTTCCACTAGTACTAGGAAAGGAGCAAGAAAAGGTCAAACACTGAGGGCCTCGCTGCATTGTAGTATCATCAAGTAGCTTTTCTGTTGCTTCTTGGATTAGATATTTCCCGCCAAAAATGCAAAGTACTCTGAATACAAACATTCTATTAATAAATACTACAGTTCGGTCAGTGGAGATGTTCAATCGCACGAAGTACCTACTTTGTGGTTGGTTGAGCTATGTTGAGACCTTTCACTGAGAAGTTTGCTGTTGAAGAACAAGCAACTGCAATAGGAGTTATAAACAATATCTGATGCTTGTTGCCTATTGCAGGCTGCCAGGGAGACACTAACATAAGACTACCTGAAAGATGAGGGAAACAACAAAATATGAGAAACTGGTACTCAAGTAGATGAATATAAAATTTATAAGGAACAAGGATGAATGACCAGCAAAATAATGACCACAAATAAGGTGAACAAACCGTTGCAACTCAATGTCAGGTAGTCCTGCACCCTTGTGTACATCCATCCTGTTCTCCACAAGGCATCAGTGGACAAGCTAATTAGCTTCTGTATCCAATGAGCTGGGTCGGCAGCAAGCTTTTGACAAATTCAGCAAAGAAAATTAGCAGTAAGTAAGCAGTTTGCTTCTTTATCCAAGGTTGATAATTCAAATTTATGTTAGTATGCTGTTTATCCATTATAGTAGCTGAAGCTGGCAAAAGAAAGTTAGCTGGTAAATCACAGTAGAGAAGAGATATACATATCGAAACAACCGTTTGCATAGCGCAGCATTACCTTATCCCACATCCAATTAGGGAGGCGCAGGTAAATAGTTAGGATGATACAGCCAGGCCTGATATAGCTCTCTATATCACTTGGGCAATTCGACAACCAGTTGAGGATCTGTAAATTAAAACAATTTGTATGAGAGAGTTAAGCTGTTAAAGTAACTCAATATATTCTCAACAACAAAGCTGTGAACAGAAACATTAGTACACTTTGCAGTATGGCAGCAACCTGAGCACGTAAATCAGAAGGAAAATCATTCGGCTCTTTCCCGAAGAGTTTAAACACAATTTTATCTGTTCGATTCTGCAAATGTTGTGGATGTCAGAGAAACCAGAGCAAGCTCTAAATTATACATCAGAAAGACATCTAAAAATCTAAGTAATTGACCTCATCTCCTTCCACATAAGCATCATTTAAATCAAAATTTTGCACACGCCTTTCCACTGTAGGTTCTTCTGGTAACACATGTGAAACACGGTTTATTTGAAAGTGTGGTATTCATTAGTCTTCGCGTAACAGCAGTAGATAATCAAGTTGTTTTTTTACCTGCAGTGGATTCAGTGCCTACAGGAATATGTGGTCTTGAGTCATGTAGACTATTGCCATTTGCAACATAATTACCAGTATGTGATGCTATTGCAGCAGAATTTGCATTCTTTAGCATATCTTGATTTCTTTGTGTACCAGCAAGAGCAGCAAGATTCTTCACAAGATTGGTCAAATAGTTAGGACCATTGATTTGCTCAGATGGACCACTAGCTGCGACCAATATAACAACAGTTGAATGACATATGAATTAATATATATAGCTGCATCTAAAACTGTTTCATAGAATTCTAAAAACTTACAATCTAGGCCAGAAAGTTGTTTCAACAACAGGAGTAATGTGTTGCTCAAAGAATGATTTTCACGCAAGGAATTCACATCAAGACCAGCCTGCACTTGTACTTTCCTCCTCCTTCTGTTATGTTGTGCTAGCCGTGAGCGACAGCTCTTCTTTCCTTCATCAAATTCTTGAAGAAAGTGAAACCTGACAAGGCATGTCAAATAATTACCATAAAACTAAAAAAAAAAGGACACACAAGTAATCTTCACATCATTTTTGTTCATTGACACCCGTATAATTGGATGTACCATTCATAAGCCCCTGATATGTCGACCACATTAAATTTTCTTCACTATTTATCATAGTTTCTTGCAGGAACCATATTTAGATCAGACCAAGGTTATCCACAAATTGCACACCAATCTAGCATGTAAGCATCAATTTAACATCAACTCAACACACAGTAATTAATTGCTTGGGACTGGAAAATATGGCCAGCATACAGTATTTGGGTGGGGGGCTTTATGTACAACATTTCAACTTAGGATAGCAATGAACTAAAGTGTAGTAGAGGGCCAAAGTGAAACAAGTGATTAATGTGGTGTTTATAGATTTTCCCTCTTGTTTCAGCTCATGAGTTCTGACTGAACTAAAAGATATGGACTTTGTCTAATTATGTGAACAATCTGAATTTAGTTATACTCATAACTCCTTGTTTCACACACACCTTGAATCCATTATCTGCTTCATTTTAGAACTATCTTGGTGTTTAGACTTAAGATTTAAGGGTGTGAGAACTTTGGATCAATGCATATGGAAATTTTCTTGTCAAATCAACCAAACATAAACTACAAGTGAAACTTTAGCTGTTGATTTGATAGAGCATTGATCATGACTAACCTTCCGCAACTGTTGACCATTAATTAAAATCGTCACTTAAACTACCATTCAAACAACTACCTTTTCTGAACCTGTCTGTTGGTTCTAAAAAAATATTATTCCTCAGTTAGAAATAAAATTTTTTTACATTTATTCAGTCTCCAAATCACAATTTTGAGTACCAATTTCTGTTGTGATATGTTTCTCAAGACTGATAATAGGATAACATCCCGTATATTTTTAAGAAAATCTCAATTTTTGTATTTTTGTCATACAGACAGTCTATATATTGAGGTACTGTTGATCAAAGTAAACGTTTGGTTGCAGGATGTAACATGTTTTTTTATTGGCGATATTACAAACGTAGAAGATGTTTATAGCCTATCTATATTCAAGACTTTATGACTTATTGACAATATTACCTTCACTTGTTTTTTTTTTTGCTCCCATAAAGTAAAAATGTAATCAGAGAAGAGTTCCAGTTGAAGTTTTGAAGTAGATATACTAGGACTATGTCACAAGCATAAATGTACTAAACTGAACAACGCAGAAAGGCACATGTAACATGACCAACTTGTTAATTTCACAACGAGATCACTGACTAACCTGCTGCACTGCTGACAGAACCGGTGTTCTACGTTTTTGATACAAACCACTCCCGACTTTGTATGCACCTCACAGACCTTATGCCTCTTATTGTAATCCCTGGCACTGCTGAGATCGATCGTGCAGCCGTCGACTTGGCAACACGGACCGCTACTAGAACAGGCGCCTTGCCTAGGCATCTCATCCTCACTGCTCCTTCCTTTCTGAACAGCAATCTGGCCGTTGTCCCCATTGTTGGTTGCTGCATTGATGCACTCCTCGCCGTCATCATCCTCTGGTGAGACTCTTCTCCTCTTATCAACCACACCGAAATCGATCTCCCCCTCGGCTCGGCCCAATTCCCTCCTGCTGCACCTGGATGGAGAAGCATTGGACGGTGTGGCCAAGAACAGGTTCGAATCCCATCTCCAATCGTTCAAATCCCACTCGAGGCCATTCTTCTTGAGCCCACTCGACATTCTTGCTACATCAATTTAGGATCCTCCTTTGTCTGCTTCGTCAAGAATCTCTTTTCCCCCTCTATTGATCCTCCTGTTCTCGGCACATTAACGATCTCAGATTCAACAGTAATCCCAACTACAAGTGCATCAGGCACACATGATTAATCACACACGCCACCGCACAGCCTATATTGATATCTTAAAACCAACCCTGAAATGACCAGGAAAAAAAATAAAATCAATAACTTTGGAACCAATCCTGAAATGGTCAGGGAAACAAAAAGGAAAATCATGAGCTTGGAAAACCAAACCTGAAATGACCCGAAAAAAAAAAGAACAACCAATCCTGAAATGGCCCCAAAAAAAAAATCAAGAACTTGGAACCAATCCTGAAATGGTCAGGAAAAAAAAAAGAAAACCAAGAACCAAAAAGCCATTATTACGACGCGATGTGTCGCTGATGGAAAAGTTACTGAAAGAAATATACTAATTCATAAGGATGGACAAGATCGCGCAAGTACTCACCGACGGCAGAGCGGATCAAGAAACCGAGCAGGGGGAGTAGCCTGCCTGCCTTGCCAAGCTTCTCTCCCAAGTTCCAACCAGTCCTGGAGTTGGAGATGGGTGAATCGAGGCGTCGGCCCGTGTCCCGTGGGGAACGCGAGGCGAAGTATCCTGGGGGAGGCAGGATCTGGACTCCTCTCCTCTCCCCTCGCCCAGCCAGTCCCCGCCCGCCCCAACCTGGGGCATATTCACATCGTCTTCCTTGGCGGCTGGGCTTCAGTCCGGACAGGACAGCGACGGGAGGCACGGCATGGGATGGGAGGAGCAGCACGCTGCCTTTGTCGTCGTCGCGTCTCCTCTCTCCTGCTGCGGCAGCGTCGACTCGAGGTCGTCGTCGTCTCGCCTCTTTTACCGCCACCTGCCCGAAAGCATCTCTGCTCGCCCGCCTTGACTATTTTTTCGGAAAGGAATTCTCCCAATTTGTCCTAGGAAGACTTTAAAATTTTTTTCAGATAATGAAATAAAATCTCAGGCTTTGCTCAAAGCTATAGCCAATTATTATAGAAATTGCTCGAAACACGATCACACCTCAACAAGTCGTAAAGAACATAATCAAAATGACAAAGGCACACTCCAAACTACTAACATCAACAGAAGAGATAGACCACAAATTTATTGAATTCTTTTTGTAAATCTTCAGCCGAAGTTGGTGAAAAGTTGCATAACTGTCGACTCAAGTTTGCGGCATGCAACTTTTATTAGCCTCATCACATTTTTGTAGTTGAGTTTAGGACCGGAGCCAATATGTTGCCCTGAAAAACATCTGCATATAAGATTTAGATTATAGACAGCCAAATGGGCCGGAGGCACGTGGGCCGGCCCGGGCACGGCGATACTGTAGCCGGCCCAGGCACGGCATGGCCCGTTAGCCGTCGTGTCGGGCCGGCACGGCCTGAGGTGGCCGGCCATGCCTGGGCCGACGCCTCGGCCCGGCGTGCCGGCACGGCACGGCACGGCCCGCTACTGTAGCAGGCCGTTCGAATTTTGAACGCGCGGCGCGCGCGGGGGGGGCGGCCGGGCGGGTTGCTGGCACGTGGCGCGCGCGGGCGCGGGGGGGGGGGGGCCGGCCGGGCTGTCGGGCACGTGGCGTGCCCGGGCGCACCGAAGGGGGGGGCCAGCCACGTGGCGCGCGTTGGATGGTGGTGGGGTTGAAATTTTGCAACGGTTACCCCGCAATGGCTACTTCAACGGCTAAAATTTGAAAATAACCGTTGGAGGTCGAAAAAAATCTCAAAAATTAGGAATTTTTTCCCTATAAATAGGGTAGCCAACCCAAACATTCTGGCTCATCCAAACATTCAATCTTGTGCTCTCTTGTGGTATTTTATGTGTTGTAGGTTACGACTTTACGGTTTTCCGAATTTTTGGCAAAATTTCTCTAAATATTGCCAAAAATAAAAATAACTAGGGGAAGACATATATTCCTATTTGTAAGCTGCAAACAAAGAGTTGAAGGAGGTAAGAAATTATTATTATTATTATTATTATTATTATTATTATTATTATTATTATTATTATTATTAGTGTTATTATTTACGTATATGTTAATTTTGAAATTTCAGCATGGACGATCTGAATTACCCGATATTTGACATGAGCGAGTACGACCCAAATTTCGGCATGGAGCAAGGTGGCAGCATCCCTGCACCGATGCCGGAAGAACCTGCAACCACACAGGTGGCTTCAGAAGGATCAGGAACTATGGCCGCGAGTGGGTCAACGGCCTCATCCTCGAAGAGATCGAGAACTTCCACCGTATGGCAAAATTTTGATGAGATCAAGGAGACCGGCCCTGACGGTAAAGAGGTAACGTTGGCTAGATGTAAAATATGCAGAACTAAATTATCTGGAAAATCTTCAAGTGGAACAAGACATTTGGGTCGGCATGCGGCGTCGTGTGCTAAGAAGCAAGGCATCCAACTACGACAACAACAGCTGATATTGAATCCTAATGGTACGGTACGTTCATGGGAGTACGATCCTCAGGTTGCACGAGAATCTCTTACTCGATTAATTACTAGACAAGATTTACCCCTGAACTTTGGTGAGTCAACTGCATTTGAAAAATATATTCAAACTGCTCATAACCCTATGTTTAAATCTGTTAGTTCTCAAACCACGACCCGTGATTTAAGAAAGTTCTATAAACAAGGTCGTGATACACTGAAGGAATTATTTAACACTTGCACATTTTCTGTTAGTATCACATCTGAGGCCAAGGAAGACTACATAAGTGTAGTTGCTCACTTTGTTGATGATAATTGGGAAATTCAGAAAAGAATCATTGCTTTAAAATTAATAGATGTTGCACATACCGCTGATAATATCGCGAAAAGAATTTTCATGGTTGTTCAAGAGTTTGACCTTACAAATAAAATTTTCGCTATAACACTAGATAATGCAGCTGCTAACTCTAGGGCCATGGAAATTCTACAACCTGTATTCTCTGTCTATGGTCAATCATTTCTTTTACATCAACGTTGTGCATGTCATATCATTAATCTGATAGTTAAAACTGGTTTTAAGAGGGTATCTACACATATTGATTCTGTGCGTGAGTCAATCTCATGGTTATTTGCCTCAAACCCACGGGTTGCAAAATGGAAAAGATTTTGTGATGCATCGGGTATGAAGCCCCGTAAGTTCCGCACGGATACAGATCATCGATGGAATACCACGTACCTAATGTTGAGGCATGTGTTGCCTTATAAGGATTTACTAACCGTTTTTTTGCAGTCTAATAATGCTACGAACAGTGATGGGCAACTAATAATGTCCGAGCCAACTTGGTATGTAGTAGAAAAGTTTGCTGCATTTCTTGAGATATTTTACGATGCCACTGTTGCTTTATCTGGAGTTTATTATCCAACCGCTAATTTAATGTTGCACAAAATCCTTGAAATTGCTACTTTATTACAAGAAAATGAGAATGACCACCTACTATCTGCTGCAGTCTTTCATATGAAACAAAAATATCTTAAATATTGGAAGAAAATCCCTGTACTGTATGCTTTTGCATTTATTCTTGATCCTAGGGGTAAATTACGGGGATTGGTTAATATGTTGAATATTATTGGAGAGATAATGAACATAGATTATACTAACTATTATTCTGATGTTAAGACTAAATTATGTGAGACATTTGCCAAGTATGAGAATAAGTTTCAGGGACTTCGCCTACAAAGACCCCCAACTGTCCCTGTCGCTGGTAAGAAGAAAATACAATGGGGACGGATTTGGGGTGGTAGTTCCTCTTCCACTCCTGCTGGGAGTTCCACTTCAGGAACAACTAGTACTTTTCAAGGCACCCAAGAATTGTCCTCCTACTTAGACAGTGACTGTACCAGCACTGAAGATCTCAACGTCCTTGGATGGTGGAATGATCACAAGACCCAATATCCCGTGCTCTCAAAACTAGCACGGGATGTGTTCACGGTGCCCGTTTCTACCATATCCTCTGAATCGGCCTTCAGTACATGCGGAAGAATTATTAAGGACCGACGAAGAAATCTAAGCAGCGATATGGTGGAAATGCTGCTCATCGTCAAAGACTGGGAGCTAGCTGCTGAACATGCCCAACACTCCGCAGAGAACTTGGAATTGGTTGCTCAGTTCGAAGATCTCTACATCGATACAGATGCACAAGATTAGCTAGTTTTTTTAATAATTTTTGACCTATAGGCTGTACTCTTTTTTCTTTGTCATGGTTTTCTCAAATATGAGTTTTTACATGACAAAGTTTTTAACGAGGCAGCCATGTAATATCAAAATTAATAAATATCATTATTCCATTTTTCTCATATTCTTTATATTTATTTAGTTTTTTCCTATTTTTTATAATCATCTTTTTTATATTTATGTCCCTAATTTCCTACTTTTTTCTAAATTATAATCATATTTTTTATTTTCCCTTTTTTTCTTTCTTTTAATTTTCCCCCTATTTTTCCTTTTTTTAATTTTTTCCCTATTTTCCACACTGTTTTTTCTTTTTTTTTATTTTTTTTCCTATTTTCTCCTCTTTTCCTCCTTTTTCCCTCTTTTTTTTCTCTATTTTCCGGATTCCCGGGCTGCGGCTGGCCCACGTGCCCCGCCGGCCCGGCACGACACGGCAGCGTGGTGGGCCGTGCCTGGGCCGCGCACGCGGCACGCGGGCCGGCACGGCACGACCCGCTACAGGACACGTGCCGTAACGGGCCGTGCCGTAACGGGCCATGCCGATTCGTGCCGTGGGCCGTGCCAACCCGGCCGGCCCACCTGGCTGTCTATAATTTAGATGGTGTTTTATTAAAAACCATATCATTTCTGATCAACCATATAGCCCAACATATAGCAGATGCTCCTATAAGAATGAGTTTTATGGTTTTTTTAACCCCATAAGCCAATTTCTAAAAATATAAGGTATACTACGAGGAATATATAAATCAGAAGACACCTACAGTGCTCTCCAAGGAAATTTTGCACAGTGACACTCCAAGAATAAATGATGGATAGTCTCACTCTTCATGCAAAAGCAATATCTCATACTACCATTCCAATTCCTTCTAGCCAAATTATCCTTTGTTAAAACTATCCCTTTAAACAAGTACCATATAAAAATCTTAATCTTAAGAGATATCTTAAGTTTTCAGATAATCTTGTTCCTCTCAATATAACCATTATTAATTAGAGCGAAATACATAGAATGAACCGAGAATTGACCATTTTGATGAAAATTTCATCTAAATATGTCATTCTCTTCTATCAAATGAATATGCATAATTAAAGCACACAAATTATGCCAATTAGCCAAATTCTGCCTACTAAAACTCTCATGAAAGAAACATTCAAAGGGACAGAACTCATAACATTTGTAAGCAAAGAGTTTCTCCTTCAAACTATAGCATAAAGACAGGTACCTATTCTTAAAAGAATAATTTCCTACCCATTTATCCTCGCAGAATCTAACTTGTTCACCATTATTCACAATCTAGAAACCCATATTTAGAAACGTACTCTTAATTTTCATAAGACCCGACCAAAAATGGGAATTCCCTTGTTTTCTCTCAACTTGAGTTATTGATTTATTATTAAGATATTTCCTTTTCAATCAGTCTTGCCAAACCTCTTGCTCATTTATTAACTTAAACAACCAGTTACTCAAAAGACGATGTTTTTGAATTTGTAAGTTATGAACTCCAAGTCCACCCTGCTCTTTGGGTTGACATATAATATCTCATCTTGTAAGTCTATACTTCTGTTTATGCTCATCACCTTGCCAAAAGAAACGTGATCTATAATAATTAATTTTTTGAAGAACCCCTTTTGAAATCTCAAAAAAAGAAATCATAAATATGGCTAGGCTCGAAAGCATAGAATTAATCAACCAATTGACATATGTTTACCTTTTCAACTACTAAGTTTTTTTTCAATTCTTTTCTCAATTGTTTTCCAATCCTTGTTACTAAGGTTTTAAAAATCATAGGAATACCAAGAAAATTGGAATATTGATCCTGACATTCATGTGTCTGACCAAAACAAAATAATTCACTTTTGTGAAAATTTATTTTTAGGCCAGATAATTTCTCAAAAACTGATAATAACAACTTTAAATTCATAGCTTGTTGTAAATCATGCTCTAAAAAGATAAGAGTATCATCTGTATATTACAAAATAGATAGGCCATCATCCATCAGATGTGGAATAACCCCACTAATTTGACCATCCTCCTTAGCCCTCTTGATTAATATAGCTAGCATATCAACAACTATATAAAAAGAATTGGAGACAGATGATCCCCTTGTCTAAGTCCCTTATAAGTTTGAAAATTAGAGCCAACCTGATCATTCACTTTTATACCAACATGTCCACCTTGGATAAAAGAAGCTATACATTGACACCACTTTGGTGAGAAGCATTTCATCCTCAATGTTTGTTAAACAAAAGACCATTTCACTTTATCATAAGCTTTCTCAAAGTCAATCTTAAAAATTACCTCATTTTTCTTTTTACAACGCATTTCATGAATAGTTTCATGTAGTATAACCACTCCTTCCATAATATTTCTCCTAGGAATAAAAGCTGTTTGAGTAGGACTAATAACTTTTTGAGCAACACCCATAATCCTATTGGTAGCAACTTTGGTAAAGATTTTAAAACTGGCATTAAGTAAGCAAATAGGTCTATATTGTTGAATCTTCATAGCCTCCTTGCACTTTGGCAATAAAATAATAGTACCAAAATTAAGGGAATATAAAGGCAAAGTTCTGCTATAAAAATCTTTAAATAAATCTAGCAAATCTGATTTAATAACATTCAAAAAACCTGGTAAAATTCAGCTGAGAATCCATCTGGACCTGGAGCTTTATTGTGTTCTATTTGGAATATTGCATCTCTAATTTCCTTCTCAGTAAATTCTTGCATTAAAGCATCATTTTCCATTTGAGATACCTGAGAGATATCATTTATTCTACTATCATCTAACTCTAAATTAGAACTATCAGGTGGTCCAAATAAACCTTTGTAGTAAGTGGTAATAAGCGATTTTAAATTCGCATCACCATTTATAATTTGGCCCCCATCTTGTAATTGAAAAATTATTGTTTTCCTATGCTTGCCATTTGCAACGAGGTGAAAATATTTAGTATTTGAATCACCTTCCAAAATATCTTTAGTCTTAGCTCTTTGATACCATTTCATCTCTTCTTCTCTCAACAAATAGGAAACCCTATTCCTTCGATAATGTCTAATATCAATTTCTTCCTGAGTCAATAAATTTGTTTCAGCCTTTTTATCTAGCATATCAAGATTATCTAACAACTTCTTCTTCTCTTTTTTATAGACACCACTCGTATTTTTAGCCCAACCCCTCGAATGTTGTCTTAATCTGTGAATTTTTGCCTGCCATCGCTCTAAAGGAGTATTGCCTTCATGTACAGAATACCAAATTTCCTTTACCATATCTACAAAACCCTCCCGTAGCAGCCAACCTAACTCAAACTTGAAGTTTTGTTGACCATTACATGGTGATGTAGAATTTGTATTTAAAAGTAAAGGTGTATGATCAGAAATGTCTTTATTTAAAGCAAATGCCGAGGATAGCGGAAATTTATATTCCCACTCCATTGACATTAATACTCTATCTAATAAAAAGTAAAATATGCTACCAAGCTTGTACCGAAATGTCTTATAATCTATGAACTTTTAAATTGTTCATCAAGATTTTTAATCTTAGTTTAATATATCATCTAAGGTTTAAAGTACGAATGAAGTAAGCTTGGGTTTTAACATGACAATATTTACAGCGGTGATAATTTTGTATTAGGCCACTTATACTATAATATGCCTTCAAGTTGACTCTTACCACTACCAAATCTTTTAGTGCATGATTTGAACTACAAATTTCCTAAATGCTGAGAAATACATATTTGTTTATATTAGGGTGGTAGGAGTCAGTTTTTGGGGAATATTACACCGAAGAATTCTCGTAACCATGGATAGGTCACACCCCGATCCGGCACCGCCATACAATGGCACCTGACAGAAGTGTGTCATAGGAAAAACGGCGCGAACCACTTCCTACAAGACCTTGATATCAATATCAGTCTCAGGACATAGTGTTGGTACCCACAGTGACAATCATGAATCATTGCAATCCTTAAATTAAATAAAGTACTTATTTACCTTAACTTAAGTTGCACCTTAGGACGGCCTGAGAATACAACCGATGACACGGAAGCAGTAGCAACAGCAACAGAAATAGCAACAAAACCAACGGACTAACACCCAATACCACAGGCGATGGCTGGGAACCAGAACGAAACCCTAATCTTCACTTCGCTTCATCTTCACCTTCTAGGCGAAGGAACTATATATAGAGCAAGGGTGAGTACTTACGTACTCAGCAAGTCACGGGAACTTAGGTGTTTAGTGCAAATTTGAAAGAGGGGCAAGGTTGTTTAGCAAATCTTTTATTTGAAAACATTTTGGAACCACTAAGTGATATTCCTCTTTTTAAGTTTGGGTCAAAAAGAGACTTGCATCTCGATTCGACTTAAGAGATATTTTTCAACAACTCAATTTGCAATGCACCGACTTCCCAGGTCGGTTCATTGATTCTCGGCTCATACAAAGATTTCACTTGATTAAACGGCTGCTCGAGCCATTTCCATTTTCTTGGACTCCAAGAGTCATGCTGCCCCGTAGCACGGCAAACTGCTTTCACCCGGAAAGCCTAGTCTATGATGTCCTTAGACATCTTGAATCACACAAATCTGTTTCTGATCATTCAGGACATCCATCTGTCACATAGGCTGATTCTGGTAATGATTCCCAATCCACAACTTGATTCTAGTAACGATTCCCAATCCACAACAATTTTTCACAAAGCACAGGCAAACAAAACTACGTAACAGGAAACACCTCACATCCGTCCATGACCATAGGCACGACTTTTTGAACAGTTAGTTAACCTCTGCAAAGGGGTACACTTTACCCATACCACACAAACTTACTCCAGACATTGGCCGGTGTCGGAGGTTCATGATAAAGCCTTTCCAAAGCCAACCCAGGTTACCTCATGCCACATAGAAGGGTCAAATCCTCACATAAACAAATCATTTTTCATTTCACAAATCAAACTCCAACACCTTGACCGATAATTTGGCAAGCTTCTCTTCCTTGCCTTACCAAGAACCTGGAGATGCACCAACCACCGCATCCCAACGTTCCCCAACTATTAGCATGCGAGGTTTCTCTGAACCGACTAGTTACTTAGCCAGGGTGTCCCATTCCATCATGTGGTTATATTTGTTATGCTTGATGAATTTTCCACAGGAAGCGGTCCTTATGTGCGAATACGAGACAGCGCCACACATGCACAAACCACGCATCACGAGTTTTCATAATTTCTTTTATTTTCAAACACGCCGACACCCATGTGTCGAGTTTTCAAGGCTTCTCAAACTCATTTCCCAAGTTTTCGACAATCAATGGTATATGTGGAGTAAATAGCATCCATGCTTAGAGAGCACGGATACTAAACACCACAAGGGTAGGGCGACAAGGAAATAGGGTAAAGTAGTGCGACTGCTGGGTAGGTCCGTCGGTTTGGCACACAAACCGAGGCCAAGCAAGTTATTTGTACTCCTAGTAATGCAAGTTTGTAAGCAAAATAATAATGACTTTTCAATTATAGGAGCAATATGGTCATGGGTGACTTGCCTTGCTCAAGGTATTCACGAAGCTTCTCGAAATCCACGCTCAAACGAAAATCCGCAACCGCAACTAAACGCAAACAATTAAAACCTACACAAAGACAAAAAAGAAGAACCTATTTAGGAATACTAATAGTGCCATTAGATAGATCTCAATTTTACGGAATTACTGGGAGTTGAACGGAGTCAAGCAAAGCTACGGATAAAAAGATATGAATTTTGGAAGTCTAATTGAATTTTTGGAGCAAGGAAAAATGATTTATGAAATTTCTGGAAAAGAACATTCTCAAGAATATTATTGACAATCACTGACATGCATGTCAATGGGCTAGAAACCATGGGTGTACCATGGACTGAGTCCATGGGTGGCTAGTTCAATAGGGAGGGAGTAAAAATGGACTTTTGCCAAATGGACCGAACGAGCGAAAACGGATCTTGAGAAGGGACAAGAATTGGACGTTAGTTCAACGGGCTGAGGGGGCGAGGCTGCGGCCCAATCAGCTAGGACGAGCGAGGCCGAGCTGGACCAGGCCTAGCGCGACGATGTGGGCCAAAGCGATGACACGCCCATCAGTGCACGCGCGAGCGCGGTCGGGCGAAGTGGGCTGGCTCACGGGAGGCCGAGGGATGAGGCCGGCCGGTGGGCCGAGCCCACGAGCAGCGCGAGGAGAGGTGGCTAACGCACCGTGCTTGACCTGACCAAGCCGAAGGGGCGCTTATTGTGGGCCGCCACGTCGGACCGGCAAGGAGAGAAGGTGCGACAGCGGACAATTTCGATGACGGGCGACACGCGGAGTGCTCTGGCGAACAGCGGCAAACCGGATGGGGAGGATGACACCGGTGGGTAGACAAGGAGAAGGGGAATCAATTCCATGGGTTGGATTAGGTTGTCGGGGATGGAGGATGAATGGCAACGGCGGCCAATCTCACCGGACGGCTCGCGCGGCGAAGCTAAGCAGTGGAAAAAAGGGGCGAGCGACGGGAAGGGGAGAAAGGCGGCGAGCGGCCATGGGGTGCTCCGGGAGGGCGGCGGCGGAAGGAACCGAGAGGAGAGGGACCGACGGCGACGCACGACTGCCGCGGCGATGGCGGCGGGAAGGACAGCATGCCGGGAGAGGGGAAAAGAGAGGCTAGCGGTCGGGGCGAGGACTTGGGACGGTTGAAGGCGTCTTCGGGAGGGCGATGGTGAGGGGAATCGACGAGTGGAGGTGTACACGGAGGGGAGACGATGGAGGGCTCACTGACGAGCGAGACGGCGCCGGCGGCTTTTTGCTGCAAGAGGAGAAGGCTGGCAAAGAAGGACGGCCGATCTCTCTGAGTCTGGTGCGGCAGGGGACGGGGTTCGCGGCGGCGACCATGGAGGCGAGAAGGGAATGCCGACAACTTGGACAGCCGTGACGGGTTCGATGCCGAGGTGTTGTTGGTCGGCGAGGAGGATGAAGGCGGCAGGGAACTTTGGCGAGGAGGACAGAGGAATGGAACTGAGGAGGGGCGCGGTTTAAATAGGCGCCGTGCGAGGCTTGGAGAGGAAGGAGCCCGGGCACGGTCAAGGTAGGACAGCGAGGCGCAGAGGTGGCGTCACAGCGTTGGTGGCTTGCAGCGGACCCCAGTGACGTTGGCGATGTCAGGGGAAGGGAGGGGAACTCGGTTGGCGGCTTGCGGAGACAAGGCGATTGCCGTGGCAGGCGGGTTGACGGCGTTGTCCTTGTGGGTCAGCCTTGTCGCGTTGGCGCAGGAGAAACACCGGGTGGCTTGGCTGGAAATTCTAATGGCGTTGACTCGGAGAGAGAGAGAGAAGGAGAGGAGCGGCGCGGCTGTGAGGAAGGAGACAACGCTCTGTTGATGTGAAAAACACGGCGGCCTAGGAGTTCTGCTTAGCTCCAGTGCAGGTTCAAATCTTGCTTTCGGGTTTAGGGCGTACTAGTTGGTTTGATTCTACAACCAACAAGATATACAAGAAAAGCTATGTTAGTGAACGATAGTCGATCAGCTGGTGGGCTGATGACATATTGTAGAGACTTAGCCAATGCAAACGAGTCGAATCGGCTGTAAGATAGAAGATGCTACCCATAAACAAGATTTAGGTTAAATATAATTGTAAACAAGTTTTTCTTAACAGAATCAATCCTATAGGTCGAACTCAATCGATACAGCATGAGATTGAAATCTTTTAAAGTCAATTGTTATACAATTATATGGCCTAAAAGAAAAACTAGCCAATGGGTAGATGTTGTAGATTAGACCCAAAATAATCATGATCAGCTGTACAGAGAAATAACAGGTAATTGCTAATTTAATCCTTTTCTTAGATGCAAGCCATTACGATAGATCTGACCCAACCGAGACAGTATTAATTGCTTATAACCAAGATCAGATAAATCAATAATTACATGAACTTATATCATAGTCGATGAGATATTTTAGGATATTTCAGATAATGTATTGGCTAGAACTCCAATACAGTCTTATATAAGAATATCAATCTTGATCACATATACTAAACAAGTTTCAATCTCAACGGATCGAACTTAATCGATGGCAGCGTGAGGTTAGAAACGAGCTTAGTATATTTAAAAGATTGATATACTTATATAAGATGATAGATACAACACATTAAGCAAAATAAAGCATGTAAACTTAAATGCAAAACAGTTATATCAGGTACGATCGATTGAAACCTCGATTTTACCCTTATTGGCAATCAATAAGCAGGTTAGTTTTCATGATTCTAAACACGACTTAGTAGGTCAAATCCAATTGATGCAGCACTAAGTATGAAAAGAAGCATAAAGTCTAAACAATCAAGCTTTTGACTGAATTTCAGGGTGATAGATGTCTTAGCTAGTCTAAACTGATGAAACAATTTAGCCAATACTGACAAAACCCTAAAAAAGGTTTGGCCGATACAAATAAATTGAGCTATCAAGTTAGATTAACTAAGATATATAATAGCCAGCAATTGCACGAGATAGATTAGAACATCTAAAACGATACCCTAACTTGCCGATGCAAGCCACTGTGACAAGCCATACCTCTTGCTGGAGATCGAAGCCGATGCAACCCAACTCGAAATAAAAACTCGTCAAGAAGTAAAAGTAAATAGGTAGCGATGCGCCAAAAGTATATATTGAACTATTGTTGTTTTTTCTATAAGACTCTAGGCATATATTTATACCCGAACATACAAACCTTGTCCATATCAGACACGACTCAAACTTGCCTAAGTACAAAATAAACAATCAAGTATCTAGGCGGACTCTTACCACGAATTCCCTAAAGGAAACAACTAACTTTTATTCCTAATTAATAGATACAATTGCCTCTTTCGGACTCAATCCTTGTTTGGCAATATCTTCAGATGTTCTCTCCGAGTCTGATATGAACTCACACTATCTATATCAGCTAACCGAGTCTGATTCTATATCGGTCGATATAGCTTTCAGCCGATGCGTTGTTCTGTCTTTGGAAACAATCCCATCTCCTCCGAATCCGCTTCGAATCTATCTTTAATCCTCGTGTATCCTTGCCAAATTCCGTTGTTAACACGCTTTCTCCCTGGGCACGTGAGTGGCGCGTGCAGGGCGAGCGGATGCGGACCGGCGGCCGGGTGGTTGGGCTGGTGCAAGCTGGGCCGAGACGGCGCGACCCAAGTGGGAAGGAGAAAGGAGGCGTGAAGAGGATGGGCCGGCTGAGAGGAATGCGGCCCAAGAAGCGAGGGGGTAACTTAGACGTTGGCAAAGGATTTGATTTGGAGGGATTTGAAGATTGGAATTGAATTTGGATTCAGGATTTGAATTCAAATTGCATATTTGAACTCAAGGGTTCAGAGAGGAGTCAAGGAGGGGATTCAAAATGGGAATTTGATATTTTTGGAATTGAGAGAATTAAATTTGGGGAGAATTTAGGGTTTGGATTTCAGAATTTGAATTTGGAGACTCGAATTTAGATTTGGGAATTTTTGATGTATTGATTTTTGATATCGAGGAGAGGGATTAAGGAGAGACAAGAGTTGAGATCCACGGCATGACTTAGACTCTCACACAAAGAACGAACTTTTTGTGAATAGGTTTATTAATTTAGTTTTTAACGTCTCGCGAAAAGCGGGGCGTTACAGCAATGTTAGCACTTGAGCTGCATCATATGTAATTTGGACTTTAAGTGATACATTTAACCAAAATTAAAAATTTAGATGTGGATTTTATAAGTTTATGAACCTAGATGGTACATCGGTCAAAGTTTAAGGATCGACTGTGTATTTTATTACAAAGATAAAGTAAATTCCGTTAGGACAGTTTCTTTTGCTAAAATTTAATATCAGGCTACTTTTTATTTAATTATTTAATGTTTTCACTTAACGATAGGCATTATTACCTATTGTTTACATTTTAGACCGGTGATCCGTTTGTCAACAAGTGACGGAGCCATGTTAAAATTATGACCTCATAAGTTTTTGCAAAATACACTTTTAGCATGTCAAAAATAGTGAACAAGCACATGAAACAATGAAAAGTTATATGGACCCCATATAGTTACGTACTTTATGCATTTTGATCCTCACAAGGTTGAGAACCTAGCTCCGTCACGGGTGTCAGCAGGTCTAGGAGACAAAAATAGGAAAGAGTTTGGTACAGATGGAGCGAGCTCATCTTCTCCAGAGCCTCACTATGACAAACGCCAGTAGGTCAACCAAAAGCAGAGAGGGAGAAGGAGCAGGGTATCATCCATCGAGCTTAGGAGAAGCAGTAGCTCAACAAACTCCTAGAGGAGCAAAGGAAGGGTTTGAGCTCGAGGTCAAGGGAAGGGCCAAGCCAGCGTTGATAGTGTGGTAGCGATGGGGAATCAAAGTTAGAGAAGAGAGAGAGACATAAATATGAAAAAGGTGGCCTAAAGTACAACATTATCAAATATACACGTCTTTAGTGAAAATATTGGATGGAGGGTAGTCCAAACTAAGACTTTGGTAAAAATAATTGGTCCAACATGTAATTTACTTTTTAAAAAATGAAGGAATATGAAAACATTGAAAAATATATAGAAATATGAAAACATTAAAAATATATGAAAAACATATCTATACCATATATAAAGTTACAACCTACTACATCGTAAAGCTCAACATACAAATATGTCACATCATCATCCATTAGCAATTAGCAATTATTATATCTTAACCCTTATGCAGACATGCTATATCATCTATATTTTATTATATTATATTTTATTATATTCTAAAACTTTAAAATATAAGTATATTAAATCATCGTCCCATATAATTTACAAATATATCTTTATCATTTTCTACAGTATCTTATATACTTTATCCAGTTAATGTTTTTATCTTCTCTCATTAAACCACGTCACATCAATTGTTTTTAGTTTTTTGATGATTAATCTATAGTCTAAATTATTTCTCTTATTTTTTCTTTTATAAAGTTAGGTAACCTTACTTTTACTATTGGATATTTAAATTATGGTAAACTATATCACTTAAGTAGTTCATAGGCTTTTCCGATGACAATCAAAAATACAAATTTCATAAACTTATGTCGTCTAGCTGTATTACATATTATTTTACTATTATCATACTAAACTTCCTCAGCAATGTGTGAGGTTTCATTTAGTACAAGTAATCAGATTTGAATGGTTTAATCCATGCGGCTTGAAGCTAAATACGACAATAATAGGCTTTTTATTTATTCCATTTTTACAAACGAAATGGATAAACAGTGACCATTTCTATAGATTTCTTGCCGTATTTTTCTTCATTCGGTTTTTACAGTTAAAAAGGTGATATAAATTGCAAAGGCACAACCAATCGGCCATGCGGTTATTCCAAGATTTGTACCCTCGCTGTTTGTTTAGCCATAGAAAAATAAATAAATTTTTAACTTTGTTTCAAAATTTTCAAGTCGCTTTTTTTTAAAAAAAAATAGCCTTATTTTTTAAACTGCTAAAAATAGAAATAGACAAGTCCTATTCTAAAATTTAATTTTTTATCATGTTTATTTTTCTACATCTTTATCAGCCGAACCTGGAGGCTCTCGGTCCATCAAACCCAATCTCATCATCAACATCAGCACAATAAATGGCCGATTCAGAAATGAAAATGGTGCACCTTAGCCGCTGCTCATTTAGTGCATTTGTTTAGTTTCCACCACGCTGAAGTCTACGACAGTACACTGAATTTAGTCAAATTTGGTACGGAATCATGTACGGAGAACTGGCTGCAGTAATGATGCTACACATATTTATCATTCATACCATCAACTAGCTCATAACCCTGACAATAATACAGGAAAATTTGCTTCTGCCATAGACAACGGATACACCACGACGTCAATCACTTGTCCAGTTCATCGCTTCGACAGCATAGCCAGGGCCAATATTGACATGGAGGCTATGATCCTGAAGCCTGAGCTCTCCCACAAGTTCTGCTTGTCGCCGGCGGTCTGCTTCAGCCGCAATCCGCTTTGTAATTTTTTCAGAGTTTTATCTCTTCGCTCTCCCATCTACATAAGGAAGAATAAACATGTATGATTGCAAGATATTCCAACCACATATATGATTAGATTAGCAGAGAGAAGATAGATGGTTAATTTTCAGGAAATAAAAAAATGTGATTGCACGCATGTTGATCAGTAATTCTCTGAAAGTGAAAACCATTCCCTGAATATTGCAAGTGGTAAGCATAATACCTTCTGTAGTTTTCGCAGCTCAGTTCTTGATTCTTTGAGGGTGCATTCAAGTTTCAGTACCTTCTTCTTCAGCTCATGAACCGTTGTTATTTGATTCTTCTCCAACTATATATTACCAACAAATTTAAATTGAATAAAAGCATAATTCAAATTTTCAATATAGAAACATACTAAATGAATATAATTTGTGAATCAAGGAAGTAATTAATTTGTAAGCGTAAAACGACCTGCGAGAGCTCTTTCGCTTCAAGGTACTTCTGAACAAGATCTAGCTGCTCCTCTACCTTCTTCACTCGAAGCTCACATTCACCCAAAGAAATGATCTTCTCATGCCCTCCTGACAGGGACAAGCACTGCAACCGTGCCAACATGGCTGATTCTGCACTGGCATCTGCAGTGGCTTGTGTCACTGAAACCTGTGATCTAAGAACATCCAATTTGTAGGAAGACAAATACTGCTGACAGGAAAATTTCCCATTAGATTTGTAATTGATGAAACTACTAGGTCAAGAAACATATTACACCAAAACATGACAGTTACCTGAACACATCACACTGGAAGATTGACAACAAGTGCAGTATAAGGGGGTGGTGATCACCTGTTCAGTGCTACATATTGATGTTCGCAGCTGCTCATCCTTGTCCTGTAAACATTTATGCAGCTTCTTCACCTCCTCCTCCATGCTTCTCGCCCTCGACTCGGCAAACTTCTGATATTTCATCAATTGAGTGCAAAAAATTTCACAGAACATCGAGAAGTCATGGTCAGGAGAGTGGAACATACCTTCCTGTTTTCTGATTCCTGAGCAAGCAACTGTTCCTTGGAAGCAAGCTTGATCCTGGCATCCTTGAGCTCTGCATCCAACCAAGCCAAGCTTCTCCTCAGGCTAAGCTTCTTCTCTGCAAGATCACTCAACAGTGGATCCAACTCCAACGAGTAATACGACGATGATGGCATTGTTGTTGCCTTCTCCGGAACCGGCATGAAGACAGAAATGTCTGCACTTTGCAAATTTTAGCAGGCAAGAAAAGCCAACATGGAGGCACAGTTTCTGAAACTAGTGAGTGTGTTGTGTCAAAAGAGCAAAGCAGTGGCCAAAGGCCACGAGTTTGTGTGGAGCTGGAGAGCTGCAACTAATGACAGACATGTTGCTTTCGTTACCCGTTCGAGATAATCCTACGGTGGTGAATGGCATGGGGCGAGATCGAGTGTGTGATTAGATTGTTTCTAGAAGTACACCCTACCTACCTCGAGATTGATAATACTTATCGTTTTAGATCAAACTGATAATATTATCGGAGAGATGGTTGCGAACGATCGCTCTCAAACGCAGCTTTAAACTCTCGAGGAGATATCTCCTGATTTGTTCAAACGCCATCTAAGTGGTTGTTAAAAGTTCTCAAAAAAATTTGATAACTTTCCTACAATGTACATATACTACCCCAACTCAAGGCTACTCAAATCCAACATCTATTCATATCTAAATTTGTCCTTTTCATTTATCAATGTGTAGATCGAATTTGAATATGATCTTTGGTGAAGTTGTAGGTGTTATTATACTGTACATTATCAATTTTCTTTTAGAATTTTGTCCAATCATTTACATTGAATTTGAAAGAATAAGGTATACAAGGGGACATCTCCTTGAGGGATTAGAATAATACTCTCCCATTTTATTTTATCTGCGGAGGTGGAGAAGGAAAGGAAGGATGTGAAGGAGAGGGGTGGGGAGGAGGGAAGCGAGCTCAAGCACGTCCACAGGAAGGAGGCAGCAGCGCTGGGCAGCCAATGAGGAGCTTTTGGATCCAGCTGTTCTCTTCTTCCTCTGTTTTGAGCTCCTTGAATCCTTTCCTTCACTCTGCTATTCCAACCAACAAAAGCCACCACCATCAAATCCATCGTCGGCCATGGCAGATCTCACCATCAATTATCGAAACCAAAACCCTCGCACCACATCAGTTTTATTAGTACCATTTTCCCTTTCAATTGAGATTTTCTCTGGTCCAACAGGGGGACGTGGTACCAAATCCTAGCTGTCAGCTTTGCCATATCAAACAGTTGAGATTGCTCGGTACCATGCGATACCATTTTAGCCCATATGGCGGTACCTTTTTTGAAGAGAGGTCTAAGGGTAGTATAGACATTTTGCATGTGTGGATGGTAAAGATGAGGTGCCGGCCTCCAAGGTGCGCGGCGGGGCCAGTGTCGACAGCGGCAAGCAACGAGGTGCTCCTTGGGGCAAGCGTCAACAGCGGCATCAGCGGACGGCAGGGTCCGAGGCCAGCGTTGACGGTGGCAGTGAGCTGCGGGGTTCGAGGGTTCAGGGCGGCGTGCGGCCTGTGGGGTCCACGGTGGCATGCGGCATGTGGCCTGCAAGATCCGGTCTCGGTGACGACGGCTGCGGTGGGTGGTGCGGTGCGCTGAGGGGCGGACATCCATGGCAGGCAACGGAAGACGAGATGAGCTTTGTGGCTACGTTGACGCCCTCATCAAGGTGAGTTCGCGAGACATTGTCGTTCCTATCTTGCCCCCCTCAGTTTGAACGGACAGATGTGGTTGGTACCATGTAGTACTGGTACCGTGCGGTACAGAATGCTGGACCGGAGCAAATCTCCCTTCAACTATGCATTTATGTGCTCGAATTTAGAGCTCCAGACGTCCATGGCATGGCTAAGGATTCCTAGATCCAGCAACTGAAAGCAAGGATTCAACAACAGGGAGGAGGAGCCACGGCTTATGCTTCTTCCTCCTTGGATCTGGTTGCTCAAGCACGGGATAGCCCGCGACGACGACGACTGTGGCGGGAGGGTGAGCTGGTGAGTCAGTGTCAAGGGTCCTCACTGCTCAACGTGGGTGGGAGGGCAGGACGGCGATGAGGTCCTCGCTACCATGTCATTCAACACCTCCTCCCCCCCTTCTCTCTTTCCTTTCCTTCTCATGTGATTGACATATGGACCACACTCAGCTACATAGGACAAAACGACCTTTGAAACCACTAGAGAACGTAAAATGAACCGGTATTGATAATTGAGGGAACTTGTATTCTGATTTTGTGATTGAGGGATGTGAATTAAACTCGACCCATAGTTAAAGGATGTAATAAGGACTTCTTCCTGCTGATTACGGTAAACAAGGGGAAAATATTTTTTAGGAGACTTATGGTGGTTTAAAGATTGGGCTTCATGCTGGATAGTTGCAAACTTGCAATGGGCCAAACACGCTGCGATAAAGCATGCAAAAGATTTGCCCAGTCTGATCAAAGCAGATTAACAACGCAGAACAGAGGAAACTGATCTTGATTTCTCAGATGAACTAGAAGGTTTGATCAAAAAGGTGCGTTGGTTGGCCCTGTTTAGGGTTTATAATTCAAAACCTTTTAGCCACACAGCTTTGCTAGATCTATGCACAGTGCATGGTCATCTGTACAAGATGTTACTTTTAAGGTTTTGGGTGGAAATCTTTTTCTTGTGCAATTCCAGTGCCTTGGTTACTGGAATAGGGTGATGGAGGTTGGACCCTGGATATTTAGGGGAGAAGCAATAGTTTTGGAGGAATATGATGGTTTTACTAATGTGTTTATTACAGACTTGACAAAATCCTAGTATGGGCTCGCATCCAGGGGTGCCTAAAGGTCTAATGAAGAAGAGTTGAGAGGGTTGCTAAGAAGGTAGGAAAACCACCGTTTACAATCATTGTGGACGAAGGAAGAATAAACCTTGCAAAATATCTCAGAGCACATGTGTTTTTGGATCTCAATATGACTTTGGTTCACATAGTCTCAATTACAAAAAAAGAAAGGAAATTGTATCCTGTGTAGTATGAGAAGACCCCTTCTTTCTGCTACTCCTGTGGGCTAATTGGCCATGATGTGACATAATGTGTTGATGGACTGCACAATGTAGGGGATAGCAAATGAGGTGAATGGCTGATGGTGAAATTTGAACCATTTGTTGCAAGGTTTGATACTAGAAGAGGAGATACCACAGGGGCACGAAGTTGGGGACGAGGGAGAGGAGGAGGAAGAGGAAGAGGAAAGGGGACAGGACAGTAGACCCTAATGAGTCCGAACAAGACAATATGGATATAAGCCAGGACGAGGGTGGAATTTTGGCGAAGTTAACATTGGGGCCCCGTAAAAGATTGGTGGCGGAAGATGGCTCTGTAGGGATAAGTAACGACGGTACGAGGATGGCTGGCATAGTTGCATCAAAAGTAAATCTGATAGAAAGTGCAGCTATGGAACATACGTCAAAGAACGTAATTTCAACCCCACAGAAGGTACAAGACAAAAAGAGACAAAAGAGAAGTGATGAGGATGCAGTAGACATAAATGATATTACTGGATCGGCAACCTCCTTCGAGGAGGATCGCCGGGAGCAATGAAAATCTTAGCTTGGAACTGCCGCAGGTTGGGAAATGCCTAGGCAGTTCGAGTGCTTCTGGACGTCCAGAGGCAAAAAAAACCAGTCAGAAACACATTTGGGGAAATAGAAGGCTTGTAGGTTGATTAAAAGGATGGGTTTTGATCAGATGTTACTTGATGAAAGTGATGGGCGAAGTGGTGGCCTCTTACTGATCTGGAGAAACAATGTGAATGTGATTCATGTTGATGTCTGTAAGTATTATATTGATGTGGTTATTAAAGGGGATACTGATTGAAGGCTAACAAGAATATGTGGTGAACCAAACTGGGACCAGAAAAACATAACTTGGGAAGCTTTAAGAACCTTGCGTGGCAAAATGGATATGCCTTGGTTAGCTATTGGAGGTTTTAATGAAATCCTCTTTAATTATGAAAAGGAAGGTGGAAGATCACGACCGCAAGCGTATATGAACGATTTCCATGAAGCTCTATCTGATTGTTATTTAGTTGATATGGGTTTTGAGGGGGATATTTTTACTTGGCAACGAGGAAAGATTAGAGAAAGACTAGACCGTGGAGTCATAAACATCCCATGGAAAACTCTTTTCCTGGATGCACGGCTAACCAATTGTCGTATGATCAAATCTAATCACCAGCCATTACTGGCTGACACTTATAATACAGGGGGAGCGTCTATAAGAGGATAGCCAAGCCAAAAGCGCTTTGAGGCGAGATGGCTACAAGAGGAGTCAGTGGAAGAGATAGTAAAGGCATCATGAGCGAGAGCGGCGCTCCATGGTGAATACCCTACTTTGATGCAAAAGGTTACAATGATACACCAGGACTTACATATATGGTATAAGGAAACATTGAAGTGGCCTATGAAGCGGTTGAAGGAACTTAACAATGATTTAGAGAAGCTAAGAAGAGGACCACAGATGCTTCAATATATAGTCACAAAAAGATATCATGAGGCGGATTGAATTGTTACTTGAATAGGAGGAGATACATTGGGTCCAAAGGGCTCATGCAAATTGGTTGAGGCACGGGGATCATAACACAAATGTGGGGTGCATGGTACCCGGGTATCTCATATTAGGCCTTCGGGTTATTAGTACCGGGTGGACCGAGTACCCTAAGCCCATTTGGTTTACTTGTATTATAAGAAAGAGATTAAAGATAAGGTTATAAATCTTATCTCATGTAAATAGATGGTGGGTATCCGGATTATAAAAGATACCGTACCATCCATAGTCGGCTTCCCTAAGTCTATATAAAGGGAACCAGAAATCCTAATATGGGTGATCGCTACGTGCTAACCCTAACGCCATATTGCTTAACCATATACATAGATCTAATCTACACAACTGGACTAGGGTATTACCTCTTGTCGAGGGCCTGAACCAATATAATCCCTATGTCATCATCTCTCTTTGATCTTGTGCACCCCATAAATATTATTGCCGATCATTAGAATCGACAACAAGTTTCTTCCAAAATTATGTTGCTCATCGTAAGAGGAGGAACACTATAAAAGGGCTCTTGGATGACCAAGGTATCATTCATAAGGATAATGACATGATGAGTAGTATGATACATGAGTATTTTCAGAATCTGTTTACAAAGGAGGTAGGGAAAAGGATGGTGCAGCCCTAAGTGATGTACAAAGGAAAGTAACAATAGATATGAACAAGGGTTTACTGGCCCCATTTACGCCGAAAGAGATGAAGAAAGCTTTGTTCAGCATAGGAGATCTAAAAGCACCAAGACCAGATAGTTTGCATGCAGTTTTCTACAAGAGATTTTGGGAGATGCTTAGTGATAACCTAGTTTAAGGAAGTTCTTAAAACTACAAACATGGCAGTAATACCGGAGGGTGGAACAATACAACAATAGTGATGATTCCAAAGACTAGAACCCCGACAAAGTGACCCAATTTCGACCTATAAGTCTTTGTAATGTGGTTTACAAAGTTATATCTAAGATGCTCGCCAATTAAAGGTTATTTTACCTGAAGTAATAGGGGATCACCATTGTGCGTTTGTGCCTAGTAGACTGATTACAGACAATATTTTGGTGGCTTATGAGAGTTTACATTGTTTTAAGAAGAAGAAGGGGAGAAGGGGGCTCTGTGCGGTGAAGTTGGACATGCACAAGGCGTATGACCGAGTTAAGTGGTGCTATCTGGAAAAAAATTATGGGTAAACTTGGCTTTGATAATCGATGGGTTAAGCTTATTATGGCATGTGTTTCTTCTGTCCAGTACAGGGTTAGGTTCAATGGCATGGAAACTGAAGTGATCACCCTCCTTGAGGCCTGGGACAAGGAGATCTGCTCTCCCCCTATCTCTTTCTGATGGCGGCAGAAGGCCTATCAAGCATGCTGTTAGGTGTAGTGAGTAGAGGAGAATTGGAAGGCATAAAACTATGTTGCGAGGCAGCAGAAGTATCTCACCTATTATTTGCAGATGATTCACTTATACTGATGCATGAAGATAAGCAAAATGCAAAAATGTTGAAAGAGATATTGGAAATATACTATGAAAGCTCGGGACAGAAAATTAGCGAGTCTAAATCAAGTATTTTCTTCAGTACAAATACAGAGAAAAATTCAAAATCTGAAGTTTGTGAAGTCATGAATATCACAACAGAAGCTCTGAATGATAAATATTTGGGACTCCCAGCACTGATAGGTATTGATAGAAGTGACTGTTTTTGTCATCTAATTGATAGAGTGTATGCGAGGATAAATGGTTGGAAAGAGAAAATGCTAAGTACAGGGGGCAAAGAGGTACTCATTAAGTCAATCGCTTCTTTAGTACAAACACAGAGGAAGATGCAAAATCTGAAGTTTGTGAAGTCATGAATATCACAACAGAAGCTCTGAATGATAAATATTTGGGACTCCTAGCACTGATAGGTATTGATAGAAGTGACTGTTTTTGTCATCTAATTGATAGAGTGTATGCGAGGATAAATGGTTGGAAAAAGAAAATGTTAAGTACAGGGGGAAAAGAGGTACTCATTAAGTCAATCGCTCAAGCCATACCAGTTTATGCGATGTCAGTTTTCAGAATTCCACGAAAAATATGTGATAGAATTTCTGATGCTATCTCTCGTTTTTGGTGGGGTGATGAGGAAAACCATAAGAAGATTCACTGGAAAGCATGGTGGAAGATGTGCTTACCCAAAAAAAGAGAAGGTATGGGTTTTAGAGATTTACAGTGTTTTAATTTAGCAATGTTGGCAAAACAAGTTTGGAGGTTGTTATATGAGCCAGATTCTTTGTATGCAAGAGTGCTGAGAGCAAAGTATTACCCAGATGGAAATCTCATGAAAGCAAAACCAAAAAGTGGCAATTCCTACACTTGGCAAAGCATAATTGCAGGCCTGGAATGCTTTAAACATGGATCAATTTGATGAGTTGGGGACGGTACACAAATAAATATATGGAAGGATCGATAGATTCCATCAAGTCAGAACTTGAAGATATTGACGCCTCAAGGTAATAATATAGTTAGAAAGGTTGATGAGCTTATAAATCCGGTTAATGGGGAATGGGACGAAGAGTTAATCAATTCTCTGTTTTGGCCGGTCGATGCCCATTGAATTCTTCAAATCCCAATTTTAGTTAATTGGAGGTGAGGATTTTATTGCTTGGCAGGACTGGTATATTTGTCGTCAAATCAGCGTACCACCTTCAGTGGGAATACAAATTTGGGATGAAAGAAAGGGAATGTGCAGCAGCAAGTGGCTCAGGAGGCAACCTGATTTGGGAAAAACTTTAGAATATTCCAGCTCTAGCAAAAATCAAGATATTTGGATGGCGAGTTATGCATGCTATTATCCCATGTCAAAATATCCTAGCAAATAAACACATAAGTCATCAGGGTGGTTGTCTTATATGTCAGCAAGGTTGTAAGGATATTAAAAAAATGGTTTTCACTTGTGACAGAGAGAAAGAAGTATGCAAACAACTGGGTGTTTGGAGCAAGTTAGAGGAAATGCTAGAGATTGATCGATCGAGGTCGGTGCTAATTGAAGAGGTAATTCGAAGAGGTGGTTTGGTGACTTCTTTACAAACATATTGTAGGTTTAGCAGAATTAATTCTTGTGGGGGCTTGGTATATATGGTGGGAAAAAAGGCAACAGATACATGGTGAACAAGTTCACACCCTGTTTAGATCAGCGATGAGTATTACAACGCTAGCCATCAATTATAAGATGGCTTCAAACAAGGGAAAGGCTAAACTTTGCCAAGGATGGAAGAAATCACCTGAAGGTAAACTTATGATTAATGTTGATGCAGGTTTTGACGCGGACTCGGGAAGCGGAAGCACAAGAGTGGTGATAAGAAACTCTTATGGATTGTGTATAGTGGCAGCACAGTAATATTTACCATATATTCTCGATGCATCAATAGCGGAGGCATATGCTTTCAGAGATGGTTTACGGTTTGCTCAAAATATGGGAATCAATAGGTTTGTTATTCAGTCTGATTGTATGCAGGTTGTTAATATCATGTTGGATGGAGGATTCTCGGCGACGTCTTCAGCTGCTATATATGAAGAATGTAACCTACTCTTGAGAGATTTTGATAACATTTCTATTGAACATTGTAATAGGGAGACAAACAAAGTTGCTCACGAATTGGCCAACGTAGCTTTTATTAGAAAATATTCTTGTTTTTGGGTTGATTAACCTCCTGGCTTTATTCTAAGCACTTTGGTTAGCGATGTAATTATGTTTTCCGATCAATAAAGCTAGCCGAATGACATTCCAAAAAAAACAAAAACAATGCAGAACAGAGATAATATAGCCAAAGAGGGAGAAATAAAGAAATTTTAAAAATAAAATGAAGAAAATAATGTCATATTTACCGAATCAAACTTCCATGAAGCAGTTACTGAGAATCAAATCACCCACTGTTAAGTTCTTGTGTCTGTAGCGTAATTTACTCCATGTCATTTTGTACATTCAACCAGTTCCAATCAACTTGTACCATTCCATTCCTAGACGATCCCATTCATCATGTACCATCCCACCCCATTCACCATTGTTCCTCCAATCAAATACAGACCAGATAAAATTTATCATGATAAATTCAATTAATGCAGGCCACTTTAGACCAATAATCCCCACCGCACACACAAAAAAGAATTGCTTGGTGCCTTTGAATTTTTTGATGTTGACTAACTAGTTTTATTTTAATATAATTAAGTGAAGAAATAGACGTATCAGGTGAAACAAATGTGCAATAATTTAATAGGGGAAACAATTGCGAAATTTTTCAGTACATACGCTTCGATTCTGCATATCACTTCGTTCAAAAAATAAAAATCAAAGCACAACATATCACAACTACCACAGCCTGAGCCTTCAAAATTTAATTAAAAAAATATTCTCGTTTAAAAATGACTTATAATTAGGCGGGTTACACAACCTATGTATCTCTTTGCACACTCTATAAATGCACCTTAAACTTAAATAGAAGACCAAAATTTAATTCATTTCATCCCTTAGATGTCCTCTTATTTTTACATGCCATCCAAATAGTCATGAAAACAATTAAAATTTTATTGATAAGATAAATCAATATATTTATATCACTCCACAATCATACAAATTTAAATTTGAACTATACAACTTGAAAAAAAAAACAAAATACGATAGTGAATAGTGTGCGTATTCACAAGCATACATGGTCCTTTTGTTTTTAACCTGTATAAATTGATTTTAATCTTTTAATGTTTGTGAAGTGATATATCACGTATTGGTCTATCTTATAAAAAAATTATAGTTATTTATATAATATGTAAAAATGGGAGGAAATGTTAAAAGATATGAAAACTCATCTCCATAGTGAATGGTTCACTGCATTGTCCATTTTCAATGCTACAGTAATTTGGAAAATTTCATCTCTACTATAGTTCTTATATAGCAACCTAGTTAGTATTGGCTTAGATATCGCCTAGCTAGTATTAAATTTTAGACATCACCCAGTACTACTAGGTGGTGTCTAATCTATACTACCTAAGTTACTATATTTTGGTATGGAGGAGTAGTATTTTAACAAATCAACTACACCGTTGATTTGTTAAAATATTATTATTAATTGCTTGAAAACATCATTATTAATTGCTCTCCGCCAAATCATCTATCTTATCTCCTTTCACTATGGCTACAAAACGTCAGCACTGTCACCTATTATGCTAGGTCTATGCATTTCACAATTTCGCAAGCTAATTTCGATGGATTATTATATTCAAGACATTCTACCCCTTTCATTATTGGATTGTTTAATCAAATACTCTCACGAGTCATCCTGTTTTTGTTATAACTCTAATCCTAGCCTTTTCAAATAGTATGATCACGTGGCTCACGCCTTATATAATACTTACAATTTCTATTAATACATTTCAAAAATATACACACCTTTATCTTTTTTAGGGGATACATACCTTTATCTAGTCATTATTGTCTTCATTGTCAATAAATCCAATCACCTCCTACATAATCACCCACCAACACCGACCACAAAGACGAGTCATACCATCATAGGAACCTCATCGTCTTCCGCCATGGCGTCATGAGCATCTGTATTTTTCCTATATTAGATGCCGCTCGCCTCTCTTTGAGAGCTCGCAAGTATCTAAGATCTTGTTGCTTCGCCGTCGTTCGTCATTGCTGATGTTGTTGGATCATTGTCTATGTCTAATATAGTAAGTCTTAATCTCGTATTTCTTTTCTTTCCCCCATAAATTTCTATTTCTTCATACGAAGAGGAAGAAAAATGCAGAAGGGGGATATTCTAGAGTGGGGATTTTGCTGATTTCTGAACCGTTGGGGGGAAAATCCGGCCTCTAACCTAAAACCCTAATACCCTAATAGGCCAGCAACACGGCGCTACAAATGGAGTCGGAGCCCATCCTCGGCTGCGACGGCGACGGCTGCGCCTCCGGCGTCGGCAGCTGGCCGCTCCACCACTTCCGCCGCCTCGACGGCGTCCACTGCCGCCTCTGCTCGCCGTGCCTCCTGCTCGAGTACCGCTCCCTCTACTGCTGCTGCTGCTTCCTCCTCCTCGGCCCGGAGCCGCCCGCCGCCCACTTCGACGACGGCGACCCCATCCTCGCGCCGCCGCTCCCCGTCGTCACCTGCCGGCTCTGCAACGAAGCCGTCGCACACCGCTACTGCCTCCAGTCCCACGACGACACCTTCGTCTGCGCCACCTGCGTCGCGGCCGCGCATGGCTGGCGCTTCTCGTACGCGCCGCCGGCGGCGGCCACCACCGGCGGCGTCGGCGACGCCCCGCTCGACATACGCGCGACGCGGATCATGCTCTTGGCCTCGCGGATCTCGCTGGCCGTCCTGAGGAAGGCGGCCGCCGCGGCGCGCGCGACGGCGGAGCGCCTGTTCGTGGAGGCCAAGGCCGAGAAGGCACGCGCGTACCACGCTCTCGCCGTGGCCTTGGGCGTCGACACGGAGGTGCCGTCTGCAAACCATGACGTCAACCAGCCCCTGCTGATGCTGCAGGCGCCGCCGCCGGAGGACATGGCGCCGGAGAGTAGCAGCGCGACGAACATGGGCGAGGTCGTCTTACCGCCGGCCGAGAATGTGGCACCGGAAAGCGACGCGTCGAGCATGGCCATGGCGCTGGCGCTGGCACCGTCGTCTGAGAACCTTCCATCAGAAGGCAGCCTGGTCGCCATGGCCATGGGCCTGGACCTCAATGGTCCACCGCCATCCCCGGCCGCAGACACCATCGGCGTGGGCGACGTCGCAGAGATGGCAATGGCTGCCGAGGCCAGCCGCTCGTCGCTGCCGCCGCCGCCGCCGCGGCGGCGGCCACTGCAGCTGTTTCCGGACGACGACATGTAAGGACGTCGTCAAGCTGAACACTGTGTTGTTGTGAGGTGTTTGCTTGGTATACCTTATCGATTTTCGTGTTTGCTTGGCCAAAGGATCAGTGATATACTGATGTATGCTGTTGATCCATTATTCTGATCAGTTCTTGGCTACTTGTTAATGGGTTGATCATCTGACATGTTAGATGATCATGATACCCAATATATTCATCTGAGAAGTAGACTGCTTGGTTTGTACCTTTGTGCATGCCATTTTGATTTGTATGATGTTACTTGTTATACCATTTACCAGTCAACAATGTATTGATCTGCTGGTGAACAATGTATTGGAAAAATTATGAACCCTGAAATAGTGTTGTTCTGAGGTGTTTGCTTGGCTAAATGATCAGTGACCCGGATGGCCGGATGTATGATCTAGATTCGTAATTCTAATTGTGATGTTCTCACATGTTAGATGATCATTGATACCTGTATATTCATCTGAAATCACTGTTTGGTTTGCACTTTTGAGCATGCCATCTCGCATTTACCGGTGGACAACGTATTGATCTACTGGTTGGAGAAATTATGAGCCCTGAAAATTGGAGCATCTGAAACTGTCATGACATTCATACATGCAGTTTGTTCAGACTCCGGAACTGAAAGCTAGTATGCTATACCTGTTAATTTCATCTGTCTGTACAATCTGTCAATTATCAGTCTGAAATCAGAAACTTCGAACATTTCATCATTGATGTGGATGCATTCCGTTATTTTCTTCAGCTGCTTGATGACCTGAATACCTGAAACGTACTAACGTACTCGATTGCGGTGAGAGATGCATTTACATAGTTGTAAGATTTTCCTGATTTGTTATCAGGTTTCCTGATTTTTGCAAGTATCCATTCTGATGATTTCGTTTCATTATGGGAAAGATTGAAAGAATTGGGCCAACAGACGGGCAAGAAGAGAACAATCCTTATATTAAACATCGGTGGCTAATTTGCACCACTCGCTTTGTACACTATGCAACATCCTAACCTACGCTCATATGAAGAACAGAGCATGTTCCTCTAACTCTAAACAAAATGATCCAGGGCGGCAATTCTTCAGAAACCAGGCAGAGAAGCTCCGCTGTCGAAGCTCTCTAGATCATCATCCAGCGATTCCGTCCTCTGAATCTGGTCTGTCTTGCAAACCCCTAGCTCATCTGATAGCTTCTCACACAACTGCAGAAACATTTCAGAGAACTACTGAGATGATGAAATACCACACATATGCTGAATCACTGAAATGACAGATTACTGATGTTGCAAGTGATAGAAAGTAAGGCTGTTCATTGATATGGTACCTGTCTATACAATGTAGGATCTCCATGGGATTTCTTCAATTCGACAACATACAAGGATGGCCCGAGCTCTACTACCTAAAGATCACAAGTGGTGATGTAAGTACCAGGTGATATGCAATCCTCCCTGAATCTACATTGCACAAGAGAAGAGTAGCATTTTACCTCAGTACAGACCAAGAATGATGATGGATTCCTGGGGTTCTTTGAACCTCTGCCATTTTTCATGACTTTCAGCTGCAAAGAGAAACATGATTTCCGGGTTTAGTTTACTGGAGCTGTTCTTTCATTCATGACGATATGATGATGCGATGAGAAACAGGTCTTGGATATCTACCTTGCTATGACCCCTCTGGACTTGGAATCCCATCTCCGTCACAACACTCTCAATCTTGTCGAATAAATCTTTTGGTGAATGTGTTGATGTGAACCTTATCTTTCTTTGAGACGCATCCTGCAATAATCCATCAGTTAGCACCAGGTAGCTTAGGGTAGGTTCATTCGGAAAAAAAATGTTCAGATGTTCAATGTTGAGTAGGTGATATTTTATACAAAATTAAAGGAAAGATACTGAGAGAGCTAGAATAAGTTTACTGTTATGATGTAAGTCACACTACACATAATCTTGTTCTGATAAATAAACTAAGAAGTATGAAAGAAGTCTAGAATGAGAAAACATCATACGAACCTCTTCCTCAAAGAAACCTGAAAGATCAAGGGCAGAAGCCATTCCAATCAACTGAAAAGCATTGATATGAGTAGGCTTTTCCTGCTTTGCTTCATCAATTTGCTTCAAGAAACAGAAATTACCAATCAGAAATTCAGCATCAACAAATACTGAGAAACAAGTACTCGTTAGTTTTCTAATAGTTTCTACAGTCTTTCAGAAAACTATGAATACCTCTTTGATTGGGAGAACTGAGTCAAGATAATTGTCATCATCGTCGTCATATGGAACAACAGGAGTGTAATCCTTCTGAAACCATTCATGCTCTTTGATTCCTGCTATGTTGATCCTCTTCATCGGGTTTGGTTCAAGAATCCTTCGAAGAAGCTCCTGTGCACTAGGTGAGAGCCACTTTGGGATTTGAGTGTCCCCCTTGAAAATCTAAACATACAGGACAATTTTGCACTATCAGGATGGTCTGAAATTTGATGTTTGTTAGCAAAGTTGTAAAGATGCTTTATCTGGCAACCAACCTTCTGGTACAGGACAACAAGATTTCGGTCATCAAAGGGAAGGTATCCGACGAGCATTACATAGAGAATTACTCCACAAGACCAGATATCTGACAAGGAACCATCGTAACCTCGGTTCTGCAAAACCTGCACGGATTCGCTACAGAATTAGCATCTGCAGGAGAAATGAAAGATGTTACTAGTTTCAGATTATTTTCAGTTATCAGTTATTACCTCAGGAGCAATATAATTGGGGCTGCCACATGTTGTGTGCAGCAATCCATCATTCTGAAAGTGGGAGTGCAAATCATTCAGCAAATCGAATAGCAGGTATTTATATAGAACAATTCAATCAAAACATTATCATACCCCAAGATGTTGAGGCAAAGCACTTAGGCCAAAGTCAGAGATCTTGATGTTGCCTCTTCGATCGACAAGAACATTTTCGGGCTGTAAGAGTAGAATAAAGAAGAAAATTCTGTCACAGGTGAATCAATATTCTCTAGTTGAGTTTCATTGTACATATGTATGAGTGAGAACATAAATCTGAAACATTATGTAGAAGAATATAATTCAGGCATCCATCATGTAAGAAGCTGATTTTTTTTTTAGGTACCTTAAGGTCTCTGTGGTAGACGCCTTTATCATGGCAATAGCTCACACCATCGATTAACTGCTGGAAAAGTCTCCTTCCTTCATGTTCAGAGAGTTTTCCTTTTACAGCCTTCAATATCAATATTAGCATATATTAGAATTAACAAGAGACGAGCAATTCTACACGGAAAAGCAACAGCACCAACAAAGGTTTGCATGTCTTACAATCTTGTCAAAGAGCTCGCCTCCATTGACATATTCAAGCACCATGTAAATCTTAGTTTTGCTAGCAGCCACCTGAGAAAGGAAAAATAAATATCAATTCCATGATCACTCGCTGGTTTTTCATCTGGGCAAATTACACAGATCAGAACTGTTTTTAAGAAACCCAAATGGACCTCCCTAAAGAACTGCTTTTTTTTTTTGAACTTAAGAACTGCATGTTCAAGTAAAGAGCAACGACAATACGTCTTTTTTGTTCCCTTGCTAACGCCACTCGTTTACTACGATAACAATAGATATCTGTGCACCATGTCAAGCTCTACTTTTGCCAATTCTCAGTCATTGTTTGCATCATATGACTCAGAAAAGCATTATTACCATAATTGTTAACACGAACAAATCAAGTTATGTACTGTTTTTGTGTACTTAGATGTCACATTATGAGTACGAGCATCGCCGTTCTCGTAATGCAACCATGACAAGAAATTGCACTCGTTAGGTGAGAGCAGTTGATGCTTTGCTTGCTCCCCCCAAATTTCTATCACCACACTGTTCATCTCACGATCATGTGTCTCCCCTCCTCTCACTGTTCTTGTGGGCCCACAGGGAAGGATGGCACGGTGGGTCCCATCACCGGACACACGTGTGCGGGCCCCACGTTGCCAAGTCTGCTGGGCCCACGCGGTGGGTGACTCGCCCGGGCTTACGGGGACGTTGCACTCTGGCTAAACGTACCCGGACAGAGACAGCCCGTGACACCGACACCGTGGGCCCAGCTCCAGCAGGGCCGAGGGGCCAGCCTCCCGGGCCCACGAAGGGGCCCACCCCCCACATGCCTCGATGGGTTAGCCCAAGAGGCAAGGAATGTGGGTGAACGCAGGGTGGGCCCTCCTCCACCTAGGCCCCCACGCTCCTGTGAGGATACGGGATTCCATCCGAGCCGTCGGTTCGCGGAATCCGGTGACGTGGACGTATCAGGCGCCTTTCATTACGCACACGCTACGCTGATTTGGGGGCGGAAAAACGTGAGGTCATCTTTGGAGTTTGGAATTTGGGACAGGAAGAAGGGAAAGCTGTGACGAAATTCTTGTCGCTCCCTGAAAATTTTAATCAGAAAATTCGTGTTCCAGATTGACCGTGATGGATTCATTCGTTGCGTAAACACGGAGAACGCGGCGTGGACTGTCCGTGACGATCAATCGAAGTTTGACGGCGGCAGCGGCGAGGGGTGAACCGCCGGCGGCGAGGTGCCGTGCCGTGCGGCGGCGGTGATGCTTTTGCATTGCGTAATACTAGTTTGCTCCTCAAAAGAGGCGAGGAGAGAGGAAAGAGTTTGTGGGATTGATCCTTATCCTGGTGGCTAAACTAAACTAGAATCGAAATGTTTCTTTGCCTTGCAAGTAAGCAGCTACTGTAGGTAACCGGCCAAGTGTCAGGTCTCGTCTAAAAAAAAATTGTCAGGATTCTGGGGAGTTGAGAACCTGACAATGAACTCGTCCAGAATGAAACAAAATCTAGAGGGAAAAAAATCGAGAAAAGAGGCAAGAAAAGCCTGAGAAGATGATCGGGGTCGGAGACGCACCTCGTGAAGGCGGACGACGTTGGGGTGCTTGAGCAGCTTGAGCGTCCCAATCTCCCTCCTTATCTGAATCCCAACCAAACCAAAATTAAACCACACAGATGAGCGCGATTCCGGCGAGCTGACACGGACGCGGATGGGATTTAGAGGGAGTAAATTACCTGGTCGTCGAAGCGGAGGGAGAGGATCTTGTTGCGGTCGAGGATCTTGATGGCGAAGTGGGAGCCGGTGGCGAGGTGGCGCGCGTACTTGACCTTGCCGAAGTTGCCCTCCCCGAGCGTGCGCCCGATCTCATACCTCCCCAGCAGCGACGCCCGCGTGCACTCCGCCTCCGCCTCGCCGTTCACCATTCACGAGCCTCCCCGCCGCCCGCCGAATTCCCCAACCCCCCCAAGCCGCCGACCGCCGGCGCCCGGAGCCAACCAAGAAACAGCGGCAAGAAACGAAACTGACCTCTCCTACAATAAATCCGCAAGCCGGCAACAAAAACTACCTCTCCCTCTCTCCCTCTCTCTCTCTCTCTCTCTATATATATATATATATATATATATCTTCTCTCGCCGGAGTTGGCCGGGTTCAGGGGAGGAATGCACGGGAGGGAGGGAGACGGGGGTGAGAGGTGGAGGGGTGGCTACTTATAGTAGCTCCCTCGCCGCTCGTCTCTGCTGCTCTTGTCTGCTTGTGTTGCTCTGCTTCCTTCCTTCCTTCCTTCGCCTTGGCTTCGCTGCTCTCAGGAGCTTGTGTTTCCGTAGGAGGGGAGGGCGACGAGTAAACGCACACGCAAAGAACTCGTTAACGGATAATAAAAGAATAGCGTAGGAGAAAACCACGGGGGTTTGTTTTGTTGCTACAGCCACCCACACGGTTGCACCCACGCGCAAATATTGGACATTTCTCCCTGATGACTCAAAATTCGCATATCCTCGAGTGCGTCTCCTGGACGCAAAATCAAAGAGATGGAGATCAGCGAAAAACATCTGTCCTCGGTAAAATCATGCAGTAAATCTTTGATTTTACTAAATTCTTATCGTGGGTACCTAAATTTAAACCCCGGGTTAGTTCTTTAAACCCCGGGTGAACTAACAATCACAAACGGCACTACCATAGTATTATTTCTGTGTGCTTTCCATGCTTCCATGAAATTTGTTGTTTCTGGAGTATTATAATTGCTTAAGAGGAATGTGTTCCGTTGTGATTTCTTGGTGCTCCCAGGATCAAAATATGTGTTTTTTCTGTTTTAGCGCAACACAAAGGATGTTATTTGGGAGGCTTCTAGCAGATACAATTTTTTCTAGAATCAAAAGTTTTTCCAAAACGTCCAACTTTTCATCTAGTTCATGAAAAAATTATAACTACAAAATCTTAAAAAAAATAAATTAGAAGCTTATAAAATTAACTAAAAACTAGAAGCTGAGTTCAAATTCTCATAAACCGTCAGCTCCTTCTCATAATATTAACCTTCCTAATTAAACAGGACCAATGATTCCAAGCGAGACTCTCAATAATCAACAATACCACCCTTTTTCTTTCCTTCTTCCTGTCTCTAGACTTGACAAGACAGACAATAGCTAGTAGTACGTACTACGCAAAATCCCATTTTTCCTACCCAGATTTCATGTACTTATCCACACAAAAAGAAAACACTAACAAATGTACTTTACCTAAGCTTGCGTGGACACAGCGTAAACGAACGAACAGAGACACGCACGTAGGTAGGGAGAGTAACATGGATGCGCATCGCCCCCATGTTGGCGAGCTGCGTCGTTTGCGTTTGCGTGTGGCGTTCTACGTTACACGGGCGTCGGTCGCTTGGCTCGCTCGTCTTCCGAAGCGGAGGAAACGGCTCGGGTGGGTGACGTCACCGGCCGAACCAAACCGTCCAGGCCCATACCCCGCGATGCCGACGCGGAGGCGCGTGGCCCCCGCCGCCGGAGGCCGGACCGGGGGTATACGTACATCCGCCCTGGCCCCCAGCCAGATTCCGTCGCGACCCTACGTAACGGAAACAGTCCACCCACGAATTTTTTTTCAAACACATACGTCGTAACGCACGTATATTTACTCAAGCATAACCTATCCTTATAAACATAAACATGTTCGATAGACCGAACCGATATATCTTGATATTGAAAATCACTATAAATGTTTCGTTGCTCATGGATATATTGTTTATCATTAAAAAATAATATATCTTCAGCTTTTATCATAAGACACGTAGCCATAAATTTGTTTAAAAAAAAGATAAAAATAAAAATAAATCAAAATAAAACATAAAGTGATGGGACAAATGCCCAACTCCCATTTATTATTGACTAGCGTTAAACTACATATATTTTGTTAGCCAACAATTTTAATGAAACTATGCCACCCATAGTGAAATAAGAAATCCTTGACTACCGATTTTAAGAGTATAGCATCATTGCGTATAGTATCCTGCTCTTCCTATAGTCATCGTAGATCAAAAGTAAAGCCAATAAAAAAACATGAAGATAACCCGCATAGGGTTAGACGATTGTTCATCATTAAAAAATAATTAGCTATAAATTTTTAAGAATCAATATTTTAAAACGTATTTCTAAATCAAAAGTAACTTTTGGCCACGCTAGTTATCACACCAGTTAGAATTAGACTGAGACACACCCATTATTTATCCTGCCAAACCGGATGTGGCCAGAAGATTTGGATTTGGAAAATAAGTTTTTATGTCCGAGCGTCTATAAATTAGAAATGTAAAAAGAAAAACTAATAAAAATTTCTCTACCCACAGAATCTCCAAAACCGCTAATGCTGTAATTGTCCGTACGCACGATTAATCACGTACGTACGTAATTTTGGAGTTAATTAGAAACGAAATGGCGTACGTGGCTGCGGATAATCACCGTGATCAATCGATCATCTGACTTCAGGATAAGAACAGGTTTTGGAAGATTGGACCATTACTACTGTTCACTTAAGTTCGCTTTAGTTGCTGCTTTTGCTTGCTGTTTTGCTGGTTGTTTGTTGAGTTAAGCACAGGCGATCCGAGGTTGGTTTTGTTTGATTGTTTGATTGGTCGGTGGGGCCCGACCAACGCCCATGGCTTGTGGAGGGAATGGATCTACGACTCAAATACTGGTTTTGTTTTTGCTGTGATCGACGAGCTAGGACAGCGATCGACTAATTAATTATCCTAATCCGTTTGATTATTATAATGAGCTTTTGTGAGGCCCCATCATCGCTTGGCTTGCTTGGCTAGCTTGCTGTCCAGCTGGGGTCCTGGGGAGCTCTGCCACGTCGGACCAATCATCAACCAGGTCACCGTTGTCCATTGGTGGCATCGCGTAGCCGTGAATGCATCTCCGATGTGATGCTGTGGCCCGTGAGTTGGGCGCGGGCGGCTAAGAATTTTTCAAGCCCCATTTTATTATCTCATCCTATAATTATTAATTGTGTTGATGTTAACAGACATTAGCTAGTATTCTTACGTTGCGAAGCGGAGAGAGAAGCACCGACGAAGCTATGGATATGTGGCATAAATATTTCCTCTTTCTTCCATCTCATTGTATGAACGAAACATGGCATTCTCTTGATATTACCACCTGATGTTTTATTATACTTGCCCTAAAATATTAGTTGGTTCATAAAACTCGTTATTCGCACTTTGAGATTATCAAAAGAAAATACAAAATATATGCTTAATTAACTAATAAAGGAAAACACAAATACGTACCATCTCTACACTGGTAGTATACAAGCAACTGATCAAGAATTGAAATTAAAGAATATCAAAAAAACTACTCGTGACTGATTGGTATTAATTAGATAATAATTTGTAGACGATAAAACTATATATCCATGTTAACCTACACGTTCACTACACGACTTATATATAATTCATTCAATTCTAAATTGTTTTTTAGCCTTTTTTGGCTCTTTCACAAAATTCACATGGGAACTTTGATATATGGATTTCTTTCTTTTCTACGTGCAATCGTCAATAAATGTTATCTCTCTTACAAATAAATAAATCATCCTTTTTAATGTAGTATATATAAGAAACAACAAAGTCATTTAAGTTATTTTCTGTAATTCTTGTGCACAAACATGAAGATGACTTATATCTAGCGAAAATTAAAAAGTATGGGGCATTCGATATTTATGTGGTAGACACATAAGCCACGCACGTATCGAAGTACGTGCTATCGATCAGTTAGGTGCAGCTAACCTTCTAACGTGCAAGCTTGTCTTTGCAGTAGCCTCCTTCACCCCCATCACCAATGACAGAACCATTCTAAATAGAACCCGTTTTATCCACTTTAGCTCTTTCACAAAATCCGTCTGCGAACTTTGATGTAGGGATTCATTTCTTCCCTGTTTACACCTGTCAATAGAAGTTGTTCCTCTCACAAGTGAATAAATCATCCTTTAATGTAGTATAAATAAGAAACCATAAAGTCATTTAGGTAATTCATGTGCACAAATGTGAAATGACTTATATCGACCTAAAATTAGTGGAGGTAGGGGCATCCAGCATTCACGTGGTACACACATAAGCCACACACACATTGATGCACGTGCTATCGATCGGTTAGGTGTAGTTAACCTTCCAACACGCATGCTTGCCATTGCATTAGCCCTCCACCCCCATTGCCAACGACAATACCATTCTAAATATAACTCGTTTTATCCTTTTAGCTTTTTCACGAAAACCGTCTGGGAATTTCAATCTAGGGATTCTTTTCTTCCCTGTTCGCACCTACCAATAAATGTTGTCCCTCTCACAAGTAAATAAATCATGGCAATATTTCTTGAGAAGTACTCAGAGGTGTCATATTTTCTAATGTAAAACTTGGTACAATAACAACATTGTAACAAGCTTATTCAATGTGCTTGCAATACCCACCAAAACCCATGTAAAATCAGATTGATCTCCTGTCCAAATTGTTGCGCTAATTTATTTGTAGTACATAAATCATCCTTAAATGTAGTATAAGTAAGAAACAATAAAACCATTTAGGCTAATTATTGTGCATACATATGGAATAATTTATATCTAGCTAAAATTAGTGGAAGTAGGGGCATTAGGCATTCATGTGGTACACACATAAGCCACGCACACATCCAAGCACGTGCTATCGATCAGTTAGGTGCGGCTAACCTTCCAACGGGCGTGCTTGCCATCGCAGTAGCCATTTTTCACCCCATCGCCAATGACAGATCCATCGCAAATATTAAAATATAACTCATTTTATCTTTTTAGCTCTTTCACGAAATTTTCTAGGAACTTTATCTAGGGATTCTTTTCTTCCCTCTTTGCACCTGCCAATAAATGTTGTCCCTCTCACAAATAAATAAATCATCCTTCAATGTAGTATAAATAAGAAACAATAAAGTCATTTAGGCTAATTCTTATGGATAAATATGAAATGACTTATATCTAGCTAAAATTAGTGGAGGTAGGGGGCATTCAACATTCTTGTGGTAGACACATAAGTTAGTTGTAGCTAACCTTCCAACATGCACGCTTGCCATCGAGCAACCCTCTTTCACCCCAATAGCCAACGGGCCGAGCCACAAATTCATGAAGCTTAGGGCTCAACTTGGGCTTAACTAATCGGTTATTTGGTTTCCTCCTAAAATTTCACTGTGATTTAGGAGGCACATGCATGGTCATACAACTTTTATCGGCTTTGAGCTTATGATCTGTATGCTCATGATTTGACCACCTCATTCGAATTCTCAATGCCTCCAACTAACTATCCATAGATCGAGAGGTAGGCAGTTAGTAGATTTAGCACGGTACACCTGATGATTCCAAATGTAAAGTTATTCTAGTCTTGTTAACTGTTCCCTCAGTGAAATTCATTTTGAACTTTTATGCACGCACTCCTTTTTGTCATTTCTTTCATATTTGCCCTTGTAAAATAAACGTTGCCTCTCTCGTAGATAAATAACTCACTTTTTTTTCAAATGTAGTGAAGAGCAAAATGTCTTTTGAGTAAATTTCTTGATTGTTGTATGTAAAAATCTAAAATAATTTATGAATAGTATGGAGGCTATATGTGGTGGGTTCATGGCTAATAAGATTCGCAAGATTCACACTGCGACACCACAACCTAAATGTACCAAAAAATTCGTCTGTCGCCGAAAGCGGTGTCATATATGGTGTGTACGTAGTGTCAGTTCAGGGAGGAATAATTATATATGGTCCGGCCATGGATACAAAGCGTACGTAAATACAACGGTATATCCAGTGCTGTATCTTTCCAAACAATTAAATCCGTCTGTTTTATTCCTCGGTTGATCTTGCTTGTAATAGCTCTCCGCAGTCCGCACACAGCCATGCAGACATGCAGGTCCCGCTTAAATACATACTCAAAAAAGCTAAATACCATATGCCATTCATGACATATAGTACTGTATCTCTACATGCTCCGTATCTAAGCTGGAAAAGATACTAGTACATCGATTCCTCAAAGTAGCCATGGCTGGTCTCGGTACTAGCTTATACTTATACGTACTGTATGTTTGGACGATCGAACCATATCCATTACTGTATATACCAGTACATTTACTACAGGTAGGCTAGTATCGGTGTAATGTAGTAGTAGTACCTACATAATGTTGTACACGTAGGCTAGACACTCTCGCCGGTCGATTAATTTGGTGCAACTAACCTTCCGGCTGCACGTGCCCGCCGCCATCCCGCCACCCGCCAGCGGGGCTTCGAGCTCACGATCGATATGATCGGCCGGACGGAACGAGCTTAGAGGGACATGAGTTTATCGACGGATGAGATTTATTTTCATGAACCTATGTGTCATACACATATATTTTTTCATTTAAATTAGAGAAGTCTTATTCGATCCGGACAATGTTTAATGTCGGGCTTTCGATCCATGAATAAAAAACCGAACGCCCCGCTCGCATCTTCTAGTTGTGTACGAAGTGTACTGCTCTGTCATTAGCTTCTTTTTCTATACTTCTTTCTTTTTCTCATTCACAGTATGTCATGTCATGTCTATACATGCACTGATGCACGTCCACACACAAGTTTATCTCACTCATTTGCACCTTTTTCTCTTTTCTTTATATATGTTTTTTCTGCACCTTTTTCTCTCTTCTTTATATATGTTTTTTCTCATAAAAAATACCCGTTTTACGATCCGATTATATCATTGTATTTTTTACAATTAAATCTTTATAACAAGATATTACACGATTATATTTTGATAAAAAAATCGAACGTTGTTTCACTGCTTACAGCTTACAGTAGTTTGTTTCAGTTCACTGTACAAAATATTTCAGACAAATGCAACATTTTAAAATACCGGCTACAATACTAGCAACCACTTATATGAAACACCGAGTCCCAACGAGTGAAAAAAATCATATCAGAGATACAATATATTTATAAAAACTAGATATTGTTGAAATATTTTTATATCACATATGAACACTAAAATATAATTATTGAAACATTATAAAATACTTGCTAAAACATTTCAAGAATACCACGTGCAATATTTACAAATTAAATAGTAAAACATCTTATGAATACTAGGTGAAACATTTAAATGAAATAGGTAAAACATTTAAGAGAAATCCATTAAAAAAAGCTAAATATTTTTTTATCGGATTATAACCATGTGTAGTTTTGTTTTAAAACTTAATTGCAACGAATTTAGTCGTGCAATCGGATCGTGGATTGAAAAAATAATTATTGTTTCTTGTATAGTTGCATGGCTTCTAAGGCTGCATTCGTTCTTTGTAGTTAGGAACAAATCTTTCACGCATGTAAAACGAAGCAACTTATTAGCACATGATTAATTAAGTATTAGCTAATTTGTTAAAAAAAAGAAGCGGGCTATGCATGCGGCGGGCTATGCCAGGTCTCTCGCACGCAAAAAATGATTGATTAAGTATGAGAACACGGTCTAATTGCATGCAGCGGGCTATGCCAGGTCTCTCGCGGCTGCGGGCGGTGCGCCTGCCCGTGTAGGCCAAGACTGAGATGGGCGCCCGAATTTTTAGGTAAAAAATCGAGCTTTCTATCCGTAGTCATGTCAATGTGATCCTGATTTTGGCTGCCTGGTTGTGGTGCTCGTTAATTAATTAATTCATGGCTGCTCAGATCATGCATACAGTATATCGACAATACAGTAGTAGTAAATGTACTGTACTAATTACTCCATGGAGTCGGGTATTAATGATCCACAGTGTAGGTAGCCCTAGCCACACAACACAAGTGACAAGTGCATGTTTTTGTACGTTCCTCACGTTGTCTGCAGCACTCTGTCGATCACACTGACACTGTTATTGATTAGCACTTGGTACTACTATCTATTATGACCTGACAGCCACAGGTCCTGCTCGTAGGAGCCGGACCGTCTCCCAGCATGCATGTTAGCTCATTTCATCTTATAAAAAATCAACATAATATTAAATAAAATATGTTTTAATATAATAAATTTAAATAAAAATATTATATTCAATATTAAATTAGGTTTTTAATTAGATTTTTTTTTACGAAAGGAATAACACCTTACTAACATAATGGATGTTCTGGGTCCTGACCCTACTCGATCACCTCTTGTCTAAATAAAATGCAGCGTCGTCCTTACCGACCCTACCAAACAGCGATTCGTCGCCGTGTTGGTACACATAGCCACACACACACACACACACGCAGCAGCGTGATCGATCGATCGATGATTCGTCGCCGTGGTACAGTTGTATGGAACACAAGAAGACGAAGGAGAAGACGGCGACGCTTAACCGCGCGCATCGCGTCCCCCTCCCCCGGGCCTCGCCGCCCCCGGAACGCACCCACCTGCCTCTGCTTCAGAGCCTGGCCGGTGGGGCCCGCGCCACAATCATTGCCGCTATGCATGTATAGATTCCGACCCCCGGCCTTTAGGTGACGGGAGGGAGACGGACGGCACAGTGAAAAGGCCACGGGGCCCACCCGGGATGTGGGCCCGGCCGCGTCAGCGACGTTGCGCTGACCTGTCCCCCCATCCTACGTGGCGGGGGGGGCGGGGCGAGCAACCACCGCCACAATCTCGTCTCGCGCCCGCGATTAAAGTAGCGATTAATTCGTCACTCCTGGACTCTTATATTTAATAAATCGAAAACCGTCTCCGGAAAGAGGGATTACGTTGTGGCCACACACCGGAGGTCGTCGATTGGTCCCCCCCCTACTGGGTCCCACCCGGGTGGGCACGTGCATGGTCGGTATATTATCTCGTGGGGGAGCGGGGCCCGCATGCAGGGACGGACGCCGCGGCCGCGGTTGCGGTTGCGCGCGGCGGGATTCGTTTGTCCCTTTGTACAGTAGCCAGTAGCCGTGGCATGTGTTTGGGAAAGATCTTGTTGGAAGCTTCTGCCCCGACCGTAGATTTCGATCCGGGATCGTGTGCACGTACGTATCGGCTTCAGCCGCAGGGCGATCGATCGTCCACGGGAATTTGTGTGATGCCACAAAATGAAAATCCACCACCAACGTTTTCGATTCTTTGAGACGATAATTTTTTTTACCCTCGTATCTTGCCCCCATCTCCTCTCATGTGGACACGCACGCACAAATAGAGACATGGGAATAACACAACCAAAAGCGATAGATAGATCGAGACGGAGAGGTCATATTGTGCATACATACACATGCCTTGTACCTTGATTTTGTGGCAGCGGCTTCTCGTGCATGGAGATGGACCGGTTGGCACGTACCGTATCGGTCGCTTGCTACCTAGCTTAGGCCCGCGTGATCCACGCCAAGATCACAGATTTTTTTCCCCATTATTTTCTTCGTGTTCTTTTCCACCAGGATTGCTAATTAGCGCAAACACATCGTATTAGCAACTAACGCGTACTTCGCAACATACATGCACTTATCCCACCCCTGCAACACATGAATGTATGCACTAGTCCCACACCTACATATGCATTACACATGCATGCATGTGTTTAGCCTGCATATGTTTTTTTTCCTTTAATCTCTTTTTATATTTTCATGATAATTGATTTGAGTTATATTGAAACTTATCAAAAATTTTATTAGAATTTTTTTTTAATAAAATTTTATTTTTTTTATAATTCAAATTCAAAATTCTCAACTCATTTTTAATAACTTTCAAGTCAATTTTTAAAAAAACTATCAACTCAAAATTTTAAAATCTTTCACCTCAAAACTTGAAAACTTTCAACTCAAAATTCAAAACTATGAACTTAAATTTTGAAAACTTTCGTGTCAAAATTCAAAACTTTCAACCCAAAATTTGAAAAAACAACTCAAATTTACATATTTCAATTTAAACTTAAAAAATTCAACTCAAATTAAATAAAATCAACTCAATTTTTAAAATCTTTCAACTACCAATTTAAAAAATTAACTATTTTTTTTATATTTTTTAAAAATATAATGATAAGCACTGTATTAACGCTAATAACGCATGGTGCGCAAGAGCCCGCTCCCCTTTTCCACGCAAAGAACTAGCTTTTCAATTGGATCGACCTCCCAGTGTCCTAGCTTGCTATAGCGCGTGCAACACATGGTGTACCTCCCCCTTGACTTTTTTTTCTTTAGAACTTCCCCTTGACTTCTATTTTCTTTTTAGTTACCAAGCTCGATAACAAGGCGCAAACATGCATATTCTATATATGTATATATGTACATGTAGACTTTGAATCTGTTTATTTTTACATGCCCTGCAAACTCGGCATGACTGATTTAAAGTGTGTTTAGTGTCACATCGGATATACGGACACATTTAAAATATTAAACGTACTCTAATAACAAAACAAATTACAGAATCCGCCTGTAAACAGCGAGACAAATTTATTAAGCCTAATTAATCTGTCATTAGCAAATGTTTACTGTAGCACCACATTGTCAAAACAGGGAGCAATTAGGCTTAAAAAATTCGTCTCGCAAATTAGTCGCAATCTGTGTAATTAGTTATTTTTTCATTTATATTTAGTACTTCATGTATGTGTCCAAATATTCGATGTGACGGGATATAAAAATTTGACGGAGGATCTAAACAGGGCCTTAATACATATATACTCAATTCGTTAATGTGGAGGATGGTGCGTGCCCTAGCTAGCAAAGCGATCATGTAAAATACACATCGTTAATTAGTTACTGTACTTGATTTGCAATGAAAAAAGATAGATCAACCTGACAATAATCTATATGGACCTATATATGGGATTAATATAATGCGTGCCACGTACGTGCCAGCTCTTCTGTCATATATAGAACCATGGAAAAAAAGGGTCAGCTACTAGCTAGACAGTTTCATGTCCGCTAGATTCATACATATAATTCCATTTCTTAATCTATATATCTAGAAGGCACTACTCTTATATTTCTTTTTTGTTGTGGGTTCGTCTCATCCTTATGTACTCTTAAACACGTTGTCAACCAGTTCTTGGTTCGTTAGCTTACCGATAAATCAATAAATAATTCGACATGCGTCGATGACAGTACGTACACCCTATTCATTTTCAACGGGACCCAATTAATTGAAATCTTTACCAAAAAATATATTTTGATATTAGAGTACGTACGTATGTTTAGCTCAGATCGATACTGATAGACTTGTCTCACATTTATATACACGCGCATATCAGCCTATAAAGGGCAACAAAGATTCCTTAATTATTTTTTTAAAACATGGTACAAACACACAATCACCCCCTATAAACGTATATACGTACACTTTATCCTATGAGCATCTCCGAAAAACAAAACCGATATATCTTGAGATTGACGAAGTCATCACGAATGTCTCGCTGTCGACAGGTAGATTAATTAATTAATTAAGTTGTTAATATATACAACAATAACCTGTTCAATTAATTTTGAATGGAGTACCAGTACAGTTCTCTGTCTATATATAATGTAAATTACATGCATTCTATGTTTGTTATTTCATTTTACATGTCGGATTATTTAAAATTAATTGTCTTTTGCACATGCTAATTAAACTTCTATGTACTCCCTTCATCCTAAAATATAAAACATATTTTTTTAATATTTTATAATACGAGATGCACATGCATACATACATTTAACTAACACCTCACCCCTTCCTTAAATTTGTTTATTTTAAATCCCCACCCTCAAAATCTGTAATCCCATTGGTACATACATTGTATTTATTGGGGTGATTCAAATGAAGTAGTAATAGAGTCTTTGCGTTAACGATAGTTGCGTCTTATTTTTGGGATGAAGAGATTAACAATGACCAACCACGCGGATGGAGAGATTAACAATGACCAACCACGCGTCAAACGAAAAAAACGCGAATATTATAGAATGACTTAATATCAAATAATTAGAAGGGATGAGACTTCGAACCCAGGCCGGCTAGCCCTCCACCTTGTGAAGCTAACCAAAAGACCCTTTGGCGTTTCTCGTCAAATGAAAAAAAAACAAGGAGAAATTAATTAAGTTCACTGCGCATTTGGTCCTAATTATTTAACGCACGTGTGTTACCATTGGTACTTTGATAGTCCCACATGCATAGGTTATATAACCTATACAGTTATGGAGGGTGAGGTTTGGTGCTCGCCATACCTCGTGCCGCCCGCGAGTACCCCCCCCTCCCCCTACTCTGCCTGAGGCGCAAAGGACAAACGGGACGCTTACTACACGCTGGTGGTGCTAGGCCACTCGCCGCTCAATGGTAGGCACATTGGGCTTATATTGTGTTAATATGGATGCTGACTCGGTTGAACATTGAACCATAGCTCGATCAGATTTTCACCGTCTTCTATCGATTTCACCATCTCGTCGAGTGATTGGTGTCGAGCTGGCCGACGATCGTGTGGCTGACCGGGAGGCATCAGCATTCTCAGCAGGAGGCCAGCCAGTCGCGAGGCATGGCATGTGGCAAGCCAACAGAAGATGATTTTGGTTGGGAGCAGCTGCGCCCGGGGTGATGTGTGGCGTATTCTCTGTTCTTATTGACAGATATTGTGACATATTGGATTCTCTGTTCTTATTGACAAATATCGTGATATGATGGCCAAAGAACAAATGATTATAGTTGTGAGGTAAATGATAGTTATTTGTTTATTTTTTTGAGCGATGCTCTGGTGCTCTTTATTGGTAGTATAATACTACTGGTAGTATTACGGGTAAATCAATAACGTGATTAGGGATAACTTTTTTATTTATGTTTTTTCTCGGCTAAATCGATATATGGTCATCCATTGCGCTGAAATCGCTCACATTTCATTGATGGAGCCAAAAAAGAAGGGAAAAATGGTTTAGTCACTGCTAAATGATGATTATACCTCTTCGTATATTTTTTTTACAATAATGCCCCTTCACGTTTATACTATCGATAAATAGGGTGATAGTATAAATAGATCTAAACTCTTCGATCAAATAAGATCAACGGTTCAGATTGCTTTCTACTGTCAGTAGAAAGCACCATAGAGATGCTATTTTTTTTGTCTTTTGATATTTGATAGAGAGAGATTCAAAGGACTTGATCTTTAAAAAATAAAAAAAATCAAAAAAAGAAAGATAGGCAAATGCAATTGTCTAAATCTCCTAGAGATGTAGACGCAATTAAAAATTTCATTATCGGTATGCTTTTAAATTCCATTCCACTTGTTTTTCTTTATCTTATCCATCTCAAAGATAGTTAATCAATGTTTGCTCTTTGTTTGGCAGATTCTATATATATCTATACTTCCTATTTATGATGTATGTTGAAAGCCCGAAACTTCATTACTTGAGATATTTCCCAGTGCCTACTCTTCTATGTACTCAAGTTTGCAAATGGATAATGGATTGTGGTTAAATGGTTGTTGCCATGCTAAATGTAGACTTGTTGAGATAATGTTGTGTTGTACAATATCATGCCATTGAAAAAATATTGTTTTTTTCCTTTATGCTTGTTGTGTATTGACTTTCGTGCTAGTCTATGATCTGCACCTCTTTTTTATGTCCACCGCCACTGTGCATATCCTAGCAATCTTCTTGCGTATCTTCTCTCATGCGCCGTTCTCAAATAGAATGTGGAAATTGAAAAGATATTCATTATCTAAAAGAATATCGTTCTTGAGTTGATTCGAGAGATGAAAGGCGATCCTTTTGGGGATCGGCTTGCACCTAGCAACTTCACCATGCCTATCTCATTACTTGCTCGTGTGAAATTGCTACTATCTACTTCTTGAAGCAAATCCAGGATGATGCCATCTGTAATCTGATTCTTTGGCTGAGAACATGGACAATCATTGTCTATGATGTTGGTGATGGTAATGGAAGCGGTCTTTCCAGACCTAATGGGAGTATGTATGACGTATGCACTTCAGTCCCAGCGCGTGCAACACATTATTTCATTTTTTTCACTGTTACATTTTTTTAATTACGAGATGAGAAAACTACATACGTATTTTACGTAAGTGTACATGTAGGCAAAACGTACTTTTATTTTACATGCCTGCAAACTTGGCATGATGTGATACAAATTCATTAATTTCGTTAACTTAATATGTAGTAGGACGGTGCCTACGTGGTTGCATGTGTATATATGTCCTAGCTAATTAGGCTTTGTTCGGCAAGGAGCTTTCCAAACGCGCACAGTGCGCAGTGCCGCACAGTGTTTTTTCTCCCGCGCACGCTTTTCAAACTACTACACGGTGAACTTTTTTGCAAAAAGTTTCTATACAAAAGTTGCTTAAAAAAATCAAATTAATCCATTTTTGAAAAAAAATTTAGCTAATACTTAATTAATCACGCGCTAATGACCGCTCCGTTTTCCGTGTTTACTGTGCGCGTTTGGAACTCACCTGCCGAGCAGGCCCTTAATCAATCATGTAAGTACAATTTTCGTTAGTCACGTAATTTGAAATGAAAAAGATAGATCAACCTGACAATAATCTATATGGGCCTATGGAATTAATATGATGCGTGCCACGTACGTGCCAGCTCCTCTCTAGAGACATGGAAAAGTAGGGATCAAGCTAGCTACGACGACTAGACCACTTCGTACTCTCATAACCGCTAGATCGATTCATACATATAGCTCCGTTTGTTAAGCTTTATATATATAGAATGTACTACTCTAATTGTATTCTTAATTCAGTTGTAGGTCGGTCTCATATCCGTATGTACACTTAAATACGTTGTCAACCACCAATTGCAAGGCTGAGCCGTGCTCTTAATTATTCGTTTTCTTTAGTGTGTGGCAAACTAATTCTTCATGCAGGAAAATGAGCCTCAGATTAACATACGATTAATTAATAAAATTTTAAAAATAAATTATTATGATATTTTAAAACAATTATATATATATATATATATATATATATTAAAAACATCGTGTAATAGCTTTAAAAAATGTGCGGGCGAAAAACGAAAGAGTGACGAAGTTAGAAACTTGGACTCCTAAACACACCCTTAATTCGTTACCTTACAGATTAATCAATGAATTCGACATGCGTCGATGACTATACAGGACGAGCCTATTCATTTTCAACGGGACCAATTAATTGAAATATGCACCAAAAATTTGATTTTGCAACAACGATAATTATATAAGGACGTCCGTATGTGTAGCTCACAGCATAGTGATAGAAAAGTAAATGATTTTCACATATAGTTTAATTAATTAAGTTAATGGCTTATATGTTCAAGAATCAATTATTTCATACTTCGATCATAGTTAGTACTCCCTCCTTCCATTATTAATGGTGTTGGTTAATTAGTTAAAAATAAACTAGACAGCATCATATACTAATGAAAGCAGGGATTACAATTGTAGACCAGTTGTAGGTTCGATGGTATGAAGCATATATAAACACATGAAACTAGCAAGCTAGAACCTGATTAAACCATTTGTTTTTCTAGCTTCATTCCAATGGCGTTGAACGACAAATTAAAAAATTGATTGGTAGATAGATGCGGAAAATATATATGCCGGTATAGTAGCAACAGGCCACAAGCTAGCAGGATGCATGGCCCGATAAAGATTAGGCGTCGCTAACTACTCCACATATATATAGCGCATGTGTAACACGATTGACGATTCACATGCGTGCCATTATATATGGTGTTTATGTGGTTGATTACACTCTAGCTAAGCTAGCTAGCTAGTAGTCCGGTGTAATGTTTGGCTAACATTAATTCTGCTTTTTGTACTACCTGTCGGTGTGTCTGTGGGCAGGTCGTGATGATGGCCAGGACGGGCTTAATTAGGTGATTCACGCGGACTGATGCTCTAGAATCACGCGGACTGACCGGATAATATTCAGGGTTATTAATTTTAATCTGTGGTCAATTATTGAGGCTATTAGTTCTGACAAAATTTGCTGAGTTGACTAAAATTTTGTCATCCTTAGAGCAACTCCAAGAGATTATGTATATGATTAGTTAAGTTTAGAGAGTAAAGAGGTCTGTAAAAAGGAAAAAAGGTCCCAAACAGAGAGGTAAAACCAACAGCCTAGCTAAATATTGACTCTCCATATTCAAAAGGATCCATGTCACGGCTCCCGTTTTTCCGGATCGGTGACTCCGCGACTTCTCGTTTCTCCAACGCCGCCGCTGGTTTCCATCGCTTGGACGTTGTTCGTAGCCGGCTGCTTTCTTCTGCACGTCGTTGCCTCTCGTTGCACCGCGTCGCCGTTGGCAGATTGTTTGTGGACGCCGCGCGCCTCCTTGTTGCGTCATCACGTCGCCGCCGGCCGCTCATCTAACAGGTGTGTGCGCTATCGCCATGTGGAGGAAGATTGGTACTGCAGTCTTGCGTGAATTCAATTAACATCAGTAGAAATTGATCAGTCTTGCGTGCAGGGTATGGAGTCCGATGATGAATTTAATGAGTTCGTAATGAATGAATTGATTGATCCCTCTTCGTCGGATGAGGAGCATGATCTATTTTTTGGTGCTGCGCAAATGATCATTGAGGAATCGGTAAATAAGCCGGGTCGAATTGGATCTGTTGAGGGACATGAGGTAGTGCATTGGGATAGACTACTGTGGCACAATCTTCTTTACAAAGACTATTTCTCAGATAATCCAACGTTTGGAGCAAACATCTTTAGACGCAGGTTCGCATGTTCTCTATAATGTTTATGTAATTTTTATGTGCCGTGTTTTATAGTATTGCTAATTTAATTTAATTGCATCATGATATAGGTTTCGGATGAGTCTACATGTATTTCTTCGCATAATGAAAGCTGTTGAGGAACATGACGATTATTTTAAGCAAAAGAGGAATGCAACCGGTGTGCTCGGATTATCTTGTCTGCAGAAGGTAGTAGCGGCTTTCCGTATGTTGGCTTATGGAGTACCAGCTGATGCTTTGGACGAGTACATTCGTATTGGTGAGAGCACCGCTCTAGAAGCTTTGAGAAAGTTTGTTGCAGCAGTTGTTGAGGTTTTTGGGCCAGAGTACATGAGGAAGCCTAATGAACAGGATACTGCTAGGTTACTTACAATTGGAGCGAGCAGAGGATTTCCTGGTATGCTAGGTTCCATAGATTGTATGCATTGAAGCTGGAAGAATTGTCCTACTGCATGGCACGGGATGTATAGGGGCTATAAAAAGGAGCCTACAATTATATTGGAAGCAGTTGCATCTAAAGATCTATGGATATGGCATGCATTCTTTGGCATGCCAGGTTCACACAATGACATTAATGTGCTTCAACGATCGAATATATTTGCAAGGCTCGCTGAGGGAGAAGGTCCACAAGTTAATTTTGACATCAATGGTCATGAATATTCGATGGGTTATTATCTTGCAGATGGGATATATCCATCGTGGGCAACTTTTGTGAAGACCATTCCAGAGCCACAAGGTAATAAGAAGAAATACTTTGCAAAGGCGCAAGAAGCTTGTCGAAAGGATGTTGAAAGGGCATTTGGGGTTCTACAATCTCGCTTTGCAATTATTCGTGGGCCGGCTCGTATGTGGGATGAAGACACGCTCCATAATATAATGATGGCTTGCATCATTATGCATAACATGATTGTTGAAGACGAGCGAGATGACTGCGAATACAACTTCGACAATAAAAGCCAATATGTTTGCAACTACGACAACATGGGAGAAAGGGTGTCAGTGTCCCATGATGATGCACCTGAACTAGAAGCTTTCATTCAGAATTACAAAAAAATCAAGAACAAGGAAACCCATACTCAGCTTCAGGCAGACCTCATCGAGCACTTGTGGCAAAACCATGGAGATTTATATCATATAGATTAATGCGTCCCATTTATGAGATTGTTGTCCAAAAGAGATTTATCCCTATTGATTCTTATCTCTAGACGCAGAACATAAAACATCTGAAAACTTTTTATTTCAAATTTGCTTTGCATTTTGTAAGTCCCAGTTTGGACATTTAGAAAAAAAGGGCGTATCATATGCATAAAGGCTGTGCAATTCTATGAAATTTTTTTTGGCAGTTTTGGACATATTGGCTTGTACAATGTTATTTTCTATGACCTGTATTTATCGATGGCAGAGCAAGGAATTGAAAGGGTGCAGGATAATGAAGCAGGGATAATAGCATGACCCTGAAACTGAAGTTCAAACATAAATTGCCGCACACATAATGTTGTCCGTCTGAAATTAGGACTATACTATATCACACATACTGCCGCACACATAGACACTGAACTTCGACACAGACTCTAGGACTCAGAACTAGACTCTGGACATTCAGAACAAAACTGAACACACAGACACTGGACACTGAACATTCAGAAACTGAACTAGACTATGAGCTGAACTTCTAGATATTGCAACGTCGAGCGAGAATCTCGTTCTGACGCCATTCATAATATTTCTGCTGATTGTAGTTCATTGTGCTCAAATCCAAACCGAGAATTCTCTCCTCTTCCGCCTTCTCAGCCTTCTCAGCTTCTTTCTTCTGGAACTCAAACTTTTCTCTCTCCAATTTGTTCCGTTCTTCCTGCAGAGCAAAGGCTTTCTTGCACCTCTCTTCCTGCAGAGCAAAGACTTTCTTGCACATCTCTTCTTTCTTCAACTCTCTCACAACATCAGCTTCTTTCTTCTTTTCCATCAGATAGTCCACTGCTTCTATGGTTCTACCCTGTCGTAGCTTCTGTTTTGCCGCCTTCTTTCCATCCGGTCTTACAGATGGTTGAGCATCAGAACAATAGACATCAGGATCAGCAGGTTCAACTGATGCAGGACTTGAATTTGCCACTGTCTTCTGTTTCTTATTGCTTGGTTTTTTGGCACATCCAACTTTCTTCCGATTGTCCATCCACTTGGGCTTGTCCTTCAGGATATTCCAGCAATGCATCAAGTTAAACTTCCTATGCTTCTTGTCTTCCGCCTTAAACAATTCACATGCATTTGCGATCTGCACATTTGAAACCGAAATAAACATGAGAACTGAAAACTGCGACAAATAATCAAACCACAGAAATAATGTGTTTACCTTGTCATCAACTCTGGAACCACTCTGGTTCCTAGCCTCTATTCTGGACAAACATCCACAGAAAATATTCAAATCATGTTGTATTGCGGACCAACGATTCAATAAAGAGGATTCGGAACGCGTTGACTCAAACTCTTTGTTGGCATGGAAATATTCATGTATTCTTGCCCAATATGTGCCATGTGATTGATCTACTCCTTGAATAGGATCCATGCCTACATTCAGCCAAGCTGACACAAGAAGGATGTCCTCCTAAGTAGTGAAATTTTTGGTCCTATCCTGAGAACTCTTGGCAGCTGTTGGAGCTCCATTGGAGATTGGATCACTAGTAGGTGCGGCAAATTGAGATTCATCAACATCATTTACTAGGAGGTCAGTGAAATAACCTGATTGCGTACCATCTGTCATAGGAAAATAAATGGAGAATAAACATTATCCTGTTTATTTACTTGCAAAGCAGAAGCAATTTGATCTGGATAAATCTTTCATTCAAATGTACTGTACTAACAAGTAGCTACTCTGGTCAAGTGCGAAGAAAGACAACAATTTTATTTCCAGAAACCTACAGCCAACATGAATGCAATCCCAAAATCCTTAGGTAGAATACAGAACGAGCTAAACTTCCTATGATCCAGTCATCCAACTAACAGCAAAGGGTTTGACAGACGCAGATAGTGAGTCTCACCTGTGCATACCTCCTCATCGGTGCTCACCGATGAGCAGACCCGGTGCCTTCCAACCATCGACGCCTGTTAGAGGAACCACCCGATGGCGCATCGATCCAATACCCGATTGATCCAAGTCCCCTTCCAGGCGATGAGCATCCTGATCCAAGTCCCCAGCCGCCGTTGAAGCAGGACGCGACGGCCTCCACATGGTGAGATGAAGGCTGGGGCCTAAGCGGCGCGACGGCGGAAGGGCGGGGGCGCTAGGCGGCGGGACCGACGATGGCGCGAGACGGTGAGGGCGCGGGACGGCTGGATCGGTGCGACGGCGTAGCACGGCGGGAGGGCGAGGCGGCGGGACCAATTGGGCGGGAGCGCGCGGGCGGGAAACAAGCGCGTGCGCGGGAGAGCGGCGATTGCGAGCGGGATGGCCTCTGCAAATATGCAGGGCGAGGGGCGACGGATGCCGAACGGGATCGCGAGCGGAGCGAGATACCGAGTGTGTTGGACCCCGGTTTTGACTCGTTTTGTTTTTTTTTACCGATCCAAACCCAGATAGCTAGATTGTTGGAGTTGCTCTTATGAAGTCCTTTTTATTTTGCCTCTTGGATCGATCGGTATCCACCATGCATGCATGCGTGTGCCATTGTCTTGTGTTTTTTCTTTATGAAAGCATGATAAAAACTATATTTTATCAGTTTTAACAAAGACTAATTAAAACAATGAATTATATATGGTAAAACCCAAAATAAAGTTATAGCTAACGGGACACACAAAGATGTACAAATTAAAGAAAGAACCGTACAAGTGTTTGCCGGATCCTTTTAAACTACCACTACTACAGAAACGGTTTTTCCGTGTGGGCCGAAAGACATCTTTTCGTGCGGAAGGCTTTCCTGCACGCGCGAGAAGGTCTGGAAAAAGACCATTTTCGCGTGCGGGCGGCCCAACCGCACGGGAAAATCGATTATCCCGTGCGGTCGGCTTAAGCGGCCCGCACGGGAAGATCCATTATCCCATGCGGGCCGCTTAACCCGACCGCACGGGATAATCAATCTTCCTGTGCGGTCGCATTAAGTTGACCACACGGAAAAAAATTCAAAAAAAATAAAAACCCTAGCTATCCCGGCGGGAGCGGCGGTGCGGATCCGGCCGTCGTATATACTTTCCAAATAACACAAAATTAATTTCACATCACAAATAACACAAAATTAATTTCACATCATCACAATTTCACATATATACTTCCCAACTAATTTTTTTATACAATTAAATTTACAAATAAATTCACATCACAAATTATAAAAAAAATAATTTCACGGCCGGCGCCGGCGGCGATTGTGGTGTCGTCGTCGTCGGTGGCGGTAGGTGGCTGTCGGTGGAGGCGATGGAGGCGGCGGCGGCCGTGGAGGAGGCGGTGGCGATGGCGGTGGAGGTGGTGGTGGTGGAGGTGGCAGTCGGTGGAGGCGGCCGTCGATGGAGGCGGCGATGCGCCGGCACACCCGAGAAGACTCCACAGTCGTTGTCGTGGGCGGCGGCGGCGGTGGTGGAGGCGACGGTGGAGGCCGGAGACGGAAGAGGCCGGCGGCGGGGAGGCGGCGGTGGAGGCCGAAGGCGAAGGAGGACGGTGTCGGGGAGGGGGCGGTGGAGGCCGGAGGCGGAGGTGGCCGGCGGAGGCGGAGGCGGAGGCGTAAGCCGCCGGCGGAGGAGGAGAGCCCTTGACGGTGGAGGTGGGATCTGGATTTCGTCGGGTGTTAGAAAATTTCGGAGCCCGCGCGCACCTATATAGGCAGTGATGATCATCACGTGCGGGCGGCTTAACTGCCCGCACGGAAAGATTATCTTTCCGTGCGGGCGGCTTAAGAGGCCCGCACGGAAATCCAGTTCAGCCAAAATTGATCTGAATTATTAGGAGGTCAAAACCTATAAAATAAAATCTGGAAAAATTATATTAATTCATGATAAATAGATTAGTATTTGAATAAATTATTTCCCCTATACATTTTTATGCGAGAAAATACACATATGAGATGTGTATCGATTTGGCCGATTAGGGTTTAGGAATAATCTCCAGTTTGACTGTTTTGACCCATTTATTTTTAAATATTCCATGAGTTCGCCTTCCTTTAAATATTCCTATTAGAAAAATACATTTTAAATACATATACCGCATCATTCATGCATCATGATATCATAGCATTCATCCATGCTCTTGAAAGAAAATTATTGCTACACATGCCATCTAACAATCCGCTTAATTTCTACCACGACCCAAGTATATGAATGTATACGATGAGTCATAACCCGACTTTGTCCCAATTATTCAAGTCCCAACATCCTGAGTTTCCCAGGTAAGTGATTCAATGAACTGTACCATATATTATGGCTACCATGTATCCCCAATTATGTACCATATAAATTTTCAAAACAAACCTACCGTGAATAATTTAAATCCTTTTACTTGATAGCTCAAAGGAAGAAAATAAAACAATGTGTGTGCAAGCATTTGCATAATGTATTATTGAGATTTGAATCCTTTTTGCTTGTTTTTGGATTTTACTAGCATTTCATAATAGGATGAGTATAAATTTAAAACTTTGAGGCAAATACTAAATATATATTTACAAGAATATATATACATGTAATACATGAAGTTGAGTAATTAAAAGTTTAAATCATACTTAGAAACATCTCAGGTCAAATACATATTAAATGTAATTTTATAATCATTTAATCATATTTTTATAATAGGAAACCTATACGTAAAGATAAGCTTAGTGAATTGTTAAAAATAATTGGTGTAAGATAAAATCATGGAAAAATTCATGTGGATGCTACTCAATATGTTAGACTCACTGAAATTTTGGCATGATTTTATCTTTACATCTAGATCCCCAATTAAATTGGTCAAAGGAGTAAAAATCCAATTTAATCCTAAACCCTAATCGGCAAAACTCGTACCTCATCCAAAAATGTATTAAATTATATGAAAGTGTATATGGAACATAATTTATTCAAATACTATCTTATTTATAATGAATAATATAATTTTTGCAGAATTTATTTTATTAGTTTTGACCCCCTAAAAATTCAATCTAATTTCAGCCAGGCCAATTTTCTTTATTTTGCTGAGAATAAAATATAAGGAATTTTTGTGTGCAACCAAGGAAAATGGAAACTAGGTATTTTTATGTATCTCCACAAAAATCTACTTTATTTTATCCAGCCCACATAATAAATTATAGCATTATAAAAAAGAGGAGAAGGAAAATAAGTAGGAAAAATCCTGAAAATGTCCAGACAATGTGTTCAACGGTACTGCCAAGTGGGCCCTTTCCGTGCGGATGGCTTAAGTGGACCATACGGGAAAATCCATTTTTTCGTGCGGTCCCTTAAGTGGGCTGCACGGAATAGTGCGACATTATCCCGTGCGGTCCACTTATGAATTTTCCCGTGCGGTCGCTTAAGTGGACCGCATGGGATAATGCCGCATCGGTTTTTGCAGGCGCGGCCACTTATGGCCCGTCTGGAACCTATCGGAGGCCTCGTCCAGAAAAATCGTTTTTTAGTAGTGTACTCTATATATATATAAAAACTAAACAGTCGTCTAACCTAGACAAACAAAATAAACCTAAAGAGAAACACAAAAGAATAGAACATTAATTTTGGTTCCGCACGTCTTGAGGTTCCGCACTTTGGTACTCCCTCCGTTTTCATGTTATAAGTATTTTAGTTTTATCAATTTTAATTAAGTCAATTTTTTCCAACTTTCACTGAGTTAATAGAAAATGCACAAAAATCTATAATATTAACTTAGTTTCATTAAATCTTTCATGCATTGCATTTATTTGTTATCGTAAATGTTGGTGTATTTTTTCTATAAACTTGATCAAAGTTAAAAAATCTAACTTAAATAAAACTAAAATAACTTATCAAAATGAAACAGAGGAAATAGTAAAGACCAATTTTCATGGCACCCTTCAGACCGGTCCGGCATACATGCATTCACATATGTACGGTGTTTGACAGTTGAAACTACTACATCAAATCGTCACGCCAAACATGCTGGCTGTAAATTAAAAGTTCAAAACCTCTCGAAAGAGAATCACATGCCAAGTGGCCAAAAGCAAGCCAGTAGCTAGGTTCCATGAAATATACTCCTATACAAAATGACCATATTATGCGTATGCAAGCAGGAAGCTGGCCGGCCGGCCGGTAGCTCTATTTTCGTGGGTCAAGTTGCATAAAAGTCACCGAGACTTGCTTGCGAGCACACTCCACGTTCAATTCTCTGCGTGCATGAGCTAGCTACTCAATTCGTCTCAAAATATAATGAAATTTAAATGGATGTGACACGTTACTATAAATCTGAGCATATTTTTGTTCAGATTCGTAGTATAGAATATATCACATTCATCCTAAATTTTTTATATTTTTAGACAAAGAAAATAGGTAGCAAGAACCAGAATAATCGGCAGGAAAGCCGGACAATCTACATGACAAGTCACCATCGTTCAGGCACCGTATATACGTACGTTCGTTTTACGTTGGAACACGCATTCTCCAAAGGGCAGCTATGAGCGATCAATTATCTTATATAGTCCATGGAGCTTATATATATATGCGACGTAGCTACGTGTGTTGTTGTTTCTTGTTTATCTTGTTGACACGGCTCTTGAATGTATCTAGATCGGAGGAAGTTGTCTCCTTGGCAGGGCGAATGCGTGCGTGCATATATATATGCAGCCATGCATGCATCGATCGTTCGCGAAGCTGCATACACGGGCACACGCCCATTCGATACGATAAAAAGTCGGAGAAATGTGTGCATGTTGGCAACATCGATCGATCTAGCGTGTAACAGAGACTAAACAAAGCCGATTTGGTAAGCAAAGTTTAATATAATTCAACCTGCTGGGGCCACTTTAATTTGCTTAGTCGTGACATCTCTTATTTTGTTTAGCCTTTCAATTTTACTCTTTAGATTTAGGTTCCTGGCCGGGCACGTGAGGTGGTTTGGAAAAGGATATATGTTAAGAGAATAGACAGTTGGATATATGCTATTAGTTATAGAGTTACTTTGCAATACTCCATACTAGTCACAGGGGATAGTAGTAGATGAAATCTGACCATTTATTTATGTCGGTATTTTAGAAAATAGTCTTATTGTTTAGAAAATTACCTACGATGCCACCGAGGGCAATTTAGTCGTCCTCATTAAATTGTTCCATCTCGCATGTTATATTCGCACAAAACTAGAATCAATGTCTCTGATTTGTAATAAATTTTGTCACTTCAATATATACCCTGAAGGAACAGAGGATCACGGCCGGGTACCATACAAATCCTCACGAAATATCTAGTGCAGATATCCGATTACTACATTTGTATGGTTGAAGATCAGGTTGAAATCTATTGATTAATTTGAAGGTTATCTTAATGACAACTAACTTCTGAAGCTCAACATATAAATGTGTCACATCATCACTTACTAGCGATTATTACCTAAAGTAAAATAGTAAACTTATTCTTGGTGGAGCATCCGCTATATGTTGGGCTATATGGTTATGTAGAAATGATATAGTTTTTGACAAGTAACTATCTGTATCTTATATGCAGTTTTTTTAAGGCAACATACTGGTTTCGGTTCTGAGCTCAACTACCAAAGTGTGATGAAGATATTAGGTTAGTAAAAGCTGCATGTCGTAACCTTGAGTCAACAGTTATGCAACTTTCATTAACTTTGGATGAAGATTCACAAATAAAATTCAATAATTTTGTGATCTATTTATGCTGTGGAAGTCTTTAGTAGTTGGTGTGTGCTTCTGTTTCTTTAGGCGTGTGTTTTTATGTCTTGTTGAATTGGTGTAATAATTGATTGCAGCTCTTTGAGCAAAGGCCGAGATTCTATTCATTACATAAAAGATCTAGAGTATTTTAAATCATATGTAAGTGTGTCACATCATCACTCATTAGTAATTATTATCCAGAATATTTTAAATATCATATAAATATGACATATTATTTATAATTTTGTTATATTTTTAAAACTTAATATGCAAACAATATCAAATCATTATCTTCACGTCATTTTCACATTATTTAATCATATACGTATATCATTTTTTATGATGTATAACATGCATTCATCCATATATCCCGTAGCAAAGCGTGGGATGTCGGGTGTCAACTAGTATCAGTGATACGTACACATGGATAACTTGTACTGTAAATCTCTGTAACTGTCAAATTAATTATACCTTATATATCCATTTCGTTCTCAAGAAATCTTTATGCTGTTGTGCCCATGCCCGTTTTCGTAGAGCAGATATTTCGTCAAAATGTGTCGACAAAACATGAGACACGTTGCGAAGTTCCGGGCTCTGAACAAGATATTGAGTACTACTCTATTAGTAGTTTGTTGATGATTGTCGGACATAACTGGTTGAGGTGCCATGCCAATCGCTAGCTGTAGGGGCACACATATATGGCACGTTGATGTGAACTTAATTAATTGCCAAAAACAGCTAGCCTTCCTGTAGTCTTATAATTAATTAATTAATCTTGGATCAAATTAATTCGCTGGCCGGTCATGCATATATCAATCTACTCCTTCCGTTGTGTTTTGGGTTTGGTGTAAGTCAAAATTTTTTAAGTTTAACTAAATTTATATAAAAAAATCTATATATGTAATAACATATACATCACTAGATTAATTTCATTAAATCTTTCACTGAATATATATTTATAATCTATTCGTTTGGTGTTAAAATTATTGTTATATTTTTTTAAAATTTGATCAAGCTTAACAAATTTTACTTGGACAAAACCAAAACATCTTATATTCTAAAACAGAAGGAAAGTAATTAAATTAATCGATCAGAGAAAATATAAGTGCATTATTTCCATCGATCCCCGATCAGATCGAGCCATGCGTATGTCTATATCTTTGTCCGCAACTAGTCTCTGGCCGGGATCCGAATCCGTAATTGTACGAGCCCATACTCCCGTGCGATACATGCAATAATTATACACGCATACATACATACATACATACACACACTTGCATAGATCGATCGGGTGTGAGCTAGCTATCATCGGTCGCTTTGTTTCCACGACTGATTTGCCTGTTTGATCTCTGCAACAAGCCCTACTACTACAGTAGCTAATAGCTAGCACAGCCCAATCCCAAGCGTGATCAATTGTTGGTTTGCGTAAGTGCGTGGTACGTTTGCTCAATTATATATGCATGCAGATGGATGCATATGATGCCATGGCAGCTAGCTAACTTGCTAGCGCATGTGATCGATCGATCGACTAACTGACGAGATCAAGTGGCTTTTGCTGCAAGGGAACGAAGAAATGATCAATTCTTCAGTACGTTCACCGAACCGTATTGCACGATGGGTATACGTACGATCGATTGTGTCCATGCGTCAATGCCTGTTTCAATGTATCACGGTAGGTGAGTACGTCCTTTAATTTGTCTGTAGCTTAATTAATTACCTTGCTAATTAATCAATTGAAAATATGAATATGTGATGCGTGACATATGATAAACTAATGGATATACCTAGTACATCATGATCCTCTGTTTTTTTAGGCTAGTACATGATCTCTTGGAGATATATAATGGGCAGGCTTAGGAATCTCAAAGTACTACTGATGAGGAATAGTATATGTTGCAGACGAAATAGGTTTATCCGGCCAGGATATTGAGAGCATGTTACTCTTTAGTTTATTGGGTTGCTGCATGTGGCTGCAACATTATTAATTGTGTGTACTTGTATACACAAACTACGCAATTCTGTGTACACGTATACAATAAGTAGATGACAATGCCGTAGCTGTACGCAAGTAGTCACGCACGTAGTAAGTTTCTTCTTCGACTGCTACCGTGAGCTGGGCATATTTTGGGGGCAAAAATGGATTATATTGTTTCAGAAAATTAAGAACATTCTCTTGCGTAATAAGGCCTATTTTTTAGGTTAAGATAGGCCCATGGGGGCATACTTGCATATTCCCATGCTGAACTGCTCTTTCAAATTCTGTTCGGAAAAAGTTCACATTAGATCCCTCAAATATAGGTCGAGTTAAAATCGGATCCTTCAACTGCAAAACCGGGTATAGAGCATCCCGTCAATCAAAACCGCTATAAAACCACCGCAAACTCGATTTACACTGGTTGTAGAAGTTGGGGGACAATCTATACCCGATTTTATGGTCGAGGGACGTGGTTGGAACTCGACCTATATTTTAAGGGACCTAATGTGAACCTTTTCTATTCTGTTCAACTCAACGGCGGCTATGGCCTGGATAAAAGCCCATGCCCTTTGGTTAATTTTAACTGGGCCTAGGCTAATTACTTTCTCGGCTTGCAGTGGACTGGTACAAAATAAAACAAATGGGCTCTTTATCAGGCTTTGGCCCGTTAGCACCCTTGAAAAACGGATGCTGCGTGGATCGTCGTTACTTAGCAAAGTTTTGTATATTACGGTGGAATAAGTTCACTCTCCATCCCCAACTATAGCCCCAGTTTAATTAGCGTTCCTGAACCGAAAAACCAGATACAGAGGATCCTCAAACTATTAAAACAAGATCAATTTACTTTCCCAAGCGGTTTGGATGGTGATTTTATCCTACGTGGCTACTTATGTGGCATTTCAATTAAAATAAATAAATAAAAAGTGATGGCCTCACATTTCAGCGAGACACCTCTCTCTTCTCTCTTCCCCTCTCTTTCTACACTTTATTTTCCCCTGCCTTTTTCTTGATTCTCGCGGTTGTGCCAGCCGCTCGAAGTAGGGGCGAGAGCTGCTAGACGGCTAGAGGGGCTAGGGGGCATGTGTCGCCAATGGTGACCCAAACAGAGTTGGGCGCTGGTGGCGGCAACGTTCCGCGACCTGCCGCAGCCAGGGTGCACGCAACAAGCTCGAATGGGCTTGTAGTGGCGTTGCGCATCCAACTCGGCCAGCCAGCCTTCTTCTTCATCATCCTCTCTCGCCTTCCCAACCACTGCCACCCTGTCCGCATGATGGCTAGCGGTGATGATGGCAACTTTGTGCCTCCACGCAGTAGTAAGTCGTGGTGCCCTTGGCCGGTGGGTAGTAGCCGGATATGTAGTGTTGTTTCCTGTGGGCACGTGTGTAGAGTGAGACGAGCAGGCTTTCGGAAGAAGGAGGAAGTGGCCGCGCCAGCAAGCACCAGCGGTGGTGGAGGGGTCGTCGACGATGGTGAGGAGCATTGGATTAGGATCGGATCGAAGTTAGTAGGGCCATCGCCCAGAGAGAGGCCATCGCTTTGACGACTCCTGTTGTCAGCGTCGTGGCAGCTGGCGAGCCTGTCTGTGAAAGGGGGATGAATGCAGACGAAGACGATGACCTATGTTACCAAACATCTCGATAAGGCGAGGGAAGGTAGTGGGGCACGTATGTTAGTAGGTCGTATTCCTCATCGGCTGCCATCGTCGCCTTACGGCGGATGGGATGGCGACCTCAAGCTTGCCAGCTTCCTCAACTCTATTCTCACCTCCGCCGCCATGACCCCTTCCTTGCTCGGCTGCTGTTGCTGCTTCTTTCCTCGTAAGCCGCTTTGACTTGTCGTGGGGAGAACAGGAGAAAGGAGAAAGGATAGGCATGTTTCATTGATATGTGAGGCCCATCGTGTGTGTTTTTCTTATTAATTGAAGTGCCATGGAACTAGATTTACCCTAGTTTTGGAAGACCCTTTCTGTGATTGGAGGATACAAATCAAACTCGACCTAAATTTCAATATAGGCACTGATAGTGGACTTTTTCCTTACGGTAGTTGCCATGTGTTGGGTATTATTGCTAACCGTTTGGGTCGTCCAAATCGCTGTATCGATGGCGGAAAGAAAAAACAACCCACTAGCGGTGCAAACAGTATGAGGACATGGGCTATTGGGCTGTACACACTGATATCTGCTCGCAGCGCGGGAAGACGACCATTCTTGGGCTACGCTGAATTGCTGATCCGTGCATCCACGATCCATCAGATGCTGGCAACAGTTTGAAAACTCGCTCGCTTGATCGCTGCAACGTAATGGCCTTCCGCGCGCATCTCCGCTCGATCGATCTCGATCGACCGCGGAATAAGTTTAGTTTAGGTCCCTTAATTTATTGTCGAGGCTAAAATTCGTTCTTAAACCGTAATATCAGATATGACGTGTTTCTCAACTCTCTCAAAATCAGTGCAAATAAAATTCCAATATGGTTCGGACATCGGTTTCGGTTGACGTGGTGCTGATGTGGCACTTAAATCAGAAGAAAACCGTGGGACCCACATGTCAGTGAGTGTTCGGTTAAAAATAAAAAAGTTGCAGGTGGGCCCATGTCCACACCCTTTTTTCTCTCTTATCTCCCTTCCTCCTCTCTCTCTTTTCTCGTCGTCGTCGGCGCATGCCAGCCCACGTTGGCCGGCCCCGCTGCTGTTCTGGGCCTTCTTCTCGACTTGTTTGCTCTCAATCTGCTTGTGTTGCTCCGGCTAGTTAACACTTAATTTATCATGCCAACCAACTCCAAACACCGTTTGCAATCTCTCCCCCTACATTAATTTCTTGCACAAGACCTAACCCCGCACTACTTGTACTTCCTCCTCTTGTTAATTGAATCCAATCAAATTAGCTTGCCTCCCTACCATGCATCGAATCCCCGATCGAGATTGCCTCCGTCAGCAACGGCAGCGGCAACATCCTCCTCACCCACACCACCACTGCCACCGCCATGCCACCCTTCAGAACCCACAATGACGTCGACATGGAGGCCGCCATGAGGAGACGTCGACGGTGCTGCCTGTGCTGCTGCCTGCTCGTCACCGTGGTCCTCCTCCTCGTCTTAGCCATCGCTCGTATCGCCTTCACCCATCTCATCGGACTCTGCCCGCGCCTCTCCTCCTTCCCGGTCGGCTCGCTTCAGCTCAATGTCACGCTGCTCATCACTGAGGCTGTCCACAACACCAACTCGTCTTGAAATCTTATTTGTACTAGTTTTAAAAGTTGAGAGACGTACCATATCTGACATGGTTCATAGATAAATTTTAGACTCGACGATAAATTCAGGAGTCTAAAGTGAACTTATTCCATTGGTTGCAGTGGTTGCCATCACACGGTCACAGTATGTGGGCCATGAGCCAGGCTGCAAACATGCGGCTATACGTGCCCTCCAACATTCCAAGGACACTGTTTAAACAATAACCATTCATCTCATTAAATAAAAAAAACTAAGTATAAGTATTTTTTTTATTATACGAAAGATGCACAACCACCACTACACATGCAACATCATATACACATATGTGAATGCGTCTCGTAACACACATTTAAAAAGCCGGAAACCAACGATACATCACTGATCTCATTAAAATCCCGTTGAAAGTTCACTTGCATCTACATAATATTTGTGGACATCATGATATTAACTTGGATGAAGTAATACACCCACGAGTCCACCACCACACCAGGATTTGAACTATTTATTTTATTATCGTAAACATGATTTATATTTTTTATTTATATTAAATTTTGAAATAAGACTAGTAGATAAACTTTGTGCTCAAAAATCAACAACGTGGTCATTTACGAACAAAGAGAATACTAATTATGTTATTAGAGAACTAGCTGGATGGCCTATGCGATTGCACGGCTAATACCTATATAAAATTATCTATTTTTTTACATATGATTTTATTTAAAATTTGTTAAATAGCTATCTCGTCGTTTATTTAAAATTTGTTAAATAGCTATCTCGTCATTTTAGGACTTTGAAAGACCGAATCTTATCATCATCATTTTTTTAATTTTATAATTTTTAAAAGTCACCATAGTCATTACTTCATACTTTCTTGTCACTTCGTTATTTGCTTACTCGATCTATCATGATTTTTATTTATTTTCCTTGGAACCTTTAAAAATGGAACCTTATAGTTTTTAGAGTTATTGTCTCGTTGGATTTTGTTTTTATAATTTTTAAAAGTCCCGTCAAACACCACCACTGTACTCATATACGGCTCATCCGCTGCCTTCTCTCTTTTTGTTGTCATTGGGATTTTAAAAATCAAACATAATTATCGTTTAGGTTTATTTTTTTTTACTTTCTAGAAGTCCCACCAAACCATCAACGGCTTAGTCACTGTACTTCTCTAGGCCCGCCCGTCGCCTCTCCTTTTTAGTGTCATTGAGATTTTAAAAATCGAATATGATTATCATTAGAGTTTATTTTTTACTTTCTAGAAATCCCACCAACCGTTATGATCATGCCGCTTAACGGCCTACCCATTGTCCCTCCTTTTAATCATCATTGGGATTCTATTTGAAATTTTGTTTATAGTTTTTTAGATGTACTATCAATTGTCACCACCATACTTCTTTACGGGTCTGTTGTTTCTCTACTCTTTATTATTATTTCTCATCGTTGTGTTCTAAATGAACTATTTTTTTTGAAAAATTCCATATGTTTCATTCTGATATTTTTTATTTATAAATTGTATTCCTACATAAACTCTTATAATTATTTTTCTATTTTCTGAATTTTTTATTTTTATTCTGAAATTTAATTAATCTCGTGCTGTGTTCTGGATGGTCTCTTCTTTCAATAGTCTTTATTTTTATTACGAATTTTAGTTATTTATAAATTGTATTCCTAGTTGAACACTTCTTTTTTCTAATTTTGGATTTTATTTTATTTTTTATTTCTAATTTTAATTAATATCGTATTGTGTTATATATAAACTATTCCTTTAATATTCTTTATTTTTTATTTCCAATTTCACTTGTTTCAAAATTGTATTTCTACTTGAACTTTCTTTTTATTTTTTTAAGAGTAAATTGCACTTTGGGTCATCTTTTATTATCCAAGTTTCACTGTGGACCGGGTAAATTCGTCATTGTTGCAGTTTGGGCCACCCCGAACGATTTTTCAGTACACATCAACGAGTTTAAACACATTGGCTTTGATATATAAGCGAACTCCTCTATGTATGGTCCATATATTCGCGAAAAGAAAAGTTAGACATGACGAGAAAAGTTGTTCAGGGTAGTTCAACTTTCCTTTTGGCAAATATACGGACCACACATAGAGGAGTTCGCTTGTATACCAGAGCCGATGTGTTTAAGGTCGTTGATGTGTACTAAAGTTCGGAATGGCCCAAACCGCAACAATAACGAATTTACCCGGTTCAAAGTGAAGAGATTGGTTTAAGAATGATCCAAAGTAAAACTTAGGTAATAATATATGACCCAAAGCACAATTCACTCTTTTTTTAATTTCGGAATTATTTTATTTTTATTCTAAATGTTAATTAATCTTGTACTGGGTTCTTATATGGACTCTTTTTTTAATATTGCTTATTTTTAATTTTGAATTTTAATTATTTTTAAATTGTATTTTTACTTGGATTTTTTTTCTTTTTCTTCGATTAATGTTTTTATTTTGAATTTTAATTAATCTTGTATTGGGTTCTTATATGTATTTTTTTTAAATATTTCTTATTTTTAATTTTGAATTTTAGTTATTTTTAAATTATATTTTTACTTGAATTTTTTTTTCAATTAATGTGATGTCTTCTTTTTAGACTGGTCTTAATAATATAACAGGTATATATTTTATGAGAAAGTGGATGCGTCCTGTCGTGAATGCCGTTGCAACTTGACCTGGAAGCCGATCCAGGGCGGCAGATCAAGATAGGACTGGTCAACTTTAATCGACTGTTCGTCTGATGATCGGAGGCTAGCTAACCTGTACTGATCTCTGTTCATCGAGATCTACAGGGTCAGTTCACCTTCCCCGCAAAAGAAAAAGAAAAATCACAAGTTCACCTGCTGCGTCCGTTCGGAAAACTTTGGTGGGATGTACGTGTCGATCAATCGACATATCGTAGGAAAATGTCCGCACGATTTTGGGTGCGTACATGCTTTTTCCTGTCCTCCTGAATCATGACCAGTTGCTTGTTCAGTTCGATCTAACCTGAGCCGGTACAACAGGTTTGCAAATTGGCTTTTACGTTAGTGCCAATGTGGAATGATTATGTGGTGTAAATTTTGAAATAGCAAATTGTATAGGCCGTGCATGAACATCACAACATGTAAGATGGAGTGCGATGTACTACGTCTCCCAACTTATAAAACAATAGAAGGGTATACATGTGGCAACTTGTTTGATGAGTGTGAAACAGGGCAAAATCTCTCAGTGAGGAGTGCTTCAAACATAAGCACATGTAAATTTAATTTATTTCATAAATAAATCACTACATTAAATATATAAACTAGCATAATCACATCATACGATCTACACATGTAAATTAGACAGTAAAATAATAAACATATCAAATATGCGAAACATTATGAATGCATACCGAGAGTTCTGAATGTTCAGCTACACAACAAGAACAACCCGTTGTACCGAACGTTGACGACGACATGTAGCACCCGAGTGAAAAGGAAGGCGAGCTGTGGTGGACGAACAACAAGCAATCGCGCAAAGTGCTTCCCCAAAAACTTTATTGTCGCCTTCTCCTGGTACAGGACATGAAAGGCGAAGGTTTTGGACACCTGCTCAGTGACGGCGCAAAACATAGAAAGAGGCGAGGAAGCTGCGTTTGCACAAGGATGACGATGCAGGACATGAAAGGTGAAGGTTCTGGAGACCTGCACAGCGACAGCGTAAAACAGAGAAAAAGGCAAGGAAGCTGCGTTTGCACAAGGATGACGGTGCAGGACATGAAAGGTGAAGGTTCTGGAGACCAGCTCAGCGACAGCGTAAAACAGAGAAGGAGACAAGGAAGCCGTATTTGCACAAGGATGACGGTGCAGGACGTGAAAGATGATGGTTCTGGAGGCCTGCTCAGCGACGGCGCAAAACAGAGAAGGAGACAAGGAAGCCGCTCTTGTATAAAGATGATGAATCAATAATTTTGGCAGACCATTCACGCGCATGTCATGTATGTGCTCTACCTAGCCTAGCCAAGCAAACGAGCACGTGTGTTCTTCTAGTTTTCTTCATCACGCATGTCTCAAGTAAGTTAAAAAAATCTTTCTTTTAGGTAGGTCGTCCTCTCCTAGAATAAATAAAGTGGTGCTAAACATCATCTCTATATATGTCTTTTTATAAAATGGGTTTTTATGATTTTTTAAAGAATTAATTTTTAAATGGGTTAAGCCCATCTATTAATTCAACATGAAATTTGGGGTCACGTCCAACCACTTGTTTGTGCACCTCATGCGGATGTGTTCTCACGACTAGGCTCGCAGATTGTTGGTATAATTGTATGCACGGTGGCATTATATAGAAATTTTGTTGAGCATCCAGACAAGTATATGATTTATACAAGCACAATTGACAACACCTAGCTGTAATTTACTAGACTAAAACCAACCTTAGATGGTAGATCGATTAATATAACATGGGCTAGGAAAGTATATTTAGCCTTAACTACTTTGCTAATTGTCTTGTAAATCTAGCATGATATATACTAGTGCAATGGGCGGAGCCCGGGCAACTGCCCGTGGTGGCCAGGCCTTGACTCCGGCCCTCGACCGTATGCATATATTAAATGTTTGGTAAAGAAATAGTTATTATATTTATATTATTACTTTTGAGGAGTAATTATCTTATTAAATGAATTTTATTTTAGAGATCTTAGAACTTTCTACAAGAGACTCGTCTGACAATGGATTAAAAGTTCCTATAAGAAATTTGATTACGAATGCAAAACTAAAACATTTTATATAAAAAAATTTTAATATAAAAGGATATATAGAAAAAAGCTTAATATACAAAAATTTATAGAGGAACTTCAACTAAACTTTCTAATATATGCTTGGTCCACACATATGGTGTAAACCCATGGGCGTGAAGCATGCCGTGCGGCCTCTATCGTAGAGGCAAGGGCGTATCTGTTTGCTCGGAAGCAACTATAGTCTTTCAGGTTGCAAGCTCGTAGCCTTAGGAGTATTCTCGTTTTTTTTAAAAATGTCTTCAATTGGGTTAGAAATATTCTCTGGCAAATTATCAATCTTTTCTCTAGTCACGACATGTATTTATGATGTCCATCAATAAATTATATAAATTTTAAATGTTCTAAAGCAAAATTTATCCTATAAATAATGAATTTTAATATAGTATGAGATATGAGCTGGCACGTGTAAGTAGGAATCTTTAACACTACAGACACTTATGAAAAGAAAAGGAGAGAGAGATAGAACATAGGAGTTACTTATCATGATGTTAAGTCATAGTATCAATATATATTTGTGGAGTAGATAGGTTACGTTGTAACGGTCAGCCCCTTATCCAAGTTTAATTAAGATATGATCGATTGTGATCAGGATCAAATTAATCAAGAGCCCACGTCAGAGGTCGTAAGGTTCTAAAAAGAAACGAGCATATAGGATTGCAGGAGAGTGGATTCCATCCCTTACCAACCACACGTCTGCATCGATCGATCTCTTTGCTAGCATTAACTTGCTAATTAAACATCAATAGCAAAAGAAAAAATAAACATCCACATGACGAGACTTCATAACTAATCTTTTTGGGCAGGAGGATGACTTCACAGCTAAGGACATTTCAAAATTAGGGAGCTATTCCAACAGTCTGATCACTTGTTAATTAATTAATTAGTACATACGTAACCAATGAAGATCGAAGAAAGGTTAGTGTCCAACTTCTGGCCAGACTATATATTTATGTGATAGTGTAAAGGTTGTCTTGAGAACATTAAGTGTGATTTGCTTTTGTAAACTTGGTTAATCAAACAACTAGTCGGTTGTTTGGGAACAGTTGTTTGACTAATTACCTAACAGATTCTCTTCTTCAACGTTCATCTTTCTTGCCCGACTACATCTGCAGACTCATGACGCTTGCATTGTCGCCTCTGCTCCTTCCTCTTCATATATCACTGCTACAGAACAGCTGGATTCAGGCGGTTCATAACCCAAGTTGTAGGTGATACCTAATACTTAAACAATTCCTTTACCAGTGCTAAGAAATACGAATATAACACAACCACATTATAGAGGTACCATATATTAATTTTATTCAGTGCACAATGCTTACCGTAGGATTTATCACGGATGGAATGTACGTGTCTTCTCACTATACAGAGGTTGCCAACTTTCGATAAAGGATATTTCATTTTTTTCTCCCATCAAAGCAAAGTCGGGAAGAATTGATCCCAACCTTTTGCTTGATCAAGTATTGTCCAGTGGGCAAGGCCGATATTTTGTAGACTGTTTGGTTATATATATATGATAATTCGGGTACAGTTCTATTCTACTATCGACGATAGAATAGGCTAAACCTGTTGATGAATTAGTAGTACTATACAAACCTGGGTATCCCAGTACTACAGACGGTTGGAGAGAGCAAAATCAAGCCGTTTGTAATAGTATATTGTCCCTTGGAACACATTTTCCCTTATAAAACTTAGCTACCCTAACCCAACTTCAGACATCCACGTAACACATTCCAAACTAAAATACGTCTACCTAAACGTATTAGGTATCACCTACAACTAATAGTGCTTATTCCTTTCGTCTTAAAATATAAAAAGATTTTCGGCGGATGAGACATATCTTAATAGAGATATAGTGTGAATCTGGATAATATTATGATATGTTTCATTCATCCAAAATTTCTTATATTTTAGAATGAAGAAAATAGTTAGTAGTATATATACGTCATTGTAACGCCGCCGTACGGATATTTTTGTTACCGGCATCGTCCTGATTGACCAAACAAATCGAAAGCAACAAATTAACCAATTAATTCTGTTTATTTTTTCTTTTGTCATGATCACTGTTACGACAGAAATGATTTTTCTTTATAAAAACCCCTATAAGTTACACGCGAACCGTAACTGCTCGCGTCTACAAAATCGACCTCTATTTTTATACGGCTTCTTAAGAGTCCCGCATGCAAAAATCTATTTTTATAGACGGGCCTCTTAAGGGACCGTATACAAAAATAAACTTATTTTCGCAAACAGTCCTCTTAAGTGATCCGTATGCGAAAATACTCCTCTCTTCTTCACAGATTTTTTCTCTCCTCTCTCTTTTCCCTCTCAACACTTCAATTTTTTCACCTTCTTTTCTCTCCTGATATTATTTTCACCTCTTTCCTCTCCTCTCTCTCTTCTTCTCCTCTCCTCTCCTCCGGACAGCGACAACCGCCGCTGCCAATGAGGAGGTGGCCGAGAGCGGGCGGCGGGCAGCTCGGCGACCTTGGGCGGCGTCGCCACCGATGATGAGGAGGCTGCCAGGAGTGACGTCATCCCTGTCCTAGCCCGGTGCTGCTACCGCCGTCGATGTTGAGGCAGTTGGGAGCGGCGTCATCCCTGACCCAGCCTGACACCGCCGACGACGAGGCGGCCCGATTCGTCGCCGTCGGCCCCGCGACAGCCGGATCCATCGGCGCCGGCACCGCAACGGCCCGATCCGTCGCCGTCAGCTTCGCGACGACCGGATCCACGCCGCCGGCGCCATCGGGGAGCTAGGGTTTCGATTTTATATATTTTATATTTTTTCTGATTTTTATTTTTGCGTGTGAACGACATAAGCACTCACATAAAAAATCAGATTTTCATGTGCGGGTGTATCACCCGTATGAAAAAATAGCTATTTTCATATACCTGAATAGACGGACAGTCCAATCATATAAAAAAATAGATTTTGGCCATATCAAAAAATAATCTCTTTTTAAGGAGTGGATCATGATTGATTGCCTCTGAGTAGGACATATACAAGCTAGCGTAGTACAGTTGATCTCTTCAACTGTACCTGTGGTTGACCGAGAGCGATAATTACGTGATTGGGCCAACCCATGAATTTTTCTTTGTACGAACAACGAACCCATGGAATATTTTGGTCTGTGCACGTGAATATTTTCAAAGGTTGTTGGAACTAACCAGTGATCATCGTGTTCGAAGACATTCGTGACGTGATGGTGTTTGTATAATTAGCTACCCTATTCTAAAATATAAGTATTAATATTTAGATTGTTTAGGAGATATTGAGATCGAGGAGAGAAGATTTTGGCATCTCTGAATAAATGAACGATGGTTGAGAATAAAATATGAAAAAAGTTAAACAAGAGGTGAATTGTATCATGACTTGCTTAATTATATTTTGTTATAATTTTTAATGATAAAAATAGTTATATTTTGAAACATAGAAGTAGCTATCAAGATACCTGCCTGCAGCCAAATACATACTTCGGTGCTGCCTAATTTTTCTTGGCAAGGGATATCTCAGCCATTGACATAGACTGTAAATACCTATGTAAATACCTAGATGGTCACGCTACTACAAAAAATCATATAGGTGTTGGTTCGGAAGATCACATAGATATCAGTTTTGGGGTCGGTACCAATTAATCGACACTAATGACCCAAGTCATTGGTGTCGGTTCCTGAACCGATACCTATGGGCATTATACACGAACCGGCACCTATAATGCCTATAGGTGCCGGTTCTAAGTTGCATATAGTTGTCGGTTGTTGTATTAAACTAACACCTATAATGCTGTAGAAAAAAAAGCCGGGTTAACAGATTGTTCATCCACACCAAATGCACACAGAAATCCTCGATCAGCTCACAGAATATATACATATTCATATCACCCACATCCCAAAATCTTCAAACGTACACAAATACAATTCATGTTCTATATCTCAAATCATCTAACCCATTAAGGACCAGGACTTTAGTTTAAACGCAGGAAATGTTCACAAAAATCACAGGAACCACATATAATATTTTCTAAAACATAGAAATCACAAAAATAACAGAATATTACATTCACATCGTTCACCTTCACAGAAAGACTCATTTTAGGTGGACTCCTATCCATTTTGATGAAAATCAATACATGTCAACACTTTTGGTATACTGGTAACTTGTATCAGCTAGTAGTATGGATGGTTGCACTGACAATGAGTACTCTAACAGGTGAAAAAGTATTTTTGTAGTTGTGTGGATTATGTTCTGTCGATGCAGGAATTATGGGACAGACCAATGTTCAAGTTTAACTCCAGATTCCAAATAAATAGTTATGGACTTATCACACAGGAAGACTAATGTTTGTAGTCCAAAAACTCTCTGTTTAGTTCCAATTATAAAATGTTCATAAGTACTACATGAAAACCCCTAATAGTATCTGACATCTTGAGATTATCTCATGAAATTTTACGAAATGCCTGATGTCAGTCATACTGTTTTATGTCTCATGCTGCCTATATAGTAAATTGAATGTTCAGATGCGTGACACTAAATTACATTAATTCTAGAATTCATATACTAAATTGCGTGTCCTAATTCTAGAATCTCAATTACATTGTCAACTCACTGTGTCCCATATAATATTCAGGGACCCAGACCAATGAAACAAAATCCATTTTTTATATTTGTTCTAATGTGTGCTCTAACAGGTGAAAAAGTATTTTTTATATCAGTGCTCTAACAGGTGAAAAAGTATTTTTGTGCCTTTCCCCTTCTCTGGCCATTGACTTAATATAACCCTGGTGATATATCTTTTGTATTTTTGTCAAATAAAACATTTTTCCTCTTTTGTACCGGTTCTAATTTAAAACATGTACATTTTACTATTATAGGAATCGGTTGTAAATCTTTTGACTTTCGTTTGGGCCATGGCGGCCAGTGCTCCTAAGATCATAGAAGCAATGCTGCAGAAAAAAAAAATTTAAATGAATGTGCCTCGGCCAGATACTCTGGTTAAAGATAGTTGGCTAGAGTGAAGAAATGTGAGTTAAATAAAAATGTACAGATATGCTTTCAAGCAATAGAGATGCAAATATACTTTGTGAAAGGTATGCTTCACAAATTACTAGAGAATGTAATTTGTGAAGGAAAATAGAGAGATACAAATATGCTTTCAAGAAAAATAAATAGTTGTATGGGGTAATCAAACTAATTATGTACTTCCGGAATTCCAGGTGGATATAAGAAAACTTTGACAAATTTTAGGGCATGTGTTCTAGGAAAACACTCATTTTAGCCTAGAGAGGGCAGAAGAAACTATGCAATCATTTTCAAGAACAAAATATAGAACTCCTACATCTAAAGAATAAGTTCTCTTTGGGATGACAATAACAGTAGCGTATATTATATATAAAAGTCATACCAAGTGATATATATGATCCAAAATTACACATTCATGTTTGTTACAATAAAATTTAAATGTGCAGGTCGATCACAATTACTCCTTCTTCATGATCGCTGCGAACATATGGGGCTTCTTCCTTGTCTTCGTCTTCCTGACTTTCTTCACCTTCTTCTACATCTGTTGCAAAGGGTGGTAACTCGTCGATTTGATCGTAGCCTTCCTCATCAACGATATTCTCAACTCCGACAATGCTTCGCTTTCCATGGAGAACCACGTGGCGATCAGTCACCGAAGAAGGGTCTTTGACATAGAAAACTTGTGTTACGGATTTTGCGAGCACAAATGGTTCATCTTGATAACCCACATTATTTAAGTCCACGATAAATATTCTGCACTTATCAATCCTCAAACCACTTGGAATTTTGACCCATTAACACTGGAAAAGTGGTACCTTTAGCGGTCCATATTCAAGCTCCCAGATTGCTTTTATATAACCATAGTATGTTTATTCTACACCATTACTGTCGAAGGCGTCTATGCGGACAACATTGTTTTGATACGAGCTATTGGCATCCTGGGTTCTCGTGTAAAATGTATAACCATTAATGTCATACCCTTGGAATGAATGAATTGTGTTCGCAGGCCCCTGAGATAAAACATAAAACTGGTCACTATCAGTATTCATAGCCATGATATGCTTCCGTAACCAATCGTCGAAATTCAGCCTATACTGCTTAGCTATCCATGCCTCTGATTTGCTTGGGTTCTCGCTGCGGAGTGTGTTGTAATGCACGTCAACAAATGGAGCCACTAAGGCCCTGTTTGAAAGTCCTAAAGATAAAGATAAAGATGAAGATAAAGTGTTTCACGCAAAACGAGGTGACAATAACGTGCGATTAATTGAGTTTTAATTATTACAAACTTAAAAAATGGATTAATCTGATATTTTAGAGCAACTTTCATATTAAAAATTTTTGCACGAAACGTACCGTTTGAGAGATTGAAAAGCGTGCCACGAAACTTTATCTTTTATCCGCACTGTTTTAGAAGAAAAGAACAGGGCCTAAGGCCGACTGCTGCAGCACTGCGAAATGTGCTTGCCGTAATGTTTCTCTGCTAGGAGCGAATATTGCTTTATGTCCTAGTGTCCCTTTCCCTAGTAGCCTACCCTCGTGTCGGGACACTGGCACACCAATGGGATGCAAATCCATATAGTCGATACAGAACTCAACCACCTCTGTTGCATAACCCTCTACGATACTGCCTTCCGGTCGAGCTCTATTATGCACATACTTCTTTATTATCCCCATGAACCTTTCAAAAACCCACATGTTACGCAGATATACTGGGCCTAGAATCTTTATTTCTTTCACGATATGTGACACAAGATGAACCATTATATCAAAAAATAACGATGGAAAACACATCTCGAGCTAGCAAAGGGTAATGATTGTATTTGCTTGGAGCTTGTCTAGCATGCTTGGATCGATCACCTTCTGATATACAGCGTTGAAGAATGAGCACAACTTTATGATTGGGTTTCGAACCTTATCTGGCAAGATGCCTCTCATAGCAACAGGAAGCAGTTGTGTCATCAACACGTGGCAATCATGTGACTTCATGCACACTAATTTCTTCTCTTTCATGTTGATAAGTCTTTTAGTGTTCACAGAGTAACCAGACGGGACTCGGACACCCTGTAGGCACTCTAACATGTTTATTTTCTCTACGACACTAAGGATGTAGCAAGCGGGAGGGAGGTACTGGCGGCCATCGGGAGGGACGTTTTTGAGGATGTAGCTCGGACCTGATGTTCATGTCCGCGAGGTCTCTCCGGGCTTTCAACGTATCCTTTGTCTTGTCGGGTATGTTTAGCAGGACTCCCATCAAACTCTCGCACATATTCTTCTCAACGTGCATCACGTCGATTGCATGGCGGACATCCAAATCTTTCCAATATGGTAGTTCCAAAAAATAAATTTCTTCTTCCAAAGAGGCTTCTCACCACCCTTGCCCATCACGCTTGGATTGCCATGCCCCTTACCAAATATGCATTCAATATCTTATACCTTTTCGAAAATCTCTCTGCTGGTACGGTGTGTTGGAGCTGTACCCTCCTCCACTGTGCCATCGAAATCTCTTGTATTGCTACGGTATTGGTGACCGGCTAGAAAAAACCTCCAATGGCGCATGTACACAGTCTTTCCGAAGTACCTCAACCACCTGCTCGCTGTGTCCCGCATGCACTGCACACATGCACAACCACCTTTCACTGTTTGCCCGGATGTGTTACCAGCCGCAGGGTAATCTTGGATGGCAACGAACAACATTGCCGGTGAAGTACTCTCTTTTGTACGCATCCCACATCTGGACACCCCGGTCCTATAGTAACTTAAGATCATCCACTAATGGCCTGAAGTAGACATCGATATTCGTTGCCAGGTTGCTTGGGCCCTTGGATTAGAAGTGGCATCATGATATACTTGCGCTTCATGCACAACCATGAAGGAAGGTTGTAGATAACAAGTGCCACTGGCCACATGCTATGCCGACTGCTCATGTCACCGAATGGATTCATCCCGTCCATGCTCAGCCCAAACCTTATATTCCTAATCTCCTACGCAAAATGCTTTTTATACTTTCTATCTATTTTTCTCCATTGAGATACATAGGCAGGGTGCCTTATCATCTTATCTTTCTTACGCTCTTTGTGGTGCCAACGCATCATCTTTGCATGTTTTTTGTTTGCATACATGCGTTCAATCCGAGGGATTATAGGAAAATACCACGCAACCTTAACGGGCACTTTCCTCTTCTTCAAGACGAGGCCACCACTGTCATCATTAACATCATCATCATTATTATCTCCACCCTTATACCATGGTGCTTCGCAGACTGGACATGTATGCAAGTCTGCATAGTCACCTCGATATAGGATATAGTCATTTCGACATGCATGAATTTTCTGTACTTCCAGTCCGAGTAGGCAGATAACCTTCTTCGCTCGGTATGTTGTTTCTGGCAGTACATGACCCGCTGGAAGGAGGTCTCTGATTAGCTGTAGAAGCTCTGTGAAGCTCTTATCACTCCAACCATTGGTTGATTTCATCTGCAGCAACGAGAGGACGACATGTAACTTGATCTGCTGCTCATTGCATCCTAGATAAAAAGGGGTTTTTGAGTACTCCACCATGCCCTTGAACTTCTCGTATTGTCTGTCATCGTCGTAGGCTGTCTCGCCATCGCGTAACATCTGATCTAAACCATCTGATTCGTCACTATCATATCCACCTCCGTCAACAGGCAACTTCACATTGTCTTCGTCCATTACATCCGGATTCTCATCTTCACCATGATTGTCCTGACATGTGTAATTAGGCATAAAACCTCTTGTTAGGAGATGCTCATGAACTTGTTTTGCACGAAACTGCCTCTCATTCCTGCAATCAGCGCATGGACAACACAAGTGTTCCATCCTGTTCAACGATCTGGATCTCGTGGCCACGATCACGAAGTTGGTTACTCTCCTGGAATATTCCAAGGTACTGCGCTCCGCAACGTTTATCCCTTCTTCATCCATCGCTCCTACGATAATTCTTAAATTAACCACTAACATACATATATCATTCTCTATATCTATTGAAATTCTAATATATGTTAATAATAGGTACATTACTCATTGATGATTAATCTCTAAATTACTTCAATATTAATAAGTCATCATACTTTCTCAAATTACCATCTCAAAATATTGGTCCAATTCAACAAAACAAATTACAAAAAATAACTTGACAAATATTAGTGCAAATTACATAGAGAATCAACATATATTAACCTTTACGCATGCAAACACATAGATCTCTTGATATTTTTCAAGTTTTTGGGCAAAACCTCCTCCCCCGTTTGGATGAACTTAAGAAAAGCCTCAAAATCGTGAGCTATACAGTGAACAAGGGGTATTATAGACTAGGGATATAAGTGCCGGTTCATAACATGAACCGACACCTATTTAACTTTTCTTCCGACGGAAGTCACCACATAGGTGCCTGTTCTTATTACAAACCAACACCTATATGATATGTGCCGGTTTATAAGGTGGGCCGATACCTTTTTGGGCGTGATGACCGTTTGGAGGGGAGTCATTGGTGCCGGTTCGTGAAAATGTGAGCGAAAAACTTAACGTCTTATAGATGCCAGTTCTAGCAAAACCGACATCTATGTGGCCGGTACCTATAGAGGTTTTTGTAGCAGTGTCAATCTAAAAACACAAAAAACAATATTGCTTCCATTGATACACATGATATTTTCAAAACCATTCTATATTAACTGGGGGACTTTATAAGAGAGATTTCACAAAACCAAAACTATAAATTTCTCAGAAATATAATATCACTTTGTTATAACTCTAACTAATTAACATTTCACGAAACAACAGTAATAACATCTTGTTTATCATAGAACTATAACATTACCCCAGCCCCCATGCATATCTGTTACAGACAAAGTTTTGAATAAAATCACTAACATTTGTATAAAATTTTTAAATTGTGTAGCTATATATAGCTAACCGACGTTTTCATCAATTAAAATTACTGCAGTTTGCCAGACGTACTCAGCTAGCAAAATGAATTTAGGTTTAATTAAACAACACCCAAGAATAACCTTTCGATATCCTAAATTTTCTATTTGGTTGTTTCTCATTTGTTTCTCGTGATTAGCTTCAAATAGAACCCATATCAATATATATAAACCGCAATATTCGGATAGTTATAGTTTTGCGCAGCTAAAATCCATGCATGGAATTCTCCCTTAAAAATAACCAAAGAATTTTGACCCATGTACTTGAAGCGTGTAATAGACTATCACTTCAGGTGGACAGGTACTGCATATGCTATAGTTAATTAGAAGATGACACTGAAATCAGTTTAGCACGTTAGGAACCAGCTGGTAAAGTTTTTTTGTCAGCACACTGGTGAGCTAACTTGAGTCTCAGCTCTACTGATTTAATTTTTTTTATAAATTTTAAATTTGTATTGAGAGCGGGAAACCGCGCCAGAGATAGATGTAATTCCTGAAATCAAATAGTATCTCTTCAACAATCAATACATACATACATACATACATACATACATACATATGTGTGTGCAAGAAAAACATTGAAATGCGACGATGGACGGTCTATGATTTCAGCTATCAATTTCAATTTCTGATGCCCATAAATATTACATACGTTATTGTTAATGAAAATTTATGTCATGTTCATCTTTTTTTTAGTTATTTACTAGATTATTAAATCAGATTATTTGTTCCACACTTAAAAAATATGTTCCACAAAAACTTTCTTCTACTGTATGTAGAATACTTATTTGAAATTACTTGTTAAGTTTTTTCTCAAAATTTTTAATTTGTAACTGTAAACAAGTAGTTAATTTACGGTAATAATTTTATCAATAACCTAAATCAAACATGAACCAGTTAGATGGAAGGTTTACTGTCAGATATGTGTCCCTTCCATGTAATGAAAAATTATGTCTTTTTTTTTGCTATTTTTTTCATTGATTCAGGCGATCTCAATGTAACTGTAGTTAGTTAGAATTCTTGTAGTGGTTAATCGGGATCAAGTCCTAGACTAACTTGTATTGGATTAATCTCAAGATGTAATATGCACACGCATAGATGTGCTCAGTGGTAAAGTGTGTGACCGCGCTACGTGAGGTTGGACCTCCAAATTCATTTATACGTGTGCGAGAACGTACCTATACATAGGTGTACGCATGTGGCTTGAGTATGACGTGCGTGAAAAAAATACTGCTCCTATTACTGTATATTGATTAATGAAATTCAACTAATGCTGCTGTGCCCTCCAACGACTACGACAAAGACAAAATATCCTTTCGGTGATGGATCCAGCGAAGCTGGCAGATACACCCGGCCTGATCATGTTGACACGTGCCGATCGACTAATAATCACATCGTTCGTCATTATATATATATATATATATATATATATATATATATATATATATATATATATCATTCGATACAAAATTAATTTTGGAACTTATATTTTTCACCTTTATTAGTATTTTGCACCTATATATATGTACCAGCATGCATGCATGTCACATGCCTCTCAAATTTAGGTGACGCAGGGTTATCTGAAGTACCGCATGGCTAGTATGCTACACGTGTTAGGGTAGCTAAAACTGAACTCAGGTGACACTGATCTGACACTGATCTGTCCAGAAAAAAATGCACAGTACTTTCGTGTCCTAATTAAAAGAGCTACTCCTTTACGTATATAGCTAAGCTAGGCAAGCACCTAATTAAACTGTAGATTAATTATGTGCCTACCACCGACCGAATGAAGCAAACCAAAGTTTACTGACTTCGTGTAGACATCATCAAATATTTGATGCGCACTTTAATTTTGATTAACCACTGCGTACAGTGTAAAAAACAGACAACCAATCTACCTTCGCGTGGACATATCATCAAATGTTGATGCGCTCTGAGCAACACTCCAGCTGAAATACAATTTCGCTTCTGTAATTAATTTGTACATGTACCAATTAGACACGCGCTATATGGGAATTTCTTTGAGTTTTGAGATTTTCTTTTTCCAAAATACTCCGAGACGCTTTGAGTTTTTTTCCACCCCTAAGCTCATAACAAGCTTGGCTTGGCTCGGTCAAACTCGTATTCATAATTAGTGTGACCAATATAGGCTTTTAGCTCGTAAGTTTAACTATTGAGCTAGCTCGCGAACGGCTCGTTTAGCCCGTTAGTAAAAAAATCATCATTTTAAGTGTACTTAATACGTTTTAGCTAGTGCTTAGTCGTTTAATTATATCTAAATATTTTTATTTAGTAAGTTCTTTATTAGTTAGTTTTTATAGTTATATTAATATATGATAAAATAAAAAAGTTAAAACTATAAAGGTGATGCGTGTGCATTAACGAGTTTAACGAGTCGTACAGCTCATGAGCCAAGCTAAGTTATGAATTTAGCTCGTCAAAGTTAACAAGCTGAGCTAAGCCGTTATCCACCCCTAGTTCTAGTTGATCAGTTTGGACTCATTTTTTAATCTATAAGCTTCCATAATTTAGAAATAACTAGCAAAATTACCCGTGCGTTGTAACGGAAAATTAAAATTATGATAATCATTTAATGATTGGGACTCAATATTTGTGGTCTAAAATATTTAAGAAATCATATATTTCACGTGGACACTGGCAGATAGTTTGGGTGTTTGGTCATAAATTTAAGTTCAATCATCATTTTATCATAAAAATAATAAAAACAGGATGTTTTTTTACCCTAGATAGCAGAATACCTCAAAATCATGGAAATAGAATTCGGCATGATGCCATAATAAAAACAAAATATGAAGCGTGATATGGAAGGTCAGTCAGAAAGAGTTAAAATCATTCAAACAATAACCCAAACAAAAAACCAGTACATTGTTTTAGCGTAGGCATGGTGCGGTGCGTCTTTCTAATGCTTAAAAATCCATAATTAATAGTGCAGTATTTTGTTCTAAGTGCAAAGAAGTAGTAAATCAACAAATGGCATTGTTCGCTCGGGCCGGCAAGGTACTCGCATGTAGACACAGTCTACCCCGGCTGGTGGCCGCTGCTGTCATCGTCCTCGGAGGCCATCCTCCCCTACGATGGCCTATCGCGCTAAGGAGATGATAGACTGACAAAACATACAGACGGTGTCAGAGAACTCGTGGTAGCTGGTTCCGTGTGTTGCACACGTAGGAGGATTGGCGGAGGCGTCATGCATGACTTGTTTCCTCCGTGTGCGAGGGCCGAAGGTGTGGACACAGGCTGACGATGCGTCGGTTCATGCGGGAATGGAAGAGCGCCCGATGAGGACGTTGCCCTGATTCGTACTGATTTGTGCTGATCGGACTTAGGTGGCAAGTGCGCGCAACGCGGACAATGGGCAGGTGGCCGCACGGACGTTGCGACGTACCAAAGTCTGCAGACGACGATGGGCACAGAGAAAAACATAGAGGCACTTTCATGCCGCAGAAATCAGACGACGAGGACGCCGCGCTGCATGCGACACGCGAGGCCAACCGGGATGACAGAACAGAGAGAGAAGGCTGAAAGATATATATGGGCAAGGCGGAACGGGATCGATGTGATCCCTGGTGACGGGCACGACCCGATCTCTTGTCGCAGACGAAAAAATTAGTATAAAGACACCCGAGATAGAAACGGACATTGTACAATAAAACAATAACATTATTTTTAATAGGTAAAGATAAAAAAATAAAGATTTATTTATTTTATTTTAAGTAAAAATCACAAACTTGATATCGTATCAGAATAGGGTGACGCACCAAAATTTTGAGTAGAAACATCATCAATTTTTATAATAGTAGAGATAGTAAAGGAAAGATATAATAAGTATCGATAGAGATAGGTAGCTAACATAAGATAAGAATTTTCTCTGCTCATATTTATGCACACATATGGAATTCCTGATATTTTGGTGGCCCAGGGCTAAATTAAACAATATTGATCAATTATTATTTTAAAGTTAAACTAACAAATCACCATAGTTTGTATAATTGTATCCTTAATTTATGTGTTAATCCCTTAATTATGTGAAAAAGGACAATTCGGTATTTGATCTCGAGCTAGATTACAGATTGAAAGGAAGATTAGTGCGCACTTACGTTCCGCTGGGGGGCACGATCCCAGCAGGCTGCAATGCATGGTTGGTCTTTACTTCGGCAACGACGATCGATTCAGCGCCAGCGGCAATCAGCAGTTGATGCGGCACCAAACTTGCTCGTCCACCACGACGATCGACCAATATGCGGCTGAGCACGAGGATCGACCGATGTGCTGCGCGTGCATGCGACAGATGAGATTGATATATTCGGAATCTCGTGGCCGCAGGCTGGCGGAATCACGAAGCAAAACTTAGAAAGTTAGTTTCGCGATGCACAGCGGAAGATCGTTAGACCTACTATATATTCTTTGCACAGATACATGAAGACCCCTGGGAAACGGGGGCCTAGAGCGATCGCACTGCTCGCCCGTCTCAAGGCCAGGCCCCCGAGGCCTCTCTCATACTCACGTAGAATACGGACGTATCATGCAAGGGCGCAGGGTGCGGAACTAGATCAATTTGTGACGCTAATCGCGAGATCGAGACTGACACGGATAAACGATTACGGACGAAAAATCAGTCAAGTACAGAATCATCTTCAATTTTTATAATAGATAAAGATCAACATATGTTGCATACCATTAAATTTATAAATATTTATAATATCGACTAGAAAAAGGCATGAAACTGATGAACCCATGGGTTGACGACTAGTATATATAATGGGCTACATATAGTATTTATGTTTAATTTTTGTTATATCCCACAGGAAGTAAATTTAGTCTTTATTTTTATGAAAATTTTCATGTTAATTAGTTCTCTGCCACCAAAAAGCTAGTGCGCACAGTGGCGTTCCTACGTTGTCTTACCCAGATCCCCGCGTAGATTATCTAATTATAACTAATTTATATTATTTTAATTAGTATATCAATCAATAATTAGATAATTAGTATGTATTGGACCCCGATAATTTTTATTGTGTTCATCACTTAGTACGCACATTCATGATATATCATGTTTGTCGGAGCTCGAGCTCCTCTAGCGAGGAGTCGAGAAACCTTTTCTTTTTTGATTCAGTCCAAGGAGCAGGTGTGCAAGATTTAAGTCACAAACACGTGAGAATTAAAAAAACAAAACAGTTTAGACAAGTTTGGGCCGCTCGGAGACATAATACCCTACTCCTACTCGTGTTATGTTTTTCTCAGATCTTTCCCCCTCTCTTTTACAAGGTGTCCAACTTTCGTTTTAGAGGTACTGGTATTTCCCTCTCTCTTTTCGCCTTGGTCCTCCCCTTATAGTCGTTTTTCCGAGGGCATACATAGTGTCTGTCTCTTACAAAGGGGTACCACACGAGAGAATTATGTACGTAATGTCTTGTCACATGCTGGTAGGTGGGGCTCACTGCAGGCCCCTGGGGAGGTCCCTTAGTGAAGCTGGCTTCATGTGAGAGACTGGTTTGCCCTAGCCGCTAGCCCTTCACGCTGATGCGTGGCTTGGGGTTGGTGACTGGGATGTAAATGACATCTTATGGGCCTACTTGTTGACTTTAGAGAGCTGGGTGTGTCAAGCTGTGCTGGGCCCAACTAGACGATGGGACAGTCAACCACATTGCTTGACAGCCCACGCCCTTGGTGTTTTAAGGGTTATGATGGTTGGTTCCATGGTCGGCCTGTCACTACTACTGAAAAGTTTTTTTTAGATGAGGGCCCTTGTAGGTTACAAGTGGACCATAACTGGTCACGCCGGCGAAAATCGGTATGTATTTTTGTATACGGCTTCTTAAGAGACCCGCATGGAAAAATTAATTTTCGCGGACGGACCTCTTAAAAACCCGCCTACAAGTCTAACCGTCCTCCTCTTTCCCTCTCATCATCTTAAAAAAAATCAAAGTCACCCCACCACCTCTCACTTCCTCTCCTCTCATTTGTCACCTCCTCTCTCCCCCTCTCTCCCTCACATCCCCCTCCCGAGCGGGCGACGAGGACGATGGATCCGGCGGCACCGCCCTCGAGAGGGCCGGATCCGCGGCCATAGGGAGCGGCTGCGGTGATGATGAGCGTGGGGGTCGACGACGGGCGGCGAATCCGGCGGCGCCGTCCTCGGAAGGGGCAGATCCGCCGCTCTAGGGAGTGGCTGCGATGGCGACGACGGCGGATGGCATGGGTAGCGGATCCGGTGACGCCGTCCTCAGGAGGGGCGAATCTGTCGTCCTAGGGAGCAGCTGCGGTGACGACGACGACGGGCAGTGAGGGCAGAGGATCCAATGATGCCGCCTTCAGGAGCGGCTGCGGCGACGACGGCGACGGCGTCGGTGACAGTGGGCTAGGGTTTTGGATTTTTTTGAATTTTTATTTTTTTACTGAATTTATTTTTATTTGCAGCTGGTATAGGTGACCGCATGTGAAAAATGAGATTTTCGTATGCGTTTATGCTGGCCGCATGCAGAAATTCGATTTTCACAGACCTCTGGGTGCAAGCGGTTCATCTATCCGTATGCAAAGATCACTTTTGAACGTTTGGAAAAATAATTTCTGTAGTAAATGTGTGTCGTCTTGTTGCCCATCACCTCCTACGTGCAGCCGCAGGATTTGTATCCTTGACATTAAATGTGAGATCAGCCACTCAATGTGGAATACCGACCGTCCGGGTCTCGTCATATTTATCATGTAGCAGCCCCCGAGCTCAGGGCCTCACGTCCTAAGTTTAGGATTTTGGCTTGTCAAAACAAGAGTCCGGGCTCCTAGCTAGTCCGACTTATGATTAGCGTGGCCCATCGCCATGTGGCCTGGTCTGGAATCCCTAGTGTCCCGATAGCCGGTGATGGGGACCTAGTTCCTACTTCAACAACAATGTTTTGCACATAAAAATCGTGGGGTTGGAAAAATGAAACTACCTAACCATATATATTTTTTCTTTAACTTGAAGTTGAACTGGAGCCCAATTATATTTTACAAGCACCATATAATATCTTACTGGCGAATTGCTCGCCTATTCGATCAGGTAGCATCGATCGATGTCACGCAACGGTCACCTTTTTGGTGGAATCCTGTGTGCACTATTTCCATGGTATATATAGACATCAACAAAACTAGTAGCTAGGAGAGGATCGCAGATCTCTTTCAACGTTGCATACATGTACAATTTGCAGTGTCCTGATCTCACCTTGCCTAGCTTGCCCGGTCGGTTTAGGTTGACAGCGCGGTCATGAACAACTAACCACAATTTTTTTTAATATATATAGATGCGTTGATCCCAAATATCAATATCTCATGTGAAGGGGATAGGTGAAGAAAAGATATGGGAGAGCACGGGGGCACGACAGAGACTCTCTAACTGTACAGAGCTAGCTACTAGTAGCAAATACGTGTACATGTATCGATGTTTCCTGCCCTAAAAAATGAGCATATCCAAATTGATGGAATGGATGGTCTGGAAGAAGGGAATGTGGGCCTGACGACAAATTTGTTTTTCTTCTGTAACTGACGGCTGGTGTTAATTTTGAGATATGGCTAATATTTTTGTTGCGATTTTTTTTACTGTATGAAAATATACACACGCTACACTCACACACCATATGTGAGACCTAACAATAAATACCAATATAGACCTAAAAAATGGTTTAGTGCAACTAGACCCGGGTAACGGCGACACGTACTGATAGACAGGAGATGATGATGAGAATGATGACATATCAAGGTTTCACCACCTCAGAAGCCTACGGTAATTTACAAAAATCCTAACGCCCCACCTAGGCTACCACACACATGTCCGCAGTATGCTACGTACAATTTAAAGAGTTTTTTCTAGAAATAATAGTATTTTAATGAAAAATCGTAAAAATAGTGGGTTTTTGACAAAAATCGCAAAAAAGAAGCCCAGTCGAACCACCGCGTGACGACAGCGGCCCAATCGGCTCACCGCGTGCCGACAGGCCCCCCCACCACCCCTGTCGGCCAGCCGCGTGCCGACAGCTGGCCCAGTCGGGCCACCGCGTGCCGACAGCGGCCCAATCGGCTCACCGCGTGCCGACAGGCCCCCCCCACCGCCCCTGTCGGCCAGCCGCGTGCCGACAGGTCCCGCGCTATCGGCATATGGGAGGTCGACAGGAGCTAGAATATAACCCGAGCAGAACCACTTCGTTGTCGTCGTCGGCTCACCTCATCTCGTAGCGCAACTTCGCCTCGCCTCCAGGCCGCCGTAACCATTGCCTGCCGTCGCCATTGCCACAGCAGCCGGTGCACCACGGCGTCGTGAAGATATAGCATCATGAGAAGAGAAGACAAGCTGCTATTAAGGTATTAAATTGCAATACTTTAGGTTGTGAAATTTTAAATTGTACATATGAGGTTTGTTATTCTGTTGTTTTTATTTGTGAATCGTTAGTCATTGTTGTTAGTACATATAATTTGTTGACTCTGTTAACCATTAGTCATTGTGTAATGTTAACCATTAGTACATATATATAGTTATGTAGTTGTATGTTGCAAATAATTCGAAATTAGTACATGTTTGCTAAGGTGATTAGCAATTTCGTAATGGTGAAATAGTTATCATCGGGGAGAAATCAATGTTGAGCGTTAGTACAAATCGAAAGGAAATTATATTTAATTAGTCAAATTTACGATGCAGAGCTGTGTCATTTGGGAAGAGGGAATAACTACGTGGTTGGGAAGGAGACGTCCGCAACTGTGCAGGAAAGAGCAACGACAGCGAAGGTATAAATTTGTAATCCTTTAGGACGACGAGAATTTTTTTTATTAATCATTGTTGGTTGTTAGTATATGTATTATACGTTTATTATTAGTTAAAATTGAATGGAGGTATTATACGTTCATAATTAGTTAAAATCGAATGAAACTTATATTTAAGTAATGAAATATAGTTTGAATACGTTAGAGCAATAATGTAAGCATAGAGCATACGACACCTTACTGGGTAGTGACGTATTAATAGCAATTGACATGCTATTTCAGGATGTCAGGTGTTGTGCCCGTTCGTGTGTATTATGGCGACGCTCCAATACAACTTTGTGATAGCGGGGTAGATTTGACCGTATATGCATTCGTTGATACTACCCTAAATACACCAGACCAATTGGTTTTGAACGACGTGCTAGGGTGGCTGCATAATATGTTTGGGATAGATCCTTCGATGGAGAAATTCATCATAAAAGCCGTGTGGCTAGTAAAGAGTGAATACGAATGGCAGTGGAGAGTAGTAGAGCTTGCATCTACTGGGAGTTGGAGAAAATTTGTGGCTAAAGTAGGAGAGAAAGGTTATAGCCTGGCAATATTGGTGCAAAAGAAAATAGATATTGTTGGGACCGGCGAGACCAGCCGAACGGAGGTGGAACAAACACATATCGTGGAAGAGGCTAATATTTGCAGGAGTGGGGAAGAGGAAACAGTAGAGGAGGAGGCTACTGCAGATGTGGTTGTGCCCGGTGGCAATTGTCCGGCTAACGAATTGGATGACGATGAGTTGGGCTCACCTTTGGCTGTTGATGCAGCGGAGGAGAACGAAGCTGTAGTGGAAGAGATGGAACTGGAGAACGAGGAATATATTTCGTTCGTGGGGGAAGGGCAAGATACAACACAGTGGGAGGAGGAAACCAACGTACCTGAAGATTGGACGACCATATCCACGACCCGTCTAGGGGTTAACGATGGTTTAGATGCCCACTAGCGATATGATTGTGAGAAGGTGCAAGTTGGACAGATGTTTCACGACAAAGGGCACCAACAAGATGCGGTGAAGAGGTGGGCTTTTCTGCAGAAGCGGGAGTTCAGGGTGAAGGTTTCAAATCGGACGACGTATGACGTGAAGTGCACAAAGCCCGGATGCCCTTGGAGAGTGCATGGTTACAAGCCACAACATGACAACTTATGGGTAGCTTCAAGGGTTGAGGAGCATACATCTACTCAACGAAACAACGAAAAACTTTCGGCGCGTAACAGAGGGCTACGATTGGTCCCTACCAGTTTTTGGCCCGTGACAGACGTTTACGATACGTCGCTATCATCTTTCGGCGCGTGAAGGCGTCCCGACTCAGCTTTTGCCGATGCTTTGTTCGACACAATCATTCAATTTGCGCTGCCGCGTGAACGTATTGTCAAATCGACGCTACTGGTGAACTCACGTTAGATGGATATGTGCCTCTCCTTCCTCCATTATATATTACATAGGTCCGAATACGCGCTCTTTATCCAATGGCCCGAGGAAGTGCTCATTTCAACCGGTCACAATTGAAGGAAAAAAAAGAGAGAGGTGAGGAAGAAGGAGAAGAGCCACGAAGCATTGTTGCTGTGCTTATTCGATCGCAGGTTAGTACAATATCCCGACGTATGGTTATATTTTGTGTCGCATACTAGTGTAATTACCATGTATTTCAAATTTGTGAGTAGATCTGTAGCACTTAGATGCGGACCCTAGATTTTTTGCGAGTAGATTTGTAGCACTGTGAGTAGATATGTTGAAATTTGTGAGTACATATGTAGCACTTAGAAGTGTGAATAATTTTAGGCTAGATTTGTTGTGCACACGTTTGGTTTGTAGTAGTACTATATTTGACCGTACAATGAGAAGTATTAAGGGTGTTTACAATATTTGATAGTTGTTTTTTAAAACTGTAGGATGCCAAGGCGTGGAAAAGCTACCAACTCAAGGTAACATAAATCGTTTCTGTGATATTATGTGTTATTCGTTGTGCATGAAATGAGGAATCCTAGATTAACAGGTTAGGGTGTTTCATTTATTGTTGACTTGTAGTTATCGCCCGAAGACTGGAAATGCCTTCAACCCATTGCCTTTGCCTAGCGGTGTTCCAGTGCCCATGTGCTGGTGCGGTGATCCTTACAAGGTAGCCAAGTCTAATGAAGAGGAGACGTACATGCAGAGATACTGGATGTGTGCCAATTTTGAGTTTGAGCCAACACCTGAGATCCGCCGCATTAACTTAATGGTGAGGAACTGATGTTTTGTAATAATTATTTGCTGTATTAAGTAGTCTTGAACAACTTATTTGGTTAGTAAACATTGCATTTGTTGTAGACCCCTCCACCGCTATGTGATTTTGAGCAGTGGATCGACACCGAGATCAAGCCGCAAAACAAGGAGCGGTTGGAGTACATGCGGCAATGGGATGCAGAGCGCAAGGAGAAGATAAAGCAGAGACGCAAGGAGGAGGCCGCAGAAAAAGAGCACAAGGCTGAGGCGGAAAGGAGGCGTGTTGCTGCGTACAGGGAGGAGCGGGAGCGGAAGCTTGAGCGTGCGCGGCGAGCGAAGGCAGCAACGGAGGAGAATCCCGATGCGCAGAGGAAGGGAATGTGGCCTCGTTGCACTCAGTAGTATGCACGAGTTGGTAGTTGTATCGTCCTCGTGTTCAACTCTTGCACTACCTTCCTTCCAGTTCTAATCTAACCTTATCTATGTAACCACAATAGAACCAGGTGTATCATGTTTAAATTGTATTACAACTTCTCCTTGTTTCGGTATGGTAATGCATGTGCTCAACATCAATTCTTAAAAAAAGTTTCTTCTCGGTTTCTAAAAACATGTTATGTGAATTCAAAATTTTTTGAGTCCTCCGAAAACGATTTTCGGAATTTCCGAAAATAGACAGAACCAATTTTCGCTTCTGCAAATTTTTGGCCCTATCCGAAAGTGATTTTTGTAATTTCCCAAAATAACCGATAAGCAAAATAAGGTTCTGTAAATTAATAAATTACAAATGGATATATCTAAAATTATTAAATTATAACTCCGATATGTTTCTCCAAATATTCAATTACAAATGTGTATTAATCAATTATAATAAATTATAATTATAATAACAACTTATAAATTATAATTAATCAGTTATAAACAATTATGTCATTAATTATTTACTAACAACTTAAAAAACATTCTTACCAAATTAAAAAAAAAGTTCTGTACTAAATTAAAAATGGATATATCTAAAATTAATAAATTAAAAATCCAATGTGTTTCTCCAAACATTCAATTAAAAATGGGTATTAATCAATTATAACTAAATTATATTTACAAAAACTACTTACAAACTTAATTATGAAAACAACTTACAAATTATAATTAATCAATTATAAAATATATGTCATTAATTAATTATTAACAAGTTAAAAATAACTCTTAACAAATTAATTTGAATAACTACCAAACTATACTTAAGAAGTTAATTGCCGGGCCGGCCTGTCGACATGCCGCGTGTCGACTGGGCCGTTGACCTGGCCTGTCGACATTCCGCGTGCCGACAGGGCCCAATCGACCGGCCTGTCGTCACTCCAACGTTCGATTTGGGCCTGTCGGGTCGCCGTAGTTTGACTGGGCCTCTTTTTTGCGATTTTTCGCAAAAGCCCACTATTTTTGCGATTTTCCATTAAAATACTATTATTTCTAAAAAAATTCCAATTTAAACGTGCCCCCCTAAGGCTATCACACGTGCAGTAGCAAGCTACAATTTAAACGTGCCTCACCAAGACTACCACACATGTGCGCGATAGCAAGCAACAATTTAAATACAAAATATACACATGCTGTTTGCAAGAATTGTACCCACAACCTAGACCCTCCCACAATCCCACCATACCATTCCATCTCACATTCAAAGTTGATAGCTATCAAACAATTTATTTTCTTTTTACCTTTTTAGACGAATATTTGGGCTCATAAATGATATGAAATGACAAAACTTTCAATTACAAGTTATAGGTCTAGTTGAGAGCAATATTTTTTATATAATTTATCATCATCCAACTTTATATGAGAAAAAGTTATGATTTTTTTTGAAATTGGGTTATTTACATTTTCAAAAACAGTTCCTTAACAGAAGTTCCTATCAAAATAGGTGTGAAGATCACCCATTTCTATGTGAAAAATCATGATTTTAACATATGGTTCGTTAAGGAATGGCCTGTGAAAATAGCCTTGTTACACAGGTGGTTCCATTTTTGCACGAGGGCACGACAGGGACCTACTAACTGTACGGATAGCTAGCTACCAAATACGTGTACATGGATGTTCCTACTCAACGAAATAGAGCATCAGATATCCAGGCTCCATTTTTAGAACGTCTCTCTTTTTGTATCTAGTTTGGTTTGTGATTCATATCCAAATTGAAGGAATGGATGGCTTGGAAGGGAATGTCACCCAGAGGGATGACAACAAAGTTTGTTTTTCTTCTGTAACTGGGGTGTTAATTTGAGATATGGCTAGTCTTTTGTTGCACTCACCAGTAGAGAACACCCTTTAGGTGTTGGTTACCAATCCTATATGGATACCGGATTTGACAATCAGCACCAACTTAGCGGCACTGATGAGGGGTCTCATCAGTGCCGGTTGAAGAAAAAGGAGTAGGGCTCAGTTCAATTCAAACCGATGCATGTAATCCACCAAAATTAAATCGAATGATCCTAGAATCAAACATTCATCCTAAACATCCTAACTATACTATAAAAAAAGATTTTTCTGGACGAGACCCTCGTTAGGTTACAGGCGGACCATAACTAACGACGTCTGCAAAAATCAACCTCCATTTTTGTATACGACTCCTTAAGAGACCCGTATACAAAAATCGATTTTCGCAGGCGAACCTCTTAAGGGGCCACAAAAAATCTACCCGGCCACCCACATCCTTATCCCCTCTCTTTCTCAGTTCCCCTACCCCACTCCTGGCTCTCCCACTCCTCTCCTTTCTCTTTCCTAGCCCTCTCTATCTCAGCCGACAGTGGTGGGAAGGCGCGGCGGATCCGGTGGAGGGCGGGAGGCGCCACGGCGGCGGTTGGGAGGCACGGCAGCAAGGGGAGGCAGTGGTGGTGGCTGGCGACGGTGGCGACGACGATGACTACGGCATGCAGGCGGAAGGACGGGAGCGGCGGCGGTGGATGGGAGTGGGAGCGGCTGGCAGTGGGGAGGGCGGCAGGTGCGGATCCGGGGATGGAGAGCTCGGCGACGGCGGATCTGGCAGCGTGGGCCCGGCGACAGCAACAACGACGATGACTGCGACATGTGGGCAGAAAGGCGGGAGTGGCTAGCGGCAGACGGGAGCGGGAACGATGGGAAGGAGCGACCAGCGATGGGAAGGACGGCGGGTGCGGATCCGGCGAAGGGAAGCTCGGTGGTGGCGGATCTGGTGGCGTGGAGCTCGGTGCTGGCGGATCTGGTGGCGTGGAGCTCGGTGGTGGCAGATCCGGTGGGGGACACGAGCTCGGGCTCGAGCTCTAGCGGCGTCAGCGGTGGGCAAGGGCTCGAGATCCAGGGACGATAGCGACAACGGGAGGGACGGATCCGGCGTCCCCTCCCCCTCCTGTGCGGATCCCGCTGCCTCTCGTCCCCCACGCACACGACAACGATGTCTCTAGCAATGACGATGACGGTGACGATGAGGATGTCAACCAGGAGGATTCTAGGGTTAGGGTTTGGAGAAATCGATTTTCAAAATTTATTTTTCCTCTACCCGCATGCAAAAATCCGATTTCCGCAGACCTTTTCTTGCATGCGGCCCGCTCAATCGCTTGCGAAAATGCATTTTGGCCATATGCAAAAATAGAAGCATAGAATTAATCATAGAACAGGACATCCCAGAATCATCACACATCACAGAATCAACTAGTCTAACAAAACAAATCACGGATCAATCACATAATACAACAATCACAACATCTCACCGCCACCGCAGTGGAGAACTCCGCCTATCGCCATTGCTCACTGAGGAGGGCGCCCGCCGCTGCCGAATTCGCTCATGTGAGACCCCGCCACCGTCGGATCTGCCCGTGCGAGTCGCCAGGGGCACCTGCACCTCCTCCTCCACCCCACGAGAGAGGAGATGGAGGGGTGAGCGGGAGATCTAGGTTGAGTTCATGTTGGCCAGATCCAGTGGCCACCACGCGCGGGAGAGGACGAGGGGACAGAGGAATACACGGCCGCTGTCGCACCGCGGAGAGGAAGACGCAGCTGCCACTGAGTTGGGGAGAAGCAGGCCTCACCGCATTGGGGAGAGTAAGAAGAGCCATCGTCGACCAGGCTAGGGTGGGGAGATGGGAGACAGGTTCTGAGGGAACGAGGAGAGCGAACGAGAGAGACAGAGAGGATAAGGATGACGTACGATAGCGTCTAGGAGGATAAGGAGGAGACTTGAAAAGAATTTTTTTTCTCCTCAACCACGCTCCATGCGCTTTGCCTCAGCGCGGCTCCATTCAAGTGTTAGTGTTTTTTCAAAACCGACATTTTTATCCCCCGTATAGGTGCCAATTTATTAAAAAACCAAAACTTGTATTAGTAGCGTCGATTTTTCAATAAACCGATACCTATAAGGTGTTATAGGTGTCTGTTTTCAACTTTAGATCCACTTGAGGGGTTGAGAGGACGGGAAAATTCTCATTTATAATGGTTTTAGATAAACTGGCACATATGCATCCCCTATTAGGGGTTTCGTAGTAGTGACTGCTTTTTGTTATTATAAGACACATGTTATAACATACACATACCACACACACAACATAAGCATTTTTTTACACCACTAAGAGATAAGAGATAGAGATTGTTGACGGTCGCTAAGTATCAAGTTTGACCGTCAACTACCTCAATAAATAAAGGGAGAACTAATATTTCTTACACGTATAGTAGTTATAAATAATGTAGTTCCACTTGTATTGGAGAAATACTATAGATGCAGGGAATATACAAGAAAGTAAAGGAGAAATGAGTTGGTATGCAAAGAAACATACCTCCGACGAATCATGTGTGAGCACACGGATTGATGGGCCCACATGTCAGCTCAAACCGACTCAAAGTGAGGCCAAACCACCATGCACCGCTTAGGGGCCCACATGGCAGCCTTTGGTGAAAGGCAATGGAGGGAGGTAGGGCCCAAGGGTCAGTCAAACCATTGGTTTTCCCGAACCGCCATCGGCTCCTCTCATCTTCACCTTTCACGTGGCAACATCCTAGCCCTCCCTAATGATGGTTATAGCTGCACCGACTTCTACAACCGCCATACAACCGTTATTACAAGGCTATTTAAGGAGAAGAGCTTCTCACTTCACAATGCACACTTAAGGAGCAATTCACTCTATCTTACATTATATTCTCTATAGTATTAGTGGAGTTAGGATAAGAGTAGTCTTCGGTTCTACAGTCTTCTTGGAGATTCCGGTATGTCTTTACTACTTTACTCTTCTTGTAAGACTATAGTTGCAATAAAAGAATTATCTTCTTTATTTACTTGTGTTCATAGTTCATATACTACTTTTCTAGTCATGTGTGCTACGAATAGTTTATACTTCATTTATATGCTTCACTTGTTATGCTAAGTGATCTATGCCATGATAACGGTCCAATGATCTTAACAGGTTGCACTAGTTCTAACTTGTTCATCCGAAGAGTGCGAGTCCCGAGAAAATTAGTGACATTATTTATTAACATAAGCATGATGTTTAGATTAGTTAAATGTCATTGGATGCGGGTATACCTCATGAAAAGTGAGATAGGCGGCAGGTGGTGATAGCTCTGTCCGTCCTTTGTATTCCTTCATGTCTGGGTATGACATAAGAGTTCGTAAAAATGTTATAACCACACTGGCAGACCAGCAGGGAGTGTTTTTTTGGTAGTACCTGGGTGACTAGAACTAAGCCCTAGCCTTGCAAGCATGTAATTGTTAAATGTATACTAAACAATAGTAATATACAGGTACATATAAACCTTAGCTCTTTTTTGTTCTTCTTCACTAGTCATTATATTATTATACAAATGAATCTCCTGTGTGTCACACTATCCAAACTATCATTGTTATCTTAACCCCTGTTTAGAATATGGTATATCAATTATAGCTTGATTATGAATGTATAAATTCTCTCTCTTTACACCACCGCCTTCGCTGCGGAAAAACAAATAATGATACCCATGGAATACTCATGGGTACAATGTTACAATGGTATCCGTGCGCTTGCAGATTTATCTGTGACCGTATCAAATACCAACAGAGACCTAATAATAAACATACTAAACCTCATTAATGGTGTAGGCCTGATTCGAATATTCAATTTGGTTTACCTTTTCAGAGACATGTGAAACGAGGTAAGCCATTAGCATATGATTAACTGAGTATTAATCATTAAAAACATTAAAAATATGTTTATTTGAATTTTTTTTAAAAAACTTCTATATAAAGTTTTTTTAAAAAATACACCATTTAATGGTTTGAAAAGCATGCTAATGAAAAACGAGAAAGTTGCAGTTTGGAGTTGAAGAAAAGAAAGGACCCTTAGTGCAACTAGACACGGGCAACGATGACACCGCTGGAGAGAAGGGCGATGATGAGGACCGTTAAGGTTTCACCACCTTGAGAAGCGTACGCTACTTAAAAAATATCCTAGCGCCTCACCTGGCTACCACACATGCGCGTAGTAGCAAGCCACAATTTTAACGCAAAATACACATATGTTGTTTGCAAGAATCAAACCCACAGCCTCAAGCCTCCTATGATCCCACCATATCATCCCACCCCACACTCCTAGATGATAGTTATCAAACAATTTATTCTTTTGGTCCGTTTCAGCCAAATATTTAGGCTCATAAATTATATTAAATGAAAAAAGTTTCAACAATAGTTTCATCAAGGGCAATAATTTTTATATGAAAATTAATGTATTTTTTTCTTGAAATAGGGTTATATACATTTTTAAAATCGGTTGCTTAAGGGTGTGTTTAGTTGGGTGTTTAGTTGGGTGGATGGGGTTGGATGGGAGATGACCGTCAAGACCACTGGCGGAGCTAGGGGGGGCCAGCAGGGGCCACGGCCCCTCCAAAGGTTGCTGAAATTTTTTAACCTCCATGCTGTAATTAGGTGACGTTGTTTGCTTTTACTAATTTATTTACTTATTATTACATGGGCTGATGGGCACAATATCCGACTAGGACTGGTACTACTTGTGAGGCTTGGGCCTTGGGCCTTGGCAGTTGGGCCATCAATGTGTAGTGCATATACACAGCTCGGTACTTCGTGAATTCATGGGAAATTGGGAGACGGAGCGTTCTTTGCCGCTGCCAACAGTCCTCGTCTTCTTTCCCCCAATTTAGAAATCCCTAACCCAGGGCACAGCGGCACAGGGCAAACCGTCCAGGCGCCGGCGCGCCGCCCAGGCCCTAGAGTCCCAGATCAACCACTGCCGCACGTAGGCGATCGGGCGATCGACCAGGGCTCCAGCTTCCAGGAGTCCATGAGGCAATTAGGCAAGGGCGCAAGGCCACGAATACCTAATCAGCATTGAGAAGTTGATCAAGGTAACTTAGAACTACTTTGTAAAATAATCACTTCTATTTAGTTAATTAATGTTCATGAGTATTTTTGTAAATTTAAATTGGAAGTATCGGACAATTATTTTTTTTGAAGGATAATCATGGTACTCAAAAAGAGGACACTAGATTCTTTCTTCAAGAAGATTGTTAGTGCTGCTTGTTCTGACGAGGTCCACGAGGACACATTAGAAGATGAAATTGCTAATTATATTGCTGCACAACAAGAAGAGGATGGAACAGATGAAGAGGTAGCAGAGGACACTCCAAGGCAAACAACACCTAAAGTTCAGAGAGTGAATTGTGAAGCTACAAGTGTTTTAATGGTAGAACGTGATCCAGGCCTACGTTGTCAAATTTGGGATTATCCTCCAGATAAACAAGACCAAGTTATTAGAGCCTATATGAAGCACGGTCCATACCAATTTATTACAGATGTATACCCTCTTTCAGGTTCGAAGAAACATCCATGCAGATTTTAGTCCAGTTGGTTCAAATCTTTTTCTTGGTTAGAGTATTCACCAACAAAAGATGCTGCCTTTTGCTTTCCATGCTTCCTGTTTTCAAGGAAACCAGTTGGAAAAATAGATTCTGATACATTCACAGCGAAAGGATTTAGAAGTTGGAAGAAAGTCAATGTTGGATCAAATTGTTCCTTCTTGACTCACATGGGAAAAGATTGTGGTTCAGCTCATAAATACAATGTTCAGTGTTATGAGAATTTGAAGAATCAACAATATCGTATTGAACATGCAGTGGAAAAGCAAACAAATGAAGATATTAGAAAGAATAGACTTCGTCTTAGAACATCAATTGATGCAGTCCGATGGTTAGCGTTCTAGGCTTGTGCTTTTAGAGGACACGATGAATCTAATGACTCAAAAAACAAAGGTAATTTTCTTGAGATGGTAAAACTACTAGCTTCTTATGATGATGAGGTAAAGGCTGTGGTACTGGATAATGCTCCACTGAATGCTAAATACACATACCCGAAAGAAATCTTGGACCTTATGGCTAGTAATGTGCAAACAGCCATTCGTAATGAAATAGGTGATGCTAAATTTTGCTTGATTGTTGATGAATCAAGAGATGAGTCTAGAAAAGAACAAATGGCAGTTGTTCTTCGTTTTGTTGACAAAGAAGGCTTTGTCCGAGAACGATTTTTGGATCTTGTGCATGTTCATGATACAAACTCTGCAACTCTAAAAGAAGAAATATGCTCTGTTTTATCTGCCCATAATTTGGATGTCCAAAATATTTGTGGGCAAGGTTATGATGGTGCTAGTAACATGAGAGGAGAGTGGAATGGACTACAAGAAAAGTTCATGGAAGACTGCCCTTATGCATATTATGTCCATTGCTTTGCCCATCAATTACAGTTAGCTCTTGTTGCTGCATCCAAAGAAGTAACTGAGGTTCATAATTTTTTTGAACATCTTTCTCTTGTTGTCAATACTGTTGTGTCCTCCACTAAGAGAAATGATGACCTTCATGATAATCAAGTTGCTGAAATGGAGCATCTAATCGAACTTAATGAGCTTGAAACTGGAAGTGGTGTTAACCAGATTATAACCTTGCATCGTTCTGGAGATACTAGGTGGAGCTCACATTATGATTAAATCTGTAGTCTTTTAAAGCTTTACAAGCCTACATTTCTATTATTGAAAGATATTGCTACTGCTAGAGGTTCTGGAACCACACCTTCTAGACGAGCAAAGGCTGCTGGTGCTGTCAAATTAATGATGTCATTTGACTTTGTTTTTATATTGCACGTTATGAAAGAACTCATGGGCATCACAGACCTGCTTTGCAAAAAGCTACAACAAAAAACTCAAGATATTGTCAATGCTATGGACGATGTGGCCACCACCAAGAAATTGATTCAAAATTTAAGAGATCATGGCTGGAGTGCCCTTCTTAATGATGTGACATCATTTTGCATAAAACAAGGAATACAAGTGCCAGATATGAATGCCTTCTATGCAGACTATGTTCGATCTCGTGCTGAGAATGAGCTATCAGTTGAGCATCACTACAAATATGACATTTTCACAGTTGCTGTTGATCAACAACTATATGAGTTAAATAGCAGGTTCAGTGAACAAGCAACAGAGCTGCTCGTTTTGTGTACAGCTTTGGATCCTAGAGATTCATTTAGATCATTCAAAATTGATGATATTTGCTTGCTAGCTTCAAAATTTTATCCTGCTGATTTTTCTGAACAAGAAAGAAATAACTTGAGACATCAATTACAACATTATGAGCTTGATGTCCTCACAAATCCACAGTTCCAGAATTTATCAACTATTGGTGATCTATGTCATCGACTAGCTGAAATTGGAAAATCAAATGACTATTATTTGATTGACAGGTTATATATTGTTCCTCATTTTTTATGTGTTGTTCCAAATCATTTTTGTAGACGACAAATACTAAGCATTTTTTTCTTTGACAGATTGATTCGGCTTGTTCTAACACTACCAGTTTCAACAGCTACATCAGAACGTGCATTCTCTGCAATGAAACTTGTGAAGACAAGACTCCGAAATAAAATGGGAGATGAATTTCTAAGAGATTGCTTGATAATCTACATTGAGAAGGAGATTGCAATTGAGTTCACAATTGATACACTTATTGATAATTTCAATGATATGAACACACGTAGAGTGAGACTAAAATAAAAAGGTTAGTTCCTATGAATACTTTTGCCTACAACATGTAGTGAAAATATGAAACCATGACTTTATATTGATACATTTGGTAAAATTGTATCCATTCTTCATAGTCCCTAGCTAGTTCGGTTATAGCAATCAATTAATTGTACTTGGCTGGCCCCCCTGTGTCAAATTCCTGGCTCCGCCACTGGTCAAGACTTTCGTAGTATTTGGTTCATGGGCGAGGGATGGATTGGGCTGCCACCCTGGAAATATTCTCCAAAGATGTTGGATGAGTGTATCCAGCAAAATTGGTTGGATGAGCTCATCCACCTTCGCTAACATTAATCATTAGTAACTAATTAGTGATGATTAGCATGTTTTCTTGTTAATTAGTGATTATCATTGCAAGATTAGTGCTCATTAGGGATAGTTAGTATATTTTGTTGTTGATTAGTATTGATTATGAAAATATTAGTGATAGTTAACATATTTTGTTATTAATTATCAATTTACTAATATCATCCCATCCACTCTCTTCCATCCAACCAAACAAAAAATGGCTTATCCTATCCACCTAACCAAACAACTAACTTCGATCATCCTATCCAACAAAACATGAATGGTCATATCTCATCCAACCTCGCCCTTGAACCAAACACACCCTAAGAGAAGCTTCTGTAAAAATAGGTGCGAAAATACCCATTTTCATGTGAAAATCATGATTTTCACAAATAGTTCGAACCGCCTGTGAATATAACCTTATTACACAGGTGGTTCTCTCAAGGGATCATTTGTGAACATCGATTTTCATAGACCGTTTTAAACTATTCCATCTCCATTATCACAAGCGGATTACAGATTTTCTTATGACTCACCTTTATAAATGAAACCGAAGTGTCCAAGAACATCGTTTTCAAAGTAGTGCTATGGAGCCGGCGTGATCTAGAGTTTTTTCTTTGGGATAAATCAATTTGACCCCTCAATTATTACGTCTCATTGAAAAGCATCACTCAACTTTGAAATTGGACATAGAAACCCCCATTAAATCGTTAAATTTACCCCACTAGGACCAAACCAGGGAGTTTTTTTTATTGGCCTCTATTCAGAGAGAACTTCCCTTCCTGATCCCTCCCCATCTCACTCTCTCTCAACCTCTCCTCCTCAAGCAGCGACACCGATGAGGTGACAATTGCAGTCTTGTAGGTGGTGCAAGATTGGGGAAGGGACATTCTTCTCCTCCTCACCATACGACTTCTTAAAGTTCTACACCAAGAAAAAAAGTACAAGATAAGTTCCACTTCACCTCTACCTTCGTCCGCCTCCGAGGACGAGGGGCCATCACCATCCTGAGCAGCTGTGACACGTGTGGCGTGAGGAACAGGTTCCGCCCTATCATGTCGGTAGTGGAGAAGCAGATCTGTAGGGGGGTTGTGGTTGCCCTCCTCTCTCAACCATCCTGATCTCTCATATCTCCGTAGGGGGTTTGTGAGGTGGGTTAACACGGAGCTTGAGGTAGCACGATCAGGCGGCGGTTCAAGGCCGTAGCTCGCGGCACCTCTACAACGAGATCCAACCCACGCAGCCTCAGATCCATAGCTTAAGCTCCATTGGCCCACTTCCCAAGCTCCACCTCCCAAGTTCGACCATCCCTACTTCCCCCAAGCTCTGCCGTCGGCCCCGCAGCGTAGAGGAGACGAGATTCCATTGCCTCGTCTAGGACCTCAACTTCGAAGGTGAGATACCATGTCCTCGAGCCCTACCTTCCCCGACGCTAGATCCCTCTCTCTCTCTACATCTCCCTCTCATGTCAATACAGCAAGGGCCTCATGGAGGAGCTTGCCGACGGTGTCCTCAATGCTTCGGTAGAAAGAGAGATGAGGGGAGAAATTGGGAGAGGACGAAAGAGAAAGGGAGAGAGGTGGAGGAGAAAGAGCTAAGTGACTGGTGTGTCCTACCTTTTTGGGGTGATTACAATGCCACATCAGCGATATGTAAGAAAAAAACACCTTGGTTTGAGTTATTTATGAAAACGGTTGGAAATTGTCAAAAACGGTATCATTATTATCATTATTTTTATGAAAAAAAAAGAAAAAATTTTCATTTATGAATTTAACTATTTAGTGCTAACTTTATATGACGTTGACAAAATTAGAAATCCTAAATTTATAAACGGTAATCATTGGTAAATATATTATTATTATTATATTAGTTTTGTGAAAACGGTATCAGTACGGACAAGAAATTTTTGTACCGTTTTCACCCCTAGTTTGAGTTAAGAGGTAAATTGAACGGTTTTAATAATTGAGACGGTTAAATACCCTGTTTTTAAGTTGAGTAATGTATTTTAGACCAACGCAATAGTTAAAGAGGGTGTTCAATTTTTCTTTTACACTGAAGATATTACACCGCTAGTCCTTCTCGAGCTTCCCTACCATTTTAGCACTCTGCGTTCTAAAACCAGCGAAAATGCCACTTGGAACTGGCAATGTCAATTCAATTAAATCAACTGGCCATGAACACGTACGAACGGTATTTAGTACATGTTCTGGTGGTGGAATCTTCTGGTCCACTTGTAGTTAGTAATGAATTATAAAATTGTCCAAGTGCTGCAACCTTCGGGCGAATACAAAATTGAGCCAAAATAGTTCATTATCCGTATCCGACTTGATTCCTCTCTCTCCGTACCTGCAAAGTAGTACTCCGCCATAACTACTCCTATTTTTCTCCGTTCATAATTCATGATATTTTATACAAAATTAAGATAAAATAATTAGAACTTTAAATTTTAAACTGTTTAGTTTAATTTAAAGATACTAAACATAATTTATAGATTAATTTAAACAGTTGTTTCATAAAATTATATATTTACTTTATATTATATATATATAGAAAATCATAGTCAAGATAATGTTTCGAAGACCATGTCGTCGTTTAAATCGTGAAGAATCGTAAAACTGGAAAGAATACCTCTTATACGCAGATGCAATGGCAGGGTAAAACAAATCAACGCGATTCACATTGCACGCGTATATTCATGCTAATTGTGCCCGAACTAAGTTCGAGAAAACGGCCGTTTGCGTTCCTTCTTGTGCACACGTTTTTTCACCCTTGGAACATCGCTCACATGGCAATCAAGTGTCCATGTGTATACGTGGACGCACTAGTACTTAGATGGTGGTCGAATCTTCTAAAGATGAAGGCAGAGATAAAAATTAAATGTTTCACGTAAAACGAGGTGACATTAACGTGTGATTAATTGAATTTTAATTATTACAAACTTGACAAATGGATTTATCTTATATTTTAGAACAACTTTTATATAAAAAATTTTCGCACGAAACACATCGTTTAGCAGTTTGAAAAGCGTGCCACGATAATCTGAAAGTTTATCTCTCTTTCGTAGGAGAAACGAACGCGGCCTTAATTAATACATTTGCAAACAAATAAGCAAGACCTCTCTTATGTTTACCTCGTGCCCGAATGATATCCTATCATCCCCTTGGATACATAGATTTTGACCACCGTTATTGACGCTAGATCTGTCACAATTAATCAATTCATAGTCCGGTAGCTACTGAGGGTTTGAGACAACAATGTAATTAGAGAGAGTCAGAAATACAGTAAGATATGGTTTTGCCATGCCCATGGACAAGATAAACCACGGGGCTAGCCAAACACGGAGTGCTGGTTTGGTTTGTGGCCTAAATTGGTCTTATCAATATTTGATAATTTTAACAGTGTTTAGTGTTTATTTGGTTTGAAGTTAAATTTTGACAAACCTAAAAATAGGTCATTTCAATAGTTAACTTAGGTTATTTTGGCTTCAATTCAAACCCAACTTTACCTTGCCAAGATTAGCCAAGCTAAAACTTATAAAAATTTGGTATTGACAAAAATTGGTAAGGTCAATTTAGGCCACAAACCAAACCAACCGTGTGGCAATCAGGCAAATTAACCATATTAACCAGACGACGTCCCACACTTTGACGTAGAAATATTAAATGTTGAAAAAATATGGATTAATTAGGTTGAAATATTACAAAAATAATATGAGAAATAATGATTTAGCATACTTGTATGTTTAGCTCTAAAATATAATATATTGTATATGTAATTACTATGCTTGCCCATTAAGCTTTAGGATACATTAATTATGTTTATATGTTAATCTTTAGCTATTTTGTGGGTGTAATTATATATTAGGTATAGATTTGTTATTGAATGTGTAGCTAAAATAAACTCAGGCCATGTTTGGCAGAAAAAGGAGTTCCCAACTCTTCTTCCTCGTATTTCGCATGCACGCTTTTTAAACTGTTAAACGGTGTGTTTTTTGCAAAAGGTTTTTTATACGAAAGTTGCTTTAAAAAAATTCATTTTTCAAAAAATATTTAATAAATATTTAATTAATCATGTGTTAATGAGTCGTTTCGTTTTTCGTGCGAAGGAAATGAGAGCCTCAATCTAGATGCTTTATCCTAATATTCTTGCTTGGCTCACACGGGCAATATGGCATCTCTCTCGAACTCCATGCGGGATCGACTGCCGGCATGCTACATTTGACAACATATGTCATCAGTCTAGCTAAGTAGACATTTGTCATCATCAAGTGCAATTTCAGAATGGCTGGATATTTGCTGGTGCAACTAATCTCTAAAAAAGTCTACACATTTTTGTCTGTGTTTGCGTGTATATAACCAGACAAACATAACACTCTCATCTACCTACTATTCCAGCATTGTTTTTGAAGATTTATTCCAACAAATTCCATAGCTCGATCGAAAGCGACTCCAACAAAATAAACATATATATTAGCTTTAGGTCGGGCATCCCACACGATACGTCTGTGTCAGACGCTGTGTTTCCCACTCCAGAGTTCACATGCTAAAACTCTTAATAGTAATGAGTAATGACATCTAAACTGCACAATTCATTTCTCAAACTCATCTCCTCCATTGCTTTATCTCTTCCCTCTCCATAGATAAAAGAAAATGGTGTATTGCTGACGCATTTATGTTTGAGCATGCCACACAAAAGTGTTATAAAACCAACATTGATATAGACCTCTGTAACCAAACGGGGAAGAACACTATAAAAAATCTAATTTTAACAGTAACATTGAGATGATATTTATTAACGAGATTTAATCAAAACCTATATTTCTATAGCACTGAATACGGATGCTCCTCTCAAATCGATCAGGCCATCGGCCAATCATTCGCTTGCTTATGCTACTGTCAAAAGATAAGAGTCTGACTCTATTTTATCCTATATATATGATAACATTTAGTCTTACTTTCTAAGTGATTTTGTATGTATATATGACACAAACTCTAACAATCATATCAGTGTTTTGAAACGACATAAATTAAATCGATGATGAATGCAATCCATGGAAATGACCATAGCAATTTGATTTGGCAACCACAACAGTGGTGGGACTTATGCCGACTGTGATGCTCGGCACTATTCCCTATACTTCAGTCTGTACCTTTGCTAGTCATGCGTCTCTTCCAATCCTCATTTCTCACCCCCACCTTCGCTTCCTCACACTCTAGTACTCTACTTGATCTATTTGATGGTAAAGATAATGTTGATAAAGTTAACATCTAACGATCAGAAATATATATCTAAGCCGATAGTCTGTTATATATTTTTCGATATGATTTGTTCTGCATGTTTCATTTTACTATTTCACTGTCTTTTTTTTTGTTTCACCCTCTTCGTTTGGATGTTGCATCAATTGTCTTAGAGATGTTGCACGGATTTCTGTACATTGCACAACTTCTACAAAATTGTTATACATTATTCGAAGTGATGTTTCATATCTTATTTGAGAATGTTGCAACATTCTATAAAACAATTATCGGATTCAGATGTCACATTCTCATGGACCAGCTGAGCCAGTGCAGTGCTGAGGGCAGCTGTAGTGTGTTCTGAGCGTTCGGTTCACGAGAGTCTAAACACTCAGGCAATCAAGCACAATTATATAATTGTATTAATTTTATCATTGAATATGTAATTAAACAAGTATGTACTCAATGTGCTTATTCTTGCGTGCCTCACAAGGACAAATACAGAATCTCTCTCTAACTCGATGATTGGGCCTGAACGGATCCAACTAATATAACTGCCGGCATCGATGGCCAATTACCAAATACACTTGAAAGTGGGTCCTTTGTAGTACTTGTCCATACGTCTGTTACTGCACTGTACCAGCAGCATTGCAGAGAAAATCCCGTCGAATACTCTTAGACTCCATTGTGCCGAAGGTAGTTCATTAATCAGTACTATTTCTGTTAGTGTCAAGAATAAAACATATCTCATATACATGGGTTTACGGTATACGAAAATACCATATATTTAATAGTATACGAGAAGGTATTTTTTTTTGTTACAGAAGTACGATGGATAAAGAAAAAAATTATCTTTTCAGAATAAAAAATGTTTTGGATAAGAAAGAAAAAGTGGAGTCCTACTCGGACACTACAAATACTACTTGGATCGTATCTAAACTTGTCTTCTTAGATCTACTTGGACAAGGAGACATACGAGGGTATAAATATAAGACCCCTTAGGAGGAGAAGGGACACGTCAACACACGCCAAGTTAGAATACAAGCCTAGACATACTCAATCTAGTGCCACAAGGCCGACATGAAGGATCTCCCGTCGAGTTCATATTCGAGGAAGAAGATTATACTAGTCGTCGACTACGAGTGAAAGCTCTATGTCGCCAAGCCGACGTCGACTAGATTAAATCATCCCAGATATTGTATTCGTATGATACTGATATATAAAGACAACATCGATTTCGGTCAACAAGAGTAGGCTATTACCTGTCAATTAAGGAGCCCAAACCTGTATAAAAATATATAGGTTTGGACCCATTTTACCTCAACCTCTCATATACCATGGTTCCAATGATTCTCATACTCTACAAATATCGTCCGTAAGTATAGCCCATCGACAACCTTGTTTTTAAAATGTATTACGCATTTGATGTTTTCAATTATGTTTGACCATTCGTCTTATTAAAAAATTTAAATAAATATGTAAAAGTATAAGTTAAGACCATATTTTATTTGATGATAAAATAAGTCATCATAAAATAAATGATATTTTTATTTTTTTAAATATAATAAGACGAATGGTCGAACGTTATAAAAAAATCAACAGCGTCATACATTTTGAAATAAAGAAAATACATGATTACATATTAAGTATTATAAATTAGAAAATATATTTATTTGTTCTTAAGAAACTTTTAATTACGTAGAATTCTTTTTTAAAAAATCACCGTTTAAGTAGATTAGGAAGCGTTATAAAAAAGAGAAAATAGCCCAGCTCGAATGCTCGATCATCCAATGAGCTCAAAAGAACACGGACTTAACTAGCTGTAGATGCATGACACCATATGTCATCAGCCTAGCTATAGCTAGGTAGGCGTTTTGTCATCATCAACTACAATTTCATAATGACCGAATCAATAAACCGGTGTCGTTAATCTGTTAAAAATACTCCGGATGAACTGGAGTATGTTTGAACAGTTGTACAAAAAAAAATTACACGGTACCTACTCCTCCAACAAATCAAGTCCATTTTGCTCGAAAGCGACTCCAACAAAAATAATCAACACATTGGATCATCGAGTAGCTATATACTTTCTACCTAGCCACCAAACAATTAATCCACTCGCTAATTAATAATTAGAAGCTCCACGCCGCCGGCCTATATATATACCCCGCCTGCACGCACCACCACCACCACCACCACCACGAAGGTGTCAAGCTCTATAGCTAGCCCTGCAGGTTAGCCTCTCCGGCGGCAGCGGCGGCGAGGACGACGAGGAGCTAGTAGCTAGCTAGCTCTAGCTGAGCCAGCATGGGGTTCGCGGTGGTGAGGACGAGCCGGGAGTTCGTGCGGCCGAGCGCGGCGACGCCGTCGTCCGGCGAGCTGCTCGAGCTGTCCATCATCGACCGCGTGGTGGGGCTCCGCCACCTGGTGCGGTCGCTGCACATCTTCGCCCCCAGCGGCGGCGCCGTCGGCGGAGGAGACGACGACGACGACGCCGCCGCCAAGCCGTCGACGTCGCCGGCGCGCGTGATCAAGGAGGCGCTCGGGAAGGCGCTGGTGGACTACTACCCGTTCGCGGGGAGGTTCGTGGACGGCGCCGGCGGGCCGGGGAGCGCCCGCGTGGAGTGCACCGGCGAGGGGGCGTGGTTCGTGGAGGCCGTCGCCGGCTGCAGCCTCGACGACGTGAACCGCCTCGACCACCCGCTCATGATCCCCGAGGACGACCTCCTCCCCGACGCCGCCCCCGGCGTCCAGCCACTCGACCTCCCCCTCATGATGCAGGTATAATATACCCGTATACGTATACGTACATTTCTACGTACGTACTACTTGCGAGCAGACAAAATAAAAATAAAATCAGTAACAATAATTAACCATCCAGTTATTTATGCTTACAACAATTCAGATTATCTTAATTAATTAACACTGTCCGGCTAATTAAGTGATTATTAAGGGTGTGTTTTTATCACCACTTTCCAACTTATAACGTTTTCCAATGCTAAATGGTGTTTTTTTAAAAAAATTTATATGAAAATTGTTTTAAAAATTATATTAATCTATTTTTAAGTTTATAAGTTTATTTTGACTAATGCTTAACTAATTATGTGTTAGTGGATCATTTTGTTTTGTGGGTGGGAGATAAAATTTCTAACATCCACCTCTAAACGCAGCCAAACAGTTGGTATACGTGTATGTACGGAGAATGCTGACCTCAGATGATACCTTTAATTTTTCACTTGTTTATGTGCACACATATACGAGTACCAACATGTACGAGTATGAACACATTCAAACGCGTGAAGATTTTAATGTGGACGAACTCGATCTATGGTATTGTTGCTGACGAATTTAATTACAGAAGTGCTCAAGGAATTATATAACTATATGAACAATATTATATATGTTTGTCGAAGTAGAAATATATACGAACAAACACAGCCATGAATAGTACGTGCATATGTGCCGTTATGTACATACTGATTAGTGTCCTGGATTATATTCTAGTCAATTAACTTGCTAGAAATTTGGTACTATATATATATGATCTCTCAAATGTAGTCATGCTTGTGTCAAGTTGTAATTAATTAAGGATAATCACACCGATTTATTTTACATAAAGTACAGTAGGATTCAAGATAAGACCGAGCTATATATAGACATGATGATGAGCTAGCTAGAGCTTAGTGCTCAACATAAACTACTTGCAATTGAAAGCGTGCACTTGCAATTTGCAAAGTAAAATTAGTTAATTTGCACTAGGTGAAGTTGATCCTGTCAGGTAGGTAAGCTCACCTACTCCAAAGAATGGACAGAATGAAGCATCTGTGGAAGTGAAAGCAGTTGCGTTGGCGTAGGACCACACTAACCAGAGAGCTCATATATATACAATACACAATTTTATTGTATATGTATTAATCTAACCGTGTTATCCAACTTTTAAGAAATTTCATAGTAGTAGTACTATTTGAATGCATGGATGCATGTGTAAAACTTCTTTAGACATCTAGATATATACTCCCTAGAAAAAAAATTATTTTTTTACACGAATCTTGACATATTTATCTATCACTTATATAAACTCATTCTTGAGGTTTGGGCGTGCGGTCGGACGATAGCATGACGGGATGCGCTTGTCATCAATTGCAACAGGCGAATTAGGCATGTAAACTGGGGCCATTGATTTCTGTCGAGCACACTATGCTTTCCATGTCTTATTCTGCCCAACTTAACACTAATATTTGACACGCTACCTATTGTTAGCTATTGATATGGCAGTTTGACATCGACCCTGCTCCATCATTAATTACTGCATGCCCGCCCATTCGATGATTGCCTTGACCAAACCCACAAGTGCAAATTGGGCAATTAATTAATTAATTAATTAATCAGCAAGATAAATAGTATATCCATCAGGAATTCATCAGGATCAGGTCATGAATGTAATCACTCCCAAACATAGCTAATCATTGTGCTTATGGTCCAAGTGATCATTCCCCCTAAACAACAACTCGCTTGCTAGCAAGACGTCCCTTCGAATGGATTTGGTAGCTAGAGCATATCACCTTGCACTTCACTACTCCCCTTATACGGAGTGTATGAGGTATCTAATCAGAATCTAGTGGTGAGCGTAAAAGATCAAAATGTCCCTATCAAAATGTCCTTTTTAAAGTTATAGTTTTACGTACGATAATTTTATGAAAGTAATCAAAGTATATGTAGTTTGTGAAATTTACTCCCCTATCAATAAGGATATATATGTAAAAGTATTAAAGGTATAAAGCTTCTAATTTGTGGATAGAATAAGGTAGGTACGAACCAAAAAATCAACTAATATGTAGATAAATTTGAACTCTAAATACTCTAACTTTGTGTAGTAGAAAAAAAACTCTAAATATATATGATTTTCGGCGTGTTCGAATTATATATATATTTCTCCGGTTGAAAGCTTAAAATTTAATCGTTATACTGTATTTCCAAATAACGATGTTATTACTTGATCGATGATGACCAGGTGACGGAGTTCAGTTGTGGAGGGTTCGTGGTGGGCCTGATCTCGGTGCACACGATGGCGGACGGGCTGGGGGCCGGGCAGTTCATCAACGCGGTGGGCGACTACGCCCGCGGGCTGGACAGGCCCAGGGTGAGCCCGATCTGGGCCCGCGAGGCCATCCCGAGCCCGCCCAAGCTTCCCCCGGGCCCACCGCCGGAGCTGAAGATGTTCCAGCTCCGGCACGTCACCGTCGACCTGAGCCTCGACAGCATCAACAAGGTCAAATCCTCCTACTTCGCCTCCACCGGCCACCGCTGCTCCACCTTCGACGTCGCCATCGCCAAGACGTGGCAGGCGCGCACCCGCTCGCTACGCCTCCCCGACCCTTCCTCCCGCGTCAACCTCTGCTTCTTCGCCAACACCCGCCACCTCATGACCGGCGCCGCCTGGCCCACCGGCGACGGCGGCAAGGGGTTCTACGGCAACTGCTTCTACCCGGTGTCGGTGGTGGCGGAGAGCGGGGCGGTGGAGGCGGCGGACGTGGCCGGGGTGGTGGGGATGATCAGGGAGGCGAAGGCGAGGCTGCCGGCGGACTTCGCGCGGTGGGCGGTGGCCAATTTCGAGGAGGATCCGTACGAGCTGAGCTTCACGTACGATTTCCTGTTCGTCTCCGACTGGACGCGGCTGGGGTTCCTGGAGGCGGACTACGGGTGGGGGACGCCGTCGCACGTGATACCGTTCGCGTACTACCCGTTCATGGCCGTCGCCATCATCGGCGCGCCGCCGGTGCCCAAGACCGGCGCCCGGATCATGACGCAGTGCGTGGAGGACGAGCACCTGCCGGCGTTCAAGGAGGAGATCAAGGCCTTCGACAAGTAATAAATCGATCAATCGATCAACCAAATCACACTTTTGTGTTTGTGAAATGTGAAGCTTATTATTACTACTACTATGGGCTCATTGCTCAATGGGCTTTCTGTTTTTGGTTTGTTGTGTGTATGGGCCGACACGATTGGTCAAAAAAGGTTTGGTTGAGGCCCAGTTGTAATAAGATGGTCAACGCATCATGGATTATAATTGTAAAGTGCACGGATTTGTTAACACGAATATCTTGTTGTCCTTTGTGGCCCACGGTGAGCTTCTTAGGCTGTGTTCGGCGAACACCAGCGCCACACAGTACATTTTCCTCCGTGCACGCTTTTCAAATTACTACATGGTGTATTTTTTTTGCAAAAAGTTTCTATACAAAAGTTGCTTAAAAAATCAAATTAATCCATTTTTGAAAAAAAAATTAACTAATACTTAATTAATCACGTGCTAATGGACCGCTCCGTTTTCCGTGTGCACAGTTTGATTCTGGAAAGCAACTCAGCCTTACGAGGCCTACGAAAGTTAGAATAAGTCCACTTTGACTCTCTTGACTAGTGACTCGACCCCCAACTATTAAAATCGATGCAATTGGGTAGTTTCGCTGACGTGACGCATACGTAGCGGTATTGACCTTGTCGTTGTACCACATGGCGTTGACGTGGCGCTTATGTCGCATTAGAATTAAACAAACTAGTTAATACCCCACGCTTTGCTGCGGGATATATGGATGAATGCATGTTATACATTATAAAAATGATATATGTATATGTTTAAATAATGTGAAAATGATGTGGAGATAATGATTTGACATTACTTACATATTGAGTTCTAAAAACACAATAAAATTGTAAATGATATGTCATGTTTGCATTATATTTAAAATACTCTAAATAATAATTGCTAGTGGGTGATGATATGACACACTTGCATGTGATTTAAAATACTTTAGATAATAATTGCTAGTGCGTGATGATGTGTCACACTTGCATGTTAAGCTTTAGGAGTTAGTGGACATCAACTATATAGATAGTATAGATATATGTGAGACCCATTTGTCATTCATAAAAAAAATATTTTGGAACCACTGACATATGGAGTCCCACATGTCATCCTCTCTCTCCTTCCCTTTTTCCTTCTCCCTCCCTCTCCCTTATCTCTCTCTTTCCCCTTCCTCTTCCCCTTCAGTCGTTCGCAGAGAGCATGGGCTGGAGCGGCGGCGGCAGGCGAGAGGGCGGGCGCTGGAGCGGTGACATTGGCGCTTCAACATCCACAGAGCCTAGAAAGCAAGGGCGCTCAGCGGAGGAGACGCAGATAGGGAAAGCTTCGATTGATTGCCGGCCTTGTTGCTTGTTTTTCACTACGGCGTGTGATGGATTGGACGACGTCATGGGGACGGAGATCCCAAGCCTGGGATTCGTGGCTGCGTTCTCTAGTCCTCCTCTTCCTCCATCGTAGTCTCCGCCGCGCCGCTTGACGATGCCAATCCCCCGCTCCTTCCATTGGTTCCCCTTCTTGTCGAAGTGGTACATCTTTGACTTCCTGCAGAAATCCAAACGAGTCATCAGATCAAAACATGAGGAGATCAGATCGAGGCTGGATCGAGGTTGGATCGAGATAGGGGGAGGTGGCTTACATGTCGAGGAGGACTTCCTCATCCTCCTCGCCAGTGATGACAGCGACCATCTCGAGGTTGACAATAGATGTGACCTAGGCGTCGATGTCCTCATCCTCGCCCGCCGCCGTGGCCTCCTTCTCCTCTTTCTCCTCACGGTGCTCTGTTGGGTCAGCCATGGCGGTGCGGGTGGCGCTGGTGGTACTAGGGCTTGGGTTGCGATTGCCTTCAATTGCTATGCGTAGTGACGGTCGCCGTGGTATGGGAGGGAAGAGAGAGAGGACCAAAGGCACCGGGGCCGCTTGCGGTGGGGGAGAGAAAGAGAGAGAAGAGAGAAAGGAGGAGGAAGGAGAGAGATGACATGTGGGCCCCACAAATTGTGTGTGTGAATGGCAAATGGTCCCATATATATTTTTAATTCTAATGCCACCTAAGCGCCACGTCAATGTCACAGACTAGGTCAACACTACCACGTAGACGCTATGTCAGCGAAACTGTCCTCCAAAACCGTCGATTGAGTCAAATTACACCGATTTTAATAGTTGAGGGTCCAGATATCAGGATTGCGGTTGAAGGATACGAATCAAATTCGATTAACTAGACTAGTTAAGAGAGTCCAAGTGTACTTATTCCAATTATTCCACGAAAGATTAGGCAGGTTAGTGGACTCGATGCTACAGCCCAATATTAAATAAGCCGGCCTGCGGGCCACGTGGAAAGGGCTTGTAAGTTGGGTAAGATGAACCGTGGCCTGTGGGCCTGTATAGTGCATAGCTGCGTCGTTGCCCGTCAGTTAGCAGCACAGATGGACTTTGATGCTTTTGGGAACTTATTAGAATATCCGAATAGATTCTCCCCGGATTATATTATAGTTTGGGCAGATGTTTGGAATTATCTGTATCTGTATCCAACAACTACTCCGCCCCTTATGTGTTATAGCCCGTTATGTATTACAAGTTATTCTGGGTTTATTTTAAATTAATTTTTTTAAATTTAATTGAGTTTTTGAAAAAAACGTAACAACATTTTTAATACCAAATTAGCTTCATTAGATTCACCATGAATATATTTTTATAATATACTAGTATTTGTTTTGTGTTAAAGGTGGCAAAAGGCAAGAGAAAGCCATGAATCGTCGAAAGGCAGCGTGACGGCAAAGACAAAAACCCAATTTTTTTGGCCGGACGGGCGGCAGCAGTGTGCTTGACATCATCGTGTTGTTCTTGGTGATGTCGTTATTGAGGTCCTTCCATGTGTTTGTTTAGATACCGACATACTCATATTGGGAGTTTTTTTTATTTTTAATTTTATTTATTAAAAGATATAAAAAATAATTTTTTTTTGAAAATTTACAAAACTAGTCGCCCATCGCTCCTTGGGAAGACGTTTTTTAAAAATCGTCCTTCCAGAGAACGATTTATGTGACGTGGCAGACGGAGGGCCCAACGGTCGTCCAACGGGAGACGCAAAATTTGTAGGCGGCCCCCTTGCCGCTCCTCAGAGGGCGATTTATCACTGTTGGGGGCCGTCTACACAAGGCGGCGAGAGAGGCCTGGCTTTTTTGCAGGCGGTCCCCTTGCCGTCCTTTGGGAGGACGATTTTTCCCCCCTGGAGGCTGCCTGCAAAACCGAGGGCGGCCTGTCATATTTGCAGGCGACCCCCTTGCCACTCTTTGGGAGGGCGATTTTTCGCCCCCCGTATATAAAGCTCCTTTCCCTCTTCAAATTTTCATTATATTCACTCAAAATCCAGGAAAAAAGAAAAAGAAGAGAGGGGTGAGGAGGAGCTGAAGGAAAGCGGCGAAGCTGTGTCCATTTTCTGACTCCATAGCAGGTAAATACATTACATTGTATTGTTTTTGAAATTTTGTTGCATTTTAGTTTTATTGTCATATATTTTAGTAGATCTGGAGTACACTATATATTTGTATAATTTAAAAACAAAGGCATACGACATATTTATAGAAATTGTGACTTAGGACATAGTGTAAATTGTACAATATATTTGAGTTATATGATACATCTGGAGCACGTATCCGATTTGTAGAATTTGAGACCTAGGACAGATAATACATTTCCAGAATCTTTAACTTATGGCGTAGTACATATTGATGAATTCGACATTAGATCCGGTGGTTATGTTTCAAACTTAGTTAGCCTATTTTTTTATTTCATTAGGCAGAATGTCAAGTAATGTCATATTTCAGTTAGTACACGGTCAAGACAACCTTAGATTTGGTCCAGATGGTGTTGATCTGTCAGATTTTAAAATGACATTGAAGGGCATCGATAGGCCTGGCGAGAGAACATTTCAGTCAATTTATAGTTGGTTGCTGCGAGGATTTAGAGTAGACCCAGACATGAACACAATGTCAGTATCTGTTGTAGTGAGTCGTGCAACAGAAGGTTATTTTTGAGAACTAATGCCCATGGATAGCACTGTTGCTTGGAGACGGTATGTGGAGATGACTTTTGAACGGTCATGACCCCTTGTTATTTTTGTTTCGATGCATGAAAAGGATAGAAATCTTGGAATAGAAACCGAAGATGTTGAGGGTCCTAGCCATGTGGGGGATTGTGTTGGACCATCAAACAATGAGAAAAATCAAACAAGGGTCGTACAGGCCATGGGCGTGGCGGATGAGGGGGAGATAATCGATACAATCGTCGATGGAATGGAGAGGGAAGATTCGGATAACGAGCAAGTGGAGGGCGACGTATCATCCGATGAGGAAGATGATGTAATGCCCACTGATTGGACAAAAGAGGACTTCTTAGGACTTGTTATCTCAGAGGGGCATCATATACCCTGGTGACGGAGCGTGAAGCTCCTCACCGGGAGACCGCGCTGACCCCCCTTTGTCGGTTCAGCCGGGGGCGCAAGGTGAAATTCTTTGCCCCTGATCTGTGGGATCTCAGCGAGAAAAACACGTGGATGCAGGCGATTTAGACAGGTTCGGGCCGCTAAGGAGCGTAATACCCTACTCCTGTGTTCTGGTAGATATGACAGTATGATGGAATCCAGAGAGACTCCCCAGAGAGTCCGGAGCCAGCCCCCAGAGGGTCTTTTCAGAGAGTCCTCTGAAAGAGTCCTCCTAAAGAGCCCTCCTCCAGAGTCCTCCTCCAGCGTCCCCCTTCTCTCCTAGGCCTGAGCCTCCTTTTATATGGCAAGGGGCTATCACATGGGCCACGAGCTGCCTAAGAAAGAAAACATTATTTTACATTTAGGGCTATCGTACCATCGGAAGCAGCCTCTGACAGACGCCGCAGCACGCCTTCGCTCGGTCAGCTGACCCATCCGGGGGATGCCCGTTTCAACCTTCATTAAATGGCGGGCGACTTCTGCGTCTCGCCTGTATCGGAATCGGGAAAGCATCTGACCGGAGCTGGCATACCAATTCCAGGAGTTGGTATACCAACTCCGGCTGAGAGACGAGAGACAGAGGGCTCTCATCATTCCGACGGGATGGGGCGAGGCGTGCAGCAGGCTACCTGGCGCCAGCGCGGCGCACAGGCGTCCTGGCTCCACCTAACCCACGATCTGACCGGTCTGCGACCGGTCACTCGCTGTGACCGGTCACGGACCAGATGCAGGCGCGCCATACCGCATTAAATGCGGCGTCGTGCGCCTGTCTGAATCGCCATAAATGTGGTTAGGTGAGCTTCGCCGTGCTCACCTAACCTGCGCATGTGGCACCAAAGCCACAGGGGGTCGGGGCGCCTCAGGCCTCGGGGCAGAAACGGGAGCGGCCCGACCCCGGGGGGAAACCGGGACGGCAGCCGCCACGTCACCCTCAGGCCCGACCCGTCCGGGGAAACGGGCCACGTCGATCCCTGTGGCCGCCCTTCCCTTTGGTCTCGATACCCCCGGTCCCATGTCACCGACAGTAGCCCCCGGCGTCACCCCCGAGTGGCCACGCTCGGGGGAGGCGCCCAGGCTCAACGCCACCCCTCGGGCCTGGTGACAGGTGGGACCGGCCCCAAAGGCGAGCAGGACTCCTACGGTCGTGAGCCGCGCATATCGGTGAAGAATGCCAGTTGACATTAATGAGCGGTCTCCTTGTAACCGCAACATTACTCGAGGCAGCGCGTGGATCGGGACGCGTCGGTCCATTTCGCCTGGGGACGTAATGATTGGCGCTTTTCGCGGTAACCGAGCGCGATTATTGCGCACACGATCTGCCCCTCCTTGACTGCCACGGTCGCACGACTGACGCGTGCGCCGTAAGCGGGCGAGTGGGGTTAGTGGAGGCGTGAGCGCGAGAAATGAGGGGGCAAGGAGATGGGCGCGGGAAACGAGGAGCCGAGTGCGGCGGAGGCAAGAGTATAAAGGGCACCGATGAAGGGATTCGTTTCCTTCCTCTTGCCACTTTTTCCTTGCACTACCATCCATGCCCTGGCTCTCTCGTTTCTCTCGCCTTTCTCTCGCCACATGCTCTCGTTCTCAAGCTCCTCCTCCGCCGGCGCCATGACGCGGAGCTCCGTGCCACTTGACGGCAGCGTGCTACCGCCTTCCCGCATCACCAGCGAGAGGCAGGCCGGGCTACCACGCCGGTTCATGTCAGAATCTGCCACCCGAGAGGTGGTCGCACTAGACGAGGGACGCCCGGTGCCGCACTACCCAGAGCGGTCCGTCTTCTTCCTCTCCTTCGCCATGGCGGGCTTGATCCCGCCGTTCTCCACATTCTTCATGGCCGTACTGGAGTTCTACGGCCTCCAGATGGCGCACCTCACCCCCAACGCTGTGATGACGCTGGCCATCTTCGGACACCTGTGCAAGATGTTCATTGGGGTGCGCCCATCCCTTCGGCTGTTTCGGTGGTTCTTCACCGTGCAGCCGGTATCGCCGCCGACGGTGGTCGGTGGCTGCTACTTCCAGCCGCGGGGGTAGGTGTTGAACCGCTACATCCCGTGCGTCCTTCGCAAGAAGTGGAACGACTGGAAGAGCGACTGGTTCTACACCCCCCTCCCCGACGAAGCGCGCCTCCGACTCCCGAGCCAGCCCCCGGCGCAGGCGCTAAGCTGGCGGGCGACGGTGGATCTGGGGGACTGCTATGACGCCGTCCTGGATCGCCTGGCGGGCCTGCGAGCCCAGGGGCTCACGGGGGCCATGGTGTTTGGCGATTACCTCCGCCACCGGATCGTGCCGCTCCGGCGACGCGTCCGGGGCGCCTGGGAGTACGCCGGGACCGAGGACCCCCTGAGGACCCACCAGGGGCGTAAGTGGGATTGGGACCCCAAGGACTTCAGGATGGTGGTCCAACGGGTGCTAAACCTTAGCTCCGCGGAGCCATCCCTCATCCCTCGGTGGATCCTCCCCCTCTGCAGCGACCCGGAGCGCGCCAACATTCTGGCCATCATGCAGATGGTCGGGGCGTCGGGGGATCGGGCTCCCCGAGGCCATGATGGCGCGGGCGGCAGCCGCAGAGGGGACCAATCTACCCTCGGAGGGGGCCATGCTTCTGGGCCCCGCGGCGGGGGTTCGGGGAGCAGTCGCCCTGCCGACGCCAAGGGGAAGAGGAAGCAGGAGGCGACCGCTCCTTCATCTCCTCCCCGAGGGGACGGGGCGGAGCACGTCAGCGGCAGGCGCCCGGAGAACGCCGCACTGACGCCCCAGCCCGAGGGGGAGCGCAAGAAGAAGCGGCTCTGCAAGATGGGGGAGACCGAGCCGTGTAGGGAGAGCCTCATCACGCCCCCAAAGTGGTCGTTCAGCCGGCCACCCCGCAGGTTCGACCTCTCACCCACAGCGGCCACACTCTCATTCCTAAACCCCCAGGGCTTATTTTTATTTACCTCTTTCTGTTCCATATTTTTCGTCTGCCTCAGCGAGATCCCATCCCGCCCCATGCGTCACTCCAAGGCCGACCGGCCCGAGGGCAATGAGGCCGGGGAGGCGGCGACCGCAGAGGCGGGAGGCCGACCTACAGGAAGACGCAGGCCGCCTACGGGTAGCTCAAGAGGCTGCTTGGGAGGCGGCCCGAGCCCGCCAGGCCGAGGAGGCTGCTCGGGAGGCGGCTAGGGTCCGCCGGGCTGAGGAGGCTGCCCGGGAGGCAGAGGCGGCGCGCGCGCACGAGGTACCGGCGACCGAGGCTGCCACCCAGGTCCCCGACCCAATTACACCGGAGGTGGAGGCCGCCACCGAGGCGGCCCGTGATGACGCCGAGGGGGCGCACCCGGGGCCCGATGCCCCTGGTGGCGCTGCGGATGAGCTGGCCTCGGGAAAAGCCCCCGAGGCCATCACACCGACCGGCGAGCCGAGCCGGGCTTCACCACCACAGAGGCGGCCTTCCCCCTTTTCTTCCGCCACCTCACTAAGCGCGGAGCCCCTCCTGCAGGCCTTGGCTACGGCCAACAGCATGATGTTGGATGGGCTAAGCGCCCAAATGCAGGCCCTACAGGCAGAGCGGGCAGAAATCGATGCGGCGTGGGTGCGCGTCGAGGAGGGACGGTGCTCTGTGGAGGCCATGGTGGAGGCCGGCCGTAAGGCGCACAGCCTGCACACCTCGCAGCTCGAGGCTCGCCGCAGGACCCTGGCGGAAATCGCCCGGGAAGTAGAGGAGGAGCGAGAGACAGCCCTCATCGCCACCGCCGTGCTCGACGGGGCGCATGATGACTTCCGTCTCCAATACGGGAGACGGATGGCGGAGCTGGAGGAGAAGCTCGACGCTGCCCGCGGAGTTCTCGACGCCGTCGCTGTCCGGGAGCGGCGGGCGGTGGTGATCGAGGCGGCGATCCGCCAGCGCGAGGAGGCCCTAGAGGCCCGGACTATGGCGCTGGAGGAGCGCTCCGCCACGCTCAGGGGGCGTGCCTCGCGCCTGCTCGTGCAAGAGGCCGCCGTGCGCCGGTGGGCCGAGGCCCTTGACCTCCGCGCCCGGGAGCTGGAGGCGCTGGTGGAGCGCGCCCGCGCCCTGGACGCGAAGGAGGCAGCGTTGGCGGCACGCGAGACTGCCACCGCTACACGGGAGGCGACACTGGCGGCGCACGAGGCTGCCTCCGCCGAGCAGGAGTCCGCACTCCACCTCCGCGAAGATACGCTCGCCGAGCGGGGGCGAGCCCTCGAGGAGGCTGAGGCCGCGGCGAAGCAGCTGGTGGACAGCCTGCTCCTCCGCGAGGCGGCGCGGGAGGAGCAGTCGCGCCGTAATCAGGAAAGCGCCCGCGCCGAGAGGGACGCGCTGAACCAGCAGGCCTCCGAACTCGAGGCGTGGGCAAGGGAGCTGGACGCGCGGGCGCACAGCAGCGGGGCGGCCGCAGGCCACGGTGATCTGGCCGCCCGCCTCACAGCCACCGAGGACACCATCGCCAAGCTGCAGGGTGCCCTGGACTCGTCCACTGGGAAGGTTGAGGCCCTCCGGCTGTCGAACGAGGTGGGGCCCGGCATGCTTCGGGACGCCGTCTCCTGCCTCGACCGCGCCGGGCGTCAGGCGGGCATCTGGAGCGGGCGGCACGCAAAGTTCCCCGCCAACCAAGGTGCCTCGCCCAGCGCCTCTCAGAGATGGCCGAGGACCTTGAAAGGCTCCCCGAGGAGATCAAGGAGTCGGTTAAGTCTTCCTCAAGGGACCTCGCCCGGGGGGCGGTGGAGCTCGTGCTGGCGAGCTACCAAGCCCGGGACCCCGACTTCTCCCCGTGGACGGCGCTTGAAGAATTCTCCCCCGGAACCGAGGCCAACGCACGCGCCCAAGTCCAGGATGCCACCGGTCAAATCGTCCACGGCTTCGAGGGGACGGTCCCTCGGCTCGTCTCCGTTCTCGACTCCGACGAGGAGGAGGACGGCGATGATGGTGCCGACGACGACAGCGACGGTGAGGCCGGCAACCCGGGTGCGTCGGAGTGAGCCCCCGGGCCCCCGCGTATTTTAATTTTTGATTCCTTCATCTTCTGAGGCCTTCGGGCCAATGCTTGTATAACTGACTTCATCTTATTTGCAATCAAACAAGATTTTAACTTCTATGTTAGTTATGTTTGCTATATGCGCGTGATAAGGATGGCCTGTGTCGCGATCCCTTTGCATCTTTGGCTTGAGCGAGGGCTTGTGCTCGGGTCCTAGCCTCAAGCGGCGCGGGTCGGAGCTAGTGCCTTGTGGAGATCCGCATGTCGAGACTGGCCAGGCCGAGAGCGCGGTGACCGAGGGTTATGGATGACCCGATTGTGGGCCTTTGCCGATTCCCCCCCGGAGTTCACCGCGCCCTAGGGCACGGCTCGGTTCTGGGCCCCGTTTGGCGGTTTAGACGACCCAGGCTGCCGAGAACAAGGACGAGCACAAGCAAACTGACTCAAGCAAGGTTTTTCAAAAGGAAACGATAACACAGGCGCAGTCCTTAGGAAATTAAAAATGCTTGTTATTGAAATGCTAGGAAAAAATTAAACAAGTATGTGCATATGGGAGCCCCCGGCCAACCCTGCGTGCCCGAGGGGGACGCAGGGTTGGCCCGAGGCCGAGGTACGACTCTCGACCACCTCATGGGTAGAAGCGGCGAAGATGCTCGATGTTCCACGGGTTAGGCAGTTCTGTGCCATCGCCCGTGGCCAATCGAACCGAACCCGGCCGGGGGACGCCGATCACTCTATACGGACCCTCCCACATTGGTGAGAGTTTGCTCAGTCCAGCACGCATTTGGACGCGGCGTAGGACGAGATCATCGACGCAGAGTGATCGGGCCCGGACATGGCGCTGATGGTAGCGCCGCAGGCTTTGCTGGTAGCGCGTGGCTCGGAGGGCCGCGCGCCGCCTTCGCTCTTCCAGGTAGTCGAGGTCGTCTCGGCAAAGCTGATCTTGATCAGCTTCGCATTACATGGTGGCCCGAGGGGACCTCAGGGTGAGCTCGGATGGGAGGACCGCCTCCGCGCCGTAGACGAGGAAGAAAGGCATTTCCCCTGTCGCTCGGCTTGGGGTGGTTCGGTTCGCCCAGAGCACCGCTGGTAGCTCCTCGATCCACGAATCGCCATGCTTCTTGAGGATGTTGAAGGTCTTGATCTTGAGGCCCTTGAGGATTTTCGCGTTGGCGCGCTCCACCTGGCCTTTGCTTCTGGGGTGGGCGGGTGAGGCGAAACAGAGCTTGATGCCCATGTCTTCGCAGTAGTCACCGAAAAGCTCACTGGTGAACTGGGTGCCGTTGTCCGTAATGATACGGTTAGGCACCCCGAACCGAGCAGTGATACCCTTTATGAATTTTAGTGCCGAGTGCTTGTCGATCTTGATGACCGAATAAGCCTCGGGCCACTTAGTGAACTTGTCAATTGTGACTTACAGGTACTCGAACTCGCCCGGGGCCTTCCTGAAGCGACCCAGGATATCCAGCCCCCAGACGGCAAACGGCCATGAAAGAGGTATGGTCTGCAGGGTCTGAGCCGGCTGATGCGTTTGCCTAGCGTGAAACTGGCACGTCCTGCATCGTCGGACCAGGTCAGCTGCATCGTGGAGCGCCGTCGGCCAATAGAAACCCTGGCGAAAGGCCTTGCCGACCAAGGTGCGCGAGGCGGAGTGGGCTCCGCACTCGCCTTCATGGACATCGACAAGAAGCTCGACACCCTGCTCCCGAGGAATGCACTTTAGGAGGACTCCGTTGGCCCCGCGCCGGTAGAGGGCCCCTTCCACCAGCACGTAGCGCTTGGAGATGCGATTAATGCGTTCATTCCCTTTGCGGTTCTCGGGTAGAGTCTGATCTTTGAGGAACGCCTGGATCTCGGCTATCCAGGCGACCAATCTTGGGGGGCCGGGCTTGGGCCCCGGGTCCCGAGGCCTGGACTCCGACGGGCCTTGGGGGCCGCATAGGTGCGTCCGTCTCCCCTAGGGGGTCGAGTCGCGCCGACGGCTGGGCCAGCCTTTCTTCAAAGGCGCCCGGTGGGGTCAGGGCTCGCGATGAAGCAAGCCTCGAGAGTTCGTCGGCGACCGCGTTATCCCGTCTGGGCACGTGCCGAAGTTCTAACCCGTCGAAATGGCGTTCCATACGCCGCACCTCTTGGACGTAGGCGTCCATCTACGGGTCGGAGCACCGGTACTCCTTGGAGACCTGGTTAACGACCAACTGGGAGTCGCCTAGAACCAGGAGGCGGCAGATCCCCATTCTGGCCGCCACTCTGAGTCCCGCAAGGAGTCCCTCGTACTTCGCCATATTGTTGGTTGCCTGAAAATCTAGGCAAACCAAATATCTAAGGACGTCTCCACTCGGTGAGGTCAAGGTGACCCCCGCGCCGGCACCCTGAAGGGCCAGGGAGCCATCGAACTGCATCACCCAGTAGGTGGCGTGAGGCAGCTGCGAGGGGCTCATGTTGGCCTCGGGGGCGGAGAGTCCGAGATCGGGCTCAGGAGCCGGGGTCCATTCCGCCACAAAGTCGGCAAGGGCCTGGCTCTTAATCGCGTGGCATGGTTCAAAGCGCAAGTCGAATTCGGAGAGTTCGATTGCCTATTTTACCACTCGCCCAATACCCTCTTGGTTGCGTCGGATTTGGCCGAGGGGGTAGGACATGACCACAGTGACCCGATGCGCCTGGAAATAATGGCGCAGCTTCCTCGAGGCCATCAGAATCGCGTAGAGCATCTTTTGGGCCTGAGGGTATCGGGTCTTGGCGTCCCGCAGCGCCTCACTAACGAAGTAGACGGGCCGCTGCATCTTCCGGCGGGGCCTGTCCTCTCCGTTGAGGGCACCGTTCCCGGGGCGCTCGCCGTCCGAGGGGCCTTGCTGGGCCCACTCGGCTTCTGTGCCGACGACCGTGGGGTCGGAGGGCGTCGGGCCGCACCTTCCTGCAGTGGCCCCGGGGCCTTCTGGGGGTCGGGGGCATCCGGCGCCGTCGGACGAGCGGGCAGAGGGCCACATCCGGTCGTTAGGGGCCTTAGGCCGCCGTCCGGCTCGGGGGCCTCTCCTCCCTTCTCTTTCCCGGGTCGGGTCGACATAGGGTGGGAGCGCGCAGGTCGAGGGTTGTCCTCGTCGTGCTCCACAACCAACGCCGCACTGACTACTTGCGGGGTTGCCGCCAAGTAGAGTAGCAGCGGCTCATCGGGCTTCGGGGCGACCAGGATCGGGGGGAGCTGAGGTATGCCTTCAACTGGGTGAGGGCCCGCTCAGCCTCCTCCGTCCAGGTAAACGGCCTGCAGCACTTAAGGAGCTTAAATAGGGGCAGCGCCTTCTCTCCCAGCCTCGATATGAATCGGCTTAAGGCAGCCATGCATCCGGTGATGCATTGCACGTCCTTAAGCTTGTTGGGGGGCATCCGCTCTATAGCTCGTATCTTCTCGGGGTTGGCCTCAATGCCTCGGGTAGAGATCAAGAACCTGAGAAGCTTGCCCGCAGGCACACCGAACACACACTTTTCGGGGTTCAGTTTCATGCGGGCGGAGCGGAGACTTTCAAAAGTCTCCGCTAAATCCGAGAGTAAGGTCTCTTGGTTGCGCATTTTTACAACCAAGTCATCGACGTAGGCCTCAACATTGCGCCCTATCTGACTACCCAAAGAAATACGAGTAGTACGCTGAAAAGTAGGACCCGCATTCTTTAACCCGAAAGGCATGGTTGTATAACAATAAGTTCCTACAGGGGTAATGAATGCGGTTTTTTCCTCATCCTCCCTAGCCATGCGAATCTGATGATATCCTGAGTATGCATCTAGAAAACACAAAAGGTCACACCACGCGGTGGAGTCGACAATTTGATCTATGCGTGGCAGGGGATAAGGGTCCTTAGGACATGCCTTGTTGAGGTCGGTGTAGTCGATGCACATCCGGAGCTTGCCGTTCGCCTTGGGGACGACGACCGGGTTCGCGAGCCACTCCGGATGGATGACCTCACGGATGAATCTGGCCTCCAAAAGCCACGCCACCTCCTCGCGGATGAAGGCTTGGCGCTCCGGGGCCTGCCGCCGCACCTTCTGCCAGACGGGCCTTGCGTCCGGCCGCACGGCGAGACGGTGCTCGATCACCTCCCTAGGGACCCCAGGCATGTCCGCTGGTCTCCACGCGAAGACGTCGGCGTTTGCCCGCAGGAAGGAGACGAGCACGTCTTCCTATTTGTCGTCCAAGAGACCACCGATCCGGGTAGTCTTGGACGGGTCGTCGCCCAGGGCGACCTTCTTCACCGGGACCTCATCGCCTAAGGCCATCCGTTGCCTCGGGGCGGGCGAGGTGGAGGCGCTAGGCCTCTCGTCGCCGCCCGCGGGCTTGGACACCGCGGCGAGGCGGTCCACACGCTGCTCCATACAAGCAAGCGCGACTTTGAGGTCGCCGTGGACGGTGATGGGGTCACTTGGGCCCGGCATCTTCATCTGGAGGTAGGCATAGTGGGTGGCCGCCATGAACTTCACCAACGCGGGCCTTCCCAAGACGGCGTTGTAGGGCAGATTGAGGTCCGCCACATCGAAGTCCACCTGCTCGGTGCGGAAGTTGGTGGGGCCACCGAAGGTGACCGGGAGGTCGATATGGCCTAGCGGCCAGGTGTGCCCCGGCATCACGCCGATGATTGGCTGGGATGGCCGGAGCTCCATCCCCGGGGCCTTGATGACATCAAAAGCCGCGAGGGAGAGGATGTTGAGAGCTGCGCCACCATCTATCAGGACACGCCTCAACTTCACGTTGCAGACAGTGGGGGAGACCACCATCACGATCTGTCCTCCCCGGGCAACGCATGGCGGGTGGTCGGTCCGGTCAAAGGTAAGGGTGACCTCCGACCAACGCGCCCGCCGCGTCGCCTCATGGGTGGGGACTGCGGCCAAAAGCTCTCGCTTCATGGCCTTGAGGCTTCAGCGAGAAGCGTGAGCGCACGCTCCCCAATCAACGGTGGCGATGGTGGCCTCGGGCTCCTGAAAGCCCAGGTCATCATCGCCATCGTCGACGTCCTCAGCGGGGGCCTTCTGCTTGGTCTCACCTCGCCGGTTGCCGGTGGAAGTCGCCGGGGCCTTGCCCTCACGGCGTTCCTGCCTCTTCTCCTCCTCCACTTCCTCGTCCGCTCGACCAAGTTTTGAACCGCGCGGCAGTCGGTGAGGTCGTGGAGGGAGGTGTTATGCACAGTGCACCACCTGCCGGCCGGGCGCTCTCTGCCAAGAGTGCCGGCCTCCTTTTTTTGGTCGCCCATGGGCTTCCCCTTTCGTGGGGCCCGCGAAGTGCCCTCGACGGCGAGGACGTGACCCTCGTCGTCGAAACGGGCTGACCTTTTCTTCCTCCTCCTGTCCCACCGCCCTGAACGAGTGGCGGACTCGGGGGCAGCCGGAGCCGCCGCTCCAGAGCCGGAGGAGTTCCAGGTCCAGGCCTCCTCCTTGCGAGCCACACGGTCCGCGAGCTTGAAGAGCTGCGTGGTGGTCTGGGGCTCCTTGGAGGCGATCTTTTTGAGCATGCGGTTGTGCCGCACGCCCCCCCTAAATGCGTAGATAACCGCATGTGCAGGGATGCAAGGTATGGTGTTGCGGACTTGACAGAACCACGGGATGTACGAGCGGAGAGACTTATCGTCCCTCCGCTGTACCGCGTGCAAGTCCGCCTCTTCGCCTGGGCGCGGATATGTGCCTTGGAAGTTCGTGGTGAACTGCTGGCACAAGTCCTCCCAGGAGTGGACCGACGCGGGTGGCAGGTTCATTAGCCAACCCCGCGCCTGGCCCTTCAGGGCCATGGGAAAGAAGTTCGCGATGACCCTATCGTCGCCCCCCACGGCTGGAGAGACTCATCGTCCCTCCGTTGTACCGCGTGCAAGTCCGCCTCTTCGCCTGGGCGCGGATATGTGCCTTGGAAGTTCGTGGTGAACTGCTGGCACAAGTCCTCCCAGGAGTGGATCGACGCGGGTGGCAGGTTCATTAGCCAACCCCGCGCCTGGACCTTCAGGGCCATGGGAAAGAAGTTCGCCATGACCCTGTCGTCGCCCCCCGTGGCTTCTATTCCAGTCGTGTAGATCTGGAGAAACTCAGCGGGGTTGACGCTCCCGTCATATTTTTTGGTGATGGTAGGCCGGAACCTCGGGGGCCAACAGACATTCCGAAGGCTCGCCACGAAGGATCGACAGCCGGCACCACCAACCGGTGACACGGGGGGCCGGCCCCAATGACCGGAACGGAGCGGCGCCCCAGAGGAGGAGGCGCCTTCCGTTGCATGGGCGGCGCGACGAGCGTCGCGCCGGCGCTCGATATCGAGTCGGGCGTCTAGCCCCCATGCATATTCTCATGAGTCGGAGGCGTTGACGAGGGAACCGCGGACGAACGGCGGGTGTCGGCCGTCGCCCGTCGTGCCCTCCGCCTCGACAACGTAGAGCCAACGGTGGCAGCGCTAGAGGTCCCGGCGGCGGAAGACCGCCTGCTGGTGCCTAGGCGCTGCTGCGCCGTCATGACCAGGTTGGCCATGTCATCCAGCCAACGTTGGGCCGGGGTCTCTGGATCGAGGACGACGGGCGGGTGACGCAAGAGTGCATCTGTTGTTGCGGATACTGTCGTTGCATCTGCTACATCATCATAGCCAGTATTTGCGTCTGGTTAGCCACCACTTGTGCTAGGGTTGGGTCCCCAAATGGTGGAGGCGAAATGTCCATGGGGTCACTTGGGATTACTCCATGAAACTCTTGCGATCCTGATCCACTGCCATTGTCTCTGACGTTGACCATCTGTTGCAGGTAGAGGAGGGAAGTGAGAATGGTTGAACTAAAGGCAAGACCTTAACCCACTCAGCTACTGATCTGATGTGAGTACACTTTTACTGTTCAAGTTGATTAGGCAAACAACCTAGTATGGTCACATCCCCACCAATGATGTAAACCATACACATGCACACAGCAAATAACACACGATCTAACGACTACCGATACTACTCTTCTGGGAAGGATTGGCTTTAGGTAATGTCACGCCCCGATTTTCGATCGGGACTAAAAATTGTTAAATAATACATTTTCCAGAAATTAAATAAAATTTTAAAGCAATTTAATCAAGTGAAATTGTGAGGGAGATTAAAATTTCCTTTAAAAATCATGGCCGGAAATATTTTTGTAATATTCTCTGTGCCCTAAAGTACTCTCCAGAATTTTTCGTGAATTTTTGGAGCCAAAGAAATAATTTTAAAGTCACAAAGTTCATTTAACAAATTAAACTAATTGGAAAACAAATTAAAAACGTCTCCTTTTGTTTTGGGCCGTGTCCGGCCCAAAACTCCTCTCTCCTCCCCGGACCGCGCGGCCTCCTCCCTCCTTCCTTTCCCTCCGGCCCAGCTTGGCCGTTGGCCCAGCCCGCGCAAAAGTCTGTTTTTTCCCCCTTGCCAGCCTCCTCTCTTTCCTCCTCCCAGGCTGCCGGACCGTTAACGCCGCCCCTTTCCCGAAGTCTGTTCGGCCTCCCTTCTTCAACGTCTGCCGGGTCAACCGCCGCCTTTTCCGCCGCCACACCCCCCACTTCGTCGCCATTTCCGTCGGCCGTTGCCGTGCCACTCCGCCGCAAAATCCGCCGCGCCCCGGCTACTTCGCCGCTCCCCGGGCCTATAAAAGGCGCCCCGAAGCTCCTCTTCCCTTTTTTTCCCGAGCCCCGCCGAGCTCCCTCTCTCCGCCGCTCGCCGGCGCCCCTCCGGCCGCACGCCACCGCCGCTAGCGCCGTCGCCGCGCCAATCCGCCTCCACTATCGGCCCCGCCGCCACTCGCCGACCCCCGTCCGCCCCTTCGCGTCCGCCGGGAGCCGCCGGAAGGCCGCCCGCACCGCGAGTCCGAACCGCCGCCTCCTCCGGCCGAGCCGTGGTCGCCATTGCCGCGCGGTGAGGATCCCCGTCCCCTCTCTCTTCCTCTACTCCCGTGCGCCACCGCTCCGTCGCCACCACGCGCCGCCGCCCTAGCCGCCCGCGCGCCGCCGTCGCCTCGCGCCGCCGCGCCCGCGTCGTCGGTTGCCGCCGGTGGCAGCCCGCCGTCGCACCGCCGTCGCCGTGCCCTGGCCGGGTCGGCCTAGGGTTTAGCCAAACCCTAGCCGCCCGCCCGGCCGTAGAGGCCGCACCCGGGTCGGCCCACCTCCCTCTCGGCCCGTTTCCCATGGCCTCGGCCCATTCCTTCCTGGCCCGGATCCCTCTCCTTCTCCCTCCTTTCGGCCCAGCAGCCCCTTGGGCCAACCCTCTCACTTCTCGCGAAAAGTCTGTTTCGCGTCCCTCCTCCCTTCTTGGGCCGTCGGCCCGATTGGCGCCGCCCATCGCGTGAAGTCCATGTTTGCTCCCTCCTCGCCCTTTCTCCTCTATTGGGCCGCCGGCCTATTATCCTTTATTCACACAAAAGTCTACTTTACGTCCCTTGGCCCTTTTAACTTTTTCCGAGAAGACCCAGTTCACCTCCTCAAGTCCAGTTTACCTCCCTCTCAGCCTTTTTTTCCCCTTCTCCTGCAAAGTCCTTTTCACCTCCTTTTTCTCTCCTGCTCGCCGACACTTGTGTCGCCGACGCGTGGGCCCTCTTTGTTTAATCCGGTCCACACCCAGACCACGTGGCCGCCCGCGGCTTCGCCATGTTGGCGTCCACGTCGGCGCTACCTTCTCTCTTCCGTCCGCCGTGTGCGTCACGTCAGTGCCACGTGGTGCGTCCGCACCCGTGCATGAGTGGACCGTCCGCCCCTTGACCCGTTGACACGTGGGACCCGCCGTTCCGGCGCCGTTTCCCTTTGATGATGTCAGCGTAGCCCTTCCTTTGCAAAATTAATTAATAATTGCGCAATAAATCGATTTAATTTCCAGAAATTCATTTAAATGGCTCAAAACTTCTAAAATTCATATCTAATTCATACGAACTCCAAATTGAACCATTCAACTTGCAAAATTCATCTAAAATTGAGCTCTACATGTTCGTTTACTTTTTATGTACTGTTCACTTGGTTTTTATTAGAGTTTTTCCTCGTTTTGCGTGCCAGCGTGTAGATTCCGCCGTTTCGGAAGTTCACGCTCGCGAGGAAAAGAGTCCGAAAAATTGTTTGAAGAAGCAAGGCAAGTCACACATTCCCCCTTGAGCATGTTGTACCTATTTTACGAAATATTTTACGTTTGCAAATAAATTGCATGTTTTGCTAATTACATGGGAATATGGTTAACCTATCCGTTCGCTTGTGCCATGTTTACTTGTTAACCGTCCTTTGTTAACTGTGGGTGATAATTTGACTAGCTTATGTCACTTTGTTGACTTTGTTAAAATTATATATGCTTAGCCATGCTTAATTACCACTAGCTCATTTAATGGGATAATTACACCTTTATTTTTAGCTTCTAGTTGAGCTGTGAGCTCGAAACATCTGACCATGTTTCATTGGTCGTAATTATCCAACTAAAATATGACCTAATGGTGGGCTGTGGGTGCATGGTTTTGCTGGTCGCACCCATGGCAATTAAGGACCGGTTCATGGGAAACCCTGGAAGAATAACAGTGCTTACCACAAGCAAGAATGGACAACTGCTGGACTTGTAGTGTAACTTTCCTCTAGCTGACGTACACTGGTTAGGGTGAGCGTGATGGAGTTTGGATGGGCCCTGCGACGGTCTATGCGGCTGCCGGATTCACCAAGGCACGAGGGGGCTGCCCACCGCAGGCGGCCACGTGGTCTAGGTGTGGACCGGATTAAACAAAGGGGGCCCACGCGTCGGCGACATAAAAGTCGGTGAACCGGGGAGGAAAAGGAGGTAAAATGGACATTGCAGGGGAAAGGGAAAAAAGATTAGGCTGAGGGAGGTAAACTGGACTTCCTCGGGAAAAGTTAAAAGGGCCGATGAGAGACAATGGGCTCCACTGGAAAAATGGGCTGAGGGCTGAGGGACATAAAGTAGATTTTTGTGTGGAGAAAGGATAATAGGCCGACGACCCAATAGAGGAGAAAGGGCTGGGAGGGACGTGAAGTGGACTTTTGCGAGGGAGATGGGCCATTTGGGCCGACAGCCCAACGGAGAAGGGGGAGAGAGAAAGGAGGCGAGGAGGGAGCCAACATGGACTTCTCTCGAGAGAGATGGGCCAAACGGCCCAACGGCCACTGGGCCGGAGGGAGCGGTGGGCCGACCCGGAAAGAAAAAGGGGCCGGCCTCTAGGCCGGGGCGGGCGGCTAGGGTTCGGCCGAAACCCTAGGCCGACCCGGTGAGGGCACGGCGGCAGTGGTGCGGCGGCGGGAGGCCACCGGCGGCAGCTGACTACGCTGGCGCGGGAGCGGGCGCGGCGGCGGCCGGACGGTGGCGCGAGGCGGCGACGCGACGGCGGTGGAGGCGCTGTGGCGGCGACGGCGCACCGGGGGAGGAAAAAAAAGAAGAAACGGGAGAGAGAGGAGCTCTCCAGGCGGCAACGGCGACGGAGTCCGGCCGAAGGCGCGGTCGGGAAACCGCGGCATGGCCGCGGCCGGATGCGGCGGTCGGCGTGGCAAAGCGGCGGTGCGCGCGGCGGCGACGACCCGGGTGGCACACACGACGGCGGCCGGGAAGAAAGGAGGAAAAGGGGTGGCGGCGGAGCTCACCCGGGCGGTGACGAAGGAGGCGGCGGCGGCTCCGATCTAGGGTTTCGGACGGCGGCGGAGGGGAAAACGAGGGGCGGCCTCGGGGGGGAATATAAGGGCGGCGCGGCGGGAATCCCGCCGGGAAAAGCAGCGGAGCGGGCGCGGCGGCGGCCGGCCGAGCGGCGACGACGGGTGGGCGTGGGCCCCACCTATCGGTGGCCCGGGGCGGAGGGGGGCGGCGCGGGCCTCGGGAGGCCTTGGGCCGGTCCGAGTGGGAGAGGAAGGGACGCGGGCCGCACGGGAAGGAGGACGTGGGCCGCGGGGAGGAGAAGACGGTTTTGGGCCGGAAACGGCCCAAAACGAAAAAGAAGGTTTTTAAATTGTTTTTCTATTAATTTAATTGATTAAATGATCTTTGTGACTTTAAAATTATTTCTTGAGCTCCAACAATTCACGAAAAATTTTGGAGAGTACTTTAAGGCACAGAGAATATTACAAAAATATTTCGGGCCATGATTTTTAAAGGAAATTTTTGATTTCCTTGCTAATTTCACTTGTTTAACTTGCTTTTGATTTTTATTTAATTTCTGGAAAATGTATTATTAGGTAATTTTTAATCCTGATCGAAAATCGGGGAGTGACATGCCGCCATCACCATAAGCGAGGCGGCGACGCACCCCGCCTCGCCGTCCTCCTCCGTCGCCTGCGGGCGGCGCGGTTGCGCCCCCTACCTGGCGTGCCAGATGACGGAGCGTGAAGCCCCTCACCGGGAGACCGCACAGGCCCCCCTTTGCCGGTTCGGCTGGGGGCGCAAGGTGAAATTCTTCGCCCCTGATCTGTGGGATCCTAGCGAGAAAAACGCGTGGACACAGGCGATTTAGACAGGTTCGGGCCGCTAAGGAGCGTAATACCCTACTCCTGTGTTCTGGTAGATCTGAGAGTATGATGGAATCCAGAGAGAATCCCCAGAGAGTCCGAAGCCAGCCCCCAGAGGGTATTTTCAGAGAGTCCTCCGAAAGAGTCCTCCTAAAGAGCCCTCCTCCAGAGTCCTCCTCCGGCGTCCCCCTTCTCTCCTAGGCCTGGGCCTCCTTTTATATGGCAAGGGGCTACCACATGGGCCACAAGCTGCCTAAGAAAGAAAACATTCTTTTACATTTAGGGCTATCCTACCATCGAAAGCAACCTCTGACAGACGCCGCAGCACGCCTTCGCTCGGTCAGCTGACCCATCCGGGGGACACCCGTTTCAACCTTCATTAAATGGCGAGCGACTTCTGCGTCTCGCCTGCACCGGAATCGGGAAAGCATCTGACCGGAGCTGGCATACCAACTCCAGGAGTTAGCATACCAACTCCAGCTGAGAGACGAGAAACAGAGGGCTCTCATCATTCCGACGGGACGGGGCGAGGCATGCAGCAGGCCGCCTGGCGCCCGCGCGGCGCACAGGCGTCCTGGCTCCACCTAACCCACGATTTGACCGGTCTGCGACCGGTCACTCGCTGTGACCGGTCACGGACCGGATGCAGGTGCGCCATACCGCATTAAATGCGGCGTGGTGCGCCTGTCTGAACCGCCATAAATGTGGTTAGGTGAGCTCCGCCGTGCTCACCTAACCTGCGCACGTGGCACCAAAGCCATAGGGGGTCGGGGCGCCCCAGGCCTCAGGGCAGAAACGGGAGCGGCCCGACCCCGGGGGGAAACCGGGAGGGTAGCCGTCACGTCACCCTCGGGCCCGACCCCTCCGAGGGAACGGGCCACATGGATCCCTATGGCCGCCCTTCCCTTTGGTCTCGATACACTCGATCCCATGTCACCGACACCTGGGAATACAAGGAGAACGAGGTAATTCAGGGTGCTAGGTATGCTCTTAAGGAGGATATGAAAGAGGCGGTGAAGCATTGGGCGGTCTCATTGTAGAGAGAGTTTAGGGTGGTCAAGTCAACTAACTATGTATACGAAGTAAGTTGCGTGAGGGAAGATTGTCCATGGCGTGTTCATGCATATAAGGATAAATGGTTTGATTATTGGAAAGTTAGCATAGTGACCGAGCACCAGTGCCACTTACAAGGGGTGGAGAAGTATTACCGCAACATCACTTCAGCTTTTGTTGCAAGTGAGATGTATAGCAGTGTTGTCTCCAACAATAGCTTTGAACCAAGATCAATTATTAGTCACATTGAAGACAAATTCAAGTACATCATAAGTTATGCCAAGGCCTGGAGAGCCAAACAAAAGATTATAGAGATGAGGTATGGCACATTTGAAGCATTCTATAATAATTTGTCTTGTCTGTTAGCCAGCATTGCCTAGAGGAATAGTAATACTTACTATGACATGCATACATTTCAATCGTTTGATGATCCTACCAAGAGTGTGCTGCAAATAGCATTTTTCTCATTGGGTGCTTGCATCAACGCTTTTGTGCATTGTCGTCCTGTACTATGCATAGATGGAACATTTCTGACCGGTAAATACAGAGTTCAGATATTGACAGTGATCGAACATGATGGGAACAATCAGGTGTTACCTATGGCTTTTGCATTTGTAGAGAGCGAGAACACTGAAAGCTGGTACTGGTTCCTGGAAAGAGTGCACATCGCAGTTGTGCGTATGAGACCCAATGTTTGCCTTATACATGATCGCCATGCGGGCATGTTGCGGGCTATTGAATACCTGAAGAACGTTTGGGATAAGAAGGGAATTCCAGCTAGGTGGCCTGATCTTTGTAGTAGGTGGTACATGCGTCACATGGGTGCTAATTTCTACAAGCAATTCAAGAACAAACATCTGACGGATCTTTTCAAGAGGCTCTGTGCATAGAATCAAGATAAGAAATTTAATGAGTTGTGTAGAAGGTTGGATGAGTTGACAACTAAGCAAACAGATGAGCAATCTCGTCGGTCATCTCGTCGGCCACAAGCTAAAGTTGACAAGCCTCCCGTACCTCTTGGTGCACTGCATGATGACCCACCCACAATGAGAAGGAGGTCGGGATCATCTATCCGAAATTTCACTCATTGGATTGAGAACGAACCAAAGTAGAAGTGGTCTCTGCTGTACAACACCGATGGTTCTCGATATGGTATAATGACAACTAATCTGGCCGAGGTTTACAACTGGGTAATGCGAGCAGTGCGAGAACTCCCATTGGTTGGTATTGTCGAATTTATCCTTCACGGCACACAGGCCTACTTCAGGGATTGATAAAAGAAAATTGGTCCCTCAATGGCAGATAACAATATAATATTTGGCAACGTAGTGACCAAGTACATGGAAGATAAAATAGCTAAGGCAAAAAGGCATCGAGTCATTCCTCAAGACACAAAAGTACATCGGTATGAAATAATGCGTGTTGATAGGAGCAGGCGTAGTATCTACCGCAAGCAAGCCGTGCAGGAATGTGTCATTAAAGCTGATGGCAGATGCAATTGCGGTTGTATGAAGCCAAAGCTTCGACACCTGCCTAGCTCTCACGTACTTGCCGCAGCTGGTGATTTTGGCATACTTCCCGATGTGTACGTGTCACATTATTTCAGGAAAGAAGCAATCTTTCATATATGGAGTGAGGAGATATATGGATTCGGGATCTCAGGATCTTACATAACTCTGAGGCCCCAAGTTTTTTACATTCCGGATCCATCCAAGCTAAGGGTGAAAAAGGGCCAGCGTCAGACAAGACGTATCAGAAATGACATGGACGAGGCCAAAGCTGGTGATAGGACTATACGTTGTAGCAAGTGTGATCAGCGCGACCACACTTACAAGAAATGCCTGAAGACTGCGGAGGGTCCAAGCGTCTCGGATGTCGGTCCATCTGGAGAGGCAGGTGATGGAAGCCAACCACCTGGAGAAGGAACAACAAACAGGCGAGCACGGCCCAGGCGTCCTCGTGCGGCAGGGGATGCGATGGTGTAATATTGTCTGGAAACCATGATGTAGACCAATAATGTATCATAATGAGTCATCGCACTAAGTATTTGTATCATGTAATTTCAATGAATCTTGTTGTAAATCTGTTGTTCGTGAACCTTACAGAACTTGGTATTGTACACCGGTATTGTATTGCGAACTTTTCGGTATTGTATGCTAGAGTTGCAAACAATTTGATGTAGCACTGTAATGTTGTTGTAATCTCTGTATCATTGTGATGAAGTAATATTTGTTTCTATTGTTCCTAACTATGTTTAAGTAATATTTACTGTTTTTCTAATCATTATTTGGTATGCAGGTATGGCGGACAACACACCTGAGCTCTTCAGCCGTTGCGTCGACAGGAACCACCGCTCGTACTTGTCAGCAGTGCAGGGTGCGCAGCTCGGCACCTTCTACCCACGTACTTCACGCCAGTTGTTGCATGTCGACCCGCGACACGTTCCCTGGTACACCTTATTCAAATTTTAAATCAGCACATTTCAATGCAGTAATACTTTATCGATACTAATGTGTGAGGTTTACATTACGCAGGTTGCGTGAGGTAGGCTTCCTACCACTATGTAGGCTTATTGAGGCTGGGGCGGATGAGAGAGACCCAGCGAAGCGCTGGGATACAGACTGGTCACTCCTTGCCGCTGTGGCAGATCGCTGGAGGCCCGAGACGTACACGTTCCATCTTCCCTGTGGGGAGATGGCTCCAACACTGTAGGACGTGTCGTACCTCCTCGGTCTACCTCTCACAGGAGACGCAGTTGGTCCTGTAGACGGTGCTGGTGGATGGAAGGAGGATCTCACGGAGAGTTTCACGCACGTGATGCGCCTTCCCAGTGTACCGCCGCCCACTGGCCTACACCCGTACACTACCGCCGAGCCGAGCAAGGCTTGGTTGCTTCAGTTCACCATAAGTTCAATGCTTGAACGGGTTTATGGTTTTTTGAACAAATATATTCATTTTTACTAATATTTGGTTAATTGTTGTAGGCTGACCAGCTCCACTTGGACGCCAATGAGTACTCAGTTCGACGTGCCCTAGAGGCGTACCTGCTTTGGCTGTTCGGATCTGTGATGTTCACCAGCACTACAGGCCACGTTGTCGACAAGGGTTTGATCCACTACGCATGGGGCATCGTGAATGCTGAGCTAGGCAACGTGCCTAGGTGGAGCTGGGGATCTGCAGTGGTAGCGGCCACCTACCGTGCCCTTTGTGAGACGTGCACGAAGACCGATGCGGGAGCGATCTTCGCTGGTTGCCCTCTGCTCGTTTAGCTTTGGGCAACTGAGAGGTTTGCCATAGGACGACCTATGGTGGAGCACGTACCGTACGGGACAGGACGCAGCGTAGAGTGGCCAAAGGACGGCCCCACGATGGGGACGTACTAGTGTCGACGTGGGGTGAGTACAAACTTTGTACATTGCACCGTCCATTTTCTTTCACGTTCGTTCGTAACAATCAATTATATGTGTACCATATTTTTATGTCGCAGCGTCGTTACGCCCACGTGCAGGTCAGACGGGGTTACCCAGACTTCGTGTTCGAGTTCGACCGTCTACAGCCCAACGACGTCGTCTGGCATCCGTACACGGAGCAGGCGGTGGAAGCGAGAACACCGCTAGGACTTTCGTCCCTCTGCACACGTGATGCGGCGTACTGGCTCACGACTTTGCCGATGGTGTTCGACATCTTCGTCGAGCCTCACTGCCCGCAGCGTGTGATGCGGCAGTTTGGCCTAAGGCAGGTTTTCCCCGGAGACATGGCGCCTACCGTCCTCCCTGGAGACCACTCGTGAGAACAATGTGTCCATATTACAAATATGATGTTACTGCATTCATCGAGCTATCTAAGTTTCTGCTCTTCACAGGTTGACTCGCCGGGGAAAGCTAGCCGGCACATTGTGGGCACCACGCGTACAGCAGTTCGTGGACGACTGGCTGTTAGCACCGGAGGAGGTGATTGACGAGATCTGGCCACACACAGAGGACAACTACCATGACTACCTCCGCTGGTACTTACCTCGCACTTGTACCCGTGTGACGTACACTCCAGCCGCTCCACAGCCGCACGTTGCCGCTGTCACGGACGCGTACCCCACGCACCGTGACCGAGAGTACTTCATGGGGGTACGTCGAATTTCGGTTCACTTCTTTCATTTTTTCTCCGATTGATACTGACATGCTTACATATGTCCTGAATAGGCCGACGTTGCACGAGCTGTCAATGCCGACATTAACTCGGTGCTAGTCAGGTTGGACGTTGGGTTACACTTAAGTGATGCTGAGCAGAGGCTGACGTTCGACCGGATGCAGTCGAAGATGAGCGCTGTCATGCGCTTTTTCTCTTGTCGCAGTGCCGTGGACGCGGTACCTCCAGCTGGTCCAGCACCACCATGTCCACGCGCCCTAGGGCCAGAGATTAATTCCATAATATCTGATTTATTATCGGTAACATGACCACGTCACAACAAAATGCATGGCTCACAGGTCCTCCTCTGCCTTCCCACGCCTTTGCCGGAGCTAGCAGTTCGTACCACAGAGCGTTGATCCCTCGTCCAGACATGCAGCCGCGAGTCCCTCTAGGTGAGCGTGCGTGATTCGTTACTCACGTTAGTTGTACTCGTTGATACAAGTATTTTTTATCTTGATGAATCTTATGTCCTTTCTCCCATAGGGTTTCAAGCGGGGATCTTTGGTGCGGGAGCTTCTTCTTCACACGCCAGAGGCCCTGGTCCTAGCGACCATTTCTACGACGACGACTTGGAGGACACGACACACCAGGATATACTTGGCACATCACAGTTTGGCGGAGCTCCACCACTGCAGACCCAGGAGCAGCCACCGGACACACCAGTACCGAAGGGACGGGCAGGTCATGTCGTACCACCGGACAGTCTGACATACTCCCAGGGACACGTTAGGGCTCAGGGTAGGAGGGAGAGGGGCAAGAGGCCTCGGCAATAGTGCTCCACCTCTCGAGTGTTTGTACATACAGTTTTTCTGGTTTATATTTTTGTGAGCCAGTATTACTTTTACATTACTGCTACAGTTCCATTGTCGTCTCTACCCATTAGTACATAGGCCTACCGTCGTCCGTACTCTGCTACAACTACTTATGCATACGACAACAAACGTTCGGCGCTTGAGGGTCGGGTCCATTTCATCGCACAGTATACCACAGTAACCAGACACAACGCCAGTTCAGGCTATCAATATGACCTTTCCCCGCAACTTTGTTAGCCAAAGTAATTCCTGCTTGCGCGTGCTCATGTCGTCACAATGATGCAGGAACCCTATGCCAACTATTTTGGCTCGCACAGTAAACCACAATGCACGGACACACTGTCAGTTCGAGTTGTCACGATCAACTTTCGGCGCTGCTTTGTAAGATAAAGTAATTCTAACTCACGCGTGCTCGTGTTGTCACATACAGTGAAGAAAATTGGCTCTCATTAAAGCCTGGTCTAGCACTGGTTGCTCCACTATAAAATAGACAAGTCGAATACAAGCTCGTCATATCATCTTTCAAAATCCCACGAATCTAGAGAGAATGGAAGCTCCATTTGTTGAGCGTCTCGATTGGCGAAGCGATCCTCTCGCCGGTTGGTTTTCTCCATGGTGTGACCGTCCGTTGTGCGCTTGTGGGGATCGATGCATACTTAAATCATCCGTCATGGTACAAACTCGGGGCAGGAGATTCTTCCAATGCCCAAACACTGATCAGGTATGATTCATTTGTTCCAAGTTGAAATAACTACAATCAATACATAAACCGCTCTTGTGCACTATCATAACATCTTACGCAGACATATCGTACGGTGTGCAACTTCATTGAGTGGGTAGATACGGAAAACCCACAAAATGATGGAACACGTGGATATTCAGGTAGTGAAACAAGATCGAAGTACCTTAGGCGGAAGGATGAGCATGAACGCCGAATTGCTAGAGAAGCTTTAGAATGGCAGGTGAATCCCCTGGGACTCCCCACATGGTGAGAACATCTTGAATGTTGTTGTGGTGACCGTTGTCAGGTAATAAGGTCCGTAAGACAACGAACTCAAGGACAAAGATGCTTCGTGTGTCCTAACATTGTCGATGATGATTTTGTCGTAAGTATCATCTTTTTCGATACCACTAATCGCTACTTTCCTGCACTAACATATTCTTACAAAATTGTACAAATAGGAGGATGTAAAGAAATGTCAATTCGTACAGTGGATCGATACAGTCAGAGTTACTTCCAACAATCAAACGATAACGCAACCTGAGACAACCACACAATTCATTCAGGCATGGATGGAGTACGAACGTCGGGTACAAATTGCAAGCTTAGACTGGAGGAACAATCCATTAGGTTTACCTAAATGGTCAGAACGTCCAAAGTGTGGTTGTAGATGTCGTTGCCAGGTGGCTACCTCCTTTGCAGAACAAACATTTGGTAGGAGATATTTTGTCTGTCCCAACGTAGACAACAACTTCGTTGTACGTCTTACATTTCTCCAATTTCGCTACCATCTGCATAATATTACTACCCTAACTTACTAACTACGTTTATTCCTTAGGGCAATCCAAGGAGGTGTGGATTCACTTTGTGGATCGACAATGTCAATCCAACATATCATGGCCAAAAGATAACTGAGTCTGAAACACAAATAGAGTACCAGCGATTGAAGGAGCACGAAAATGCAGTACACGTTGAACGACGTAGAAAGGGTCGGTAGATAAGCTCAAGCTCAATTCGTCGGGACCCACAAAATGGTATCGTGTATCCATGACACTTCTTAACTATCTTATGATAATAATGTTTAATTATGACGGTGTCTTGTTCTATACGTCACGCAATATAAATTAATGAGATTGTATCATTTCGATTTGCAATGTTCTTTTTACGCTCCGATACGTTGTATTCTTTACAATTTATAAGTACGTGCTTATATTTTCTTAAATTGTACCTTCTATTGTGTACAAGACTACATAATTGAACATACGCGACAAAAGGAATACATCTTTTTAAAAAACCTCTCCTCGGGCTCCAACCCGAATTGAAAAATAAATCGTTGGAATTTTAAAAAATTGTTTCCATTTAGTTCGGTTCAAAACGATGATTTACCAAATTTTTTGAACGTAGAGTTCAATATTTTGATATAAAAAACCTTCTCCTTGGACTCCAATATGACTAAAAAATATATCATTTCAATTTTACAAAATTCTTCATGTTTTGTTCCTTCTCAGAACGATGATTTACCTAATTTTTTTAACAAACAGTTCAATATTTCGATGAAAAAACCCCCACCTTAGGCTCCGATCCGAGTTAACAATCAATCGTTTATATTTTAAAAAAAATTTCATCTTGTTCGTACTCAAAACAGTTACTTAATTTTTTAAAATAAGTTTAGTGAAAAATCGCCCTCCCCGAAGGCGGCAAGGAGGCCGCCCTCGGTTTAGAAGGCGTAAGGGTAAAAACGCCCTCCCAGAGGACGGCAAGGGGGCCGCCTGCAAAAAAAAGCCAGGCCGCCCTCGCTTTTGTAGGCGGCCCCCCACAGGGGAAAAACGCCCTCCTAGAGGGCGGCAAGGGGGCCGCCTGCAAATTTTACATCCCCGTTGGACGGCCGTTGCCCCTCGGCCAATGGCCGGCTACCACATCACATAAATCGCTCTTTGGGAGGGCAATTTTTTTAAAAAACACCCTCCCCGAGGGCGATGGGCGACTAGATTTTCAAATTTTCAAAACAGAAAATTAGTTTTGTAAATCTTTTAATAAATAAAATTAAAAATAAAAAAAACTCCTCGTATTGGTCAGATTGATGGATGGAACACTCACTTTGGGCCTTGTTTAGCAAGGAAGGGTCACAAGAATTTGGGCTGTTTGTCAAGATCGCCTCCGTATGGTTTTATGTGCGGCAAGGCTCATCAGGCAGTAGAAGACCGTTCTTTGGTATGACAAATCTTGCATCAAAGTGTCTAAGTAGGCGAGTAACATGTGCTAAATTGATGGTACATAATAAAGGAGCAAGTTTAATTGAATCAAGTCTGAAAAGGATTTAAAGCTATCTCCTAGTCTTTTATTTTTTTGATTTGGTGTTTCTCTATTATGAGAACTACTTTATATACATATGTGGATATAGAAGTCGGATTTATGTCGATTATCTAAAAACTATTTTGCGTTGGCTAAATTTGAAAAAGTTTATAACTTGGGATAAATCTAAAATTAATTATAATATGAAACAGGTGGAATCATAAAAATATGAATCCACATCCACGGAATATAGAGGGGAAAAAAACCTTATCATGTCTTGTCCAATCAGATTGGATAATATCCAACCTGTTTACATTCCTAGCACTATTGGTGAAAGCTATATATATACATACGTAGCTAGACGCACTTAGGATTTTGACGTAGCATTTGGTATCAAATCCAGTTACTTTGCACACGTCCATGCATCAACAAATAGCATTTTCCACTTGACAATCTATGGGCGTGAAAATGTGGAACAATCGATCAACATGATCAGGACTAGACGTGACAAACGAAAACGACATGCACGATGCTCACAACGACAATTGATCGTGTTAATCGCATCCATTGTCGATTTATCGATTGCTTGATTTCCCCTATCTTGCTACAATGCAACACCGACAGCAAGTCAGCATCCGGTGTTTTAATTTGTTGCTGAAGTTTTCAGCATGACGTACCAAACCAAATGAATGAAATGATGATCACCATTCTGCTCTAGCTTGAGTTGCTCAGAAGCAACAATCAATCGTACGTACGTGTGCCTGGACATGCATGAAATGCAACGCAACTACTCGTCGGGCACTGATTGCCCTGATCGATCGGCATGCATATGTTCATGGCTTCTTTTCTCTTAGCTTTTTGTTGCGCATGCTGGCTTGATTGGTCCACACTAAGGTCACTAGCTGCATTTGCATTTGCATGCAACCAACCACCCTGCATCCATGCTACATGTGTGTACTGTACCTAACGCAGAGCAGAAACTGAAAAAAAAAAAGGAGGTATGCATATATATCATCAGGCAGAGGAGGAAGGAAAAAAAGCAATGCTAACATCTCTCAATTAATCAGAGAGTGGTTGGTAGATTATTATTCACTCACAGTCCCAGTTCGCCATTTTCTCCCCCCAAAAGTCTAGTTCTTGGCTGACTATTAACAGCACAAAGTTTGCAGCTCAAGTCCAAATGACACTAGCTAGGGTCGCCAATCTCATTCAGATTAATGCATGGCTTTCGCCTACCTACATGAATAGCTCCAGGGTTCAGACGATTCAGCGGCTGATGCAGCTAGGTCAATGCTGAGCAGTGACAGTTTTGTTCTTGGCCTCAAAAAGCTGCTCCAACTTTATTGACTAAAATGAGAACACAAATTGGAGATATGACAGTCTAGAGAACAGTGACTCTAATTGGTAGGTAGGTCACCGATCCGGCCATGTCGCGATCGCAACAGGAAAATTCGTGTGTATATATGTCGCTACACGAAGACCGGCGATTTGTTGGTTGGATTTTGGATTGGATAGTGTCGTTGGAGATGCAATTCAAAAGTCTGAGGCTTTTCAGTTTGTATTAATCTCTCGGTCAGTAGCTAAGCAAGCAATGGTGTTAGTGACCAATCGATCCCTGCCAAATTGATGGCATATCGTTTTCAGTTTACTGAGCCGAAGCAAGTAGGAGTGGCAGGTTGTGTGTGCGTGTGGATTTTGGGGGCTTTTATGATTTGAAGCTGTTATACAGTGAAATTTCAGTCACAGTAGAACTTTCAGGTTTAGAGGGTCGAAGCTTGACAGTTTCAATAGGCTCACCATGTTGACGATATTTTTTTATTAAAAAAAGAGATAAGTTTAGAAGACTTGAAGAAGTCCTAACAACTGGATTTCAGAAAAGTTGGATCGGTTACGTAAGTTCTAAAACAATAAAATCTCAGGAAGCATAACAAGGAAATGTGAGCAAAACTTATAGTATGTTCCGTGAACTTGAACTGTTGGAGGTCACCTCGCTCCGTCCGACGTCCGTCCATATCATGTGGTCGCATTGGATGCCGAAAATGATTACTACTAGCTACATTCATTTTAAAATATAAGTATTTTGGGGGTTGTGCATGGATATTAAAAAAGTAAATAAAAATGATTGGAGGAAGGTTATGATTGGTTGAAAAAAGAAAGTAGGTGAAGAAATTATCGGAGGGATGAGCTTTGGCGGATGTGGGAAACCACAAGTCTATGATCGACCATGGGCTCTCGATGAACTCAATGTGCCCGGGAGTGTAACGCAAAGCAAGTCTATAGGTTCGGGCTTCTCGAATGATAACAACCATACTTCTATCTAGATCACTATCAGAAAATATTCATACAAAGCTAGGAACTCTCAAGAAAGCTACGTTGTAGATTTTTATCCAAGACTTGTATCATTTGATGATGCCATGTGAATCGCTAGAAACATGTAAAGTATATGGCTAACCCAATAACGAAAGTTTCGTAGCCTAGTTCTTGCCGATTTCTAGAAGCCAACCTCATCTAAGGAGCTCCAAATGGGTTTTTACACCCTTTGGCTCTCCTCTCTCTGCCGAGAGAAAAAAACATTGTAACTAATTGTAAGCCTGAGCTAAACCCTTCGAGCTCCACGCTAGTTTTCCTATAGCAGCAGACGATTTCTAGAATGTCACACTAGACCTGTTAGCAATCTCCCGGTCTTTTCGTTCGTCATGCATATCCAAGTCCATGTGAAAACGAGACTTTTGGATACGTCGCATCCCACTACGTTAATACAATGGGACATTGTAATAGAATCTGAAGTTAATGCAATGGATAGACTTTACAGCCAGCGTACCACTCTTTTGGGTGAGTGAGAACACTACGTACCCCTTCCTGGGGTGACAAGGGTTCTCATAGGAAGACACCTGGAGTACGGGAACCATCCTCCTTACAGTCGCCACAACGTGGCGCCCCTCAGGAAGAGATGACCTACCAGCTCCTCCTTACTCATTTCAGTCAAGGCACACCTGGCCATAGTCATCGCACCTATCTTGAAACGGCACCATGACCTGGTCCCTAGGCGGTCAGCCACTTGGCCCCATGCATCACTGCATGGGACACACAGTTGCCTTCGAGCAGATCTACAAGCACAACTTCAACCCAAGCCGATTGACCCTAACAGTGTCCCAGACGTTCAACCGTTCTGAAGTTTAAGCCGGACAGGTGATGAACACGTGGACCCCATGGAAGGCCTCGAATCTAGCCTAGGCGGAGAAGAGCTGGTCCACAACTCGCACAGTTTCGATGACTTGCATCTCATGTTTAGCATACTGACCAAATGGGAACCCCCTTGGGCCATTAAGCTTATAGAAACTAGGTGAAACCCCACGTGTTGTTGTGGGAGTTTAGCAAGATAGCTAGATGACATAAGTTTACATAAGTTAATATGATTTATGATAATTTTAAAAGTATATAGCATGATGATTCAAATATAAAAGTAAGGTGATGTGGCTTTATGAGAAAAGAAAATGAGGGAGATAATTTGAACCATAGATTAATCATTTAAAGGCTAAAAATAATTAAGGTGATATGGCTTAATGATAAAAGAAACGGAGGGAGATAATTTGGATCATATATTAAATATTTAAGAGCTAAAAACAATTGAAATGATATGGCTTAATGAGAGAAGAGAGAAATATCATTAACTAAGTGAGGATGAACTATATAGGTATATAGGATATTAAAAAATGATGAAGAGATATATTGAAATATTATGTGAATTATGTTGGATAATGATTTAACATGCTTGCATTTGAAAGATCTAAAATTTAATAAATTATAGAATACAATTATAGATAATATAGTATACTTGCATGATGTTTAAGATGTAATAATCGTTAGTGAATAATGATGTGACATCTTTACATATTAAGCTTTAGGATTTAATGGGTTATAACTTTATAGCAAGATAGGATTAAATGGAGAATAGTTGTGATTATTTGAGATAAGATGGTAGTTGGAGAAATATGTTCATTTTGGGATAAAGTTTGAGTGGTAGAAATAGTTTTATTTGGGATTGAGCTAGTAGCAGTTAGCTGCAGTCTCTCTCATGGGTTAACAACAACTTGACAGCATGTCCTTGCCGTTTTGGATGAAAATGCTTCTGGTTTTATCTTACGACACAAACATGTGTAAATCACCGACCCAATGCAGTTGTGCAGATCAATAAGTCAACTAGAAAAGTAGCCCAGTAGGCCGCACGAATGCATGGGCATCGATATTAGTGTTGTATAAAATTATACAACCATCTTTTATTATTTTGAATATGTATGTTTCGTAATTTCCAAATTAAATACTTTTAAATAGTTATCCTAACCATCAATCACATATTTGGTTATCAAAACATTTAAATCAAAATTATATTATATATGAGGATCGAGTCCAACATAATGCCATTATGTGTTTTCCTGCCTCGTACATTATTATTCGGCGTAAATTGTGAGTATTTTTCTTATCCATACAATAGTTTAATATACCTACTTTTAAAAATAGCAAATATATATTCAGATTTGATCATTTATAAAATTGTTTGTACTACTATCGTATAAAAAAGAGTGTATTTGGACAATAAAATCTTTTAAGTGTAAAGGTTGGGAATTATATTTCAGTTATTTTAGAAAGGTAAACTTCTATACAAATTTATTTTTAATCATCTACTTGCTACAAAAGAAATTATGTTTTTTTACTCTTACCCTGATTGAATTATTTAAATGAAATGTCTAAAAAGGAATCCCAAAAAATTTATGTTCCAATCAAATCAGTCTAAAAAAGTTTATATAACCTCAAGCCCACCCTCTATCGTTGGCACTACCCTTGAGCTTGTCCACAGCTACGCTTCCGAACTCGCCCCATGACATTGCTACTATTAACCGCGAGCGAGCTCGTTAACATCTCCTCTGTCGAGCCTGCTCAGCATCACTGTCCTCGAGCTTCTCCGATATCGTTGACACAGCTACCCTGATGGCCACTTGCAGACATCTCGCTCAAGCTCACATGTGGTAGTAACCGTGGAGGTCACCTGTCACTACTTGCCGTAGAAACCGCATGCTTGTGTGATAAGTTATAAGGACGCAGAAAATAATTTTTTTTTGTTTTACCTAGTAGTTGAAAATTAAGGTCAGTTCCAAGTTATCAAAGGAAATGAATCTTTATATGGTACAAATTTATATGGCTGTACGTAGCTATATTTTGGTTTCTTTGTGAAAAGTAAATTAAATAATGTTTTTAGAAGATTACTTTAGCTTATTGGTGTACATATAGAAGATCTTTTTTTCCCGCTCTGTAGCTGCACTCCTCTTTCTCGAGCAAGTAATCGTTCTTCTTTTCTCTAACATGATTGTCATCTAACGATAACAGGTGGTTAACATAGTGAGTACGTATTGAGGGTTAGATGTTTTAATTTTCCTAAATTTTAGGCATTATTTTTAATTTATTGGATGCCTAGAGAGAAGCCAATATCGTAGGAGCACTCAATGTTATTTGATTATTTCACAACTTCTTAGGGTGATTTGGATAAATGCAAATAGTAGGAGTATAGTCCCTAGATATATTATTATTTTATAGGGTAACAATATTCACAATTGAAATATTTATTATTATTAGGAACATGCAAATGTTTTTTCTTAGAAATTTTAGGATTTTTTGTAATTTATAATTGGAGCTACACGTATCAGCTTAGTAGTGTTTATAGGAGTGTCACATGGTGATTTATGACCATTTATAAAATGTTTAATGGACTATACTCTATAATTATAATTATTAATTAGGAGTGTTGTTATAAGAAGGATTTCTCTTTTTGTACAAAATAATATTTTTTTAGTTTAAAATATAATCACAATGGGTCTTCAATTAATTGATTTAATTGTAAAAAAACTACTATAATTAAAACAGTTGAGAAATTATATATGACTCAAAAGCTATAGTGGTTCTTATTTATCTCATAATGTATGGTTAAAAAATAGAGGGGGGGAGAATAACGGTAGAGAGGAGGGCCCGTGAATGGCGCCCGAACGCATGCAAGCCAGTGTCCAGGAGCTTTAGGCTGAGTTCGTTTTTTCTTTCCCAACTTACATTTTTGAAAAAAAATTTAGCAAATACTTAATTAATCATGTGCTAATGAGTCGCTCCGTTTTTCGTGCGAAGAGAATAAACTCCCAACATTAACTACCGAACACACCCTTAAAAGCTCATTGAAGATCTTTTGAGCTAGAGTTTAGCCTCAAGTGTTATTATGTTCTTGTTTAGAAGGCTAAACTCCCTTCCAACTCTCTCTTTATTTCATCCTCAATCCAAATCATTTTCATTCCATTTAGACGAGCCATGTATATTAATGACTTGCTCAAAACATTGACATGCCGTATCATGACCCACACTGAAATTTATTGATAATAGTGTAATGGATTATTTACATGATTATAGATAAAAATTAAATATTTGATAAATAAACTTAACAAATAACTTATAACAAAATATCTAAGCAATACATTAGAACATATTTTTTGACAAACAAATGTCAAAGGCATGAAAAATAATCCGTGACAATAATTAGACAGTCCAAATGTATAATATGTTAAACAGTAGATTAATCGATCACGCAATGTTAGTACGAGATCAATATTTCGTTCTGAGTTTGAACAAAGTCATCAGCGTCTCAGCCAACCGCTTTTGCCTGAGCAAACCAAGCAAGTGTCCAAGAGGTTTAAGAGCTATTGAAGATCTTTTGAGTTAGAGTTTAGCATTAAGTGTTATTGTGTTCTTGTCTAGAAGGCTAAACTCTCTCCCAACTCTCTGTTTGTTTCATCCTCAATCCAAGTCACTTTCATTCTAGTTACATGAGTCATGTATATTAATAACCTGCTCAAAACATTCACATGCCGCATCTATGCGAGTCAATCAGATATCACATCATGACCTACATTGAAATGGATTGGATTATTGATACTAGTGTAGTGTATTATTTACATGATTATAGATATAAATTAAATACTTGATCAATAAACTTAACAAATAACTCAGAACAAAAGATCTAAGCAATACATTAGAACATAATTTTTGACAAACGTATTTTCAAAGGCATGGAAAATAATCCGCGACAATAATCAGACAGTCCAAATATATAATCTGTTAAACAATAGATCGATCACACGATGTCAGTACGAGATCAATATTCCATTCTGAATTTAAACAAAGTCATCAGCGTCTCAGCCAGCCGTTGTTGCCTGAGCAAACCAAGCAAGTGTCCAAGAGCTTTAAGAGCTCATTGAAGATCTTTTAAGCTAGAGTTTAGCCTTGAGTGTTAGTGTGTTCTTGTTTAGAAGGCTAAGGTAGCTCCTTAAGTATGTATCATGTTATCTTGCATAAGTAAATTTCACTGTGTTGACCGGATTGTCCTAGAGCAGTCGAACAATCCGAATCACATATTGTCTTTCTCTGTCATTGCACCAATCGAATTGTCCTACAGCTGTCAGACTGTCCGACTCCTCTATAGTTAGGCTGTCCGTAGCGGTATCGGATTATCCGGTTAGTCCTAATTCTTCTACAAGTTAGTGGAATTTTAGAAAATGACTATTCACCCCCAACCCTTCTCTCTATTTGTGTGACATCGATGACCCTCAAGGCTCTTTCAATAGGTAGGTAGGCTTCGACCCATGTAACTTTCGCAAAAGGAAAAATTAGTGTATACCATGTCTATGAATGAAGAGCGGCAATTGCTTGCTTGGATTTCGGATTGGTTGGTATGGTTGGAGAAGAAATTCAAAAGGATGAGACTTTTCAATTTGTAATTGATCAGTAGGCATGGTGTTAGTGATCAGTCAATCACTGCCAAATTGTGGACATCTCGTTTTCCGTTTACAGCAAGCAAATAAGAGGTTGTCTTAGAGTGAAAACTGTATGCGTGTGGATTTTGCGGGTTTTATGATCTGGAGCAATCACAATGAAATTTTAGTCATGGTAGGATTTTCAGGTTCCAAGAGTCAAAGCTTGACTAAGAATTATACTGCAGTTTCAATATACTTTAGCAAGTTGACGATATCCTTTTTTTAAAAAAAAAGTTTAGAAGACTTGAAGAAGTCATTGTCGACAGGCTATACCCGCAGACGGTATTTGTAGAGTATGGGGACCATTGGAACCAAGGTATACGCGAGATTGACGTAAAATAGACAGAAGACAGGGATTGTTATACAGGTTCGGGCCCCTTAACTGACAGGTAATAACCCTACTCCTGTTGGCCGAAGCCGGTATTGCCTTTATATATCAGTATCACACGAGTACAATATTTGGGATGACCTAATCTAGTCGACATCGGCTTTGGCGGCATGGAGCTTGAACACGTAGTCAATGGCTAGTGTAGTCTTCTTCCTCGAATATAAACTCGGCGAGATTGGAGATAGCGCTAGATCCCTCATGTCGGTCTTTGTGGCTCTAGATTGGGTCTATCTAGGCTTGTATTCTGACTTGGCGTGTCCCATATCCTCCTAGGGGGTCTTGTACTTATAACCTCGGATGTCCCCTTGTCCAAGTAGAACTAGGGAGACAAGTACGGATACGATCCGAGTAATCCTTGTAGTGTCCAAGTAGGACTCCGCTTCTCCTTCCTTATCTGGAACACCTTCTATTTCGAAAAGATAATTTTCTTCTTTATCCATCGTATTTCCTTAACCAAAGGATACCTTCTCGTATACCATTAGGTATATGGTATTTCTGTATATCACGAAGTCATGTATAGGAGGTATGTCTTATTCTTGACACTGACAGTCATAACACTAGAATTTAGAAATATCAACTGGTTAGGTTCCTAGTGGTGGAACCTGCCCACCCAGGTTCAAGTCATAGGTATTGCACGGTTTTTAAATTTATGACTAATTATTCTTTCAGTGGTAAACGATGTATCCTTTGATAACGAGATGCCTATGGCGACTATGTAAATCTCAAGATATGTCAGTCCAATCTTCGAAGGTGCTCATAGGGATAGTGTGTGTGCGTGTGTTCATATGGGTGACTCTATGATGAGACAAGGTCGAAATGTATTGATAAATCGATTGCTGAGAACTCAACGTTAATGATCTAAACGCTCCGACCAGAATAGTCGAACCCCTCGCAATCATTACACCACTGCTCCATTGGTTATCAACCGTGCCGAAACATGGTTGACCTAACCAATAAGTCTCTCCTGCAAGCGAATCGATAACACAAGCAAGAGAGCTGTAGAAGCAATCTGAATATATTACGAATATAAGATGAATCTCACAAGTTGGAATTCCACGAACTGACCAAGCGATGAAACTGCAAGTGGCAGAATAATCTAAGTAAATCCCACAACGATGACTACTGAATATATGTGAGTTGGACATCCTAGGGTTAGCCTTAGGGTGCACATCCCCATGGGGTTTGCCCAAATCACAATTACAAGGCACTAGGCCCAAAATTGATTCGGACTGAACGAGGTATATGGCTTGTTTTGACATCCGAACAAATCAGGAGGAATTTTGACGTGAAACTAAAACCATCTGAATGCAGACTTAGTAAGCTTTTCAACAAATACTTATGGGACCTAAGAGTCTATCTCGATCAACAGTTAGGTTTATTTGAGGTTGATGTTGTTAAAAGGCCTGAATCCGAATCCAAAACATATAGAACCTTATCTTTTGCCTTCTATGGCTAATGACATGGTAGTGTTGGAGTAGACTTGGGGAAGGCCATGATTTGACCCTAATAAACTTCATTGACCATATATGCATTCCGTGGACACTTTCCTATTCCTTCACCCATGCAAGTAATTCTGCAAATGACAATACATAAAACTCATGGTGTAGTATCCTTTGTTCAAATCTATAGAACGTAAATCTATAAAAAGTGTGCACCTTTAGTTTATTGATGTGAAACATAGGCATGATCATATTTTAGCTTATTGATGTGAAACATAGGCAAGTACGAATATACTTCAATATGAGCAAATTCAACTTTTGGAGATCACCTCACCGACAATAAGTATGTATATACTACAATGGGAGCGAATTAACATACATCATATGTTTCATGAACTTTAACTGTTGAAAGTCACATCACCGATGGCAAGTATGCATGTACTCCAATACGAGCAAATTAACATACAACATATGTTTCGTGAACTTGAACTATTGACTATTGAAAGTCACCTCACTGACAACAAATACATATGTACTCCAATGTAAGCAAATTGAACTTTTGAAGTTCACCTCACCCATGGCAAGTACGTATGTACTCCAATGCAAGCAAATTAACATACACATATGTTTTGTGAACTTGAACCGTTGGAGGTCACCTCACCAATGGCAAGAACATATGTACTCTAATATGAGCAAATTGAACCTTTGGAGGTCACCTCACCGACAACAAGTATGTATGTACTTCAATGAAAGCAAATTAACATGCAAACATGTGTTTTGTGAACTTGAACTGTTGGAGGTCATCTCACTAATGGCAAGTACGTATGTACTCCAATGTGAGTAAATTGAACTGTTCGAGGTCACCTCACCCTATTGGCCGACGAGCTCAGTAGCTGGTGATGGCTGAGGTCGCCCCCAATAGAGAGCTCGGCAGCCGCGTAGAGAGGATGACGACTCGGTGGCATCCTACAGGGCACTCATGACGACAGAGGCACGGCGTTGGCAGCTGTGGATGGCGGCTATTCTTGGTGTGGGGCACGGACTGCAGTTCCCTCAGGTGGCGTCACGGCGATGGCGACTGCTAACGCTGTCAAGCTCGGCGCAGAGGTCCTCCAAAAGAGGCAGATGTTGGATTCTTGTTGGTTCGAGTTGATTCTTCCTTTTTTTTCCCTTCTTAGTTCGAGCTCTTTTTCTTCTGCCATTCCATTTCTCTTGCTGATCAGGGAGGTCGTGTTCATTAGATTGGATCGTGGTGTGATTTCCTGTGTCCACTTCACGTAGTTTTCAAGCCTGGATCACGCTCTCTCTCCCTAAGGCCACCGTGTTCTCTACAGGACACTATGACACTCCTGCAAGACACAATCCTCTCTCCTCCACGTGGGCTCGCTTTTGATGTGGTGCCATGAAACCACACGATAGCGTGGACCATGGTTCATGGCTTAGGGTGAGTTCTTTACCCAACTTTTCCAACTCACATCTCTCTTTTTTCGCGTGCACGTTTTTTAAACTGCTAAACGGTGTGTTTTTTGCAAAAAGTTTCTATACGAAAGTTGTTTTAAAAAATCATATTAATCCATTTTTCAAAAAAAAATTAGTAAATACTTAATTAATCATGTGCTAATGAGTCGCTTCGTTTTCCGTGCGGAGGGAATATTTTTCCAAACCTAACAAACACTAGAGCGGGATCAGCTATCTCTAATGGGCATTAACCCTCATCACTATCGGGTAGGGCCCCCGTCACTGACCAAAGGTCAGTGATGTGAGAAACTATCTCAATCGGGCACAAGGCCGTCACGGATGGACGTTATCTCAATCGGGCCTAACAATATAGCCCGTCACAGATAAGATTGACCAAGAAATACAAGTCAAACCAGGTTGGGTAGAGCCCGTCACGGATGACTAATCTCAATCGGGCAAAATAATCAGCCTGTCATCGATGACTACCATCGCTAACGGGCTTTACCAAAGAGCCCGTCACCGATAGGTTTGACCCCACCTGTTGAGTCAAAATATTCCTGGTTCGGATGACTTATCTCTATCGGGCTTTCTTAGGAGTCCGTCACGGATGATTATCTCTTTCGGGTATTACTAAAATGCCCGTCAGGGATGACTATGTCAGCAAAAAAAATAAAATTCATTTTTTTGGCTAGCCTCAGGCCTTTGCTAGCCATGCCCGCTGCAAAAAATGACAGTCCCAGCAACCCCATTCCCAGCATTCCTAATTCACAGCCAATTCACAAAATTCTCAGCCAATTCACAGAATTCTTAGCCAATTCACAGCCAATTCATAAAACTGCCGACATGCATCAAAACCTGTAAAACTGAGTTATAAATTGGAACAAGTATATATGTAATTAAAAAATGCAAATATATATAGAAGAACGTGCATAATTGTATTACAAAGAATATTTACAAAAATCAAATGTTTGTCGCAAAATCATTTCTTTCCGCTAGGACTTGACTCTAAACATTCCTTTCGGCGACAAGAGATCATCTAGTATGAATTGTGCTATCTCCTCTCTAATAATATTGAAGTTGATTTTCGGAATCGCCGAAAGTTTTTCCTGCATGCGAGGCGTCAAGTTAGTCTACATAATTGGAAAGTTAGTATGAATCGTGCTATCTCCTCTCTATTGTATATAAACAACTGAAGCACACCCCTCAAGGTCGAGCAATGTCACCTTGTCTGCGAGGCTCCTCATGTTATGCAAGACGTGAAACCCACACTGGTCGCCAACTTGTTGACGTATTGGAAAGTCCTTTTTGTGACCGAGTGTGGGATGCCCTTCCTTATGCCTCCCGCCTTTTGCCACGTATTGGTCCCAGGCATCGTTCAAGGCAGCTTCGATTGTCGATCAATCGTATATTTCTTTTTTGATATTGGAGTTAAGGTAGTATACCAAACTCTACTTCGGCACTATGACCAGGAGAATCCAATGATGACTGCGACATTAATAAATTACAAGTTAAATACTAAAGCTATACGTGTCGCAGGTTTGACTGTAAGTAGGGAACACGCTTACTGTTCAGAGTAGGCACACATAATGAAGTCCTTGTCTTGGTGGGACCATAAGCAGTCCTTGATATATTCTACCATGCTGGCTCGATCGTAATTCATAGTTGTCTCGTTGACGACACTTGGATCGAGCAAAGCAACATGGGGAGCATTACGATGGACATGCTTCCAAGTTAACCTAGAAGCAAGACAAGAATTAGGGTAAGCGTAATACAAGGATAGTTATTACCATATCTCGTATGCAAGAATACTCACAAGGAGTAGCACTTAAGGAGGTTGGTGTCGACCGCTCGCACCCTGTAGAGGTCCCATAGATCTTGAAAGTCTACGGTGATAAAGGCTTCAGGGTCGAGGAACGGCTGTCTATCGTGCTGGCCCGTCATGGAGGTCTCTCTATGCTTCCTCCTTGCGTTGGACCTTTCCATATAGTACCCATGCAACTCCTTGCATGCAGGGCCTATCTTTGATAAGGCGTCGTCTCCGACCAATGGCATGCCTAATGTGAATTCTTTAGAAGCTGATGGCGCCTTGCCAAGATCTAGCTTCTTTGGAGCCAGAAGCGGCCCTTCCACATTTTCTCTTCCTCTCCCCCTTCCAGCAGCTCTTTTGCGTGATCCAAGCTTGGGTGGAGAAGATGTCGCCCTCTTTCTTTTTGTGGAGACTGGGGGGAGGAACGCTCTGCTGCTGACCTCTTGTCCGTCATCCCCAAAATCTGTATCATACTGCAATTGGAGATCTTGATCTTCTTTTTCAACGGCAGGAGGGGCAGATACAAGAGCTGGAGGGGGACATGGCGGCGGCGGCGCCGGACGAGCACTTGGTGCTGGCCTAAGAGTTAAATTTATCTGAATGTTCCGCTTGGGCCATTGGATAAAGGTCCCGCGTGCAGCTCCAAGGGTCAGAACCTCGTCATTTGGTGGGAGTGGGAGAGTGAAGCCAACCCAATCGGGCTTCACCATGTCCACTTGAACTTTTGCATGGTCGGCTAGCAGCTGCCCCCCATGCACTCGGGTCTCCGACGTGGGCTTGAACGCAAGACCCTCTGCAGCAGGAATTGCAAAGTCCTTTGTAACCCTAACGACTAGGGTGCACGATGTGGGTCCCTGCATTAGATTCATACGTATCTTTATAATATGTTATAATGTACTGTGGTTAGGAGAGAACATATATGTTTTGTGTTGGTTTTACCGTTATGTGGTCCACCGCATTGGGGGCTGGTGTTTCTTGTGTCGCCGCCCCAGTAGATGCGCAGCTGCTACGCCTCTGCGTGGGGCTCGTTTCTACTATGGGAGCGGCAGCAGGCTCGCTTTCCCTGAGGCATGCCTCCACCCGAGCCTCCACTTGTAACAATTTGGAATCGAACTCTTCTCGGAGCTCGTTTCTAATCTTGTCCCGAAGTTGTGCCTTCAGGCGTGCATCTTTCTGCGTCTTTGAAAGCCTGTGCTTCCTGTACTGCTACGCGTATTGGGGAAACCCAAGCTTCCATGGAACATTGGAGCCAATGCCCCTTATCCGTCCACGGTGTTCTTCGCTTCCAAACGCTTTCGTGAGGACGTCATCCTCGCGTCTTTGTCAGCAGACCTCTTGGCAGGACTGTCTCTCAGCAGTCAGGTCGACCTGCGATGCACTTAGGACGAATTTATTCAAGAGTACGATACAAACTACTGAAACAAAATCTACGTGTGGTACTTACAATTTTTTGGTACACCGCTTGATCTTCGGGATTTGGGAACGTTAGTGTTCCATCACTATTCTTCTTCACCCTCGCCCTTGCCCAGTTCCTTGCTCGGGTGGTCGGGATATCACCAAGTACTGGCAGCGTGTTAGATTCAGCAGCAGCTTCGTCCTCCTTGACCCAATCGTGCTGCTTCCCGGCGTAGCCTCCGGTGCCAAGCCGTTGCGGGTGAACATTTTTTGCCTGCAACCTCCTATAGGTCTCGCTTTTTTCCCGAGACTCAGGGGTTGACTTTGCGGCATGGAACTCTTCCCACATGACCCGTGAGATGAACGAGTACTTCCCGAATGGTTCTGGCTGGGCGGCGTTGAGGACGTAGTCGGTGACCAACGTGGTCTTGAAATTTTTCCACAAGTTGCCCATCTTGCGGATAGTCTGCCGCTTGAGTCTTGCCTCGGCCTCTGGGGGGTATTCGAAGCTTTCCTTGAACTGCTTCCAGGCCTCATCTTTTTCTTCTTGTGGGACCAGATCGATGTGGTCCGTCAATATGGTGAAGTTCTGCCTCCCGAGGATTCCGCATATTGTGGCGAACTTTTTGACAGCTTTCGCAGGAGCCGTCGGAAATTCCAGATCGTCCACCTCTGTTATGGTGTACACTTCCTTAGAGATCTTATTCTGGGTCCTAGTAGCCCGGCTCGATGTTGTCCCACTAGCAGTCGCTGACATGGGTTCGCCTTGCTGCGACATTTTCTATACAACTGTTGAACGGCAAGAAAGTTAAAAAAATTTATGGAAAAACTTATTTTGGTTATGTATATAACTTATGCTAAGGTTAAGATATAGCCTCAGTTTTGCTTAGAAATTGTGCACTAATTACAATCATTTGCAAGTGTACTTCCCCAAAAAAAAGAATAAGTGTAGATGGTCTGTTCTTAGGCAAAAAGAACAAGTGAAGTTCCCCAAAAAAAAGAACAAGTGTAGATAGTCTGTTTTTATGCAAAAAAAGAGAAAGTGTAGTGCCCCCAAATAAAAAGAACAAGTGTACATGGTCTGTTCTTATGCAAAAAGAACAAGTGAAGTTCCCCAAAAAAAAGAACAAGTGTAGATAGTCTGTTTTTATGCAAAAAAGAGAAAGTGTAGTGCCCCCAAATAAAAAGAACAAGTGTACATGGTCTGTTCTTATGCAAAAAGAACAAGTGAAGTTTCCCAAAAAAAGAACAAGTGTAGATAGTCTGTTTTTATGCAAAAAAGAGAAAGTGTAGTGCCCCCAAATAAAAAGAATAAGTGTACATGGTCTGTTCTTATGCAAAAAGAACAAGTGAAGTTCCCCAAAAAAAGAACAAGTGTAGATAGTATGTTTTTATGCAAAAAAAAAAAGAGAAAGTGTAGTGCCCCCCAAATAAAAAGAACAAGTGTACATGGTCTGTTCTTATGCAAAAAGAACAAGTGAAGTTCCCCAAAAAAAAGAACAAGTGTAGATAGTCTGTTTTTATGCAAAAAAGAGAAAGTGTAGTGCCCCCCAAATAAAAAGAACAAGTGTAGATGGTCTGTTCTTGAGCATTCATCACTGGCCATTTATCAAGAAATCATCACACAGTAATGGTGATAGGAAGAGGACAGATATAGAGGAAGTGGCCAAAATGAAAAAAAAAGCCAGCCTTCCCTACTCTTATCTATGATTTTCCAATGATCCAAAGTCCAAACAAATTGATATGATTTCTTAAAGCAACTTTTACATAGAATTTTTTTAAAAAAACACACATTTATTTAGCAATGTTTTATGTGAACAAACAGTTCTATCACAAATAGTTCTATCACAAAAGAGTAAATTATTAGCACATATTTTCACTTTACACTAGGTTCAAGAAGTATATCACAAGTTTCACTCATATTAACAGGCAAAGATAATCTGATGGACTGAAAAATCATGGCATAACCAACAGCAAACTACTACATGCATGGTACAAACTACAAAGCATAAGGAACTGAACAAGTTTACAGGTTAGGGGAAAAAAGGAGAAACCACTTTTACACTAGGGTTAGCACATATTTATTAGCAGTAGTGTACTCCACAGAACCTTATAGAGATTCCATGAAATTTCAAAACATAAATAAACTTCAAAAAACATGGTCTAAGTTCAAGAAGTATATCACAAGTTTCACTCATATTAACAGGCAAAGATAATCTGATGGACTGAAAAATCATGGCATAACCAACAGCAAACTACTACATGCATAGTACAAACTACAAAGCATCAGGAACTAAACAAGTTTACAGGTTAGAGGAAAAAAGGAGAAACCACTTTTACCTTCAAAAAGAAGAACAAGTTTACAAGTTTACTGGTAGGCGGCGGCGGCGGCGGCAGCGGCGTCCAGGAGGAGGAGGAGGCGTCCAGGAGGCGGCGGCGTTGAGGAGGAGGAGGCGGCGGCGTCTAGGAGGAGGAGGCAGCGTCCAGGAGGCAGCAGCGTCGAGGAGGAGGAGGCGGCGTCCAGGAGGCGGCGGCGTCGAGGAGGAGGAAGCGGCGTCCAGGAGGCGACGGCGTCTAGGAGGAGGAGGAGGCGGCAGTCGGGAGAGAGATCGAGAGTGAGAGGAAGGAGGCGGCGGCGGCGGTTGTGACAGAGAGTGCGAGTGAGGGTGAGAGGGAGAGTGAAAAACTTAGTTTTTCTACCGATCCAGAGTCAGATCTGGATCGGTAGAAAACCTAGTCGTAGGTCATCACCATCGGGCACAAGCACTAAGCCCGATACGGATGACAATCATCCGTGACGGGCACAAGAACAAAGCCCGATACGGATGACAATCATCCGTGACGGGCACAACTAGTAAGCCCGATACGGATGACAATCACCCGTGACGGGCAGAGCTAATACGCCTGATAGAGATAAGCTCATCTCTGACGGGCATTATTTATATGCTCGATAGAGATAAGCTCATCCCAGTATAGAATTAAAATATTACTAATCAGTTGTATTTAATAATGATATTTAAGTTATAAAATCATTTATAATTAACTTGTACCCGATTTAAAATTGCTATTACATTTTTAGAGGGTGTTAAAATTTCTGTTAAATTAAAATATGCCTTATTAAATTAGTTTAAAATTGCCATTAAATTTTAAAAAAATATTATAATTAACCTATGCCTTATTTAAACAATGTAAATTTGCTATTAAATTTTAAAACACACATGAATTTAAAATATGCAGATCAAAAGGCACCGATACAAAATACTTCATTACTTATATCCATTTGCAATTTACAGTACTACGAAGACTCTGTTTACAAGGATATGCTTTCCGAATGGTCAAAACGAGCGTATGCCACTTCGTCTTCAGGATCATCGTCAAGGTCGATCTGAGGTCTCACATGAAGATTCTGTTTATATTCTTCCTTATCGACGACGTTTTCAACCCCAACAATTCTTCGTTTGTCATCACTAACGACGTGCAGCTTCTTCTTCGTTTCCTGTAGTTCATCTCCCAGATCTGCTCTATGCGGCCATAGTATGTGTTCGATCCAGCTTGATCCTGATATGCATCTATACGAACTCCACTGTTCTGCACTGTACTTTTGTCATCTTGTTTGACGGTGTAGAATGTGTATCTATTGATATCGTACCCTTGCCATGTGTCGACATCCCAGCTTGGGCCCCTTGCCAACCTTCGTATTATCTCACTTGGGCCATCGGTCGACCGTGCGATACGATTCTTGAACCATTCGTTGAAGCGAGTACTATGTTTTCTGTTGATCCACGTATCTGATCGACCCATGTTCTCCTGTCGGACCTTCGCTAGATGCTCCTCAAAGTATGGAGTTACTTCGGCCATATGTTGTAGCACAGCGAAATGAGCCTGCGCATAGGATGCCTGATCGGGTACAATTCTTTTTCTGCCTGTTGTGTCGAGGCCTACCAACCTTCCTTTGTGGCGAGACGCAGGAACTCCGATAGGATCAGTCTCGGCCATGTAATCGATGCAGAACTCAATAACCTCCTCCGTCGTGTACCCTTCAATGATGCTTCCCTCCGGTTTTGCTCTATTTCGAACGTACGACTTAAGAACTCTCATGTACCTCTCAAACGGGTACATCTCCCTTAGAAAAGCTGGACCACATAGTTTTGTTTGTTTCACTAGATGAACAGAGAGATGAACCATGATATCGAAGAAAGACAGTGGAAAATACATCTCCAAGTGACACAGGGTATTGACAATATCAGCCTACATCTTATCTAGATCTTCGAAATCTATAATCTTCTGACCGATTGCATTGAAGAAAGCACAGAGCCATTGGATCGTGTGACGGACTTTGGGTGGTAGAATGCCTCTGATAGTAACTGGCAAGATCTGTGTGATTAGCACGTGGCAATCGTGAGACTTCATTCCAACCAGTTTTAGATCCTCCAATTTAACGTACTTACTGATCCTTGTTGAATAGCCCGAAGGAACCTTAATATCAGCCAGGCATGATAGCATTGCGATCTTCTCATCCTTCGACAATATGTGGCAAGCTGATGGGAGGTACACTCTGCCTGTCTCTTCGTCCGTAACAGGCTGAAGCTCACTGCGAATGTTCAATTCCTACAGATCTAGGCGAGCATTCAACCCGTCCTTTGTCTTTCCAGGCATATTAAGCAATAGCCCGAGCAAACTATCGCAGCAGTTCTTCTCTACGTGCATTAGATCAATGCAATGCCGGACCTCAAGGTCTTTCCAGTATGGTAGCCGCCAAAATATGGATTTTTTCTTCCACATACCCTTATCATTTCTCTTGCCACGTTTTCTTTTCTTCCCAAACTCGTTAGTTATGTCTTTGACCATGTCGTGGACTTCATCTCCAAACAAATCCTTGGGAGCAGTTCCAAGTTCTCTCCGACCGTTGAAAATTTTCTTCTTTCTTCTAAAGGCGTGGCGTAGCGGGAGCCATCTCCTATGACCCATGTAAACCATCTTTCTTGATTTCTTCAGCCACCTACTGCGTGTATGTTCCATACAGTCAGAGCAAGCCTTCTTTCCTTTCACGGTTTGTCCGAAAAGATTACCTACTGCAGGATAGTCGTTCATGGTGCAGAACAATAGAACTCGTAGCTTGAAGTTATCCTGATCGTATGCATCCCAGGTTTCCACACCTTCTTTCCAAAGAATCTCAAGATCATCGATAACATGCTCTAAGAACACATCGATATCATTGCCCGGTTGTTTTGGACCTTGGATTAACAAGCACAACATAATATATTTTCTTTTGAAGCACAACCATGGTGGGAGGTTATAGTTCGCAATAAGAACTGGCCAAGTGCTGTGAGAACTGCTCATATCTCCGAAATGATTAATGTCATCCGTACACAGACATATCCTCATGTTTCTGGGATCAGCAGCAAAGTCTTTGTGCATTCGATCGATATTCCTCCATTGAATCGAATCCGCAGGGTGTCTTAGCAAACCGTCGTTCCTTCTATCTTCGGCATGCCAACACACTAACTTTGCTTCCTTGGGTTGGCAAATATTCTCTTGAAGCGATCAATGATAGATAGATACCACGCAACCTTCGCCGGACCACCCCGCTTTGACTTCTTTCCCTCTCCCGCACTTTTCTTTCGCTTGTATCGAGAAGCCTTGCACACAGGACAAGCATCTAGGTCCGCATATTGCTTGTGGTACAATATGCAGTCGTTTGAACAAGCGTGAATTCTACGGACCTCTAACCCCAGGGAACACAGAACCTGCTTTGCTTCATATGTCGTCTCGGGCAATGTGTTCTCTTCAGGAAGCATGACCTTCAATATTCCCAAAAGTTCCGTAAAACTCTTGTCTGTCCATCCACTACTTGCCTTCAGCTTCATTAGGTCCAAGGTAGCTGACAATTTGGTGTGCTTTGCCTTGCATCCGGCGTATAGAGGTGTCTCGGAGTCACTGACCAACCTGTTGAACTTCATGGAATCTCTCTCATTGTGAGCTTGCTCATCAACGTCACGTAACATCTCTTTCAGCATATCAGGATCCACATCAACCATTTCACCGCCCTATGGAGATGGTATAAACATGTCATGCTCATCTTCATCTTCATGATTGTCTGCACCACTTCTGTCTGCAGCTGCACCACTACCCGATTCTTACACTCCATGCTTCACCCAACATGTGTAGCCCTTCGTGAATCCCCGTTGTATCAACTGAGAGTGTACCTCCTCTCCGCTAAACATAATATCATTCTTGCAATCTCTACATGGACAACACATGTATTTGCTATTTCTTCTTCTCCTATCCTCCTCCGCAACGTTCATAAAACTTAAAACGTCATCTTTATACTTCTTACAATGACGTTTCAAAGTTGTCGCATTCATCCAACTTCGATCCATCGCTGCAAAATTTAATAAAATATTAGTTAACATACTACTAAATTAAAAAAAATTATTACTACCTTTTTACTTACTTCTAAGATTTTTCTGTTTTTCTTTGGAAAAAATGAAAAAAATTCGCCCCCTTCAACCTCCCACCAAAATAGTGAATAGTGGGATAACTTCAGACAACAGTCGGATGGTCTATTTATAATGTGCGAAATATATCTCAATCGGGCCAATGAACCGACATCTCTAACGGACGCACAGTTATCTCTAACGGGCATCAACAAAAAGCCCGACACAGATATGAGTCATCGGTGACGGGCTTTAAAGCACATCTCAATCGGGCCATATTTATAGCCCGTCACCGATGACTCATATCTCTGACGGTCTCTCTAGAAGGGCCCGATTGAGATACGAGTCATCGGTGACGGGCTTTAAAGCCATCTCAATCGGGCCATATTTGGAGCCCGTCACCGATGATCCTCATCTCTGACGGGCTCTGTAGACGAGCCCGATTGAGATATACTAGATCATCTCAATCGAGTCTAAAGCTGTGCCCGTCACAGATGAGTGTTATCGGTGACGGGCTATGTATATTTGGGTCTAGAGTATGACTGCACGAGTACATCTACAACGGCGTAAATTTAGACCCGATTGAGATGACTTGGTTCTGACGACCCAATAGTCCAGACATATGAGGGCCCGTTAGAGATAAAAGGATGTGAAACGAACACACACTTAAGCTGGCTAGAGCATATTCAATCTGATTGTGGCATATGTCATGTGCACGTAAATCTGACATTCTGACTGCGAACATATATGTTCCCGGCCGCGGGCTCATGGTGAGTTTGGCAAAGCCCAAGCACACAACGTTGCATGGTTTTTATCGTCAATTCAAGTCGTTTTCGTTCCATTTAAGCGACCCAAATATATTCATGCATGTTTTCGGTCGCTTTTGATCACAGTCATGCTAACTTAGCTTGCTCAAAACAATGACATACCGCATATATGCGAGTCAATCAAGTAGCACATCGTATCATGGCCCACTTTTAAATGGATAATTAATATTAGTGTAGTGAATTATCTACACTATTATAAATTTAAATTAAATACTACTTTAATAAATAAGTTGAAACAAACATCTAATAAGCAATACAGTAGAACGCTACTTAAAAAAGCATTTTAGCATGCAGTCAAAACCTATTTTTTTTAATGTAGTTGGGCCGTTCGTCTACCCAAAGATGTTTGCGAAAATAGCGGTTTTTTCTTGTGGATGGCGCACCCGCACGTAAAAATTCGTCTGCTTGTGAAAACAAAAAATCACAAAAAAAATAAAAATCCCAAAAATCAAAACCCAAAACCCTAGCACCGTCATCCCCCACTCCTTCGTCGGCAGTGGCAGATCCCACACCCGCCGACCGTCCGAGCTAACCGCTGTCGCTGGATCCGTCCCGACCGGATCCGCTAGCTCGTGCCCTCTAGCTGTTGGGAGAGAAGCCGAGGGAGAGATGGAGAAGAGGCGGCGGGATCCGCGCAGTCGGAGGCCGAGCCCGCCGACGCGAGAGCTCGGCATTGCCGCTTCCACCATCACCCAAGCCCGTTGTTGCTGGATCTGCCCCGCCTGGATCCGCAGCCGACGGATCCATCGCTCCGCAACCTCCGGTCGTCGGGATCAAAAAAGACGACGGAGAGAGGGAGGAGAGGCGACGGGATCCACGCGGTCGGAAGCCGAGCCTGCCGTTGCCCTACCTTGCCGCAGCCCTCGTCGACGCCGCTGTTGCCGCTCCTGCCGTCGCCCGAGCCCACCAGCTCAAGCAGGTAGTAGGAGTGGAGGGAGAAGTCGGAGAGAGAAGGGAGAGAAGAATGAGGGGGAAGAGAGAAGGTAAAAAGATTAGGATGAGGACTTAAAAAATTTTAAAGATGCTGAGAGAAAAGAGAGAAACGAGGTAAGACTTTAGGCGGGCCCCTTAAAGACTCGCTTGCGAAAATTCATTTTCGCATGTGGCCGCTTAGGAGATCCGCCTAGGAAAATAGGTCTACTTTCGTAGACGAGCCTCTTAAGCAGCTTTTCACATGCGGCCCTTCAACCGATCACCGGAGAAATGATTTTTTATGCGAAAACAGTTACGACCCATGTGCAACTTAAAAAAATCTTATCTAGACAATCAATTCTGTAGTAATAAAAGAAGAGTATTGCTTTTAATAAAATATACTTACATAGATTTAAAAAATAATCCGTGACAATAATCAATCAGTCCAAATGTATAAAGTGTTAAATGATAGACCGATCGATCACGCCATGTCTGTACGAGATCCGTTCTTAGTCTGAACGGAGTAAGTCATCAGCGTCTCGGCAATGGCAACTTTGCAAGCCGCCGTTGCGTGATGAACTCGTCCGTTCCGTATGGGAAACATGTACTACTCACCTACTACCAACGAACGCATGGCCCCCATGCCTGTCAGAATCTCATAATCTGGTGAAATCATTGGAGACGGAAGTTCTGGACTAATAAATCGCTGACTACGACCACCATCCGTCCGAGACTCGGAGTAGTCCATCTGAATCAGTGGTTCTATTACTCCTTCCATTATATTATAAAATATATTATAAACCATAGCACCTCAACTTAAGATCGAATGAAATATATTACAGGACTATAAATCTAAACAAAAGATCATCTAGATATTTTTTTTGCAACAATCTAAACTTATAATATTAAAATACATCTCATTCGACTTTAGATTAGTATATATTTTAAGACAAGATGTATAGTATATATTTTTAAGGATGACGGCCGATCGACCCACAAGTTCTTCTTTTCTTGAGCTACTGGGCAGAGCTAGCCTTTGGAAACATAGTAAAAAAAATCAGACCGGACCAACGGTTGAACCGAAAAAAATCAAAACCGGTGATCTTGACGGCTCAGTTCTGCTCAAAGACCGGCCCTACAATCAAACCGGTAAAAAACTGGTGAACTAGGCGGCTTTTTGTTTGAACCGGTGAATCGGTGACGGTTTTTTAGAGTCAAACCGGTTTTTAATTGGTCCTATGACAATATGGCATTATGAATTTATTATGTTACCATACTATATTTATTTTTTGATGTTGTGGTCATATAATAATAGATATATTGGTTTATTTATGCATATTTTTATCAATTTGTGATGGTTCTATATTAAAAATAATACAAATCAAATATAATATTAATAAATAAAAAACCAGCGGTTTGACTGGTGACCTAGCGGTTCGATCGGTGAACCAGTGAATCGATGGCTAGAGCGGGTCGAGCCCCGGTCCGGTTTTTTGAACAAGAGAAAGAACAAAGGACGGCATGATCGATAGGTGAGTGTGTTGGTTTTCACTAAGGTTTAGTTTAGCATAGTTTCTGTCAGTGTTATGAATAAGACATATCTAATGATTTTTGGTTTGGCTCGGTGAGGCCCACTATATACCAGGTTTTATACGAAATCATGCCTCATATACGGAAAGTGTTTCGGATAACGAAGGAGAAGCAGAGTTCAAGTTGAAAACTACAGGAATTACTTGGATCGTATTTATAGTTGTCTTTCTAATTTAACTTGGACAAGGGGACATTTGTAGGTATAAATACAAGACCCCTGGAAAAAGAGGGGATGAAGATACGCCAACAAACACCAACGTGAGGGACAAGCCTAGACAGACCCAATCTGAAGCCACAGAGGCTGACATGAGGGATCTAGTGCTACCCCTAATCTCATCGAGTTCATATTCGAGGAAGAAGACTACACTGCCGATCTCTCACCACCAGGGTTTCAAAAACCGTCGGGGGCCCGGTTACCGCCACCCGGCGGTACGGCGGTTACCGGCGGTAACCGCGGTAACCGCGCAAAACCGCGACAAATTTACAAATCGAAATTTGAATTCAAAAATTCGGGCAATCCGCGCGGTTTGGCGCGGTTACCGCGCGGTTTGACGCGGTAACCGCGCGGTTTGGCGCGGTTACCGCGCGATGTGTAATGGGTCGTACAGTAACGGGCCGGCCTATTTTTTTTCTTTTTCCAATTTTCAAATTTATTCTCCGTTTTGCTCTCAAATTTGAATAAATATTACTCTTTTTTGAGAAATTTCTTCACCATAAAACACTATAAATCAAGCACTACCTTCACCATTTTTTTTGATTTTTTTCTTTTTTTTTAAATTTTTGAATTTGGACGAATTTTATTAAACCGTACCGCGCGGTACGGGCGGTAACCGCGGTAACCGCGCGGTTACCGGCGGTTTTTCACACCCTGCTCACCACCTATCAGTTGTCGTGGTCGAGATATGACTACGTTTGATCCTCGACCAGCATTGTAACGATCTCTCACCACCTATCAGTTGTCTTAGGGTGGTCGAGAGATGACTACGCCTGGTCCTCGACCAGCATTGTACCGATCTCTCATCACCTAACAGTTGCCTTCGGGTGGTCGAGAGATGACTACGTCTGATCCTCGACCAGCGTTTCACCACCTATCAGAGTTTTCTTTGGGTGGTCGAGAGATGACTACGCTTGGTCCTCGACCAACGTTATAGCAATCTCTCACCATCTATCGGTTGCCTTAGGATGGTCGAGAGATGACTACGCCTGGTCCTCGACCAGCATTGTAGTGATCTCCCATCACCTATCAGTTGCTTTAGAACGGTCAAGAGATGACTACATCTGATCCTCGACTAGCGTTGTAATAATCTCTCACCACCTATTAGGATTGCATTCGGGTGGTCGAGGGATGATTACACCTGGTTCTCGACCAACAGTTGTAGTTATTTCTCCCCACCTCCTCAAGTTGCCTTCGGGTGATCAAGGGATGACTACATCTGGTCCTCGATCAGCATTGTAGTGATTCCCCCCACCTCCCCAAGTTGCCTTCGAGTGGTCGAGGGATAACTACACCTGGTCCTCGGTCGGCGGTGGTAGTCATCCTCTCACCATCTCTCTAAGTTGCCTACGAGTGGTCGATGGATAACTACACCTGGTCCTCGTCTGACGGTGGTAGTCATCCTCTCACCATCCCTTCCAAGTTGCCTTCGGGTGGTTGAGTATGTTTATATACATGGTCCTCGACCAACGGTTGTAGCGATTCTCCCACCATCTCTACGAGTGGTCGAGTACATCTACATACCTGGTCCTCGACCAACGGTTTTAGCGATTCTCCCACCACCTCTACGAGTGGTCGAGGTAAGTCTACACCTGGTCCTCAACTAGCGGTTGTAGCGATTCTTCCACCACCTCTACGATTTGTTGAGTACGACTACACAACTTGTTTTTTACCAGCGTAGTAGGCATCAACATCCGGCGCATCAATCTCTATAAATGTTTATACATATCAAATGTGCAATATTTATCCGTTAATCCCCTTTTCTTATATCGCTACGTCTCGAAGTCGATCCTACTGTCCTTTTACGTTAGTCTGACAAGCTTCGGGGTCTCATGGACCTCGGCCAGGAATGCTTAGCACTGTGAAAGCTTATCGGGCAATGCAGGGTCAAACGACCATGTTAGAACTGGTCATGTTAGAGTACCCACTTGAACGTATTAACCAACCCATGTAATCGGGAATTGGTTTTTCCAACTTCATGGCTGGGGGCTAGGAATTCATTGCTTCAGTATAATTTGTTATAAGATTTAAGCTGCCTTTGTGGAAAACGACTTTTTCATAAAGACAGCTGGGGGCTAGGAAGGGTACTATACTCTGATTGTTGAGAGCAGCTCTAGCAAGAGTACTCTTTTATTGTCATATATAGATTCAATTTATTTTCAATTTTTCAATTCATATTATATCATGTTACTCCCACGCATTTGCTCGGGAGCTTTTTCTATCTAACAAGTTGCTCTGAGTGATTGATTTCAGGAGAGTCAGGTATCAGAGCAGTTAAGTCAGACATCAGGACTTTGTCGCATACTCTGCATCTACTCGACTGTCCGAGAATGGTTGGTTGAGTCTGACAAGAGTTACTGAATAAAACGATGGTGTACCCACCGAGTTAGAAGCTTTTGACTTCAATCCAAATTCTCGATCAAGACTGAACGGGGAACTTAGTCGCATACTCCACACTATCTCGGTCGTCCGAGAACGGTTAGTCTGCGGTCGAGAATATCAACTCATTCATTTGCATTGAAGTCGGAGGCTACTGTCAGTGTTATGGATAAGGCATACCCAATTATCTTGGGTTGGGCTCGACGGGCCCACCATATACCAAGTCTTATACAGAATTATGCCTCATATACGAAAGATGTTCTGGATAAGGAAGGAGAAGCAGAGTTCAAGTTGAAAACTACAAGGACTACTCGGATCGTATCCATAGTTGTCTTCTTATTTCTGTTTGGATAAGAGGACAACTGTGGGTATAAATACAAGACCTCCTAGGAGGAGAGGGGACGAAGATACGCCAACAAACACCAATGTGAGGGACAAGCCTAGACAGACCCAATCTAGAGCCACAGAGGCCGGTATGAGGGATCTAGCGCTACCCCCAATTTCGTCGAGTTCATATTCGAGGAAGAACACTACACTGTCGTCGACTGCGTATGAGAGATCCATGTCGCCAAGTCGACGATGACTATATTAGGTTCTCCCAAATACTATACTCGTGTGATTCTGATATATAAGAGCAACACCGACTTTGGCTAACAGAAGTATGGCTATTACCTGTCAATTAAGGGACCTGAACCTGTATAAAAATCCATGTCTCCCGTCTTTTTTACATTAGTCTCGTGTATATCTTGATTCCAACTATCCCCCTGCTATGCAAATACCGTAGTCGCGTTCTACACCGTCAACGGTTTCAGATAAAAAATAATTTAAAACTGGATATTTTTAATTTCATAAATTCATATATCTAGATATGTGATTACGTTGACAACATTTAGATGAATCATATTGTTTCGATTTTAGATAAAATCTAAAATATTAAACCACTGTAATTCAACATACATAATTGAAATCCAACGTGAACCTGAGATATATAGTTGTGCCAAATAAAACTTTAGAAAGCAATAATCTTGTATGATAATCTTGCTATGTCAACTTGGTTGAGTGATTCCTGCTTATATTGCTCTTTGCTCCAGCAATAAAGCTCAAGGGGAAAAAATAAAAAGGAAAGAAGAACTTGTGCCCATCTAAAAGTCGTGCTCCAGTCGCATCGCAGCCAGCAGCTCAGAATCTCACATCTGTTATCAACTACCCCCGTTTATCTCAAAATATAAAAAATTTAGATAGATGTGACACATTCTATTACTATAAATCTAAAAATACTCTGTTCAAATTTATAATGCTAAAATATATCACATCTATTCGAAATACTTTTATATTTTTTTGAGACGGATGGCGTAGGCAGAAATACTCCGTATTTAACTGCACACAGAAATCATGACAAGTGCTCGTATAAAATGAGCAGAAGTTGACTCTAGAGTGTGACTAGATGCACGGTCTGATCCAATCATCTCGTCAGATGACCTGAGAAGAAACATGTCTCACTAACCAAGATAATTGGTCATATCCGTACGAATTTTCTATGCCTTCCTGACGTGTGTCCTACATAATGCTACTAGATCAGATCTGGCATATAGTAACTCCTAATAGTCTAATAGTAGTACCATGTAGAACTGTGATAAATTTTAACGCTTTAGGTATTCATAATATGAGAATAGAAGAGAGTAATAAGCTTCATATAATCTACTCATACATTATGAGTGTGGTATTTATAGTGGTCCATAGCTTGAGCTATCAATATACATATGGATAGTCATAAGAAATAAAACAACAATATACTCTCTCTTCTTTCTTCTCTTCTTATACTCTCTTTCTCCATGCATATGAGATATTTAATATACTCCTTAATTATTTGATGAGGCCCACCTCATAGCTTGCTTCTATACTTAATCATTGTGAGAAATAAAATAGCTAATGACCACTTCACATGGTCCCACCCATAATAATGAATAGTTAAGCAACGCCCATAATGTCAATCAAAAGTAGTTCTTATAATTCTATATGGATACATTTGTCAAAGGTAGCATTAGCAAGAGTAATAGGATAAGTTACTCATAGCTATAAGGATCACCCATATGAATTAAAATATTATATAGAATTAGTGGTTGGATTAGTTCTTTGGACCCTAACTTAATACTAATTACTATCCTTATACATTGTGAAAATTGAAATAACAAGAGTCCACTTGTGTGGTCCCATCTATATAGACTAGTTTATCCATATACACTAGGTGAAACCCTGTGCGTTGCTGTGAGAGTTTAGTATGATAATAATAAGTAAAAACAATGTATAAGATAACTAGACAAGCTTACATAAGTTGATGTGATTTATGATAATTTAAATTTAAATATTATATAGAATGATGATTTAAATATAAAAATAAGGTGATATGACTTTATGAGAGAAGAAAAGGAGGGAGATAATTTGGAGCATGGATTAATCATCTTAGGACTAAAAATAATTGATGTGATATGGCTTAATGAGAAAAGAGAGAAATAATATTAACTAAGTGAGAATGAATTATATAGGTATATAGGATATTATAAAAAATGATGGAGAGATATATTAAAATATTATGTAAATTATATGAAATGATGATTTAACATGCTTGCATTTTAAAGCTCTAAACAAAATTATAGATAATATAGCATGCTTGTATGATGCTTAAATATAATAATTGTTAGTGAATAATAATATGACATCTTTGCATGTTGAGTTTTAGAATTTAGTGAGTTTTAACTTTATAGTAAGATAGGATTAGTGGTGCGTTCGTGAGGAGGTAGGCTCCCCACGAGATAGCTCATTAGCGCATGATTAATTAAGTATTAGCTAAAAAATCTTCAAAAATGTTAATATGATTTTTAAAAACAGCTTTCCAATATATTATTTTTTAAAAAAAAACACGTTTAACTGTTGAAAAAACGTGCGCGTGAAAAATAAGCAAGCAGAAGTTAGGAAATGGGATAAAAAAAACACACCTTGATCCCTATAAAAATATTTAGATAAAATATTTTTATAGGGATCAAGTTATTCCTATTTAAAATAAAATTTAAATAGGAATAAATTTAGATAAATAGGAATCAAGATGTGTTTAAAATCAATTTATTCCTATTTAAAATAAAATTTAAATTTTTAAATCACTATAATTTAACATATAAACATCAAATCTATCATGGATATAATATCTAAAACTCTGCCAAACAAGCTCTTCGTCTTAAAAAAATTTATTTTTGATACATCCCGCCCATTTCATCTTACCAAGTTTAAATAAAATATTTTCTACTTTATTTACTTCTAATGTATTTGTCCTACACTTTCATATATTTCAATATAATAATTGTTAAAAATAAACTTTATTAAACAAATAAAAGGAAGCAAAGATGAACATATTTTTAGAGAGTAGTAGGTTTTATTTGGGGAGTTTAAGATTTTAAAAAGCAACTGATGAGATAATATAAGAATCTGAAAAAACCGAGAGTTTACTAGTATTTTGTCTTTTAGTTTATTTTTTTAATTCTAAAACTAGAGATTATCTATACTGTTTGAGAAGCTTTGGCAGCTTAAAATTCTGGAAAAAGCAACAGGGCCGTAGTGTAGTACCAACCTCACTAGTTAGTACTAGTACCTATTTGGCGGCTAGCCGAATTGTTTGCCATGCTTGGCTAATGACCACCTACCCACACTATACTCCTTTCGTTCACATTACCAGGTAGCTAGTACTTTGCTCTGTTCTAAAAAAGATCGATCAGTATCTGATGTTGATATAATTATTATGAATTTGAATAGTTCTATGTGGAGATCCGTTCGTAGTACTAAAATAAATCAACATCAGGTATTAGGTTTTTTTTTTACGAGACATAGAAAGTAGTAGTTAACTCGTGTGTAGCATATACTTTAAGTATTAAAATTATAATATTATATTAAACATGTTAGTTATTGAAATTATAGTTGCTTTGATAAAAAAAAATCAACATTAGTTACATTAGTTGCTAATTACTCCCTCTGTTCAAAATTATAAATTCTTATATTTTAGGATAAAGGAGTATTAGTTTTAGATTTTTAATAAAATACCAACATGCACATGATATCATATATATTAATAATAATTTTATAATTATTAATTAGATTTCATGCTATTTTTAATTGTATGATTTATTTAACATTGACTCTTGATATGATCTATAGTCATGATAATACAATCCATCTAAACAATGTCTGGATTTTTATGATTAACGTAAGAGGTCCCTCAAAGTACAGATTAAAACTTCTAATTTAAATATAAAAGAAACTTTTTTATTAAATTTAAAATTGAATATGGCTTATAAGTCGAACATCATACATCCAGACCGGTAGTATATATAACTTCCGTTCACAACAATTGGTAGTTGACAAAGTAAAAAAAAAATACTAGTGTATCTATACTACTACTTTTTTTCATCTTAAAATATATATATAGTTATTTCTGTTAAGATTCGTAGCCTACTTTTTTACGGAATAAATACCTCGTGAAACAATAGGGATATGTATATGTTTTGAAGTAAAGAAACATTAGGAATAATACTATATGGTAAGGTTTCCGATCCATCCAAGCTAGTACCGAATTGATAGGAAAGCTACTTTTTGACTCACGGGTGCAATGCAACAATGTGTCATCTCTCGATCGTCCTTTTCCCTCTGCACCTAACACGCAAACTGTTTTGGGCACATTCATATGCAGTTATGAACTGCACCGAGGAGGAGAGATGATCGATCGTGGCTACTAACTAAAAAAACCAGAACACGGTTAGAGGAGAAAATGACGTCCCAAAACGATGTCATCACCTTGTCACTTGGACGCTAATTATACTACTATAGATTAAATTAGGCATTGGTCATCCCATCAGTTCCCACTGATCATCCTGTTCGGAACATGTACTTTGCTGTTGTTTGATCTTTAAGTTTTTCACATCGGCATTGCAGTGAGCTAAACTGTGTTTGGAATCCTGCCGTTGGATCGTGATCCAACGGTAATGATGATCGAATGTCCTTGTTAGATTCGTCTCCCCCTGATGATGGCAACGATGATTGGTGGCAAACATAAGTCAGAGCAGTTAGGTATAATGTCAAGTTTAGAATATACTACTTACACCAAAAAGAAAAGAAAAACACTTTGGTTTTTTTGTTTCTCTTTTTGTTTTTGAGAAAGGGCTACTCCGATTTCAAGATCGATTGAGCTTAATTTGTCGTAACCTGGTAATGAGTTCTGTTTAAAGTAGTTATCTGGTTTAGGGCAACATCAAACTTTAGCTGTCGGCAAATTTGAAATTCTAAGTTTGTTGAATTAGTGCCATCACCAACCACCAGTTAAAATACCCAGGGTTCAGTCTAAACATAGCTCACCTCAACGGATATATGATGACTCTCACAAAATTGAAATTTCATTGACATCTATGCTGCTAATATTGATTGGTGATTGATTGGTGAATTATGAATTGTGTGCGTCATGATGAATTGATAATGATATATATATTTTGGAAGTTGGCCTCAATGATCAGGTAATGTTTAGCACTACTACAAAATACTTCGTAGGGACCGGCTCATACGTGTCGGTTTATTTAAAACCGATATCTATTACCATTTTTCATCTTTATAGGACGAAAAATCTGGATAAAAACGGACACCTATAATATAGGTGTCGATTTTTTTTTTAAAAAAAGACCTATACTTATATTATAGGTATCTGTTTTAGATAAAAACCAGTACCTATAATTTTGGTGGTGTCTATTTTTTAAAACCGGCACCCGAGCCGAGCCGAGCCAGCGCCCACCCCTCCACCTTATTCACTCCCCTCACCCACCCTATTCCCCTTCTCTCTCTCGCACTCCTATCCATCTGCCTCTCCTCTCCTCCTCCTCTCTGTCCTTCTCCTCCTCTGCATCCCCCTTCCCCCTCGCCGTCGTCGGAGCCAGCTGCCGATCTCCGTGCGACACAAGGAAGGTGACGGCGGGGGTGCTCTCCCTCTCCGGATCTGGACGAGGTTGCTTGCGGCATGGTCTTTGGTATGGGGGTCTGAAGCTCGTGACGCAACGACGGCGCCTGCGGCAAATGAGACAGCAACCCGCGTGGAAGGAGGAGATGAAGCCAGCAGCGGTAGAGGTGGGGGTTCAAGTTGACGGCCGGATCTAGAGAGGTCGAGTCTTTGGCAAGGTAGACGAGTGGCTCTAGGAGGCGGGCAAGACTACGGCGACCGTGGGCGTCATACGGCTGGCGACCTGTTCGTCGGCTCGGCGGCGGGTCGTGGCGATGTCATTCCCTGCCTCTAGTTCATTCAATACAGTGGCGGTTGATCGCTAGAGTTGCGTTGGTGGCCCTCCCTCCTCCTCTCCGTCCGCCTTCCCTCTTCTCTTCTAGATATGGCGACGACGACGGCGGTGGAGAAGGTCGGCATGGAGGACGAGGTGGCGATTGGCAGCCGAGAAGGAGTAGGAGGTGGAGAAGGAGGCTCGCCCCCTCTCTCTCCCGATGGCCCTCCATCCTCCTCTCTGTCCGCCTCCCCCACTTCTCCTCCTCCAGATTCGGCGGTGGAGAAGGTTGGCAAGGGGGGTGAGGTGGAGGCCGACGACCAGGAAGGAGGTAGAGGCCATCGCACTCCTCCCCTCACCGAGCGCCTTGCTGCTGGCCGACGGATCTGACGATGACGGCTTCATCAGGCTCTTTTTTTATTTCATTGAATGCTATAGGTGTCGGTTAGGGTAAAAACCAGCACCTATAATCTCTATAGATACCGTGTTAGGGGCAAAGGTGCTAATAAATTGGTGCCGGTTGAAAAATCGGCACCTATGACCGATTCCTAACCGGTATTTATGGGGATTGATGTACTAGTGTAGGTTAACAACACAAAAAATATATTTTAAGTACTGTTTAGTTAGTTTTATATGTATGTATTGTGGCCTATGCAGCCTTATATATATAGCTAAAGAACAAATTGTAATTAGCATTAACGGCCATATTAGGTATGTCAAATGTGGAAATTTTGATAGGCTTAAGCATAAACTACTTCCGTCCTAAAATCAAAATTTGTTCCAAAATACAACAACTTTTGCACACACTAGAACAAAAACATTTTTTCCAGACGGCCAAAAGTGATTTTCGCGTGCGGGCCTCTGGCCTGTCTGCACGGAAACGTATGTGAAAATCGCTATTTTTCCATGTGAGTGACGCATCCAAATGCGAAAATCGGATTTTCGCGTGCGGGTGCTTATGTCATTCGCACGAAAAATAAAAATCCAAAAAAAATAAAAATCACAAAAAGTCAAAACGCCCGTCGCCACGCGCCCGCCGCCGACATGCTCCTCCCGTCACCGCTGGGCTCCTCCCACCGCTACCGACGTGCTCCTCCCGGCGAGCGAGGGACGGCCGCTGCTGCCGTCGTCGCCCCTCACTGCCTTCGACGTGTGGGAGAGGGTCGTGCGCCCGCCCAGTGCTGCCGCCTGCCGCCGGATCCGAGAGGGGCCCATCCGCCCGTTGCGCGTCCGTCGCTGCCGTGCTCCTCCTGCCACTGCCGCTGGATCCACGTGGATCCGGGCGGGGAACGACCACCGTTGCCTCTCACCGCCTTCAACGCGCGGGGGAGAGCCGCGCACCGTCGCGAGCCCACCGGCCACTGTCGCCCGCCGCCGCGCGCCGTCACACGCCCGAGAGAGAGAAGAGAAAGAGGAGAAGAAGTTCTTTCCCGGGAGAGAGAAGAGTTTGAGAGAGAGAGGAGTATGTGGAGGAGAGGAGGTGAGAGAGAGGAGAGAAGATAAGGATGACTTGAAAAAATTTGAAATGCTTAGAGGAAAAAGAGTAACTCAGACTTCTTGGTGGATCTTTAAGAGATCCATCTGTGAAAATATATTTTTCCGTGCACGGCCGCTTAAGAGGCTTGTCTGAAAAATAGTCCTATTTTCCCGTGTGGCCGTTTAAGAGGGCCGTTTATGAAAATAGATTTTTGTATACGGGTCTCTTAAGGAGTCGTATGTGAAAATGAGGTCGATTTTTGCAGACGTAAACACTTATGGTCCGCCTGCAATTTATTGGGGTGATCGTCCAGGAAAATCATTTGTGAAGCAGTGACATACTTTCTCATCTTAATCAATCTCTATCTTTCATATAATTTCTTCACCTGCTTCTTCATCTCAACGAACATTAACTATCCTCCATTTCATTTTCACTGCTCTTCTTAATCCCCATTAAAAAATCCAAAAATATTTATATTATATAACAGAGGGAGTATAAATATATGCAGCATATTCCTGCGTTACTAGCTTTCAGTAATACTTGCATTCTGCTTTTAAAAACTTCATGTACACTCTTTGAGGAAGTGCAACAAAATAACATACTTCCGAGTATCAATTGTAGTTTAGATGTGTCATGGCTTAGGTCTGATCATTTGAGCTGAAGCTAATAAACCATAGAAAAATAGATAAAACAATCAAACATATAAAAAAAACTTATATATAATTACGGTTTAAAAGCCAAGGAGACAAACAAATAAACTATGATGAATAAATTTAAAATTAACTCTAAAATTGAGTTCAAAAATTTAAGTTTTGGTTGTGGCTGATAAGCCAACAAGCGAATAGTATGGAGAGAACTTATCAGTTGTCAAATTTGCTATTTCTTTTTAACTATATATAGACTCATTTAGAAAGCATGAATTTTATGTCGTTTTTTTTATAGTTAGTTCTCCTTCAAAAGAGTCTGAAGGCAGTGACGGGCCTAAAGTAGTTTTAAGAAACTACTCCTAGATGAACACATGGTGTGAACGGTCAATCAACACATGAGCTCCCGGTTTCCATTTGTAAGGCAGAAGGGCGTCAAAAGAGTAACGTCAGTAGAATTGCGTGCGTTTATCTCCGACTGATCAATTCGATAACACACTCTGAAAAACGCACGTACTCCGGCATTAGACTAACCGTCCCACACGCTCGGCCGGTGCAGCCATATTAATTGTACTATATTACTGCTGGTCGTAGTGGAATGTCCATGTACAAAATTCACAGCACCGCGTTCGTAATCGTGAGTGCGCGTCTGCACGTCTCGTTTTCATCATATATCGTAAAAAAAAAAGACACTAAGATTGGGCGAAGGAGCGTGTGGAATCTGCTTATCTCTGAATAATGGTGAGGCCATCGAAGTATATATATATATATATATAATCTTAATCTGACCCCAAATTAAAAAGGAAGCCGATTCGCTACATTGACCTCCATTGTGAGCGACATAATAATTAATCCGACTGAGAAATTAAACGCTGCATGCGCAAATCCTCCCGATTAATAAAACAACTCGTGATCAACCTACGTATATATACCCTACCCGCGAAATGACAGGTCCGTGCAGGTAATAATCATCTAACCAAAAGATAAACCAAACAAAATATCTCGACCGGTAGCCACTAGTACTACTATATATCTTCTTCCTAGCTAGTGGATGAGCAGATCCAATGGCCTACCTGGGTGGGCAACGAACGAATCGAATCGTGCATCGTCTGCCATTTCCGCCGCCGCCGCCGCTGGTGGTGGGGGGGAGAAGAAGAAGACGAAGACGACGACGCCGCGAAAACGACGATGAAATCGCCGTGAAATCTCACGTTTCCGCCGAGCGCATGCATGTGCTGCCCGCGTCGCAAGTGTCTCACTCACCCACATGCACGCGCACCTTTTACCTTTGCCTTTGGCAAGAAAAGGTCACGTGATCCCGCCGTCCGTCCCGGTCACCTCGCGATGCCATGCGGGTCCCGCGCGAGGTCGGGCCCACCTGTCAGGGACGGACGGCACGGCGTAACAAACTTGGCGAAAGTGCATCAGGGGGACCATTTCTGGTACGCCTCCACCGTAACAAACTAACAACATATATATAATGAACTTGCACAGATGTAAACTGAAAAATCGTTGAAAATGTGTTTGCATCTGCTGCCCCCCCTTTTTTTTTCCGCACAATTTTGAAATCTGAAAAGTAGCGCACTCACTCACACACACACACACGCACACGCGCGATGTTTCGTCCGGACGCAGTGGAGTAGTAGATTAGAACGGTCACACGTTGTCGTCTTCATCAACGTGACAACGTCGATCGTCGACATATATAGTTGTTTGCTGCTTGATGACACATTGGCCACGTTACGTACGTACCTAACTACGGCCACAAATACTGCATCTGAACCATGCATATTATACAATTTTTTCTGTAGAGGAAGATGTGAACTGGCACTGTTTTTTTAGGAGAAGAAATTAAAATCTGGATGTTGAATTTGCTGATGCAAGCGTCTCAATGTGTGACTTGACTGGGGGGTGAGTAGGAAGCAGTTGACAGCCTTATTAATTCCACACTGGAATCTCGTGGTCGATCGATCCTGTCGCTACAGCAAGCAGCTGTGCATGACTATCTCCAATTTTTAAGTAGATAAATATTAATGAGTTTTTTTATGTGAAAAGGCTAGCTTGATCCAAAATTTGGTGACATGGACCCAATAAATTTTGGTTTTGACAAAATTTCGTAGCTCAATTCGAATATAGTACTACTAGTAGTGAACAACGATGCACATGATGGACTTTTCCGCGCGCGCATGCATGCAACGACTTTGAATGAAGGACAGGGAGATATATGATCGATTGATCATTGAGTTAGCTAATCCATCACTGTTTGTTACGAAATGCATGGCTTTAGTTCATGCTCGCTTGATAACTCAAAAGTGACGGAGAATTAAGTAAAGGTCCATCAAACCCTAATTCGATCTTGATCATGGATGTATTATATATACAGATGGAAAAGAAAAGGAGCTACACTAAGTAGTCTCTGTGCAATTTCGAGCTGTCGCTAATAATTGTGAGACAGAGGATTATTGCCTACCGATGGATCGATATGATCGAACCACTCAATATTGTGTCCCGGGCACACTTTTTGGCGAGACGCATCATCATCATGGAGTCCAGGAAACCAAATCAACTGTAAACAAAACAAGGTGTGCATAATTAATTAGTGACTAGTAAATTAATTAGATGGAAACAAGCTAGTAGATGCATGCCCCTCCAATTAAGAATCCCAGCAAGTGGAATAATAAGCATTTATCATATGGTATAATGGTATGTGACCCTTATGATAATTCTATTGACACCAACCAATTCGATTTAGTCGTAGTCGTAGTCGTAGTAGTAGTAGTAGTTCTCCTGTTGACCAACTACTCTGATGGAGTGATGTGAAGTTGCTGTGTTTGTCCTTTGGAGGCTGGTTTTTGAGGCCAAGAAACGCAGATGGATGGATACATGGTAACACCAGGGACAATAGTACAGTTCAGGTACAGTGACTACGGTCATAACCTAACATAACAATGATCGTCAGGTGTTAATTGGGAGACGACGGTGCATTTGTACCTGAAACTGAAAGAAAGGGCTTTTGGAGTGGTACACGTACTAGCGGTGGTTCGGAGATGTTGTTGCAAAGGGAAGAGAGATTGGAAGATGATGATCGATGGGGGGGGAACAAAAGCTGGTAGCTTTCTCGGGGTGTTAGTTACCAAGTTAGCTTGCTCGTGTGTGTCTCTCAGCGTGCGGACGATCTCCATCTCCATCTCCATCTCCTTAGGAGGTTTCCTCCTGCGGGTAAATTTTTACTGTGTTTCCGTCTGGTACTGCGTCGGATCCACAAAATACACTCATTGGGTATGGTTTTTGGAGAGATTTTTGTCGTCTGAGAGAGACAAGAGACATGTACTACTCCTAAGCTACAGAGGCGGACTAACATTGACAATCCATCGAGGCATTGACTGACCCTCGTTATTAGAGCCGTGGGTTGCGACGCAAAGCTGCAAGAGGGAGGAGAGGAGGCGTCGTGGTCGGGGTAGTTGGGTTAGCGGCCTCGTCCGATCCAATCGTCCTGCTCCTTTGACTCCCGTGGAAAACAAACGCCACGACGAGAGAAGAAAAGGGAGGTCCTCGGCCGCCCGCGCGCGAAGCAAAACCAAAGCCAACCGCGCATTCCGGCTTGTACGCTCACGCGCAACAACGCGGCTGCCCTGGAGCGTTGCGGTGTTGTGTCTTGTGTGCGCATTTTACCTCGTGTTTTTTTTTCTTTTCCGGCTCAGGCGATTTGGATGGGCTCCACGTGAGTTAACGCCGGGCACGGACATGACACGACACGACACGACATGACCATGCGTTTATCAATTACTACTCCATCTCAGATCAGATTGCCTAACAAAAAGGGAAGTCCATGTATTTGTATATCGTCGTCAAGTGTAGATGTAACGAAGGACCGTGCCACGGACCGTAGTATAACTGGCACAGCTAGGAGTAGCTAGCTAACGTATCCATAGTTCCATACACATAATACTAAATGCAAGCTCCCAGGGTCCCCAACTAGCAACCACTACTGGTACTCAGTACGTCTTTCGGACCGACACACACGCGCTGCTCATGACAAAATCACTGCATACGAGCGTCCGTTGATCCATACCGTCATGGCATCATATGTTTGGACGTGCTGGAAAAAACTTGTCACGCGGCCATAGCTTCTCTCTAAATCAAAATCCATTTCAAACCGCCCAAATTTTCATGAGCTTTAATTACATAATCCAAAAATAAATTAGAAATCAGAACAATTTCTCTAGATTCTCACTGGGCAGCTTCTGCTCCAAACAAAAACCGCCTTAATTACTACTACCATGCATGGGTGAAAACGATAATGAAAATTCTCAACCAACCAGCGTCTGTTTCCAACTTTCTATCGGCTAAGCCATATGAAAACGGTAATCGAGCGAAATGAAACTAAAAATGATAAAAAATATAAAAATAAAAATGAAAATGGTTTTGCTGTTATACTGATCGTTTTCATATTTACCGTATTCTTGTATGGTTGTTTCTTATAATATGATAATTACCGTATTTCTAAATATGTCGATATTTATAGGATATGTCTCTATTTGACCCATATTTTAGAGAATCATTGACTCTTTAATCAAATTCCTAACTTGAGTGCATGGCTAAAATGGAGTTAATTTATAATTTATACGGAATAACCTTAAAGGTATTTATACGTATTACATAGTTATGTAAAGTTAAATATATGTTTTTATAGTTTAATGTTTTTATTTGTTATCGGTTTTTATATGTACCAGTATGTTTTCGTTCGTATTATTCCGTTTTTGGTTTTTCGATATTTCTGATATTGGGAGTTTCGTTTTCGACTTCATTGGTTTTTATTTTTTTCGAGAAAAATATAGTTATGAAATTGGTTGAGGCTATTTTCTTTATGATAGTTTCCGACCGTTTCATCCCTACTACCATGTCTGAATTATTGTAATTCGGAGCTAACAAAATGGCAGCGTATACTATGTGTTAATCTAAAGTTAATCTCGGATGGGTCCTTTTCAATCAGCAATGCAGATGCTGTTCTCATTTTCTTTTCTGTAACTGTGTACTAGTACCGAGTACCCAGCGTATACGTACGTTTTAACTGGTGATTTTTTTTGGAGTTCTCCTGTAGAGCATACAGTATAAAAATGTGCGCTTTGCTTGATGACAGTGAGGCTCGGGGCCCCTGAAACTCCCCCAAAAATCCCAGTTATCTATATATACCCGGAAGGAACCCCAGTCCCTGCCTGCCATCATCATAATTCGCAGGGCAACCACCACTGCTGGAGAGCACCACCCAATGGACGAATGGACGGATGCTGATTGATTCTGCCTCTGCCATGGTGAGCTCGAGCCGAGCCGAGCTGCGCTGAGAGCCATCTTCTTGTACAGCTCGTCAGCTTTGCTGTTGTTTTGTGTAGTGTAGTAGTAGTGGAGTACAGAGTCACAGTAGTAGTAGTTGCCGAGCTCCTTCTTGCTTGCTCCCACTCTCCCTGGATCTTTTTCTTTTCTTTTCTTTTTTTTTAAAATTTGTTTTCCCTTTTTTTTCACCGGCTTATAATCTTTTCCCACTGCTGGTCGTAGTGGCATCTGCTGCTTCTTTGTGCGGCGGCAAATGCGAAAGCTGCCAACTTTGCGCTCGGTTGGTTGTTGTTCCTTCTCCAACTTAGCTACTCTTTTGCAGCTCCCAATCCCAAACTCCACCCTCCTATAAAATCAGCGGCTCGTGGTTTTCTTTCTTCCTAGGTAGATTGGATTGGAGGAGGTGTTGCTCTGAAGTGACTGATCAGTTGCTAGATTCAGATTCGTAGTGCTTTGCTCCCTGTTCTTTCGGACGACCTTGTGTATGGTTGGTTTCTTGATTAGTGTTCTTGCTTTGGTTGAGGTGCCGAGGTAGAAGAATCCGGCTAATGTGGGAGCAATTATTGGGTTTTGTGGCAGATGAGGTGCTGGTATGCAGGAGCTAGGTGGGATTAATCGATTCTTGAAGAAGAGCAGCTCGGCGCTGCGGTTGTTGTTGTTGTTGTTGCTGTGCCCAATCTAGCGGCGGCTCGGGGAGGAAGAAAAGCTGCGAATCTTGGTTGGTCACGGGTCAGTGGAGGTAGCGAGTAGGAGGCCATGCCGGAGTCTTGGAGAGACGCGGAGGCGAACGCCTCGGCGACGGCGCCGCCGTCGGCCTCCGTCGCCGCGGCGGACTCGAGCCCGGGGAATGGCAAGGGCGGTGGCGCCGCGGCGAGGGGAGAACGGGCGGCGTCGGCGGTGGCGGCGCGGGTGCCGTTCCACAAGCTGTTCGCGTTCGCGGACAAGACGGACGCGGCGCTGATGGTGCTGGGGACGCTGGGCGCCGTGGCCAACGGTGCCGCGCTGCCGTTCATGACGGTGCTCTTCGGCAACCTCATCAACGCCTTCGGCGGCGCGCTGGGCATCCACGACGTCGTCAACCGGGTCTCCATGGTCTCCCTCGAGTTCATCTACCTCGCCATCGCCTCCGCCGTCGCCTCCTTCGTCCGTAAGTGCTGGAACACCACGGTACTGCCTCGCCGCAAAGATTGCAAAGCCTGAACTTTGTTGTGTGGTGGCCAGAGGTGACATGCTGGATGATCACCGGAGAGCGGCAGGCGGCGAGGATACGGAACCTCTACCTCAAGACCATCCTGAGGCAGGAGATCGCCTTCTTCGACAAGTACACCAACACCGGCGAGGTCGTCGGCAGGATGTCCGGCGACACCGTGCTCATCCAGGACGCCATGGGCGAAAAGGTCACCACCACTACCACGACACACTCCACATGCTCTCTCTCTCTCTCTCTCTCTCTCTCTCGGTGCTCTCGAGCTGTAGCTAACCGTCCCCCTGTCACGTTGGGCTCAGGTTGGCAAGTTCATTCAGCTGGTGGTGACGTTCTTGGGCGGATTCATCGTCGCCTTCGCGCAGGGGTGGCTCCTCACCCTGGTCATGATGGCGACCATCCCGCCGCTCGTCGTTGCGGGCGCGGTCATGTCCAACGTCGTGGCAAAGATGGCGTCCCTCGGCCAGGCGGCCTATGCCGAGTCGTCGGTGGTGGTGGAGCAGACCATCGGATCCATCAGAACAGTAAGCATCACAGCAGCAAAGTGATGAAAAGGAGCACACACACACAGACAGGATTGTGCCACTACCATAGCTGAAAGAACCCCCACTAATGCGGCAATGTTTGACACCTCAGGTTGCATCTTTCACCGGGGAGAAGCAGGCAGTGGAGAAGTACAACAAGTCCCTGAAAAGCGCCTACAAATCAGGCGTCCGGGAGGGCCTCGCCGCTGGGCTCGGCATGGGCACGGTCATGGTGCTCCTCTTCTGCGGCTACTCGCTGGGGATATGGTATGGTGCCAAGCTCATCCTGCTCAAGGGATATACGGGCGCCAAGGTCATGAATGTCATCTTTGCAGTGCTAACGGGCTCTCTGTAAGTATATTTCCGGTAATTTTTGCATATATATACTTTCAGTAATATTTATGCTTGATTTTTACCAATTGCTTGGAACATTACTACCTCGCGTTGTGTCCTTAATGCTTGAAGTTTCTGCTTCAGTTTCCAGTTTCATTTTTTAGAAATAGTTGAGTCATGGTTCCAACCTTCAAGGCATGCTCCTAAATTACAGCAGTTGGTAGCTGGGAAAGAATTAAGCTGACGATTAGAATGTTTAGTCCACACATGTACTTCAAAGTTCCAAATTCCTCTTTTTGGGATGGGGATAAGGGAAGTTACAACAGCTAAAGTTTTGTGATTATGATGATTTCGACGTGTTAGGCTACAAGCACAAACTAAGGTGCATGCCCATTTTTTTAGTGATGGTGATGGCACTTATCATGGGTAAATAGCTTAACGGATTTTGGGTGTTTGGCACATTGGCAAGTGATTGGTAGATTCATCTCCCTTGTGTTCCAAGTTTTGTACTACCTAACTAACAACTCCCACCAGCAGCCTCAGGTAGCATCCAATATGCTTTTCTTGGTCAACAAAATAGATGATGCTGCTAATGGAAATTGAAGAATTTACTCCAATTGATAAAGAAGTTAAATAGGTTTCTGCTGTCAAAAATTATTGGTTCATGTACTGCTTTTTAAAAAATCATTTTGTACATTTTGCTTTCATTTTTTGATGGTAGCCAGTTTTTATTCAATTGAATTAACCAAGCGAACTGATTATAATACCAGAGGCTGACTATTTTGTTATCATATTTAACAGAGCACTAGGGCAGGCATCGCCAAGCATGAAAGCTTTTGCAGGTGGGCAGGCTGCTGCATACAAAATGTTTGAGACAATAAACAGAAAACCAGAGATCGATGCATACAGCACCACAGGAATGAAGCCCGATGACATTCGAGGGGATATTGAGTTTAGGGATGTATATTTCTCCTATCCAACTAGACCTGATGAGCAAATATTCAGAGGTTTCTCCCTTTCCATACCTAGTGGCACAACAGTTGCATTGGTCGGTCAGAGTGGGAGTGGTAAATCAACGGTTATCAGCCTAATCGAAAGGTTTTATGACCCTCAGCTTGGTGATGTTCTCATAGACGGTGTGAATCTCAAGGAATTCCAGCTTAGGTGGATCAGAAGTAAAATTGGCCTTGTCAGCCAAGAACCAGTCCTATTTGCTGCTAGCATAAAGGAAAACATAGCTTATGGCAAAGACAATGCAACGGATCAAGAAATTAGAGCTGCAGCTGAGCTTGCGAACGCCTCTAAATTCATAGATAAAATGCCTCAGGTTAGAAGTCTACTGTATATGCAAGTTTTGTGTTTCCAGCATTCAGAATTTTTAGATCATTGGGCATAACATACTGAGATTTCTTCCTTCTCCTTGCCAATATTCACAGGGCCTTGATACTTCAGTTGGTGAACATGGGACTCAGCTTTCCGGTGGGCAGAAGCAAAGAATTGCCATAGCAAGAGCAATTCTAAAAGATCCAAGGATCCTACTGCTGGATGAAGCTACAAGCGCTCTGGATGCTGAGTCTGAGAGGATTGTGCAGGAGGCTCTTGACAGGGTCATGACTAACAGAACAACTGTCATAGTTGCACACCGCTTGAGTACAGTTAGAAATGCTGACACCATCGCTGTCATTCATCAAGGAACATTAGTGGAAAAAGGTAAAATTCCCAAAACAGACTCATATCAATGATCAAAATCATCCATTTTATGAGCTCCCAGTTGCCCATTGCATCTTTCCTTGAACATTTCACATTTTGGTCAGGTCCACATCATGAGCTTCTGAAGGATCCTGAAGGAGCTTACAGCCAACTGATAAAGCTGCAGGAAGCAAACCGGCAGGACAAGTCGGACCGAAAGGGTGACTCTGGAGCCCGTTCAGGCAAACAATTGTCAATAAATCAGTCTGCTAGCCGCAGCCGGAGGTCATCCCGTGATAACAGTCACCATTCATTCTCTGTACCATTTGGTATGCCCATAGGGATCGACATCCAGGATGGTTCATCTGATAAACTATGTGATGAGATGCCACAGGATGTGCCTCTAAGTCGTCTTGCGTCTCTGAACAAGCCAGAAATTCTAGTGCTGATACTAGGTTCCATTGCATCTGTCATCAGCGGAGTAATCTTCCCAATCTTTGCTATACTGCTGTCAAATGTGATCAAAGCATTCTATGAACCCCCACATCTGCTGAGGAAAGATTCACAATTCTGGTCGTCCATGTTCTTGGTGTTTGGCGCAGTATACTTTCTGTCACTTCCAGTTAGTTCGTACCTTTTCTCTATAGCTGGGTGCAGGTTGATCAAAAGGATAAGATTGATGACATTTGAGAAGGTGGTAAATATGGAGATCGAATGGTTTGATCACCCGGAGAACTCAAGTGGAGCAATCGGTGCAAGGCTATCAGCTGATGCAGCTAAAGTCAGGGGGCTCGTGGGTGATGCACTCCAATTGGTTGTACAAAACACAACAACCTTGATTGCTGGTTTAGTCATTGCCTTTGTATCAAACTGGGAGTTATCACTCATCATCTTAGCTTTAATACCACTCATTGGTCTCAATGGATGGATCCAGATGAAATTCATTCAGGGTTTCAGCGCAGATGCAAAGGTTTGTCCTGTACTGGAATGTTTATTTTGGTTGCTTATTACTTCTGCAAAACTTGATTCGGTTACTTGTATATGCAGATGATGTATGAGGAGGCAAGTCAAGTGGCAAACGATGCAGTAAGCAGTATAAGAACCGTAGTCTCCTTCTCAGCAGAAGAAAAGGTTATGGATTTGTACAAGAAGAAATGTGAAGGTCCCCTAAGGACAGGAATTAGAACAGGAATTATCAGTGGAATCGGCTTTGGTGTTTCCTTTTTCTTGCTATTTGGTGTATATGCAGCTAGCTTTTATGCTGGTGCTCGGCTTGTTGAGGAAAACAAGACAACATTTCCTAAAGTTTTCAGGGTAAGTAATTCTGTACTCCGGCAGTATTGGTAGAATTTAAACTTCAGCTACTTAAGATATAAACTTGTAACACCACTCACATAGTTTTGAAATGAAGAACTCTTATTGATTTTGCCATCTGAATGCAGGTTTTTCTTGCTCTTGCTATGGCAGCGATTGGGGTGTCGCAATCAAGTACCCTCACATCAGATTCTTCCAAAGCAAAATCAGCTGTATGTTCAATATTTGCAATTGTGGATCGTAAATCTAGGATAGACCCAAGTGAGGATGCAGGGGTAACTGTCGAAACACTACACGGCAATATTGAGTTCCAGCATGTTAGCTTCAGATATCCTACCAGGCCAGATGTTGAGATATTCCGAGACTTGTGCTTGACAATTCATTCTGGGAAGGTAAGAAACCGTCCAAACATACAAGAACCTCTTCAGATCCGCAATGTTTATGCTCACTAAAGCTAACTATCCGAATCATTTTTATCAGACCGTTGCACTTGTTGGGGAGAGTGGTAGTGGCAAATCAACGGCAATTTCATTGCTTCAGAGGTTTTATGATCCTGACGTAGGACATATACTGCTAGATGGTGTGGACATTCAGAAGTTTCAGCTAAAGTGGCTGAGGCAACAAATGGGCCTGGTGAGTCAAGAACCTGCCCTCTTCAACGACACGGTACGAGCAAATATTGCTTATGGGAAGGAGGGAGAAGCAACAGAGTCTGAAATCATTGAAGCCGCCAAACTGGCAAATGCCCACAAGTTCATTAGTTCTTCGCATCAGGTTTCTTTCTTTTCAGTGGTGTTTGCTATATGATTAAATGCTAGAATTTTTTTCTCAAAGATCTGTGTTACCTGGAAAATTGTAGGGGTATGACACGATGGTTGGAGAGCGGGGAGCTCAATTGTCTGGAGGCCAAAAGCAGCGTATCGCGATCGCACGCGCAATTGTGAAGGATCCCAAGATCCTTCTACTGGATGAAGCAACCAGTGCACTGGATGCTGAATCTGAAAGGGTGGTTCAAGACGCGCTGGACAGAGTAATGGTCAACCGGACAACCGTGATCGTTGCTCACCGTCTGTCTACAATACAGAACGCGGATTTGATCGCAGTCGTCAAGAATGGAGCGGTCATCGAGAAGGGAAAGCACGATACCTTGATGAACATCAAGGATGGCGCCTACGCCTCCCTCGTCGCCCTTCATTCAGCAGCTTCTTCATAACCGGTAGTAAGGTTCCTGCAAGCGTCTGGTGAACATATATTAACAGAACTGGCACACTGCAATAATTCTGCAGGTGCTAGTCTTTGTTCCTCTTTTGATGGCATACATATATAACTGCTTATAGCCAAGAGGGAAAGGCTATACAGATAGCAAGGACCAAATGTAAATGCAACAAGTTGGTCCTTAACATATATATTAATTCATATATATATGTAACACGGATCATAGATACCGAAATAGATGATTATGATTACCTCTCTTATGTTTGCTCTCATTTTCCCTTTCCTTGGAGATCTTTTTTCTACCCTGCAAGGAACTACTGAAGGCGGAACTGTTCAAGAAAGGATGAACACATCAGAAAGATGCACCCTGGAACCTAAATCTCATCCAGCCAGGCTACCGTGTTAAATTATTAATCAGTCACCTTCATCTGACAAGATGAAAGAAACTTAATGGAAATTTATGGACAGAAATACTGAAACAACAAACCTGATGCATGGAACAGCAGGTTAAAGAAGCCTCCGTAGAAGCATAATTTTCTTGGGGACCTGCTTGAAGCTGCGCTGGTTGCAAGATCTGATCCAAAAAAAAAAACAGCAGGTGTTTTTTGGTGACCAAGAAATACCAACTCTGTCGAAAACTTATTAGCTTTCTGAATTTATCAGGTTTTGTCACTGTCATGTATACTGGTGTGGCCGGGGTTGATTCGTGCAAGTAACTTTCAGGACCTAACCCTTTACTTCCCAATGACAACAAAAAAAGTACAGACCCAATTTCAAAGCGAGCTATTGCTGAGCTGAGAGCATACATGCAAGTAACCTTGCTCGTTGTGAAAAGCACATAGGAGTACTTCCCTTCTAGAATATGGCAGGAAAATTGCTACCAAATCCGATGGAATTTAGTCGAGAGGCTTGAGATGGATCTAGGTATGTAAACGATTCAGAGAAGTTCAGCGGCATAGTAACACGAGATCCCACAATATCAAGACCTAATCTCACGATTAGATGGTGGGAGAAGAGCAATTGGGGCTCTTCAGTCGAAACTCCGAACTGAAGCTTTCCCGCCACATCAAACAGGAGGACACAGGGGAAAGGAACAAGCGGAAGAAGAAGAACACAGACCAAGGCGACGGCGTGGCGGAGGCATCACCCAGGGAAGAATCGATCTCTCTCATCTCACCAACGCTAACCGCCGGCGATCTCCGCGTCGGCCATGGTTGGTTCGGCGATGACCCACCCTCCCTCCCTCGGTTGAAAAATTGTTGTGGTGCGGCCATGGATTGATGGATGAGCGAAGAAGACGAAGAGCGTGTGGGGGAATGTGCCAAGCCAAAACTCGTTGACATTTTGCGTTGCGCCGCGGCTGTTAATTAACTGAGGTCTGAGGCGGTGGCTGTCGATTACTACTCCTAGTTTTCTTGGCTCTCCTTGTCAACAAGGATTTTTGGTCAGTGAGCTGTGTTGACAAATTTTGTTGGGCCGGCCAACTTGCTTGTATTTTTATTGGATTGGGCTCTTAATAAAATTCTTCTGTAGATCAGTTGGCGGCTATATTTATATTGGGCTCTTGATAACACCCTCGGATCGGTTAGCAGTCACTCTGTCCGTTTCATATTGACGTTTTTTCCTAGTTAATTAATTTTAAGTTTAATCAAGTTTATAGAAAAAAATATAGTAACATTTTCAATACAAAATAAACATATTATCATAATATATTCAATAATACATTTAATTAAACTAATTTGATGTTGTAGATGTTGCTAAATTTTTCTATAAATTTGATCAAACCTAAAAAAGTTTGACTAGAAAAAATATTAAAGCGATTTATAACACGATGAAATGGAGGGAGTAGCAGACTTTAGCACCACTGAATCCTCCTCCCTCTAGTAGCACTAAAACAAAGCGTATTAAACTTATGAAGAATAATTTAAGAGAGCACTCACTCAAATGACTTCCATTGTTCATTGAATTTACTGCATTGGAATAAAAAGGGAAGAGTTATATGGAGTGGAAATTTTCTTTTGTCCTATAAAGAGCAATCCATGGAAGAATGTGAAATAACAGACTAAAAGTTCCAAAAAAACAGTTCCTCTGAAATTAGAACCAAAGGGACTATAGAACTGCCGTGGTGAAATAGCACAGTTCCTCTGAAATTCATTATGTAAAAAACTGAAAAACGAAGCTACGCTCTCTTTACAAGGGCAATGCAAAATTAGTAACCTCCATTCCAAAATAAACAAATTAAAAAAATTTAAATTCATATTAATAGAATGTATGATAATCTGTATTAGATTTGTTTATTTTGGAATGAAGACCGTAGCCATATGATATGGCCCATTGATCTATTATCATTCTTGCAAAGGTGTCCACTATGACTCAAGCTCAATAATATATATACCACAGTCCTGCAGTCAGAGGTCTACAACAGCTTCAAACCTCTCTGGAAGCCCGGGTTCAGATTATTCTTACATTTTTACAGCTCAAAAATGAGGCGGAACAGTCTTTCGGTTCAGATTTCTGAATGTACCCTACATCAACTGAAGATGAAGATGCCAATAGCCCAAGGAGGCAAGGAGAACTGCGCCACTTGACACAATTAAGATTTCAGTCACCACGCCTTACGTTGGGCCAGACAGCTGGCTGGATGTCAACTACTCATGCCAGTGTTTCTTCCTGCAACAATCGATAGGCACATGAAAGTTAGCACTACTAACTACAGTGTCATTAGCCATAATAGTTTGTTAATTTCAACCACTTGCATATGTCAATGGCTAGAGTAAGGGTTAGTTCTGAGAACAATCACAGAAAACATGATACTGGTTGCTATCAGAAACTGCATCCGGATTCAATGCCACCGCTCATTGAACTTTATCTGAAACCAGTGCTTCGACCAAGCTCACATGTACTACTTGCAATTTTGCATGAAGATCAAAGCCATCAATGCCCCAAGATCAAAACAGTACTAACACTATTCTTGCCAAAGAAAACACACACTAGGAAATGCATATAAAAGAGCAGATGGTAATATCCTCGATGATCTGAATGAGCAGCTGGTTTAATTTGCCATGAAAAACTGTGGCCTTGCCCTATTCTAGTGGGAAGTATTTCATAATTACAGAAGACAATAAAGTTCTACCTTGCTCTGCCATAAAACAGCTGATAAGCGGTAAAACAGCGTATAAGCAACCAAAAATAATTATGAGTAAATGTGTTATTCACGGTTTGAAAGTCAATGATCGAAAATAAACTATCATAAAAAAACCAGAATCAACTTCCATAAAAGAACTAGACTTGAGATTTTAAATCAACAAATCAGCAAGTTTTGTGAAGAGCTCTGGTGGGGAATTTCCAACGAATCCTTCCATAGGGAATGTATGGGCCTGGCCAGTGGTCACACACACTCATCTTCATACTTACACAGCCCAACAAATACAGTTTAACCTTAATCATTCCATAAAAGCACTCAACTTTCTAGTGTTAATCAGTGTCTTTTGCAAACCAGAACAAAGCAACAAGCAAAGAAAGGAGAAAAAAATTAATCACCCCGTGCCGTGAGCACTACTGAGAGGAGGACAAAAGCTTTCAAGAATGCTTTAAGCAATTCTCCATATTCGTCGTGGCAATTGGAAACCTTATCATCAGGCACGAACAGATGCTTTTTGGACCGAAAACTGAAACGCCCAATGTCGCTAGTGGAAGTCCAGGGCATCCTTCCATCACAAGTACAGAACACACGAGCGTGATGTGCTACTCCCAAACACAGTGTACATACGGACGGATAGGTGGAACAGATTGGGTAAGATATGTGACAAACAGTTCCATGTTTGAGAAATGTAATATGGAAAATCAGAGATCATTGTTAAGCTCGAGAGTCTGAGACTGAAGCATTTGCACCTTACAACATACTATCCTCATCATCCCATAATGTATGCCGTTGGTTATTGGCTACCACAAACAAAAAGGAACAGAGGGAGTATGTGATATGACATGCTACCTTCTTTTTAAAATATACGACATTGTCGATTTGACCATTTATCTTATTCAAAAATTTAATATAAATATATAAAAGTATAAGTTAAGATTATATTTTATTATATGATAAAACAAGTCACAACAAAATAAATGATATTTATATATATTTTTAATAAAACGAATGGTCAAACGTTATACTAAAGTCAATGACGTCGTACATTTTAAAATGAAAGGAGTAGTATTCACGGTTGCTATAGCAACCATTTCTGATTTTCTATTCCTTGACTCCTTGTCCAGTGTCCTGTGATGCTAACATATTCTTGATCGATAACACTTGTCACGCTTTGGTTTCAAGGTAAGCCTCACTAAGGTAGTCGTAGTAATTTGATACAAAAATACGTACCACCTTGCCCCTTGAAATTCTTAAATACATGGACAAAACCAAATGGAACATTGCTAACTATATTTCAAGTAGTTAACTTCAAATTGCACTACTTAAAATGCAATTATTGAACGTCCCAACTGATAACTTTGCAAGCCAAAAGTTTTGTATAATCTGGGCTTAAGCCATCACTGAAGAAACGTCTCAGCAAAGGCTTAGAGGCTACCACATCAAGCATATCAAGAAGGAACACGGGCAAACGATTTTTCTTTACCAAATTACACAGTAATATTCCATCAAAGTTCAGAACTCAGAAGTAAATTAGCCAAAAAAAACAGTTAAACAGAATGTCTCAGCGAGATGATCAGTGTACCTTCTCAGGAGGCCGTAACTTTCTACAGGAGAAGCCGTCGACGACGAGCTTGGCGACCGCGTCTCTGAGCGCCTCGTAGTCCTCCCGGACGTTGTACACCTGGTGCGAGATCCTCACGTACCCCGTCACCGGATCGCCATTGCCGTCCTTCACCATCTCCGGCGGCGCCTCCGCCGCCTTGGAGTTGTAGTAGAGCGGCACCTCCACCTTGAACTGCTTCCTCAGCATCGTCCTCAGGCCGACGGCGTCGTCCTCGCTCTCGACGCCCAGCGATCCCGGCAACCCCACCATCACCATGCTCCCGCACATCTCCGGCGGCGTGCCGAGGAACGTGCTCCACGCGCCGGCGAGCATCGTGCCCATCTCGACCACCCTGTCGTGGTTCCGGCGGCGTATCCCCTCCACACCGCCGTCGAAGCGCTTGACGAAGTCGACGACGTCGGGCACGACGAGCTGCGCGCTGTAGTCGCGCACCCCGATCCAGGCGCTCTCCATGGGGAGGCCGTTGCCGTACTCGCTGGAGACGACGGGGTGGTGGAGCTTGGATGCCACGGGGTCGTCCTTGCGTGTGTGGATGAAGGCCACGGCGGAGGGGCAGAAGAACCACTTGTGGAGGTTGCTGGTGTAGAAGTCGGCGCCGATGTCGCGCACGTCGACTGGGACCTGCCCGACGGCGTGCGCCGCGTCGACGAACACCTTGTCAACGCCCTCCTCGCGGCAGATGGCGACGAGCTCCTTCACCGGGATGAGGACACTGGGCATGGAGGTGATGTGGTCGATGACGGCGAGGCGGACGCGGCGCCTTCCGCCGTCGCTGGCCACCGCAAGCGCCGCGCGGAACTCGGCGACGATGGCGTCCGGGGAGGCCACGGGGAACGGGAGGGGCACCTCGACGACGGCGGCGCCCGCGCGTGCCACGTAGGCGTGGATGGAGTTCTTGACGGAGCTGTAGGTGTAGAGGAACATGAGCACGACGTCCCCGCGCGCGAAGTCCCCCTCCGCGAAGCTCCAGGCGACGTGCTGCATGACGATGGCGGCGGCCGTGGTGACGTTGTCGACAAGGGAGATCTCGGAGGCGTCCCCTGCGCCGACGGCCGCGGCGACCGCGGCGCGGGAGCGGGCGAGTCCGGGCTGGAGGTGGTGGAAGTAGAAGGCATCGGGCTGCGACAGGAACAGGCGCTGCCACCGCGCCCGCGCGGCCAGCACGGACGCCGGGCAGCAGCCGAAGCTGCCGTTGTTCAGGCGCGCCACGGCGCGGTCGTGGTGCGCGAACTCGGCGCGGACCTCGGCGTCCGTGATCGCCGCCGCGCCCGCGCGGGGCCGCTTCGCGGCGGGCGGCGACGCGGCGCCGTCGACGTCGACGCCGGACGGAACCGAGGCCATGGGCGGTTAGGGGAGATGTTGACTTGAGTTTGGAGCCGTTATGAGGTGGCAGGGATGGGTTGGGTTTTGCGTACGTGCGATCGATCAAAGGGGTTGGGGGTCAAGTCTGACGGGATTATGCAATTATGCGGTGTGTGAAAGAATAATCACACTTATCTAATCAATAGACCAACAAACAAAACATTTTTTTTTACCGTTCGACAAAATGTAAACTTGTGAAGAATATGTGTACCGGGTACCCACACGGCCTCCATATTCGACTAAAAATAGGGGTGGGCCGGATTCATACATTACGTAATAGAATAGGACTCGATCATAATATTATCTTATGTTCTATGGCATGACTTAGAGTTACGATTGAGTACTACCATGTAATAAATTAGGAAACTGATGTCGTATCTGATTATGTTTTCCTCTTTGTAACCCTGTCCCCCAACCTATATAAGGTGGGTAGGGAGCCCCCTAGGGGAGGAGGACAAGAGGATCATAGGATGATCACAGAGATATTCACAACTCGATCGTCAGATCAATATATACCCGGCGGATACAATCCCCAAACAGGAGTAGGGTATTACCTCTCATTGAGAGGGCCTGAACCTGTCTAAATCTTTGTCTTCCGCATCCATCTACTTTTAGGTCTTGTGCACTACCCTATTTTATTATTGCCGAATTCCAGTTTCGACAGTTGACGCGCCAGGTAGGAGAAACGCCGAGTTTCATATCAACGAGTGCGATGGAATCACCTTCATGAGTCGCCAGCTTCATCTTCGCTTTGGGAGCTTTGACTGCCTCGCCGCCAACAATTTCAACAAGCTCTCGCTCTTTGACTTGGATATAAATCAGTCGAGGGAGATTCAATCTAGCTAAGGAGGATAACAACCACTCTACCACGGCAAGTTTCAGATTCGATCTATATGGCCGCTGCCAGCGTCGCCTTTGTCTGCAAGCTTCTTCGCTTCCAAGAGTTAGACTTTATCGTCACGAAAATAACAGCTATTACGAACACGTTGTTTCCGACGTCATCGACACGATTATCATGGACATGGACTCGAGGCGTCGCTATGCGGATAATCGACCATGAGCTTACATCTTCGTCATCGCCGACTGGTTTCTGTGCCTCCACGGATGGTGTGCTTCACCGCCGTTGTTGATAGCGACATCGTCTTCACCGTCGGTCATCTTCGTCATCGCCGACTGGTTTCTTCGCCTCCACAGATGGTGTGCTCCGCCGTCGTTGCTGATGGCGACATCGTCTTCGCCGTCGTCGACTGATTTCTTCGCCTCCATGGTTGGTGTACTCCGCCGCCGACTGATTTCTTCGTCTCCACGGTTGGAGGATTCTGTTGCCGACAGGTATTTTCGCTTCCATGGCCGTGCATCTTTGTCACATTGTTGGGAACCTTCACCTCCATCATCGGTCGCCTCCACGCTGCTTTTTCGGTTGGTGTCTTCGTCGCTATTGATGGACGATATTGTCCCTAGATCAACCACCTCTGTCGTCATCGGTGGAAATACCAAAAAGCTAAGTCATTATTAATTTTCTTCTTTATATGATATTTTCTTTTTCCTCTGCCTCACTACATCAACTGGTCCTCCGTTGAGCAGTGAATCGGGGGTTACAGATATTATATCATATTTTTGCAATAATTTTTATAATGTTTATCTCGATTGCTTACGAAATAATCCGAGTAAATAAGTGCCGATCGAGTTATGAAACTCTATTTTCCTATGCTTTCCGTTTGGTTTGTTGATGGATAGTTACCCTTGGGTCGAATCCTAGCACCCGGGAGCTCGTTGGATGGAGTTTATAACGTAAGGTGCTAAGTATTACTCGGAAGAAATCAAAAGCATAGATATAAGATCTTGAAGCCCAGCAAGTCGAGGATCTTCTATTGACATAAATAGTTTTTATTTTATTTTTCGTCAATGAAATAACGCCCGTTAACCCTAGCTCGGGGGGTGGAATCACCACAATCATGATCCTGTTGTTACTGTAACTACACATGGTACTAGCCATTCGTTTTTTTATCCATGGGCTCAAAACGATTGGTACATCGTTAGTGCCATATAATGTTCTTCTACAATGTTTGGTATAGTAGATTGCCATAGTATCTCGATCAATCTTAGCCTTCTCCCTCAACCCTATGGTGCTGTGTTCGGCACTTTGGGTTGATAACCGATTCCTTATGCACGTAAAACGAAATAGCTTATTAACGCATGATTAATTAAGTATTAGCTAAAAAAATTTAAAGAATAAATTAATATGATTTTTAAAGTAACTTTTGTATAAATTTTTTTTGGAAAAAACGCACCGTTTAGCAGTTTGGAAACTTGCGTGAAAAACGAAGGAGTAGAGATTGGGAAAGAAAGAAACAAACACAGCCTGGGTGAGTTTGCATGTATCATTTCTCAACTTCTACTCCCTCGTTATCCGCAAGCACACTTTTCAAACTGATAAACGACATGTTTTTTTAAAAAAATTATAGGAAAGTTGCTTTAAGAAATCATATTTGTCGGTGATATGGGCTCGGGGATACCAAGCTTAGAGAGGAGAGGCCGTCCCCGGCGTCCACGTAGCATTCCCCCCGAGGGGGGTCGGGCCCGTGGATGAGTGGCGGCCATCCCGTTTGAGCCCGAGGGGTCGGCTCACCCTGACCCCTCCTCACAGCCACCATGTGGCCGCCACGCGTATGGGGTTAGGTGGGCGCCCCTCAGCGCCCACCTAACCGCATTCAATGCGGGCGGAGCGGGCGCACCACGCCGCATTGAATGCGGCGTGTTGTGCACCTGCTCTGCCTGTGACCAGTCTGCGACCGGTCGATTGACAGTGGGGACGGCGGCAAGCCACTCACGGCCTGACCATGTGTCAGGGGACGTGCGGAAGGTATGCCCCGTCCCATCATGATGATGAGAGGCTCTGAGCCTCTCATCCAATCTGGAGCCGGCTTGACCGCACCAGACGTGTCCGGGATTTCGTTCCCGGTGCATGCATGCCTCCCAAGTCCTCATCCTTTAAATGGTGAGTGACAGGGGCGTCCCCCGTGTCAGCCGTCGTGATTCGGTGGACCCCGCACAGCAGCCGGCGTGCTAGTAGCTTTCGAATTAAGGCGCAAAACAAGCGTTTAATGTAGGGAATGTTTTCCCTCTTCCCTAGGTAGCTTTTGTAGCACATGTGGTATCCCATTGGAGTATAAAAGGAGGACCATGCCTAGCGAGAAGGGGGGTTCCTTCTTCGAATTCTGGATCCCTGGTCTGAAAGCTTGTTTAGCTCTAGCTGGTACATCGGAGCTTCAGACACTTTCGAAGCTCAGAAAAATCATCATACACAGGAGTAGGGTATTACGCTTCAGAGCGGCCCGAACCTGTATAAATCCCATCGGTCTCATCTTCGTCGAGGGGGCCCGACCCCCTCTATATCTCACCTCAAGTGCTTCCAATTCCTCAAAGTTTCACTCGCTGTCCCCGGCCAAACTAACAAAGAGGGACCCCACAGTCCCCCGCTTGAGGAGTCCACTCTCCGACAGCTGGTGCGCCAGGTAGGGGGCGCGTTCGTGTTCATTTGAGGAACACCCGTTTTCGTGCGCCTCAAGCTTCGTCCGGCACTCCCCATGGCGGGAGTCATGGACGGCGAGCCGGTGGCATACACCCCCACTCTGAGTGGGAGCGAGGGTGATGGGGAGGATCTTGACCCTCGTCACCGATCACAAACTTCTCCGACTCCCCCTCGCCGGAGTCATGGGCGAGGGGAGGGTCGGGACAAGTCCGGGGACTTGTCCGTTTCGCCGTCAGTAGGCGGGAGAGGGAGACGTCGTGGTAGGGTGTGTCGCCGCCTCACCTACGGTGACATCGGCACGCCTCAAGGCGCGCTCCAAGCCTTGGGGGCACTCTTGTGCCACCCTCCCGTCGTCCCGGAGCCAGAGACCCCGGTCCAGCGTTCGCTGGACGATGTGGCCAACTTGGTCACCGCTGCACAGCGACAGCTCGTCGCCAGCGGCCGAACAACGGCGACCGGCATATCGCGTACCTCGACCGCTGCCTCTTCGTCGGCAAGACGAAGGGCCTGCCGAGTGGCGACTGACGTCCGCCATTCGTCATCGCGGTCCTCGTCACGCCCTTCGTTGACACCCGTGGGGCGATCCTCGTCACGCCCTTCGTCGATTCCCACGGGAAGTCACGGGTGTCACGAGAGCATCTACGGGGAGCCGGACGCCCGGTTCGACATCGAGCGCCGGCGTGACAACCGTCGAGCCACCCGTATGGGGGAGGGCGTCGCTTCCTCTGGAGAGCCGCACCACCCCGGGCGCGGGGGCAGGCCCCCCATATCCCAAATTAGCGGGGCTCGTTGCAAGGCCTTCGTGGCGAGTCTTCGGAATGTCCGATGGCCCCCGAAGTTCCGATCCAACCTTACTGAGAAGTACGATGGCAGCATCAACCCCTCCGAGTTCCTCCAGATCTACACCACGATCATAGAGGTGGCGGGAGGTGATGATTGGGTCATGACGAACTACTTCCCCATGGCCCTCAAAAGTCAGGCACGGGGATGGCTCATGACCTAACCACCCGCCTCGATTCACTCCTAGGAGGATTTGTGTCTGCAATTCATCACGAACTTTCAGGGCACATATCCACGCCCTGGAGAGGAAGCGGACCTGCACGCAGTGCAGCGGAAGGACGACGAGTCCCTCCGTTCGTACATCCAGCGGTTCTGTCAGGTCCGCAATACCATTCCCTGCATTCCTCCTCACGCGGTGATCTACACGTTCAGAGGGGGCGTGCGGCATAACCGCATGCTCGAGAAGATAGCCTCCAAGGAGCCCCAAACTACCGCACAACACTTTGAACTTGCGGACAAGGTGGCCCGTAAGGAGAAGGCCTAGGCCTAGAACTCTCCCGGCTCTGGTGTGGCGGCTACGGCTGCCCCCGAGTCCTCTTCCTGCTCCAAGCGGCGAGAGAGGAGGAAGAAGAAGAGGTCGGCTCGCTCCGACAATGAGGGCCACGTAAGGAGAAGGCCGTGAGCAGCAAGCAGAGCAGCAAGCAGCAAGGAGCAAGCACCTCGCGGCCCCCACGCAAGGAAAAGGCTGCAAGCAGCAAGCAGAAGGACACTACCGCCCCTAGTGAGAACCGCTGGGCGGATAAGTGGTGCTTCGTGCACAACACCTCCACCCACAGCCTTGCTGACTACCGCACGGTCAAGAACTTGGCCGAGCGCATCAGGAAGTCTGAGGAGGAGAAGCGGTAGGCTTGTCGGGAGGGCAAGGCCCCGGCGACCTCGACCGACAAGCGGCGAGAGGAGGCCAAGAAGAAGGCCCCCGCCGATGACGATGATGAGGACCTGGACTTCTAGGAGCCTCAGCATACCGTCGCCACCGTCGACAGCGGAGCGTGCGCTCATGCTTCCCGCCATAGCTTCAAGGCCATGAAGCGCGAGCTCCTGGCCATCGTTCCCACCCATGAGGTGACACGGTGGGCGTTGTGGTCAGAGGTGAGGCTCACCTCGACTGGACTGACCACCCGCCGGTGGTTGCCCGGGGGCGACAGTTGGTGTTGGTGGTCTCACCAACTATCTGCAACGTCAGGTTGAAGCACGTCCTGATCGATGGTAGGGCCGCACTCAATATCATGTCCCCCACGGCCTTTGATATCATCAAGGCCCCAGGGATGAAGCTCAAGCCGTCGCTGCCAATCATTGGTGTGACCCTGGTACACATGTGGCCGCTGGGCCACATTGAGCTCCCGGTCACTTTTGGTGACCCCACTAATTTCTACACCGAGCGGCTTGACTTCGATGTGGCGGATCTCAATCTGCCCAACAACGCGGTCCTAGGAAGACCCGCGTTGGTGAAGTTCATGACGGCCACCCACTACGCCTACCTCCAGATGAAGGTGCCGGGCCATGGTGGCCCCATCACCATCGATGGCGACGTCAAGGTCGCCCTGACTTGCGCGGAACAATGCGCAGATAGTCTGGCAGCAGTCTCAGAGTTGGAGGGCGGCAGTGGGAGGCCCGAAACCTCCACCTCTTATGCCCTGAAGAAGCGGATGACTTTGGGCGATGAGGTACCCGTCAAGGAGATCGTCCTTGGCGATGACCCGTCCAAGACCGTCAAGATTGGCGGTAACTTGAGCGACAAATAGGAAGACACGCTCGTCTCCTTCCTGCGGGCAAACACCGATGTCTTCGCTTGGAAGCTGTCGGATATGCCTGAGGTCCCTAGGAAGGTGATCGAGCACCGTCTGGCTGTGCAACCGGACGCGAGACCTGTCCAGCAGAAGGTGCGGCGGTAGGCCCCGGAGCGGCAAACCTTCATCCACGAGGCGGTGACGCGTCTCCTGGAGGCCAGTTTCATTTAGGAGGTCATCCATCCGAAGTGGCTGACGAACCCGGTGGTCGTCCCCAAGGCGAACGGCAAGCTCCGGATGTGCATCGACTACATCGACCTCAACAAGGCATGCCCTAAGGATCCCTTTCCTTTGCTACGTATAGATCAGATAATCGACTCCACCGTGGGGTGCGACCTTTTGTGTTTCCTAGATGCTTATTCAGGTTACCATCAGATTCGCATGCCTAGGGAGGATGAGGAAAAAACTGCTTTCATTACTCCTATAGGCACCTTTAGCTATACAACTATGCCTTTTGGTTTAAAGAATGCAGGCCCTACTTTTCAGCGCATGACTCGCATTACTTTGAGTGGCCAAATAGGGCGTAATGTTGAGGCATATATCGATGACTTGGTGGTAAAGACGCGCCACCAAGAGACTTTGCTCTCGGATCTAGCGGAGACTTTCGACAGTCTCCGATCCACGCGCACGAAACTGAACCCCGAAAAGTGTGTGTTCAGTGTGCCAGCAGGCAAGCTCCTCAGGTTCTTGGTCTCAGCCCAAGGCATAGAGGCCAATCCTGAGAAGATACGAGCGATAGAGCGGATGCGCCCCTCAGCAAGCTTAGGGATATGCAGTGCGTCGTAGGATGCATGGACGCCCTGAGCCGATTCATATCGAGGCTGGGAGAGAGGACGCTACCCAGATTCAAGCTCCTCAAGCGCTCCGGGCCTTTTGTCTGGACGGAGTAGGCCAAACAAGCCCTCAACTAATTGAAGGCTTACTCAGCTTTCCCCCAGTCCTGGTGGCCTCGGAGCCCCAGGAGCCACTGCTGCTTTACTTAGCAGTGACCCCGCAGGTAGCTAACGTAGCATTGGTGGTGGAGCACGACGAGGAAGACCCTCGGGGCACGCGCCCCCGTCCTGTGTCGAAGCGATCCAGGTTAGAGAAAGACGAAGGAGCCCCTAAGCCGAGCGGTGGCCCCGAGGCCCCCTGGGTTGACGATGGCCCTTCGTCCTCTCGCTAGGCAGCATCAAGTGCCCCCGACCCCTAGGTCGGCCCCGAGGCCACTAAGGGGAGGAGTGGCCCAATGCACCCTGACCCCAAGGCCGCTGACATGGAGGTCGAGCGGGCCCAACGAGGCCCCTCTAGCAATGAGTATCCAGAACCCAACGCCCCTAGTAAAAAGGCTAGGCCCCGCCAAAAGGTGCAGCGGCCAGTCTACTTCGTTAGTGAGGCGCTGCGGGACGGGGAGACCCGATATCCTCAAGCCTAGAAAATGCTTTATGCAGTTCTGGTGGCTTTAAGGAAATTGCACCATTATTTCCAGGCGCATCGGGTCACCGTGGTCACGTCATACCCCTTCGGCCAGATCCTACACAACCGAGAGGGTACCGGACGAGTGGTCAAGTGGGCTATCGAACTCCCGGAATTCGACTTGCACTTTGAGCCGCGCCACGCAATCAAAAGCTAAGCCCTTGCCGATTTCTTGGCAGAGTGGACCCCAATGACCGAGTTAGATCCCTCCCTCGGGCCTTCTGTCCCCGAGGTCGAGGAAGACCCCGATGCTGAGCTTCGCACTGGGCACTAGGTAATGCATTTTGATGGCTCCATCGCCCTCTGAGGTGCCGGCGTTGGAGTCACATTGACTTCGTCGAGTGGGGACGTCATCAGATATGTGGTTCGCCTAGATTTTCGGGCAACCAACAACATGGCGGAATATGAGGGGCTCCTTGCGGGACTCAGAGCGGCGGCTAGAATGGGGATCCGCCACCTCCTGGTGTTGGGAGACTCTCAGCTAGTCGTGAATCAGGTCTCCAAGGAGTACCAATGCTCTGACCCACAGATGGAAGCCTACGTTCGTGAAGTGCGGCGTGTGGAATGCCATTTCGATGGATTAGAACTTCGGCACGTGCCCAGACGGGACAACGCGCTCGCCGATGAGCTCTCACGGCTTGCATCCTCGCAAGCCCCGACCCCACCGGGTGCCTTTGAAGAAAAGCTTACCCAACCATCGGAGCGTTTGGGTCCCCCGAAGGAACCAAATGCTGCCACGCAAGCCTCGGGGTCCGATAGAGTCCAGGCCTCGGGGCCCGAAGGGGTCGACCCTGACCCCACGCAACAGGTTGCCTGGATGTCCGAGATCCAGGCGTTCCTAAACAATAAGACTCTGCCCAAGGATCGCGAAGGGAGCGTGCGAATCGCTCGTGTCTCCAAACGATACGTGTTGGTAGAGGGGACCCTCTACCGACGCGGTGCCAACGGAGTCCTCCTGAAGTGCATTCCTCGGGAGCAGGGCATCGAGCTTCTCGCTGATGTCCATGAAGGCAAGTGCGGAGCTCATTTCGCCTCGTGCACCTTGGTCGGCAAGGCTTTTCGCCAGGGTTTCTACTGGCCAACGGCGCTTCAAGACACCGCAGACCTGGTCCAGCGGCGCAGGGCGAGCCAGTTCCATGCCAAGCAAACGCACCAGCTGGCCCAGGCCCTACAGACCATCCCGCTCTCATGACCATTCGCGGTTTGGGGGTTGGACATCTTGGGTCCTTTCAAGGCGGCCCGAGGCGGCTACCAACATCTGTACGTCGCCATCGACAAATTCACCAAGTGGCCTGAGGCTTATCCGGTCATCAAGATCGAAAGCACTCGGCCCTCAAGTTCATTAAGGGCATCACTGCCCGATTCGAGGTTCCCAACCGTATCATCGCAAACAACGGCACCCAGTTCACCAGTGAGCTGTTTGGTGATTATTGCGATGACATGGGCATCAAGCTGTGCTTCGCCTCACTCGCCCACCCCAAGAGCAATGGTCAAGTAGAGCATGCTAACGCGGAAATCCTCAAGGGCCTCAAGACTAAGACCTACAACATCCTCAAGAAGCATGGGGACTCGTGGTAGAGAAGCTACCAGCAGTGCTTTGGGCCAATCGGACCACCCCAAGCCATGACACAGGAGAAACCCCGTTTTTCGTGGTGTACGGGGCCGAGGCGGTCCTACCGCCCGAGCTCACCATGGGTTTCCCTCGGGCTACGCTGTACAACGAAGCTGTCCAAAATCAGCTATGTCGCGACGACGTCGATTACCTTGAAGAGCGAAGAAGACGCGCAGCCTTTTGGGCTGCCCGTTACCAACAGAGTCTGCGGCGCTATCATCGACGCCACGTCCGGGCCCGATCACTGCAAGTCAACGATCTCGTCTTGCGCCGCGTCCAATCGCGCGCGGGGCTGAGCAAACTCTCACCCATGTGGGTGGGGCGTACAAACTAATCGGTGTCCCCTGGCCAGGCTCAGTGCGATTGGCCACGGAAGACGACACAGAGCTGCCTAACCCGTGGAACATCGATCACCTTCACCGCTTCTACCCTTGATGTCGAGCGTTTGTCTCTGGGGCTCGGGCCAACCCCGCATGACCCCTCGGGTCGTGCCGGGTTGGCCGGGGGCTACCACTGTTCATATGTTTATATTAATGTCCATTTAGTAGCAAACGCTCTTGTTGCTTATTTCAAGGCTGTTACATACTTTTTCTCTTCCTTCTTGAGTCTTGCCTCGGGTCGGGTTTGTTTCTGCTTGTTTTTGCTCTCAACAACATCGGACCGCCTAAACGCCAAGTGGGGCCTAGACGCGAGCCGCGCCCCGGGTCGTGGCGAACTCTGGGGGCTCGGAGAGGCCTACACACGGCCATTCCCGACCCCCGGTCGCTGCGGCTTTGGTCTGGCCAGCCTCGCCATGCGAATCTCCCTCGAGGCATTAGCTCTGGCCCTTGCTGTTTGGGGTTGCAGTTCGAGCCCGAACCTCCCTTACCCAGGCAGACTCAGAAGGGTTTGAAAAAAGAAAAACAACCCTGTGCATATAAGTCAACTGATGAAAGACTTAACCTTTCCCACCGCAGGCGTTCGTAGACAACGGATGCAAACGAAGATGGCGAGAACTTTATACACACATGGAAGATGGCACCAAGGCCTTAAGGTAAATTGTGTCCATCCAAAAACAAGCTTAAACAAAAAAAATTATTATTGCAGGTAGACGGGAACATGTGGCAGTTGCCCGGCAGTCGGCCTCCTCCGCTCCTCACGGAGTGCTCGGACTGCCGAGTTCGCCGACGCTGACGACCTTGTCACAGTCCTCGTCGTCGTCGTCGTTGTCATCATCCGAGCCCATGGCGAAGGTGAACCGAGGGGCTGTCCCCTCAATGTTCCCGACGATCTCCTCCGCCGCCTCCCGGACTTGGGCTCACGCCCNAAGTCCTCGAGCGGGCGCCATGGAGAGAAGTCGAGGTCGCGGGCCTGGTAGCTCGCCAGCACGAGTTCCACCGCCACCCGCGCCAACCTTGCCGAGCAGGACTTCACGACGGTGTCGATCTCCTCATGAAGTCCCTCCAAGTCGGTGGCCATCTCCCCCAACTGGTGAGCGAGAGCCGCCTCGTTGTCTGGTAGTTTGGTGTCGTGGCTGAGCGAGACGTCCACCCGACGCCCTGCGTGGCCCAATTTGACGACGGCGTCCCGAAGCATGCCGGGCCCAACCTCGTTCGCCACACGGAGGGCCTCGATCTCCCTAGCCTGATTCTGGACCAGCCCCTTCATCGCGGCGATCATCTCCTGCGCCCCGGCGAGTCATTACGCCAAGTCGTCGTCGCCCGTGGCGCCCCCGACGCGCGATGCCAAGGCCAGCTCCTTCTCCCGCGCCTTTAACTCGGAGGCACGCTGCTCCAAGGCTGCCCGTTCAGCGCGGGCGTTCTCCAGGTGCCGGGCCTCGTGACCCGCTACGGCCTCCTCGCTCTTGGAGAGATGCTCCCCGAGCCGGCGTGCCGCAGCCTCAAGGCGGGAGACGTTGGACTCGCGTTCCGCGAGCTTGGCGTCGCGCTCCCGCCACGCCTCCTCCCAGAGGCGCAAGTCTTTGTTGCGGCATTGCGTCACGGCCTCGGAGTCCGCAAGAGTGTGTGCCCGCTCAGCGGCCACGTCCTCGCGAAGGCGGAGAGCGGACTCTGCCTCGGCAGACGCGGACTCGTGCGCTGCCAGCGTCACCTCATGCTCGTCCAGGGCTCGGGCCCGCTTGTCCAGCTCCTGGGCACGTCGGGCTTGAGCCCGGTCCAGCTCCTCCTGCTCCCGGTTGCGGCGGTCGAGGACTTCAGTACGCCAGCGCATGGTGGCCTCGGATTCCCGCAGCGCCAGGGCATGCCCCTCCAACTGGTCTCCAGGGCCTCCTCCCACAGCCGCAGTGATGCCTCGGCCTCCGTGGCCCTCCGTTCTCGGGCCGCGGCAGCGTCGAGGACACCCCGCGCAGCGTCGATCCTCTGCGCCAACTCTGCAGCATGTTCGTCGTACTGAAGACAGATGTCGTTCAGTGCTTCGTCCAGCGCGTTCGTGCCGATAAGCGCCACCTGCCGCTCCTCGTCCGCCTCGCGCACTGTGGACTCCAAGACCTCCGAGCGGGTGTCGAGCTCTGCCATACGCCTTTGGTGCATCTTGCGCCCAGCCTCGACCATGGTGTCGATAGCTCGCCGCCCCCTCGTTCACCCACTCTCGGTCCGCGTCTAGCTGCTCCCACTCCGCCTCCAACGCGGCCCGTTCCTCTGCGAAAGCCTGTATCTGGGCATGGAGCCCTTCCAGGACGGTGGAGTTCACGGCCGCGAGAGCCTGCATGAACGGCTCCGTGCTCGCCGGAGTGGAGACTGAGAAGGGAAAGGACCACGTTCGCGACGGCGGGGTCCGGCTTGATCCGCCGGTGGCTGGCATGCGGAAGCCGCTACGTCGGCATCCCGAGCAGCGACCCCACCGGCATTACGAACAGGGGCCCCTTGTGTGGCCCCCGCCTGACTTGCGGTCGGTAAGGCCTGCTCAATAGATGTTCGGGGCGCCTCGCGCCCCGTTTCCTCTGCATCTCCTAAGGGCGTCGCCTCGGGCTCCCCCTTAAGTTCGCGCACGATTACCGCGGGGATAATGGCGCGGCCTGCTGACGCTCCCGATTCGCGCGTCGCCCCAGGCGATGTGGCAGTCACGAGGTGATGGGCCATCATTGCTGAGGGCGTGACGTCTCGGTTGCGCGTGTGGCCGTGTCACTTAAAATCCGTCACCGGGCCCACTAATCACTGACTCAGGTGAAATGGCGTCACGCCTGGCCGTTTGCTGTAGGCTTGAGCCAGGTGTAACGCCGGGGGCTACTATCAGTGATATGGGCCCGGGGGTACCAAGCTTAGAGGGGAGAGGCCACCCCCGACGTCCATGTGGCATCCCCCGGAGGAGGGTCGGGCCCGTGGATGAGTAGCGACCATCCCGTCCGAGCCCAAGGGGTCGGCTCACCCCAACCCCTCCTCACAGCCACCATGTGGCTACCACGCGTATGGGGTTAGGTGGGCGCCCCTCGGTGCCCACCTAACCGCATTCAATGTGGGCGGAGCGGGCGCACCACGCCGCATTGAATGCGGCATGTTGCGCACCTGCTCTGCCTGCGACCGGTTTGTGACCGGTCGATTGACAGAGGGGACAGCGGCAAGCCACTCACGCCCTGACCATGTGTCAGGGGACGTGCGGCAGGTACGCCTCGTCCCATCATGATGATGAGAGGCTCTAAGCCTCACATCCAATCCGGAGCCGGCTTGACCACACCGGACGTGCCCGGGATTTCGTTCCCGGTGCATGCATGCCTCCCAAGTCCTCATCCTTTAAATGGTGAGTGACAGGGGCGTCCCCCGTGTCAGCCGGTGTGATTCGGTGGACCCTGCACAACAGCCGGCGTGCTAGTAGCTTTCGGATTAAGGCGTAAAACAAGCGTTTAATGTAGGGAATGTTTTCCCTCTTTCCTAGGTAGCTCTCGCAGCACATGTGGTATCTCCTTGGAGTATAAAAGGAAGACCATGCCTAGCAAGAAGGGGGGGTTCCTTCTTCGGATTCCGGATCCCTGGTCTGAAAGCTTGTTTAGCTCTAGCTGGTACACCGGAGCTTCAGAGACTTTCGAAACTCAGAAAAATCATTATACACAGGAGTAGGGTATTACGCTTCCGAGCGGCACGAACCTGTATAAATCCCTTCGGTCTCATCTTCGTCGAGGGGGGCCCGACCCCCTCTACATTTCACCTCAAGTGCTTCCAATTCCTCAAACTTTCTCCCGCTGCCCCCGGCCGAACTAACAAAGGGGGACCTCACAGTCCCCCGCTTGAGGAGTTCACTCTCCGACAATATTAATCCATTTTTTCAGTTTTTTTAGCTTAATTAATCATGTGCTAGTCTGTTGTTCCATTTTGCGTGCGTAGAGGATTACTTTCCAACCTTGATGAGGATATCACCGGCTCGAATATAATCATGCTTATGTTACACATCAACAAGCTAAATGCCCATATGTTCTATATTAGGTTTACTTATTATATATTTGATCAAATGTCACAGCCCCTTGAGTTTTGCATTTTTCTCTTTTGCAGAAATACTTGTGTAGGTGAAAGAAAGAAGAGCAGGCTTACGAAGTGCTTGGATGATCAAAGAACAAAGCAAGATCTTCCCTAAGCCCTACATCGCCATATCACTTTTGGTCCATAGAAAGCAAGGGATGAAGTTTTGCACGTTTTGAATTCGAATTCGAGACTTCTAATAACATCAACTTCAAATGGACCTAACCGTTGATTCAAAAGGACTCAGGGCTCATGTGTACTTGTTGAAAATTTTATGGAGTATACTTTTAGATGGTTCTGGTCCCACGTCGAAATTCCTCCTAAGTTGTCAGAAATATGCAAAACAAGCCAATACCTCATCCAGTCCGAGTCTGATTTGAACCTTAAACCTTGTAGTTGTGTCGTGGGCTAATCCCAAGGAGGTGTGCAATCTAGGGCAACCCTAGGGCATCTTTAATCATATTTATTCAATAGCCGTCATTGTTTATAGTCGGGTTTTGTTTAGATTATTCTATCGTTGATGTTTCGTCGCTTAGTTCGATTTGTGGACCCCAACTTGTGAGTTGCATCATATATTTGCAATATATTCAGATTGCATCTTCTACTTTCTTTGCTTGTGTTTTCGATTCTCTTGTAGGAGATAGTCTTATCAGTGAGGTCAACCGTGTTGCGGATCGAGTGGTAACCAAAGAAGAAGCGGTGTAGTGATTGCATGGGGTACGATCGTTCTAGTTGAAGCTTTTGAATCATTAACATCGAGCCTTCATTATTGAACCATTCAGTATCTATTGAAAAATCGAGATCTAGTTTCTTATCAAATCTATACTATCTGTATAGTTGATGCCCACTAACTCCTAAAGCTCAACATGTAAGTGTGCCACATCATTATTCACTAGCAATTATTATGTAGAGTATTTTAAATCACATGTAAGTGTGTCACATCATCATCCACTAACAATTATTATCTAGAGTATTTTAAACATCATGCAAACATGACATATCATTTACAATTTTGTTGAATTTTTAGAACTCAATATACAAGTAATGTCAAATCATTGTCTCCACATCATTTTCATATTATTTAAACATATACATCTAGTATTTTTATAATGTATAACATGGATTCATTTACATATTTCGTAGCAAAAAAAACAAGGTATCACTAGTCAATAGTAACAAACACAGCCGTTGTAGTCATAATAGCAACTGTATGGGACCCATATGAATTGCTTCACCATTCCTGCTTTTATTTACCATCGTCTTACCTTCCTGCTTTTAACAGTGCACTAAACCATGCCTCATGTGCTGTATGCCTCTATGTTAGCAAGACAGCCATATCACACTAATTACTGGTAAGTAGGAGCGCATCATTCCTTCTGGCATATTTGTTTAATCACACCTTTTTTTTTCTCAAAACTGAAGATGAGTCCTTTTTTTCTTTTTGCAAAACTGCATAGAGATACAAAGGAATACTCTATGTGGCTAATGTGAAAATATTACCAATTTGCCCACTGATGTGACGCCTTTTTAGATAAAAATATAGTAACTTAGCCCAGTTATTATACTTGAATTGTTAATTTTTATGACGTTATACTCAACTATATTGATTTTTATGCACTTTTGACGTTGTATGGATTCTACTCAATTGTACTCACCTACCAACTTTTTATACCTCTACTTGTAATTTTATATACGCACAATAGAACTTTTATACTTTTACAAAGTCGTAGAACATACTCTTAACTTTTACTATTATTTAAGACATTATATTAAAACTAGGGACGGAAAGCTTACATATCGATCTAGGAAATGCGGACCGTTGGCATGGTATGAGAGTGCTAATATTATCCTAGTGACATTATAGCAAGTGGAAAGTAAACTGGAAGCTAAGCTATCTAAGACCACGAGCGTAAACTTCAAATTATTGCTTTAGTGACGTACGTATAAGAAGGCGGTTAGTGCGCACGGCCGTTCTCCCAACAAATGATTAAGTTTTGATTAGGAGAACATCGACTAAGAATTTAAGATTGTTAATTCGAGAGGCATAGGACATTTGGAAGCCGTCGTGGACTGCAATTTATTTCACCTGCAAGTCGTGATTAATTTGATAGTCGTGTTGAACTCACAGTGAGCTGAGCGCCCACCAATAACCGTGATAATTACAGCATCAAAGATCAAAACAACGGCTTCTCCAGTGCCATGATTCACAATGACACGGTATTTCAAATATATATCTTTTGATTATATTTTTCTATTATAATATATAATAAATAAATATATTTTTATTTATATTATAATATTTTTTAATACAAATCTATATATATTATTCTTCGGCCTTTAAACTATATTTTAAAATTATTGATAGTTAAAATTAAAAAAAATGATCTTAATTTTATTCGAAACATGAAGAATTATGAAGAATTATGAAATTAGAGGGAGGACGTGGCGCAGATGCCTACGTAAGTATCCGCTTTGCTGTTGCTTTCTTCGATCTCCCAAGCCAATCGATCCGTGGCCCCAACCATCGGGCCCCGTCCACGTAAGCAGCGGCAGAGAACCACACGAAAACAAAACAACAAGCGCGCCCGCGCGCGGCGGAATGAAAGCGACCGACCCGACCGGTCCGGCTCCTCGGCCGGCGCGTCGTCGCGGCTCGAACTCGACTCGACTCGACACGCCTCGCCTCGCCTCGCCTCGCCTCGAGGCCCCATTCCCAATCCGCAATTCACTTCTCTCCTCTCCACCTCCTCTATCCCCAATCCAATCTAACCAAACCAACCCTAACGCGGCGGCGGCGGAGGAGGCGGCGAGCGATGGCGTCGATCCCGCCGGACGACGACGCGGCGGCGGCGGGCGAGAACGGGCACGGGAACGGGAACGGGCCGTCGTCACACCCGCCTCCGGCGAAACGGCCGCGGTCGGTGATCTCGGCGGCGCAGATCCGCGCCGAGTTCGAGCACCACGAGGCCGGGGTGGCGCGCGTCAACAACGGCAGCTTCGGGTGCTGCCCGTCCTCCCTCCTCGACGCGCAGGCGCGGTGGCAGCGCCTTTTCGTCGCCCAGCCCGACGACTTCTACTTCCACGGCCTCCAGCCGGCGCTGCGCCGCTCGCGGGCCGCCGTCGCGGGACTCATCAACGCCGGGGACGTCGCCGAGGTCTCTCTCGTCGACAACGCCACCACCGCCGCCGCCATCGTGCTGCAGCACGCCGCGTGGAGCTTCGCCGAGGGCAGGTTCGCGCGCGGGGACGCCGTGCTCATGCTCCACTACGCGTACGGCGCCGTCAAGAAGTCCATCCACGCCTACGTCGCCCGCGCGGGGGCCACCGTCGTCGAGGTGCCGCTCCCGTTCCCCGTCGCGTCCGCCGACGCCATTATTGCCGAGTTCCGCGCCGCGCTCGCTGTGGCCAAGGCTGGGGGGCGCAAGGTCCGCCTCGCGGTCATCGACCACATCACCTCTATGCCTAGTGTTGTCATCCCGGTGAAGGAGCTCGTCGCCATCTGCCGAGAAGAGGGTGTCGATAAGGTGTTTATAGATGCCGCGCACTCCATTGGGCAAGTACCTGTTGATGTGCGCGACATTGGGGCCGATTTTTACACCAGCAATCTCCACAAGTGGTTCTTCTGCCCGCCTGCCGTGGCTTTCTTGCACACCCGCAAGGATGATCCGATAGCCTCCCAGCTCCACCATCCTGTTGTGTCACACGAGTATGGCAATGGGCTTCCCATGGAGAGTGGATGGATTGGGACAAGGGATTACAGTGCACAGCTTGTAGTGCCTGAATCTATTGATTTTGTTAACCGATTTGAAGGTGGCATTGAGGGAATAAGCAGCCGTAACCATGAAAAAGTGATCGAGATGGGTACGATGCTTGCTGAGGCATGGGGGACTTTTCTTGGCACACCACCAGAATTGTGCGGTAGCATGGTTATGGTTGGCCTTCCCGGTTGCCTTGGTGTTGAAAGTGATGGTGATGCGTTGAGATTAAGAACAATGTTGAGGAAGGACTTTATGGTGGAGGTGCCAATATACTACAATTCAAGAAGAGTGGAAGCTCAAGAAATGGCAAAGGATAAGAATGGTGATGCAGTCACAGGGTATGTTAGGATCTCACACCAAGTTTACAATGTAACGGAGGATTATGAGAAGCTGAGGGATGCTGTCAATAAGCTTGTTGCTGAGGGATTCACCAGCAGCAAGTTGCGACCTTCGGAGAAGGTACCATCTCGTTAAGTTGAATTCGCTTTAATTATTTGATTCTCTTTGTTTGCTAACTCTGGTTATCCATCGATGGTTGCCCTGACTAGTGTAGAATTTGATGGATTACATTACAACACCATGGTTGTTTTATTGATTGGTAAGTTGTTATACTGGATATAGTTGCTTTTGAGGAGACATGTTTCCATTTACATTTAGGCATTGGTTACTTCTGATGAACATCCCAAATAAGCTTCAGGTTCTAACCATATCTTTCTGAATAGATTTGAGTTTGGTGGTAAAGAGTCAAGACAATCTGTTGCAAGAAAGTCTAAAAAGTTTTATAGATTGTTCCATAGTCATAATAATTTGGAATTTACTAAAGTTTCATTGTCACTAAACTTCACTAGATTTTATGTCTCATCAATAATTGATCTTATGCATGTATATGGTGATCTACAGTAGCATGGGTTTATCTATGTATGGATTATGGGCATTCCAATGCTATGTAGTGTGAATCTTTGCTTTATGTCATAGAATGTGGAAAGTTTGTCGGAGAATTGTTCTATACATGGTTGAATCCACATTTTTTTCTAAAAAATAATTATGTGTTAGCATTCTAGTAGATCAAAACGGGCAAAAGAGTTGCTGTAGCACTATGAAGTGTCAAGTCAAAATCATTTTAAACCATTTTAAATATATGTACTTGGAAGTACGTAGTGCTTGCAAGATTTATTTTAGCAGCATAAGTTTACCTGTTAGTGTAATGTTTGCAGAATCAAATTGAACTGGGCTTTTTGAACTTTTAAGAGGTGTTGATGTAACCAAAAGAGAACAATTGATATTAACTATCTTGTAGAAAATACAATTGATTTAAAATTCTAGATCTGATTGTGTTCAGTTGTACTACTTCTAATAAATGATCTTCTGCATATACCATTTCTGCATTAGCCTAATACTCCTGATTGTATAGAAACTTAGTCCTCATATGGCATGAGGTTTTTACATCATCGAAAGAAGAAATATACGATGAAGGTTAGCAATGTTTACCACATTGGGCATTTAGACTGGGACTAAAATGTTGGTCATGACGTCATAATAATAATTTTATGTCCCATGAAGTAAAATTGCTTGGCGTAGAATAATATTCTACACCTGATATCTTTCTGTTTTGAAATTCAAAAGCAGCCTTTTGTGAATTGTGATTGCTGGCCCTTGCTTTTGATTAGTGCATATTGTACTTAAGGAGGATTACATTTATTCACAAGGAACAGTTATTGTATTTGGATATTGTTCTGTGTGCATAACCTCTGTTTGTAGTCTTGTTACTGGAAATTAGCACCAAAAAAAGCACTGTAGCACTCCAAAGCATTTTTTGTTCCTAGTTGTAGAAATATATTGAGGTATATTGCATATGCAATTATTCTGATTCACTGTTTAAGACCTTTGTGAGACCCTGTGTTCTACTCAAGTTAGGAGAGTTGGTTCATTTGCTACACTGGTAATTTAGCTAGTACCTGTAAGATAGGGAGCTGTACCTAGAGGCAAAATTTTGTGTTATTGTGCATTTGGTTTGTGGAAGGTTCCAAAAGGTTTAAAGTACTAAGTTTGGCATTCAAACCTGAAAATCATCTGGTCCTTAACTTATCACCTGATTTCTGTTTAAGAAAGTGTGCAATCAGCATTTCTTAAAGGTTAGTCACCTGAAGAAACCTTCTTTTATTGGCTTTCCCAACAAATTGTTTATTAATTATGCTAAATTGTTCTAGAGGAAACCATAGAAGATGCATTTTCAAGTTTATTGGCTTTATATGCTGGGTAATAACAGATGGATTTTTTTTTTGGATTGCACATAATTGAAAGCTTAAGGCAAACTTTGGTGTAGATTGGTCCAGTAAGTCTTGTTTTTCACGAATGAAATCTGTATTTTGTCATCAGGGTGCTAAATGTTCCTTAAATTTGTTGATAAACAGTCTGGATTATATGGGTTTTCTTCTTCACATTTTGTATATCTGGGGCTACTATTCTAATATTTCATTCTGACATAATTTCGAAGCAAGCTATAATGTGATATTTAATTTTTATGTTTATGGCTGCAGCAGGAAACGTTGGCATGATGAACATTGCAGCCAACCAGCACTCTGTTGGAAGATATGTTGTGGCCGACTACTTAGATGTGGATCGCTGTGACATCCAGCGCTGCGGTGTGATCTAGTTTTAGCTCGCCAATGGCGTTGCCAGTTCATGTAGTGTACTTGCAGAAACTGACAGAAGTGTTGTATTTGCAATCCGTCCGTCACAATAATGCACTGGCATGTCTTCCCCCTTCCCCTCATTTTCAAGCTGTAATGTAAGAACAACAATAATCTGAATCGAAGGAGAATTGCCGCCGCTGTAGATTGAATTGAAAATGCTTGTTACCGATGATATCGTCAAATGGCAATGGAATTATGGTGAATCCTCTTCAAAGATATTAGGGCCTGGAGCTGTGAAACATTTTCAAGCCTGGAGCCCCTCCTGTAGAGATTAGAGCTGGGGACAAGGGAATTGATGTTCTCTATTGTGGCATGTGGTGATTTCTGGGTGACGGCTTTGTTGCTTTCTCGCAGTTAGGGTCAGTCACTATATATTAACTCGATTCAGATAAGTTTGCCGTGGGGCTGATGAAATTCTGATATATGAAATTTCTTTTCCTCTGCCGGTGGGTGGGCGCCGGCTGGAGCAGTCTGCTCTCCGGCGACCAGGCGGCGGAAGAGAAGGACCTGTCCGGTGGGCGGTGGCCATCTCGTGCTTCGCCTTTCCACGGTAAGCTCGCACCGAAGTAAGGACCCTGTTATTCTCAAGGTCCTTAAGAAAAAAAAAGGGCTTTAAATTAGATTTACCCACACAGTCAGATGAGGTGTTCCCAAACCGTTCGACTTTAAAACTAGCTTTGTGAAAGATTTAGTAAGGACAATTTAAATAATAAAACATGTCTCCCGGATTTGCTGTTTTTGGAGTTTCCCTTCTCCTGAATTCTGATTTCATAAACAAGAAAAAACCGTGAAAACAACGGGTGGATATTCTTCTCTGGCCTATCCGTTCAGTTGCCAGCCATTTAAGGCTGTGTTCGGTAGTTAGTGTTGGGAAAATATTTTTTTCGCACGAAAAACGGAGCAACTCATTAGCACATGATTAATTAAGTATTTGCTAATTTTTTTTAAAAAATGGATCAATATGATTTTTTAAAACAACTTTCATATAAAAACTTTTTGTTAAAAACACACCGTTTAGCGGTTTGAAAAGTGTTTGCGCGGAAAAAGAGAGAGGTGAGTTGAGAAAATTGGGTAAAGAACTCACCCTAAGTTATTGCAAAAATAAAGTGTCTACACTAAACCATCAACAACATACTTCCTCCGTTTCATATTATAAATTATTTTATTTTTAAAAAAAACATTAATCAAATTTATAATAAGATATAGTAATATTTTCAACACAAAACAAAAATATTATTAAAATATATTCAACATTAAATTTAATAAAACTAATTTAATATTTTAAATATTATTTTTTTATAAATTTAATCAAATTTAATAAAATTTAATTATATATAATATTAAAACGATTTACAATATAAAACATCGGGGGTAGTACGTATCACCAAGTCAGTGAACCTACCAGCAGTGTTGCTTTCTCAAATCTTGCTGACACCCCTACTTTAAAATTTTCGTCGGCATCCTTGCCTAAGCACGTCTTTTTCTGCCTCTAATCTAAACAATCAACAATGGCAATTTTTTAAATCTTCTCTGTACTTAAAATTCTTGTCATTGACATATAGGGCAGGTTGCATTTGAGCCCACATGTCAGTCGAACTCGAAGAGTACTAGTAGTAGCAGGTTGGTGTGCTCTGAAGTCTAAACAAATATCTTCGGGTGGTTTCTTCTGGACTGGACAGAGCCATGCGACCAACACTTTTTATGAATCGTCTCATCGTCATGTCCTATTTACTCCTCCACTGAGAGAGAGCCACTCTTTCCCCTCGAGTTCTTCTCCACCGGCTTCTTTCCCCTCCTCTCCGGACCCGGGAAGCAGCTAACTGTTTGTGCAAGAAAGGTATGAGTCCAGGCTTTGCTTAGCTGCTTAAATTGCTTGCTGTCAACTCTGTAGTTAAGGTATTATTCGCTGTGTTCTTGTGAATTTTGATGCCTTTCTTGGTGTGTCTTTTAAGGATTTTGAAAGCTTGAATTCCATGGCTTCGTTTTTACATGTGAATTAGATAATTATATGTTCAATTTCTTGTCATGGCTACTGCTAGTCAAACAATCCGAGAGGAAATATTCGAAGTTCTAGATGAGACCAGTTTACAGTTTCAGGAATATATTTACGAGCCCTTCGTTTTTAATTCGTTGTCTATTATCCAATGGATAAACCGTGGTCAGAACCATCTTTTTAATTTATAATCTCAGGGGAGTTCTAGCACGATGGGACAGAAACAGAACCATCTTTTGCTGGTCACTTGCTTGTGGATTCTGTCGTGCGCCGTTCTGCTTCATGCTGCTTCTGATGGATTGCTGAGAATTAGCCTGAATAAGAAGAGACTGGACAAGAAGACCTTGGACGGTGCAAAATTGGCAAGGGAGGAGAGCCATCGTCTGAGGGTCGACCGTTTAGGTGGTGACATAGTTCCTTTGGACAACTACCTGGACACTCAGTACTTTGGAGAAATCGGCATCGGCACTCCACCACAGAACTTCACTGTGATATTCGACACTGGTAGCTCGAACTTGTGGGTTCCATCGGTGAAATGCTATTTTTCGGTAGGTTCATCACCTAGCAGATATATAAAACTATTGTGCACGTTTACAGTAGATGATGACTCTATTTTTGTAAGGAAGAATGCTTGATGTTTTGATGTCTATGCTTTCCAGATAGCATGCTACTTACACCACAGGTACAAGTCAAAAGGGTCGAGCAGTTACAAAAAGAATGGTATGATAGATCCAGTGGCATCTCAATATTGTAGATCCTTTTGGCAAGTAAAACCAATGTCTATTAAGACACTTATACTGTTATTGCCTTTTTTTTTCAGGAGAATCTTGCACCATTTCCTATGGGTCTGGATCAATTGCTGGTTTCTTCAGTGAGGATAGCGTGCTAGTTGGGGATCTTGTTGTGAAAAATCAGGTGAAATTATCGCACTATTGTCTCAGTAAAACATTTAGACGCATCATTGCTAATGCTGCAGTTCCATTTTTCTTTCAGATGTTCATTGAGACAACCAGGGAACCGAGCCTTACTTTCATCATCGGAAAGTTTGATGGAATTCTTGGACTTGGATTTCCGGAGATCTCTGTGGGAGGAGCACCTCCAATTTGGTACCTACTCAGACCATTTTATAAATTGTGATTATGTCACAACCTAAGTGATGATTTTGTTTTAACAATCTTCTATGTGGTATGGGGAAAAACAGGCAGGGAATGAAAGAGCAGAAACTGATCGAGAAGGATGTCTTCTCATTCTGGCTGAACCGTGATCCTGATGCACCGACAGGGGGTGAGCTAATCTTCGGTGGCGCAGACTCAAATCATTACAAGGGGCACCACACATATGTTCCTGTTACCCGTAAGGGCTACTGGCAGTTTGAGATGGGGGATCTTCTTATTGATGACTACTCAACTGGGTTCTGTGCTGGTGGTTGCGCCGCTATTGCGGATTCAGGGACTTCATTGCTCGGCGGCCCAACAGTATGTACCCTTGAATTTCTAACTGATGTTATGGTCCTTGAGTGTGCTATTAGGAGGTACTCACACAAATTAACACACACACACACACACAAAAGGTGGTACCTCGCTGTATCTCCTCAAGGAACGTAAAATACATCTTAACTGTAGGAATAGGCATCTGAAAATGTTTTGTAATCACCGTACAGCTTACATATTTGCCTTTTCTACTTCTGACAGACAATTGTTGCTCAAATTAATCACGCAATTGGGGCTGAGGGAATTGTTAGTATGGAATGCAAACAAGTTGTGCGGGACTACGGGGACATGATCCTCGAGATGCTCATAGTACAGGTTTGCCACTTGTTTGAACATTGGAATGAATTTTCTTGTGATGCTTCATTTTTTTCATTGATCTTGGATTCACTGACCAAATATAAAATAATTTTGTGACTGGGCAGGCAAGCCCCTTGAAACTGTGCTCTCAGATTGGTCTCTGTGCATTTGATGGTACTCGTTCTATCAGGTCAGCACAACACATACATGACATTTTAATTGCCATCTTAATATATCTGTGTTTTTCCTTTTCCTTCCCTTTTCATGACAGAATTGTTTCACGAATGTATATGCAGAAACAATATAGAGTCTGTTGTTGAGAAAGAAAAGGTGGGCTCAGATCTTTCCTGCACTGCTTGTGAGATGGCTGTTGTCTGGATACAGAATCAGCTCCGACATAACCAAACAAGGGAGCTCATTCTGCAATATGCCGACCAGGTAAGTAGTGATCATGACGTCCTTTGCTACGTCGCACCATCCTTTCCTGATTATGAAGCACAACATTCCAATCCCAATTTACTGCGCAGCTCTGTGAGCGTCTCCCAAGCCCCAATGGCGAATCGGCAGTCGACTGTGATGAGATCTCAAACATGCCGAACCTTTCATTCACCATAGCAAACAAGACCTTCACCTTGACACCAGAGCAGGTGGCTCCCTCCTCAGTGACACTTGGCTCATCCTCTTGAGTTGTGCTAATGCCTTTTTAAATCTCACCATCGTCTTCTTCTATGATGCAGTACATAGTGAAGCTGGAGCAGCAAGGCCAAACTGTTTGCATCAGCGGGTTCATGGCGTTCGATGTGCCACCCCCACGCGGCCCGCTCTGGTACACGGATTACAGTGTCATCAAGAAGCGGGAGCTCCATGTTGATAGGTTCTTTGACCGTTTGATGTTTAGCTTCTCGTAATCTGACCCATCTTGTTGCATTGTGTTTTTGCAGGATTCTCGGAGACGTGTTCATGGGTGCATACCACACTGTCTTTGACTTCGGCGAAAACAGGATTGGGTTCGCTGAGTCTGTTTGAGTTGCTTTGCTTGGCTAGGGCCTTCATGATCATACAACATATCTAGTATTGTAATGTTTGTTAGGCAAGCTTGTTTGCTCGGTATTGTAACTTGGGAATGTCTATAGTGCATTAGTAGCAGCAAAAACCTTGTAGAGGAATAAACGCTTTCATGATGGAGCTGTATCAGCTAAGGGTATGCAGATATGGATCTGGATGGTGCAATATGCAGATGTAATGAGCAACTGAGTACGATGAGAATTAGGGCTTTTTAATCTGATCTCATCATATAGGTAATGGTTTGTCTGGCATATAATGATGGGCCGTAAAACTTCTGGCGAGGTTAATAATGGTTGTACTGACTGTTTATGCACCTTAACCATTCACAGTTCAAAATCTCTCATTAACCAATTTGTGATGGATGCTGCTATGGTGATCTTATTTTTTTATTTGATGATATTTGGCTGTCATACTGCCTAACTTGCATTTTATATTTGGTATTTAGTTGTGTGGGATGGATTTTAAACTCTCGAGGAGAACATTGTTTGTATGCCACTTAAATAGTTATGACAAAATTTTAAAAAATTTAAGAAGATATATTAACATGTGATATATCATTCCACAAACATGTAACTTAAAATTCAACTTCTACACGTTGCAACAAAAAAAATAAATTTGACTGTGAATATAAGTTAAGATTAATTTGTTTTTTTTGTTGTGACATGTAGAAGTTGAATTTTAAGTTGCACATTTATAGAGTGATATATCACATATTAATACAACTTTTCAAAATTTTTTTAATTTTTTCATAACTATTTGAGTGATATGCAAACAACGAGTGAACATTCCTTCGAAAGTTTAAAATAGTTTTCCTTTAGTTATATGCACTGTACACATTGTGCAAATGCTAGAGGTGTAACACACTTCATAACTTTCACATGATGTTGCAAAAGAGAGAGAGAGTATATAGTTCACGCTAAAATTTTATTCTAATTTGAATTGTTCTGGTAATACCAGTAACCGGTCACTGGCTTAGAATTATGCATTCTAAACGGCCAATCTATTCCTACAATTATAACCTGCCAAGTACTAAAACTCAATATAGATACATATCACATCATAATCTACTATAATTATTACATCTACAAATTATTATATTATAAAGTTTAACATATAAACATGTTAATTTATCATTTTCACATCATTTTTATAATATTATAACGGTATCCTTTCATCATTTCTATAATATTTAAGATATAAATTTATCCATATATCCCGTATTAAAATGCACAGCATCATGTATACTTGTCTAATCCATATCATGTATAATCTATCATTGTGGTTTGGAACTATGGATTATTGGTGCCATACTATTCTTTCGAAAACTTTCTACATCAACTTTACTTAAATAATTTTTTTCTAAATTATTTGTTTGCTTTATAATATTTAATCCATCCACATGAGACATTATTCTCTACCCATAATATATCCGATCATCTAGTCAGAACGCATATTGGAACCATGGTCTACACAAAAACGTACCCCAACTGCAAAATAATCCTGGCTACAGACAAATCGAGAGGCAGGCAATGGCAATGCGACAAGATTACATGACACATTTGAGCCAATGAACCACCATTGCTATTTGCCGCTACACTCCACTCCACATCCACACTGCCAGGCACTAGCTAGCTACCTTGCTTGGTCAATCGATCGATCAACAGCTTAGCTTGATCGGATCAATGGCTTCCAGTGCCGAGGTGAGAGTCGTCGCCGCCACCCGCGTCCCGCTCCTGCGCCGCCCGCCGCCGCACCTCGAGCAGATCCCGCTCTCCCTCTTCGACGTCTGGTTCTTGCCGCAGCCGCCGATCCAACGCCTCTTCCTCTACGACGACGGCGGTGGTGCCGACTACCCGTCCCTCGTCGAGTCTCTCAGGTCGTCGCTCGCTGACGCCGTCGCCGTCTTCTTCCCCCTCGCGGGGAAGCTCACGTACATGTCCTCTACAGGCGACGTCGTCGTCGACTGCTCGCCGTCCGCCGTCGGGGACGGGGTCGCGTTCCTGGAGGCGGAGAGCGACGGCGACGCGCGGGCGCTGTCGGGCGCCGAGAGGCACGACGGGTGACGGCTGGTAGAGAGACTCCAAGCCAGAGGCGCGGAGTAGCACAGCTCTGGCGTCCTCCTCTGTCTCCCAACTCCATCTCCCCCTGTTCCCCTCCACAATCTTCTCCTTGTATCCCCAATCCCCATTCTCCTCATGGTGGTGTCGTGCGGTAGCGGTGGCGCCGATGGTCAAGGCAACGGCGGCGGCAGTCGGACGAGGGACAGGGGCAACGCTACAGCACCAGATGCACACATTGGTGTTGGTGATGCTACAGGCTTGCCACGAGGAGCTGCGGTGCCACGATCACCACCAGTTTGCGAAGGTAAACAAACAATGTCCAATGTCCCCTGTTTTGTTAGAACTACTGATGCATGTGGGAAATGGATAGCAAGGCCATGTATGTCTTTGCTGCTCGTCGTTTGGCCAGCAAGCCTGTTCTGTTCTGTATTGCAAGGTCAAAACACATGTAAATCTAATGTCTTTGTGAGCAAAGGTCCCCAGTAACTGATAGTTGACTATAGATGGATATGCTTTAGTATAATAGGAGCAGATGCCTTTCTAATTGTAAAAAAACAAGCTTCTATGCATTATAGAGTGATGATCTGAAGCCTCGAGACTAGCAATTTAATTCTATTGATGCTGATGTTTATTTAAAATCTACCTATTTATGCCTTCTTAGTTCTATGCATGGATTAGCTATTCAACTTGTGAGTTTTGCACTATTGCACAAAATGGTATGTGAATTATATTATTGTTCACACAATAGAAGTAATTATGGTTTGAAAGTTACAATTGCTGTAATGTAAGATTTAGCAATTTTTGAAAGTTACGATTCCAACCAAAAGAATGCATCATACACAGAAAGCAGAGCATAGTTTGATTCCATGCTCTATAGCTTGGTTAGCTTATTACTAGTTGAATTAAGTTGATATGTGAATTTCCTACCCCCTTTTTTTTTGCTAATTTTGTGCATGAAATTTTTTTGGACAGTAGGGCTTGGAGATGGAAACGTTGAATATGTATGGAATCATGGCACAAAGCTTGCTGGCCAGGGCTTTAGATGTGGGTATTGTGGGTTCACAAACAAAGGGGGAGGTGCAACCCGTCTAAGGGAGCATTTTGGTGGTATAACAGGTCAAGTGAAGCCATGCAACATTGTGCCCGCGAATGTGCGGCGTGCAATGAGGGAGGGCCAACAATTGTCAAGAAAAAGGAAAAGAGAGAGAACATCAAAAACTATGCTTGGAGAGACAGCTTATGCAAGGGCTAAATGGTGTTGAAGAAGTGATCGATCTTGGAAGTGATGAAGAAGGGCAAGTTCAGATGGCAATAAGGAACTCATTGAGAGATAACAACCTTTCTCGTGCAATAGAAAGAAGGCGTGGGAATGGGAGTGGTGTCCGTGTTTCTCTTGGTAAAAAGAGTATCACTGCCTACTTTGATAAGGACTTGGCACATAGCAAAGTATCCTTGCAGCCTAGGATTGACACTGCTCTTTTGGAGGGATCTAGAGAGATATTGGGACAAGCTTGGGCAAAGTGGTTCCATGCGAACAACATTGCTGGGTTGAAAGCTGATTGTCCATACTTTCGTGCTGCAATGAAGTTTACTCAACAACTAGGCGTTACAACACAAATTCCTACTGCCAATGAAATTGATGGGGACTATTTGCAAGAGATATTGGGACAAGCTTGGGAAAAGTGGTTCCATGCGAACAACATTGCTGGGTTGAAAGCTGATTGTCCATACTTTCGTGCTGCAATGAAGCTTACTCAACAACTAGGCGTTACAACACAAATTCCTACTGCCAATGGAATTGATGGGGACTATTTGTAAGCAAACTTTAAGGAAGCAGAACATTCTTTTGAACAGTTCAAGCAAGATTGGAAGCAATATGGTGTGACTGTGATGTGTGATTCATGGACAGGACTTACTGGCATGGCTATCATCAACTTCATGGTGTACTGTACTGCATGCATGTTCTTTCATAAGTCTATTGATGTATCTGGTCACAAGTAAAGCGCAAGTAAATGTTTCTTCACGATATATCAATGTCCCTTAAGTTGTCTTTCTTTCCCTTTAAGTTTCTGCTATACCATTAGTTTCAGCTATTAAGTGCACATACAAGTTGTCTTTATTACCAATAGGTACTAAAAATAATTGTTTTGGTGTCATGCAGATTTTATCTATCAAGAAATTAGAAAGGTTGTTGTTGAGGAGATTGGCCCTCAACCGGTTGTCCAAATCGTCACAGACATTGGGTCAAACTACAAGAAAGCATGTGAGAGGCTTGTTGGACAGTAATCAAATCTTTTGGCAACCATGTGCTGCTCACACTATCAACCTCATGCTGAAAGACATTGCTAAGTTTCGTAGGGTTGGTGATGTTGTTGCAAGTGCCAAGCAGATCTGTAGGTTCTTTTACAACCATAACATGTTGCACAATGAGATGAAGAGGATGATCGATGGGGAGTTGATAAGGCCCAATGCTACACGTTTTGGAACTGTGTTTATGTTTCTTAAGAGTTTCCTTGACAAGAAAGACAAGCTCCGAAAATGGATGGTTTCAAAAGAATGGAAAGAAAGTGATTGGACAGATGATGAGAGCTACAACTACACTGAAGCATGCTTGACAAGTAGCACATGGTGGTCAGCACTAGAGTGGATGGTAAGTGCAATGAAGCCACTCTATTTGGTGTTGCGATATGCTGATACACAAAGGAATTGTACGCTCCCTGGTTTCACGACAAGAATGAAGGCAACCATACATGCAATGGAAGCTCAGCTTGGTGAAGGGTCACGTCAATTCCAAGCGTTCGTGAGTAAGGTGACCAAGAGAGTTTGCAAGATAGAAACAAATACACTAATGGTTGCAGGTATCGATCAATCTATTTAGATCAATTTACATATATATTGCCCTAGTTCTATTTCTAACTTTTCTTTTCCACCTTTCACTTGTAGCTGCTATTCTTGATCCAGATACTCACTGTAAGTACAATTTCAGCAAGAATCCTGAACATGCTTTTGCACTAACAGATGCTTTAGAGAAGATGGCAGAGACACCAGATGATGTTGTCGAGGCAATTAAAGAAATAGTGAATTTCCGGGAGTGCATTGGGAGGTTTAATCGGCATGTGGCATGTGCTGGAGTGTCATCTATGTCTCCAAGTAAGTGCTGGTAATTTAATCAAATGGTACATTTGTTACTGATTTTTGTTCTTATTTGGTAGGTGCTTGGTGGTTCCAATTTGGAGAAGTTCCTACCTTACAAAAGTATGCATTGCGTATTATTTCGCAATGTGTGTCATCCAGTGGCTGTGAAAGAAACTGGAGCACTTTTGCTTTGGTGCATACAAAGATTAGGAACCGACTAGGCTATGACAAGCTACATAAGCTTGTGTATGTTATTTATAACTTGAAAGTACGTATCCAAGAGAATGAGAGTGGACAACAAAAGGAAGTTGATCCATGTGCTATCATGTTGGATGCTGCAGTATTTGACGAGGAAAATCAAATATGAGACTGGTTGGATAAGTCCACTGATGAAGTAGGCCCTTCTTTGAATGGAATATATCAGAGCTTAGAGAGGGATTTTTCTTCTGGTGGTAACAGGAGAGGAAAGAGGGCAAGAGTAGTGGATGTGGAGGATGAAGAGATTGAGTTTGAGGAAAGTGAAGATGGGGATGAAGAGGATGAATTTGATGATGCCTCATCTGGTGCTGAAGATGATAACAATCATGATGTTAGTATTGATGAACTCAATGCTAATAATGATGACAATTGTGATGATCATATGGGAACCTCAACAAGGGTTGACCAAGATGAGCTTGTGGGAACATCAACAATGGTTGAACAAGATATAGAAGCTTCAGTTGGATCTAGACGACTCAAGCGAAAGAAGAGGAGGATCCAAAGCCTCTACCAAAGAGAGTAGCAAGTCACTTCTGTAAGTTACACGTTCCATTCATGATTTTGGCTAGTGCTGATTATACCAATTTCATGCTTAAGTATAATGCTCTCTGAAATGATAATATTTACATCATCATATGAGTTTTTTGTTCTTTTGCCTATGTAGTGTTATTTGTGAATTGTTTGGCATAATTGAGTGAACTATGGTATCCATTTCTGCTGCATTTTTAACCTTTCAAGACTAGGAGTAGTGGTAATTGTTGGAATTTGTCTTAGTTGGTGGTTTACAAAGTTATTGCCAATCTGATTCTGCAGTTTAGTTTGACATGTTTTAGACAAACTGAATATATTTTGTACATGTCATACCATTTTCCAACCCGTTAATCCAGTTGATTCACTAAGAAATATTCTCAATATGTTTTATGCATGATGTTTAGGTACAGTCCAGCAAGTATGGAGCAATTTTTTGGGGGGCATAAATGATTCGGCGTCATGGTTGGACACCATCAAAGTGAATGGTGCCTGTGACAATTGACATTTGATAGCTAACCTTGCTTTTGGGTGTATGGCTGTAGTTCTTTTGGGTGTATGTATGGCTGTACTGTAATTATTTTAGACTTTAGACACTGTGATGTGATGGAGTGATGAACTAATGACTAGACTTATGGACTACGATTATGTGGTTATGATTATGAACTTTAGCTGTATGCATATGCTGTTATGAACTTTGCTTTAGGACCGCGTAATTGCATTTGTTATGAACTTGAATGTAAAACTAGTACTACTGTTATTCTGGTTATTCTACTTGTGTGCTGATGCTTGGATGATCTCCTTCGGTGATTTTACCTAGTTTTCTGATGATTGTTTTAAAATTTGCATCAATATTGTTATTCTGCTTGTATGCTAAGGCTATGATCATTTGTTTTTTCCCAGTTTTCTGGTGGGTTGTTCAAAATTGCAACAAATTCAGTCAAATTTTGTCTGAAATTTCCAAAATTCATCCATTTCAATGAGGCCCGAAATTTTTATGCAATTGAATCCCAGAACCCTGGGTGCGTGCGCTCATCGACGTCGGCACCGGCGCCGTCGTCTGGCTGGGACCTGGTGAGGACGACGGACGACCAGACGAGCGCGGAGACGGCGACGAACGTGGAAGGGAGTGGGTGGCGTTCCATCCCGGGGCTTGCCCTGGTGGCCTCGCCAAGCTCCACGATGCGGTTCTTGATGTCGGCGATGCGGTGGCTGTCGAGTTCTAGCATGATTGCTTCATGATGTTGCAACGGTTGTTTCATAGACTTCGTGGTGCGAAGCTTCAAATTTTGATGAAGATTTTGTTGATGACGCTAAAATTCAGAGTTTTATGAGATTTTTATAAAAAAAAGGAATAAGTTCACTTTAGGTCCCTCAAGTTGTCATCTAGTCTAATTTTCGTACTGTTTTGACTGAAGTGACATCTGCATGACTCCTTTGACTAGGTCTTCGTCCAACATGGTATTGACGTGGCAGTTTGATCGAAAAAATAAAAGAAGCAAAATTAAAAACTAAAAAATTAAAACAAAATATGCGGAGCCCATATGTTAGTCAAACAAGAAGATAAAGATAGTGGGACCCACTTCCTCCACCTCACCCTCTCTACCTCTATCTACTCTCTCCACCGGCGAGCGGACACAGAGAGGGACGAGGTGGAGAGGCTGACGAGGAGGGCGGGGAGGCTGACAAGTGGGGCAGTGAGGGAGGAGGTTCAGAGGCCGACGAGGGGGCGAAGAAGACCGTGCTTGTCGTGGGGGACGAGGTAGGGAGGTGTCGAATGCGGTGGCGTGAAGGCCGTTCTATGAGAAGGAGGATATGAGGGCGGACCATGCGACCGGAGAGGATAGCGTGGGAAGGTCAAGGAAGGTGCAGAGGGAATCACCGGGGAGCACGCAGCAAGCGTAGAAGGTGATGAGATGGTGGGCAATGAGCGCGTGGGAGGCAGCAGTGGCCGGGAGGTGGCCTGCCTTGAGGAGATGCCCGTGGAGCTACTGCCCCTTGGGCAACGCTCGTGCAGCGAAGAGCGAGACAAGGAGGTCAGCTAACATGCGCACGCAAGCCAACAGCGGTGACCTCGACGAGGCGGGGAGATCGTGGCCGTCGTGAGGGCGGTGCTACGGTGGTCAGCCACCTCGGTGTTGTCGATGGGGTTGACATTGGTCGGGAAGGAGACGAAGAAAGTGTGGCACGGGTGCGCCGCGGCGGCTAGGGAGGGAGTGAGGAGGGCCACGAAGGCTACGAAGAGGAGCATGACAAGGATACGGCTGGCCATGGTGGCTAGCAACGACAATCCACCACATCCACTCCATCCTCACCAACATCCAGATCCGCCGTCCCGGGCTCTCGAAGCTCCTCTGCCCAACGGCCTAAGCAGCGGATAGCTTCTAGGAGCGTGCCAAGGACATCTTGGTGGTCGTCGTCGAGATCCTCTTTGGCGTCGGCTGTGGCGTGCTCACTGTTGCCTCCATGTACATCGTGTGGCCTGTCCTCGCCGGTGCCGCCGCCGCACCCTCCTCCTACGATGAGCTCTACGGCAATGAGGATGAGGAGGCGTCGTCTCCATCCCCCTCGTTGGCCTCCCCGTCCCCTCATCGTCCTCCCTGCCTTGTCCCTCTCTGCGTGCGCTCGTCGGTGGAGAGAGGAGATAGAGGTAGAGAGAGTGAGGTGAAGGAAACGAGATCCACTGACACGTGGGTCTCATTATTTTTTATTTTCTTGTTTGATTGACATATGGATCCCGCTTATTTTGTTTTGATTTTTTAGTTTTTAATTTTTTTTCTTTTATTTTTTTATCAAACTGTCACGTAAGCGTCACGTCAATGTCACGTCGGATAAAAACCTAGTCAAAGATGCCACGTAGGCTTGACATCAACCAAAACCGGTGACTGTTGAGAGACCTCGTTTGCACTGGTTTTGTTAGTTGGAGGATGGGTTGTATCCGATTTTTCAGTGTAAGGATAAAAACGGTTTTTCAGTTTAAGAACGAAAATCAGACTGGACGATAAATCTGAGAACTAAAGTGAACTTACTAAAAAAACATTAACTGCATTACCATTACCAGTGGTAGTTCCGGTGTCATCTTCCGGAGGATGCGCCGCGCACGTCGGCGGCCATCGGGTGCACGATCGACGACTGGTCAAACGCCAGCGCCGGGGGAGATGGCCGGCCACACGCCGCAGCCGACCACGCGTCCATGAACCGCCAGAAGCTTTCGCCGTCCGCCACGGCGTGGTGCACGGCCACTCCGACCGCGACGCCTCCACCGTCGACGAACCGCGTCGCTTGCACGGCGAGCACCGGCGCGGTGAGCTCGGGGGCCTGCAGGCCAGGGATGAGCCGCGAGAACGCCGGGACGTCGTGCCTCTCGGCGCCCGACAGCGCCCGCGCGTCCGTCGGCCTCCGCCTCCAGGAACGCGACCCCGTCCCCGACGGCGGACGGCGAGCAGTCGATGACAGACGTCGCCGGTAGTGGACAGGTAGGTGAGCTTCCCGGCGAGGGGGAAGAAGACGGCGATCGCGTCGGCGAGCGAAGACTTGAGCGACTCGACGAGGGACGGGTAGTCGGCGCCACCGTCGTCGTCGTGAGAAAGAGGCGTTGGATAGGCGACAGCGGCAAGAACCAGGCGTTGAAGAGGGAGAGCGGGATCTGCTCGAGGTGCGGCGGCGGCCGGCGCAGGAGCGGGACGCGGGTGGTAGCGACGACTCTCACCTCGGCACTGGAAGCCATTGATCCGTAAAACTAAGCTAGCAGAGTAAGAAGCTGAGATCGACTGACGACCAAGCAAGCATATCAAATGAACGTTCATGGTGCTTCATTATTGTGCAGTTGGAGCTTAGATTATTTTGCAGTGGGAAGGAGCTCATCTATCTTTTTTTTCATTTAGCAAAACTTTTTAGGCTGTGTACCCGACGGATAGAGACTGGAGTGATATGTACTTTTGTATTCTCTTCATTTCAAAATGTACAACGATATTAACTTTTCACATAACATTTGATCATTCGTCTTATTAAAAAATATATAAATATCATTTATTTTGTTGTGACTTGTTTCATCATCAAATAAAATATAATCTTAAATTATAAATTTACATATTTATACTAAAGTTTTGAATAAGATGAATGGTCAAATGTTGTACGAAAAGTTAATGGCGTCATACATTTTAAAAAGAAGGTACTATATCATTTCTACTGCCTCTATTTTTTATACTATGTTTTTTGAACTAACCAGGGCCATATAAAAAGAAATAAGGTAGTATTATCTTAAAGATAAATAAACCCTTATCTTAAAGATAAATAAACCATGCGTAGAAAGATGCATTAACTGATCAGTACAGCCATTATTAACACCATCAAAACAATAGCTGTATGGTCCATCATAATGTGCCGAACAAAACATTAATTATCTATATGACGAGATTAGATGAAAGAGCACTAATTCTCATCATTCTCCATTAATATTGTTGCACCATATATAAACCATGGTAAACTGCCCCTGTAAATCACGGTATCATCTAGTTAAAAAAATCATCTAGTTAAACACTTATATATATATATATATATATATATATATATATATATACACACACATTACATCTAACTATACTAAAGGAGATCATGGATCCAAACCAACGGTGTCCATGTTAATTAATTTGAACTAGTTGGACACATGTTTGTTATCGCTCGTAGTGGGGCGAAACTTAAGCTGGCCCAGTCCATTAATAGTCTGCATCTCGGTTGATTATGTCACTACCGTGCAATAGTGCTTGTAGGAAATTCCCCAGTGAAAGAAATAAACCTAAGACAGAATATTAATTTCTCAGGAACTCTGTGTGTCTGTATGTATAATTCTAGTAATTAGTATTTACTCCATAAATTTTACTGTACATAATACAAGAAAGCATATGTATCTCAAATCTCAAAACTAAAAGGTGTATGTATGTCATGTATGTGTGGGCATCATGCATGCATCAGTATATATGTCTCTCTGTGATCAAGTCGACGTGGTGCAGGACCGCGTCGCGAGCCGAGGAGGTGATCCGGACGCCGCAGGTGCCTCGGCCGCCGTCGGTGCCGGCGAGGCGGCGGCAGCGGTGCTCCCGTTTCCGTTGCCGTCTCCGGCGACGGCGACGCCACTGGCAGTACGGGGAGTGGTGGACAGAGCCTGATGAGCTCCTCCCGCCACGACCGACGAGATGGCGGCTGCCAACGCCGTCGTGAAGTTTGGGTCGGCCGCGAGCGCCGCGGTCACCGTCTCCATCACCGACGGCTGCCTGGCGCCCATCCCCGCGGCCGCCGCCGGCAGCATCCCCGGCGCTGCCCTCTGCTGCGGGAGGTACATCGCCAGCTGCGGCGGCACCGCGAATGGCATCGCCTGGGCAGCCCCAGGGTGGATGGCCGGCGGGCGGTGGAGCGCGTGCAGCAGGCCGGCGGCGCCGGTGCCGGCGCCGGATCCCGCGGGCGTCTGCGTGAGGTCGAGGGTGATGGTGGGGAACGGCGCGGAGGCGGAGAGCGTCGCCATGGTGGAGGCGTAGGGGAAGGACTGGTGGAACATCGCCGCCGGGTGGTGGTGGCCGAGCAGGGCGGCGGCGCCGTCGCGGCTGGCCGTCGGGCCGGAGAGGAGCATGGCCGCGGCGGCGGAGGTGGTGTTGGCCATGGTGGTGGCCGCCGGCGGCAGCTGGTGGTTGTGGTTGCCCTCGTAGGTGGTGATCAGCACGGTCTTGTCCTCGGCGCACCGTTGCACCTGCACACAGAGTCACAGATGATATGCACTTAATATATATGTCAATTAGCGTGCTAAGTCCATGCATCTTTCTCGCATGCATGCACTAATGAAGGCAAATCATGCGTACATGTAGCATCGGTCACCGTATCACCGGCCGCATGCAATCATGTAACTATGTAATTAAGGCAAGTATATTATTAGACTCCTTTCGGAAGTTTGAGGGTTCTCGTTTCTCAAATGTTAAATAAGTACTTCCTAGTCTGCCTATCTAGTCTTATTAGCTACCTTTAGATGGTCTAGATTATTGCACCAAGAATTCAAGTAGTTATAGTACCAACCACCACCCTAATCATATTTTCTTTCCTCCCCTTGTTTCTCTCGCAAGTCACGGCGCCACCACCACCTCCCCCGCCTAGCTGGTTGCCCCTTAACATTGCTGGCACTAGAAGGCGTCCATGGGGCCATCAACGCCATGCCATCCTCCTCCTCCCCGGCTGAACGGCGACGAGGTGCCCCACCACGCTTTTCTCTTCCTTGTCCTCGGTGGCTCCCCCACCAACAGAGACGCCACCACTACCCCGTCTCTTAATCACTCTGCCGACCCATTCATTGCTCACCTTCAACCCTACTCCGGTGGTAGCACCGCTGCATCATCATCCACCTGTGTTCGCCGCTCACCGCTGGTCTCACCGTTGTCCACACGGCCACCGGAAAACCCCTTTCTTTCCCTTTTCCAACTCTTTCCCTCTGCTTAACCTTATCCCAATTCCAAACCTCTCTAGTCCACAGGTTCTATAACAGAGTCAATTCCAAACCTCTAGTCCATAGGTCCTATAACAGAGTTAGTGTCCTCGGCGTCGGACAAAAAGGAACTCTATGGAGCTAAACGAGAAACGACATAAAATCTTGGCATGAACCAAACGGTCCAGAGACCATAAGATTTCGCACCCCTTTTTTCTTGCTAATGATATTTAGCAAATCCGGTACTTATTATAAAAAGTTTATAAACGCATTGGCATCTTAATTCTATAACCACGTACGTACTATCTCACAAAAATGAACTAGTATTAAACAATGGAAATTGATTGATAGTTTTTCCTCTGGTCTTCTATCTCGTCATGTCAGCACGGAAAACAACGGAAACATACGTGTCTCCCCGCAGCATATATATATTGTGTGCACATCTCGTAGCTAGTTTTGTGTGCGTATATTGTACTGCTATGGGTATACAGCTAGCTGGATAGATGGAGGAGAAACATAAATATATTCAAGAGCAATGATAGGAGTCATTTATATATAGCTAGCTAGCGTATGCAAAATGCAAGGAAGGATGCAGAGATGCTGAATTCTCACTGGATGCATGAGTTCACATCGGTACATATGGACTATTGGAAGTATTAATTCTACAATATATATAGACGTGTATATGAATTGATATTTACACGGTCATTTACTAGACGTGTTGAAAGTCAACAGTATCAAGATTCCTTGGTTAATTAATATATGTGTCAGAGAACAGGTACTTGTGTGTGTGACAGTACACAAGATCGTAGGAGATCAAATTAAAGGCAATATAATCAGTTGGTCATCCAGTTTGCTTAAAAAAATTACTAGGATATTTGCATGTGTGGTTTCAACAGATTGATACGTGTAATGTTAAGTTGTACAGTACTACATTTATCCCCACAAAAAAACGAAGTTACTACCTTTTATTTGTGTAACTCAAGTGGTGGTACAGTGTATGTGCTTTATATATACTCCTATATAGGCACAATTTATTTCCAGTTCTTCAAATGTAAATGGGCTTGCCTAACGAAATGCAATGAAAGAAATGGACATAAATATGCAAGGTTAACAATACTGAAACCATATGAATTGAAGCTCAAATTTGACTCTTGATCATGCATGAGTGTCATGACTGTACTGGCTTTCTTCTCAGCCTGGATCGCGATAGACCACAGCTTCTTATATATTTCATTTGGTGAGTGTCAATAATGCATGTAGTCGTTGTGTATACGTAATACTAGCTATAGCTGGTAAATGTGTTCACCTAATCAGTAGGTTCTTTATTATTGCTCGTTTTTTGTTTCCTCCGTTATTTTCGAAGATTAGGTGAGTGAACAAATATAATATTCAGAACAGACAATTCCAGTTATCCCTTTTTCATGTAGTGAGATCGGTCAAGCTTAACTGGCCGGCCAAAGAGGACCCTAGCTAGCTAGTTATATTTTCTAGTTGGAACAACAGATCGATATCCAGATATATAATTTATGAGGGGCAATGAATTACACATAGCTGGAGCTAACAATTTTATTTTTTGACTGGGAGACCTAACAATTTGTTTATCGATAAGATCAGAAATCCATTAACAAAGAGTGAAGACATTATTTATGAGCTAGAGTAAGGAAATCCCAAGTATTGAATTCTTTTTCCTAGTGAAGATTGTGTGTGCCTAGCGCCAATAATATAGTGAGATCGACACAATTTTCTTTGAAAAAAAGGAGATCGAACGGATGATATATAACTAATATATAAATTTACCTTGCGTCTCAATGTTCCAAAAAAATGGATCACATCAATTTCATTACTATGTCAACATCTTTAAATTTCAAAAAAGATATGTCAATTTCAATTTCCTGTTTTTTATATATAGAGACGTGCTAATTAAAACTACACAAGAAAAATGCCTATCGTGAGATTAATATATACTCCTATAAACTAACTTAGTTACCTGCTTCCTGACTGGGCAGCCGATAGCCATTGTGCATCGGTAGTACGCTCGCGGGCATGGATTCCCCTTTGCCATTTTCTGTCCGTACTTCCTCCATTGGCACCCATCACTAATCTGCACGAGTTTAATAGGTTGTTCACCATTAATTGAATGCAAGATACGTCGTCGTCACATCTTTAGAATTAAACTAGCAATGTACGTCGTCACATCTTTAGAATTGTAATTGTAAATTCAGTAACAACAACAAATTGTTTATGTGTACACTTCTAGAAGTAAAATCAATTGCTGTCTGTTGTCTATACAATGTTTAATTTTGTTTTGACTCAACAATTAATTAATTAAATTGCAGGCAATGTTCAAATCAAGCAAATTAAATAATGTTGTCATGACGATATGCATGATAGCTAGATCATCTCAATCAAAACATAGTTACTAGTACTAGTGTACGTACCATTGGTGCTTCGGATCGCGCACGCACGGACACCCTCGGTTTCCGGCACGGCAGCTCGGCCGCCGCCTGCTCGCCGTTCTCCCTCGCCGGCGCCGCCGTCTCGTCTTGATCACCAACCCTCCTGATCTTGTTGCCGCCGCCGGTGTTGCTCAGCGAAGGGGACGCGTCGCCGCCGCCGGCCTCGTCGTCGGACGCCGCGTCGGCGGCGGCCTGCTGCGCCGTGGACGACGCGCGCGGCTCCAGAAACTGCTGCGTCGTCGCCGTCATCGTCGCCGCCGCGGTCCGGTGTGTCTGCGTCGAGGTTTGGTAGGATCGAGAAGTACTTAGTACGTGCAGTGTGTTCGTTTGGTCAAAGAAAGGTGAAAGCGAGCAGTGCAAATGAAAATTACGTGCATGAGATTAGCACACGCTAACTACTACTCCTACAGTTATAAGTAGTAGTAGTACTTTGCTTGTTAGCTAGCTAGCTCTCGTGTTAGTGTGTCACTGTACAGTACATGTCCGTCCTCTGCAAAGCAAAGCTAGCAGTTGGGAAGGATCTAACGCTTGGAGACTTTTGGAACATTGTTCACACGATTAATTGTGAGCTACAGCACTAGTGTTAAGCAATGACGATTAATCTTATACCTGCTTATCGTTCAAAAAGGATTAATCAGATGCCCAATGAAATCAAAGTGTTTTAATTAGTACCTCAAACGGATTGAAGAATGGCGAATTTGGAAAAATCCCGATAGTTTCGGAGGAAATAATGTAATATACTACATCGAAACTTATAATACTTGCAAGTGATCAAGAGTTGATGCCATGTTCTCTGCCCATGCTCATATGTTTGAAACTACTATACCCATTTTCGATACCTAATCCTACTCCATCATGTGTCTGTAAGATTTGCTTTGGAAAATGTCAGGCTTCTCTATAAGATTAAATCAGTTAATTAATTAGCAGACCGAGGCATTGACATAAGCTCGTTTGATCTACAGGATCTTACATCGATATGTGTGCGCGTTTAGTGACCTGTACATTATTGCACCAGATCTTGATCATGGGGCAAATCTTGCATGCCCTCCAATTGTTGTCGCTAGACAATTCTCCTACGCGTACGCGTGCATTGAGAATTCAGAAAATATAATAAACCAGGGGGAATTAAACTAATAACACCATTAATTGTGCAAAAAATGTCAGGCTAGCCACCCTTAAAAATTGAATCTGAAAGATCAACGGAGGAACAGACTACGCAAATTAAGAACTCTTGAAAAGAAAAAGACAGGCAAATAACAATCAAGGAATCAAGAAATCCTTGCCCCCCACCCCCCCAAAAAAAGGAATGAAAGAAATGAAGATCCAAGCAAGGTACATCCATGCATCCATTTACCGGGATAAGGGGATTAATGAAGAGGAACATGTACATATGCATATGCTTGTGATGATAATAACATGTAGAACAAGAAGGTACTCACTTGAGTTAGTGAAGAGCGGTTGTTGTTCATGATCAGGTCAGGATGGCGACAGTTTTGCTGCTGCGTGACCTGCAGATACTGATGGTACAGCGCGCTGTAGCTCCGGGTGAGCTCGTCCAGCATCCCCCGCAGCCGCCGGTTCTCCTCCACCACTCGCCTGAGCTCCGCATCCACCGCCGTCGTCGCCTCCTTCTTGATCACATGGATATATGGACGTGTCAGCCGGCAAGGTAACACATCAGATCAATAATTTAAGCTGCAACAAGCAACTTAAAAACAGAGAGAAATGGAAGAGTACACAAGGGTATCGACAAAATCAACTAACTCTATGATTCTTCGCCGTGTCCTCCTCGCCGGCGCCGGCAGCTACACCACCCGCCGCCGCGCCGGTGGTGGTGGTGGTCAACAAGTCTAGCCCAATCTGCAGATTAATTTATCAATCAATCAATCAATCAATCAAGAGCTCAAGTTTCAGCTACTCTCAGATTACGACCGACCGATCAGTCCAACGCCAGCGAACTTACGTTGACGTCGCCGCCGCCGCCGTGCGTCCCGCGGAAGCCGTCTTCATGCCGCCGGGAGGCCGCGACGTCGCGGCTGGCCATGAAGAAGTCCACCTCCTTGATCTCACCCCTCCTCCCACCGCCCTTCTCCTCGTCGTCGTGGCGCCGCCAGAAGCTGCCGCCACGCAGCGACAGGCGGCCAGCCTCCTCCTCCTCCTCCCCGTCGTCGTCGCCGCCGCGACGGCGGCGGTGGTGGTGCAGCTGCTTGGGCGGCGGCCTGAGCTCCATATTGCAAAAAGTTGCACCACTCCAAAATGGCAAGAAGAAAGCTATGGGCTTTATCAGTTAGGGGGTCAAAGTTTCGCCAAAAGCTGATCCGAGGACTTGGACTTTGAACTGCACCGTAAAAAATAAAATAAAATAAATCCAGGGGCATAAGTGTAAACTCGTGTGAGCGCGTGGACCAATCGGGAGTGCCGGAGGAGTGGTGGGCCAGGCCTCGTCAGGTGCTACGTCATCATGACAGGTGGGCCGGGCCGGGGCGCGTCGAGCTCTGCATGACGTGGGGTTGGCAGGGGCAGATCAGTAATTACACTTGGCCATGTACGTGAGAGATCAGAGAAGGGGAAGTCCTGTTGGTCAAGGAAGTCAATTTCAGTTGGGATCAAGTTGGCGCCGGAGGACGACACGACGACGACTTAATTACAATCTCAGGCTTGTGGATTTTTTGTGGCTTTTGTTTTACCGTGCTAGTCAATAATCTCATGCTGTTACGCGGTCTAGTCTAGACGCTAGCTGACGGGATTTACTTGTATTTTTATACTTCGCGCGTATATGTAAAAACTTTGATTCTAAGTAATTAAGAAACAAAAAGAATGGAAATAAAATAAAATTTAATACTTCAGTTTGAAATTAGAGCTTTCTTCTACTACCTCTGTTACAGAATGTAAGTCGTTTGTGAGAGTAACTAGCTATAACCACACTAGCTAGCTTATATATCGAATAACAATAATTGGATACAATCTATAAATACAATAATTGTGAATTGTTCAGACAAACATGATGGATTCTTTTTGCTCTTAATAATATAACTTGTGGATTTTCCAACAAGTTTTAAAAGCTTTAGGGCTTATTTGGAACAAACGTAAACCGGAGGAATTTAGGAGAATTTGATTCCTAGAAAAAAAAAAATCCTATGTGATCCTTTGGAACAAAAGAATAGTTTTTAAGTCTAGACAAAAGAGAATTTTAAAGCATGAACCCTCATACTTCAAAATTGTGGGACATGTGTTAACGTTAAAATTTGGTAAGGTTCGAAGTCATCGTCGATCTAGAATCAGTATCGGCTTCAGAATCTTAGAATCGGTCGATGGGAATTATCACTCGCTAGCAGTCAGATTCTTAGCAGATTCGGTTATGAAAATTAATCAATTAAATGAAGCTTATCCAGAAGAGGCCGAGTTCAAGGAGGATATGGCATAGCAATTTATCTATTAATTAGACAGAGTCAGTTAGTTTTTTTATTTTTAGGAAAGATTTTTAGAGTCCGATCAGGACTTGTATCTTTTACTTTATCTTTAGGAAAGTTTGTGTCTTGTCCAATAAGGACTAGTATCTACCTATGGGTATAAATATGTACACCCGGGATCCATGTAATCTATCTCTCGATCAATACAACTACTCTCGGCGCATCGCCACCCTCTTTTCTGAGGTTTTTATTTATCACCAACAGAACTTGGCACCTGACGTGGGGCTGCATCGGCTTCGATCTCTGGCGAAAGGGTAAGCCCTACGTTCCGCCGACCGCGGTGAATATATTGGCTATATTGGTGTTGTTCAAGGCTGCATCGCTTTAATCTCTTGGATTGCTCTGGTTCGGTTGATATATTTGCCTACTGGATATTTCGATTCTATCTTTAATAGCATTGTATAGAGACGCATCGGTTTAGCTGGGACTATCTCGGTTAGGTCTGATCTTCTTGAAAGCTCATAGATGTCGCATAGAGAGGGGTAAATAAGCGTTCCTAAAAATCACTAAAAATAATCACAGCGGTCAAATTCAATAGGGCCTGGAACTTCTTGGTGAAGATCACCAGAACTTCCGGGCAGCTCATGTAGCCCGGAACTTCCAGAGTTCTTTGATAGGAACTTTCGGTGTTCAAGCCAATATGAAAACTACTTCAAGTCTAATGAAGCTTTAGACCTATCTAATCAGCAATCCACACAGTAATTCAAGCAGAGTATTGAACAACACAAGAGCAAGCTCAAAACATGCACAATAGAGACAAGAGAATTTTTTTCCCGAAGTTTGGATCACACGGATCCTACTCTCCGTTGAGGATCTTCGAAGAGCTGGGTCTCGATTAACCCCTTGCCTCACCGAGCAAAGCTTCTGGAAGAAGTCCCTGGCCTTCAATTCAACACCCCTAGGTCGTTCCCTAAAACTCAAGTGATCACAAAGATCCCAACTTGAATTACTAGAGAAGACCACAAGTGAGAATTGCTCTACCAAGACAACCTCCGAGAGCTTAGCATGGATCTTTTACTCACTTACCTCGTTTCCTTGCGGAGGTGAGGAAACCCTTTACAAACTTGCCTAGGTCAATCCACAACTTAACGGATACTCGCGGGCAACGTCTAACCGTCTAGGAGAATACCCTCCAAGAGTAATAAGCACCAACCGACAGCCCAACGAGGTTCACCAAGTGCTCAAGCCATCCTAACCTTCAACACCATCTCCAAACTTCACCACCACCCTCAACTCACATAATCACTTAAGAAGGGCTCAAGATTTTGGTGGAGGAAGCAAGAACATCATGGGAGAGACTAGAGAAAGCTTGGGAACAGGAAAACAAAAGTGGAATGGCCAAAAAGTGAGCTGGAATCGAGTTGGGTATATATAATGACAAGATGACATCATGTAGCTGTTACTCACAATTTTGAACTGGAAAAGTGCCAGAAAGTTCCGATCTAGGATGCTAGGAACTTCTGGCCAACACTTAGAAAAAATTCTCAACTTTCCAGTGCCCGGAAATTCCGGTCCAAAGTGCCCGAAAGTTTCAGCCAAGGCTTGCTGCCTTGAAAGAGCCATTTTCAAAAAAATAGCTCGTAAAAATATTTCTTCAGTGGAATATGACTAAGGCTTTGTTCGGTAGAGGAAGTTCGGAACGCGCACAGTGCCGCACAGTGTTTTTCCTCCCGCGCACGCTTTTCAAACTACTACACGGTGAACTTTTTTGCAAAAAGTTTCTATACAAAAGTTGCTTAAAAAAATCAAATTAATCCATTTTTGAAAAAAAATTTAGCTAATACTTAATTAATCACGCGCTAATGACCGCTCCGTTTTCCGTGTTTACTGTGCGCGTTTGAAGTTCAGCTTGCCGAACAGACCCTAAGAGCACTTTGATCACCTCAAGACATCACTTGGAACCCCTCTTAATAGTATGGTTTTTCCTAAACTCAAGAGTGAAGAATAAACTATTCTAAAAGGACTCTGAGTATTCTCTCCACTTTGAAATTTGTTTGGGGGGGGGGGTTTCCAAGCATCATAGCACACACCTAAGCACCTTGGGACTAAACACCTGCATTTATCTCCATAAAACGTATTAGTCCCTTAACCGTTTTATCACTAATCACCAAATCCTACTTAGGGGGCTAGATGCACTTTCACTTCTGTCTTAGCTGATATATCTCTACAATCGCAATGATGCTTTAGATAGGTTTGTTATATCCATCACAATAAACAGATTTATTGGCTCATTGAGTATTAGATTATTATATACAATCTCGTGTTGCATCGGTTGGGTTCGACCTACTAGATTGTTGTTGATAATCTAAGTCTTGTTAAGCCGATAGGTTCATGCTAATGTTTCATTGGAGGGTTAGCCAATCTTATCTGATGTGTTAAATTTTTCTTTGATGGTTTTGTCTTGTTAAAGTTAACATATGACCGCGCTGAAAATTAATCAAATGCTCGATTGTTTAGACCTTATACTTTCTTTTATACTTAGTGCTGCATCAATTGGGTTTGACCTACTAAGTCGTGTTTGAAATTGTAAGAACTAGCTTGCTCTTTGATTGCCAATAAGGGTTCTATCGGGGTTCAGCCGATGAGTTATCTGGACATTGCGTCGGCTTATAAGGGTTACATATAAGTTAGTTTTAGCTGATAGCAACAAAGGTTTTACTGATTATCTAATCATTTGGATTTATCGACATCGGATCTCTAGTCGATATATGCTTTAACCTTTGGATCAACAATTATTTTATCAAATCATTATCAGCTAATTGTCTTTATATTATTATTTACTTAAGTATCAGAATCTACATTACATATCTTGCCAATTGCTCAAAACCATATTGACATCGGCTGGTATCGATATTGGCTGAAATTACTATATCGGCTCGCTGGTCGATCAGCTATTTCTTCGTCAATTTATATATCTTGTCAGTTGCAGGATCAAACTGAATGGCATACCCACATCTCATCAATAATTTAGGACCTGCACTGGAGCTAAGCAGGTCTCCCAAGTCTTCGTATGTTTAATATGGTTTGCGTCAACATCAGATTTGACACCATCGATCGGACGCGAATTTTTCATCAACAACATGATACTCTATTCCTGCATTTTTCTATTTCTATATCTTCACACTCCTTCGTTTCAAAGGAGCCCTAAAAATATAATTGGATTCAAGTAAAAAAGAATTGATTATGACATATCAATTTTACTTATGTTTTCATAAATACACTGTTAGTCTTTACTTACCATGATTATCGGTGTATATCTTTCTCTTTTTCTCTGATTGATATGGTTTGGAGCAAAATCACTTAATAATATAACAAATTATGTTATACTAGAATAACTACTAAAACATATATTTTTCAAGTTTAAATTTTGATACCCACAAATATTTTAAACACATGCAGATGCGTGTGCGTATACTCTGTAATAGAAAAAAAAGTTGATATATCTGATGTACAATGTTTGCAAGGGAATATATTTTTTTATATGTATTCTCAATTAATTTTATTCTAATTTATACAAACCATCTGATCGATGTAAGAAAATAGAAAAAGTTAGTTCCATCCAATACGATATCCTTGTTATTGACACACTCCCTAGTTCATAATATGAAATATACGTTAAATATATCTATAAAAATAATTTCCCCTTAAGAAACGCAGCTAATTAATATTACAAAATCACTGTCTGATGAGTCTACACGAGTCTACACGCTCATCGATCTGTTGTTATCTACCGTATTTTCTTGTGCAACTTACACACGGTACAAGGACCTTCAAATGATTCAAGTTGTATATATCACACTGATGCAAACATTCTAACTACGCTGGTCCACAGGAGGGTTAATGACATTTATTTTCTTTGGTGGGTTTTTGTTTGTTTTCTGCAAAGAGAGAAGCTAGCTAGGTAGCGTACGTCTTGATTCTTTCTTGGTGTTTTATTCCATGATGACTTGTTTCATCGAGAAGGTACAATTAGTCTTCACCTACTCTATGTTTTACTTATTGGATAATATATGTAATATTTTAGTTTTGGCAACGAGCTCAGGGCGATTACCCTATATTGCTTAGCAGGTCGACTATGTCGACATCTCACGTGGATGTACCAAGTTAAATACTCGCTGATTTCAAATGTGAGTGACTTTACATCTATGATAAGACGACAAAGGTAGCTCAAAGTTTTTTGTTAGGTAAAGGCAAACATAGAAGAGAAGTGGAAAAGACACATAAAAGTTATAGAACGATTCACAATGAGGAAGGATCTAATATAACTAAACGACCTACTTTAACCTTTGTTTGGCATGGCTTAAGATAAAAAAAAATAGAGCTAGATATTTTTAGCTTAAAAAATCTATGGATTTATTTGTGATTATATTGCTAACATTTGAATGAATCATTTTGTTTCTATTTTAAAAAATATATATAATTTTAAACCATTTTAATTTAACTTATAAACTGTAAATCTAACGTGGATTAATTTGGGATCCAATGCTATATGAAACAGGACCTTAGAATCAGAGGGGGTTTGACACTAGCGAAATCTGAAAGAATAAGAATTAACTTTGTAAATCAGAACATAAGAATATAATTATCTACAGAAGTATAATTAATTAATGATTTCATCATAAAAATAAGTAATGCTCAGTTATCTAGTTATTTATTACAACCTCCATTTAAAAAAGACGGATGATATATCCTAGTACTCGGGCAGTCAAATCTCAAACTCTTAAGTATTAATAGATTAAAAAATATTAAGATTTAATATGTAAAAATGATATTAACAGATTTATCACCAAAAACAATTTCATATATTGTTATATATTTAATAAGTTCTACAAATGCATAATTAGAAAAAGTAATAATAAGATAAGTGCATTGAAAATTGTAGCAATATCCAAAACATCAAGTAAAATTTAACAGAGATATGTACTTGTGTGAATGACCTCTTGATTATTCTTGATGGCAAGGCTACATGAACTTTTTTGCTGGCCATAGGTAGGGCTGTCAAAAAGCTTGGCTCGTTTGACAGCCTTAAACATGTACCCCATGGCTTGTCATGTTGTAAGCTATTTATTATGTAGTATATATTTAATGGCGATTAACATCTATATAAAGATTGGTATAATTGTTCTTTTCATCTCGACAATTATAAAACCCTTAGTTAAAGTAGTACTATATTTCGAAGAAGAATAAATCGTAAAGACCTTAACACTATGGTTAATGGCCAATGTAATACATAACCAAACCATATATAGTCTCTATTTGTTTCTCATACATATATAACCCCAAATATTACGTCTACTTAAATAAGGCATTGCCATACATTTTAAATTTAGGGGGAATTGACAAAATACATGGCAATAGCTGCTCCACGTCACTAGGGCTCACATGCTAGCTAGGTCAAGCTCAATAACTCGGTATTGTATCATTTGTACATCTCAATAACTGGGTTATGTAATGTAAGACACAAAAATATAAGCTATGGTACGGTTTTACCTTTTACATTGGGCCCTAATATTTGTTCTTTACAAAAGGTACCGGCCGTTTTATTGACAGTGCTATGTTAACAACTTGACCCCCTTTCCCATCGAAGGCATATGTACTCCTTTTGACGTTCCCAACACCCGAGGGCGCACGTTGCATGGTACTACAACGACAAACAAACATGGGAATTGCTAGCTATCTCCATGTATGAAACACACGTACTTGATCATCTGCCACACGCTGCTTACTTTACATTATCCTTCATAATTCGATGTGGAAAGGTGTTGAAATCAGAGAGAGGACCTTTGCTAACCAACCCATGCTAATAATTTGTCAACATCTTACCAACACATTGAACAGATTAAAAAAGATCTCAAAGATGATTAACCAGCGAGAGACGACGGTCTTGGTTATGGAATGCGACTTGATGTTGATGATCCACATGTATGTCGACCATGTGCATAGCTTAGCTTAATTAGCTTTGCTTAAATCTACAAGAAAGGCGCCGTCGTGAGATGTATCTATATAATGCATGTGAGTAAAACGCCATCGATCAGCAACCTTGTCTACTCGCTAGCTAGTTGCATGCATATTTTTCTTCAACAATATTAATATATTAGTTTAGTGTGTGTGAGAGATTAATTGCTGGTCCTCCCTATTAATTCCTCCATTCGGTTGAGTAACATTGACAGCTTTGGCCTTGTTGATGTCTCCTTCCTGGCTGTGTTTTTTTCTCTCACGACGCAATTTGTCAAGGGATATTGATAGGAATCGAAAGGGTTAGGTTGCACAGCTTTTTCTGCCTTTGATTTGTCCAGATAGAGTATGAGTCACCCCTTCTGCTATAGCAGCAACTATACAAAATGATACAATTCAAGCAAGCATATTCGACCATGACCTCTTGTGGTATATGTTACGTACGTTTCATTGAAGTCTGAAGGTGATCGGTGTAATTTTTCCTAAAAGAAGATGTTGAAAAATGTTCAGCAAGAAGGTTCGTCTATGGAGAAGCATCAATTAATTGAAAATGTTGACGCTAGGATCATCTCTCTCTGATTAAGAGAGGTGCCTGCATGCAGCTGTGTTAAAAATTCCAGATACTTAATTCACAATTCAAAACTCTATGCTATATGGAAATTGGAAGCACATATTGGTCAGAAAATAGAGAAAATAAGAAAAGGATTGCAGATTTGTCTCGCTCCAGGCCAAGGTGATGTTTAGCTAGCGTCAAAGGAGTACGTAAGTTACTTTTCTTTGCGTACCTCTATGTCTTGGTTTTGGATTTATTCAGAATGTGAGATTATTATACTTATCTGTACGAAAAATGTAGATTAGAACCAATAGTAGTACAGTACTAAATGTGTCATGACATCACAGAACTAAGTTTATTGTGCAACAATTTTTGCTAGTTCTATATATATATATATATATGGCATGTAGGACCAAATTTTAGTTTGATTCCCACAAACTATATGTATTGGTTAGGTCATGAAAAACTGATAACTTAATCCCTTGTCCTACAATAGAATTTCGTGCCCATACTCTATATAAGCACTAACTTGTTTACATATGATACGAACACTTTACAATTGTTTGAATTAATGGACTCAAGTAAGTTTGTAGGGTTTTCTCAAACTCAAATAAAGTTTTTAGGTTATAGATATATTAAATGTGTAAGATCGAACAAAACCAAACAAATCTACCAGAGAGGATGAATGGTATGATAAACTAAAATCCAAAACTTTTAGCGAAAATAAAAGTTACCCTCAAACTTAACGAAATTGCGCCGATCACACCGCTAGGTCACTGCTGCCCCAGTCAAACCGTCGGGATCCAGAAAAATACAAGTCGATGAAACTCTTTAAATAGATCAACTTTATTGTAATATGTGTTTACAAAGTGCATCTAAAGCACTCATATCTCAACTCTTGAACTACATTGAAACCTCGAAGCAAACCTTAAATTTTCTCTCTAAAAAAGTAGATATATTTCTAGTCTCAATCTCTTACCTATTTATACCTAAAATCTCCTATCAAAGTAGAAGTACAACTCCTAATTTCACTAGGACTCTATTCATAATTTTTAAATCAAATTATAAGTTTCAAATTAAACCAAGCCGGAATCCTTACTCGCATCCTAGTTGGACTCCTGCGCTTGATCTCCTCCTGCCCACCTGGGCCGACATGCTGCTCCTAGCCACCTCCATCGATCCAAGCCAGCTAGCTTCACAATACATACACATGTACATCTAGCTGCACGTCAATGCAATCCAGCATCCTTCCTTCTGTTCACTGCTTGCCACCGCATGAGACCAAGCACAAACACATATATGCATGCTACAATAACCCGAAGTACTGTAGCACCATAAACTCTTCTACAATTTCTCTCAACCAATTTCCTCTGCGAACACCGACACTTGCACGCACACCTCGTGAAGCTCGTTGCGAAGATCTCTCTCACACGATGTCCATCCATCGTGTGCCATCTCGTATTCAACTTCGTCACCGGCATCCTTGACCGTCTATATCTCAACTACTCCCTGAGTCTAGTCCCGATCCCATCGTTGACCGAAGTTGACCTTCAAGAATTCTGACTCCAGTCACCTTCTCACATGGTATCCCGACCGCACTAGCCCTCTGCTCCTCCAAAGCATAGTCCCGATCGTCACTATTGATCAAGACTGACCTCAAGTCACTTGCACACAATCAGACAAAATAATCGTTTCTGGACACAGATATCACAACCTGACTCACATTAGTCACAGGCACTCACACCAACATCCATATAGCTTTTCAAAACAATTCCTCGAATAAATCATTTGCAAAGTCAATTTATTCATCATAAATATTAATCATGACAATAATTTCACAAAATAGGATAGAGTTTTCCTTCCTTCAAAGAAATTATTATATTTGTTTAGAGTGTTTTTTTTCTATCTTCTTGTCAGTGGCTACTTCATTTGTAAGGTCTTCGAGGAAGACCTAGAAGGACTTGTGATCTGCTCGGGGTTGCTGATGATCAAAATTAGTGGCACCAGCTTTAGTGTCTAATTACTAGGTTATCAACTTGGTCTGTGATGCTGGTTTGTTAAATTGTCATAGGAATGAAGACGGTGGATGTATTCTCGTTCATATGCTTTTGTGTGTATTGTAAGTTGGTCAGCTGCGCTTGTCTACTCCCGTTTCTTGTGCCAATCTAAAATATGGAGCCTCTTTTATTCTGTTTTGTCAGATTTTACATTTCTCGTTCTAGTCATCTTTTTTAAATATATTTAGCCCTGTTTCGAATAACATACATCAAAATATTTTAAACCTCACCTTAGAGTCAACTATCCTAATTTTCTCATTATTGCAATATAATATATATATATTTGAAAATTTAACGTCATAAATTCGTTTCATTCATTGCTGCATATATAGAAAGGGTGATCTAATGGGACATTGTTGATTTGTGGCATTTTTACCATAAAACACTTGAAAAACATGACTTTTCCAGGGGATTATTCTGTTTAGTCGTAATTTACTAAAACCCACTACTATCATTATTTTAATATTTTTATCTTAATTGGAGAGAGAAAATTTCAGAAATGAAACTTTTACCATCACGTCAAGTTCATGCTTAAAGCTAGTTATAACACCCCCGCCACTCCCCCCCGGAATTGTGGAAAGAAAAACATTATTTCGATGGACTATTAGTCTGTGTGGAAACTCAGAGACTAATACATAGAAATTGCTTCTCATCTTCCGTCCGGACAAAAGAAGAAAATCGAATGCGCGTCATGCATGCCTCCAAGTGTGCATGGGGTGTGGGACCCATGGAAGGGTCAATCAGATTGAGAGGGACGTGTGGTGGTTTATCTTCAAAATTCAAATGGTTTTTTTATCTTTAACCATTTATCCGATTTTAGATCTAATTGTACTGTTGGATTCATTGCAATTAAATCTTTGTAACAAGATCTCATATGATAATATTCAAATTGTTTTTTAAGTTTTTTGATAGTAGATTGTTTTTCCGAATATTGCAGAGTTATTTAGATGTTTCAATACGGATTTCACGATGTTTCACTGTCATTGAAAATGTTTCAACAAGTATTTCATTTTCTATGGCAAATACAAACATGATATTTCATGTGTGATAAATATTTTAATAAAATCAAGTATTTTTGAAAATAAATTGTATGTTTTGTAATGAAATTTTTTATGTTTCACTTGTTGGGACTTAATGTTTCATGTAGTGAATACCTTTGTTGCAGTCAGTATATTTTTAATGTTACAATTGTGTGAAACATTTTACTAAATGGGTTGAAAAAGTTTTATAAATAGTGAAACAACTGTTATTTTTTTAAAAAAACACATATATATTTATCAAAATATATTCATGTGAGATTTTATTATAAAGATTAAATTGTAAAGAATGTAATGGTATAATTAAATTATAGATCAGATAAGTAAAGTATGAGAGAAAATCATTTAAAGTTTTGAAAAAAAGTTGTCAATAGTACTTCATGAATTGGGAGGAGTGAGAGATCAACTATTTAATTGAGATGAATACCATGCATCAGTAGCGCATAGCAGCTTGGGTGTATTAATTACCAGCAAACTTTGCATGTACAAGTTAGAATCGCTGTCAGTCATCACATGAATATCGCACTGTCAAATAGGCGTTCGATGTTAGCGTTGGGATCGTACGTCTGAACGCTAGTCGTCCCCGGAATATATGGCAATTATTTTGAGGCAGAAAAGACATGCAGTGCACCACGGGTACACTAGAGACTGGACGCTGCCAGATAAACTTGGATAATCCATGGCAACGTACGGCTGTCTGGTCGCCTTCACGTACAATACAAGCACTTGATGAAACATACTAGATGTAGTACCCCCCACACGCACAAAAACGTACTTGATGTTTCTACGCCTTCCCGTTTTCTTTTGAAAGGATATGATTCAGAAACCAGAGCTTTTATTCTCTTTCATTCAATATATCTTCAGAGTTCAGACAAACAAACAATTCGAGCAGTGTGTGGCCAGGCAACACCACATCTAACAATGTTCATGCATGCATGTCTCCATATATCGATCTCTCTGTATGGATCGATCGATCGATCGGGTCACCACCACAGGTAGAAGCAAGCGAGCGACAGGGCAACAATCGGCCGGTTGCTTTGTTGAGATGACAGTACGATCGATGACATGACCGGTGACCCAGCCGATCGGTCACTTCCAATCATCAGTAGTATTGCATCTATTTGGATCTTCCTTCTCCACGAGTGTTTGAAATTAACAATGGCGAGCACATTTATGTGGGTCCACACACAATAATAAATTGATGATAGTTTGGTATAAATAACACTGGAGAGAAAAATCTAGGGGAAAATCACGGTATCTTCGAAAATACTCGACAAATCGTTCGCCAACAACCTATCTCTGCTTCATCTCAGACGAACTCAAGATCGTTTCATTATACATGAAAATGAGGTGAAAATGCAGAGAAGTAAGAGTCCATGCACTAGTTGCATTTCTTGAAAGGAACGGCACCAGCCCTAGAAGTCTGTGATAAGAGAAAAAAAACAAACCATCACGGCTAACAACCTTTGTATACACTTATGAGGAAAGGTCTAGCATCAAGCCAACCACCGCTATATGTGACTGGTTACTGCTAACCCGTCCAAAAAATTCTAGACATACTTTTCACCCGCTGAAGGATTCCGCCAGAGAAGGTGAGAGAGGAATCTCATCAATATAATGCTGTCAAGGGGGAACAAGATACCCAAAGATGTCGTCATTGTTGGCCTGAAAGAACCGTCAGGCCAGCCAGGCTTTCACCTGCAACCAACTTCTCTACTAACAGTGCAGCGTCTCGTCACACCAGCGCCCCTCTACCGCCTAGCCCTATCCGCCACAATTTGGATCTAGTGAGGTCCTTTTGCTCTTGCCATAAGTGCGTCGGTGCAGTAGATGAGCCCTCCTCCACACCGTTGTAGCCTCAAATACACATTTGCCCTCCCGAACAACAGCAGGGTAAAATCGTCCGCAGACAACCACCTCAACTCTCACCATGAAGCTCCCTACAACCAGATCTAGAAGTGGACTGCTCATAGGAGGTGAGGAGCTATACAGAGGAAGTGGAGGCCTAGCTGGAAGGGAGACGACTTGTCACCGCCATCCACGCCATCGCGCTGCTGGATTCAGCCATGGAGGGCCTAGAGGTCTACCACGCTGTTTTGTCGCCTCAGGATGCCATGTCCACTGCCATCATCGAGGAGCACCTCTCGCACCGCATAGACACGAGAGCTATCTAGGGGATGCTAGATATTGCCAAACGATGCTGGATCCGGAAGTCTTTGTCATTGCTAGCCGCTCCCATGAGCCCGTTGGCGCCTTTACCCACAAGTGGCTACCACATAGCCCTATTATGCCGAAGGGCATTGCCTCCAAGCCCCATCTTGGTTATCCCAAAACACACACTAGCATGCACTGTTCGCATCGACCTCCAGATCCAACCACAAAGGGCCCTAATTTGGGCGCGCCACCATCTCACCACAATGCCCATGGTAGGGGGGAGAGGGTACAGGCCACTTAGGCGGTGGAGACAGGTGGAGGATAGGATGGAGAGGGGTGGTAGCGGTAATCGCATGAGTGTTGTCTGGGTCATCTTTGAGTGCGACATGGACGAGAGGTTTCTTTTGTGTGTGTGTTCTATAAGTTTCATTTCTGAACCACACATATGTTTAAAAATATCCATCGATTATTATAATAAAAATATCCATCGATCATTATAATAAATACTCATCAGTTGTACATATAAGTACTGTGGCTACAGCACACGCCTCTATTGTTCCTTACAGTTGTATACTATAGCAATCCTCTCGGTTGTTAGTAGTAATGTACTCCTTCCATTCTTTTATATATGACACTACAAGTCAAATAAAAATGATTCAAAATGTATGACGCTGCAGAGCAAATCATCCATGTATGACATAGTGTCTACCGTGTTTGCCTCTATTATCTAAATTCTGAAAAAAGAGTATTCTTATCTACTTCCTTCAGAAATCTGATGAACAATAAGCTCTGAATATTCTTAGAACAATACCATCTCAAACCAAGATTTAGAATTCACAGAACATTCAATTCATCACATTTCTACCCTGCTCACGCGGGAAGAGAAGATGAACCAAGGGGAGAGAGGAGTAGAAGACAAAGCCGTGTCGGCCTGGGTGGCGAGGTGGTCCTCTACTCGGCTGTGGCTGCCATCACCGGTTCTAAGCACGGCCTCCGAGGATGTGGACATCCAAAGTGGCGAAGGCGAAGGTGCCACGGTCTCCGACGAACATCCACCATTACTGTCGCGCTGCTCCATGGCCACAAGCCCAACCCTGCTCCATGAGTCCGTGGCCCGTCTTGCCTATGCTCCCCAACCGCCCAGCCCGCGCTCCTCCATGGCCGCCTCGATGTTGTCACTCACCGGCTGCATAGCCGTTGGGATGCGACAGACTCATCCGAGGAGGCAAGGTGGAGCGTCGGTGTCACCGCTGACACATGGACGTAGCAGAGTTTGAGCCAGTGAAGAAAATATTAGGAAAAGAACGAGTCATTTCATAGGTTCCTTAATTTATCAAACATATTGGAAATGTCTTACATAAAAGAATGGAGGGAGTACAGAGGATCCATGCCCAGCCGAAAGCCAGCCGATCTACCAGTGGACTTCTGGTCTCGATCGATCATGGTCGTTTCGTCCAGAATTGTATCCCGATCGATATCGATCGATATATCTCTGTCCTATCCATCGCTATGTCCTACTGGCCTGTGGGCTGTGGATATATATGGCTCCAAGCTAGCCTGCTAGCTCGTGTCTTGGTCCGGCGAGAAAAGTTTTTCCACGAAGACGACGTGCCAGATCGAGACTAGCAGAAGAGACCCGTAACGTGAGCGACGCGCGCGATCGACCAACGACCTCGGACCTAACCTTTGCTAGCTACCGATCACGTCCGATCGATCGAGACGCATTCGTGTCTCTGTTTGTTTCGCCATATCGCACGCGTGCACACCTAGAGTCCTCTCACAACTCATCAAATCTCTTAAATATTTTTGGCTTAAAATTTATTAAATTTTAGCTCAATCTTTTATAGCATAGCCCATATATTTTGTGGGCTAAAATATTGAATCCATTACCACCCATAAGAACAAAGCTACGTAGAAGAGGGGTGCACAAAAATCCGGTCAAAAAACACTACTACAGAAACAATAATTGATGTTGTTAGGGAAACCCTCATGGGTCTTGGATTTCCCAATCGACAGCCAGCAGGCGGCACCTTTGAGGCTCAATGCATCGATCAACTCCCAATCACCCATGAGATCCTCATCCAAAAACACAATCACAGAATAAGAACAAACCAAACATCCATGAACAAAAATCATGAAAACAATTCGCCGTTGCCGCCGCTGAAATCATAAGCACAAAAATCATGAACACAAATCACTTAATAAGAATCAAGACGTAGTAGCTGAACGGGAGGAGCCGCTGCCGCCGCCGCCACTGGATCCGCAAGCGGGAGCCTCCGTCGCCGCCACCGCCCGTCAGAGAAGCCGCCGCCGCTGCCGGACGGGAGGAGCCGCTGCCGGATCCACCGTCGGATCCACACGCAGGAGCCTCTGCCGCCCACGGGAGAAGCCGCCACCGGATCCTCCAGCTGCTACCTCCGCCGCCGCCACTTGTGGGAGATACTACCGCCACCACCGTCGAATCCACCAGTCGCTGCCGCCTACGGGAGAAGCCACCAGTGGATTTCGCGTCCCCTCGGTCATCTCCCTCTCGAAACCAACGAGAGAGAAGAGAAGAAGAGGAGGAATGGGAAGGGAAGGACGAGAGAGAGAGAGGAGGATGGGGAAGGGAAGGATGCGGGAGATTGGCGGCTTGTGGATCTCGGCGGCGGTCGGCGGTAGGTGTGGGCAGAGGAGAAGAGGAGGATGAGGACGGCAGAGAGAGAGAGGAGTGGATAAGGCCGGGGAAAAATATCTGCCTCCCACCTGCTGGTTCGACTTGGCTCGGTTTTACGGGGGTCGGTTTTTAAAAAGTCAACACCTATAATATATTATAAGTGTTATTTTTTAATTAACTGGCACCTATGATAACATAATGATGTCGGTTTTAATAAAACCAGAACGTATAGTATTGGTGCCGATTTTCTCTATAATTGTTTAAAGGTACTAGTTGTATGTTTTCAGTCCGTAGAGGTGAAAAAGATCTATATGTGTCGATTTTAGCATGTTCGACACCTATAGTGCCATCGTCTTTGTGTATTTTTGTAGTAGTGAAAAAATTAGCTATAGTTCATCTATTTTCACAATATGTAAACCCGCTCAATTCAAACTCAAACACTCGTATAAACCCAAACTCGATTTAAAATAAAGTAAAGCAAGTGAATGATATCTCTCCTCATTTCGTTCCAGCTCCGTCCGTCCTTGACCACCCCTACGCACATGTACGTGCGTAACACGCCGCGATCAAACTAGCTAGCTAGCCGCGGTGCCAACGTCCTCGTCGGCGTCGTCGCGGGCGGCCGCCGTGTCGTGGTACGTTGGTAAGTGATGTGTATGTATGACACCGGCGGACGAACGATCGATTGAGCTGGACATTATATACGTCTCGGAGACATTTCGTTGATGGGTCTAGCTAGAATCTGGATTTGATCTCTTCTTGATTTTCCTGTATTATATTGGTAGGTAGCAAGTATACATATGTATGGTATAGCTTGCTCCATCGATGTTCTCGGTTGTGTACGTACGCTCGCTGTCTGTTCTGTCTGTCTGTCTGGACCGACGATACTAATAACCACATACAGCCGCGCGCATCCATACCCATATCCATCCATGCATGGTCACATGCACATATGGTAGTAGTAAATTAATTAATCAAGTTTCGTATACGAATGTACACGTGCAAAACGTATTACACGTTCAGTGCATCGTCACGCACGCTAGCTCGCCGCAATTTGTCATGGCCGAAGCTTAATTAGCTCGGTTTGTCAGCCAGTCATGTGATGACGTTAGGACGTGTAGTCGTCACGTAGACGACGATCAACATCCATCGACTCTTGTAGAATTAGACGATATATGGAATATTCCAATGGAGATTAGCCAATGGCAAGAAGAGATGATCCAAAACTTAGTCCTTTGATCCCGATATCTCTTGATTATGTCCCGTATGCAGGCGTTCGTGCGCTGGCAAGATAGATAGATATATACAATTAATCGTCGCAACTACCTAGACCTAGTTAAAACCTTGGTCAGTAATAGGCAAAGTGCGTGCAAACTCCAGGACTGATTAATTTTGACCACAGGAGACAGAAAGAAATTCGATTGCTAATGTTGAATCTTATAGCGTTGTTTAATTGTATTGTTCTTGAAACTAGTTAGTTATCCCGCGCAATTACATGATAGTAACTATATAAAATTATCTATTTTTTACATATGATTTTACTCAATTTTTTAAATAGCTATCTCGTTGTCTTAGCACTTTGAAAGTCACATCTTCTCCGTTTTTCTTAAAATCTTATCATCTCCGTTTTTCTTAATTTTATATTTTTTAAAAGTCACATCAGTCGCTACCTCTTACTCCTTTATCACCCTTTTATTTGCTAGCTCAATCTACCATGACTTCTATATATTTTTCTTGAAACCTTTAAAAACTGAACCTTGTAGTTTTTAGAGTTCATTGTCTCGTTGGGTTTTATTTTTATAATTTTTAAAATCCCGTCAAACATCACCACTGTACTCCTATAAGGCCCGTCTGCTGCCCTGCTCTATTTATTGTTATTGGAATTTTCAAAATCAAACATAATTATTGTTTGAGTTTATTTTTTTTACTTTCTAAAAATCCCGCCAAACCATCAGTAGCAAAGCCACTGTACTCCTCTAGGTTTGCCTATCGCCTCCCATTTTTATTATTATTTAGATTTTTAAAATCGAATATGATTATCATTGGGGTTTATCTTTTACTTTTTAAAACTCTCACCAACCGTCGTGATCATGCTGCTTAATGGCATGTCCGTCGTCCCTCCTCTTAATCACCATTGGGATTCTATTTAGGGTTTTGTTTATAGTTTTTAAATGTCCCATCATGCTGCTTACGGGCATGTTGTTTCTCCACTCTTTATTATCATTTCTAATCGTTGTGTTCTAGATGGACAATATTTTTGAAAATTTCATAATTTTCATTCTAGTATTTTTTTATTTATAAATTGTATTCCTACATGAACTCTTATAATTATTTTTCTCTTTTCTGAATTTATTTTATTTTTTCTTCTGATATTTAATTAATCTCGTGTTGTGTTCTGAATGGTCTCTTCTTTCAATATTCTTTATTTTTTATTATGAATTTTAGTTATTTGTAAATTGTATTCCCAGTTGAACTCTTATTTTTTTTAATTTTGGAATTTATTTTTAATTTTAATTGATCTGATATTACGTTATATATGGAATATTTTTCAATATTCCTTATTTTTTAATTTCCAATTTAAGTTGTTTCAAAATTGCATTTGTACATGAACTCTTTTTTTTATTTTTTTAATTTTGGAATTATCTTTTGTTTTCCAAATTTCAATTAATCTTGTATTGGGTTCTTATATGGAATATTCCATCAATATTGCTTATTTTTAATTTTGAATTTCAATTATTTTTAAATTGTATTCCTACTTAGACTCTCTTTTTTTTCTCCGATTAATGTGAGAATGGGGTGTCTTCTTTCAAGGCTATATTAATAATATAATATATGTAATACAGCTCCTTTTATGCTGTTAGTTCGGCCTGTTCGTAGGGGCAAGCCTTTTTGTCCGTCAATGCAGGCCTTCCCGTCAGCTAGTTGAAACTAACAAAGCCTCTCGTCACCTCTAAATGTAAGAAGCAGACCCCCGCGTCGCTCACGTGCAGGCGACACGGGAGACAAAACCCTAGCGTCATTGCTACCCTCCTCCCCACCTCTCCCTCACGTCGCCGCCGCCAGAGCTCGTCGCCAGAAAGCCAACCGGCTAGCCAGGTTGGCAGCGATGGGGACATTTCACGACAACGCCCCACCTCAGGCATGGGAGAGGCAGCGAGAACGCTCGACGATGCGGGAGTTGGCAGTGGTGAGCCCTCTTGACGTGGAAGGAGGCGGATCCGGCACCGCCGCCACCAGATCCGACCGTCCTAGGCTGGATCTGGCTAGGGCGCTGCTGGGGCGGTGGGGTGAAATGCTCGGTTGCCCGATGGCGGCCGGAGTAGGTGGGGCGCAAAGTGGTGCCGGTGACGTCACGAGGCCAGCGTGACGCGAGGAGGTGTGGCCAGCGGCGGCGGGAGGCCAGCATGGTGCGGCACGCAGCCGACTACTGTGCAACTGTGGGAGACTGGTATAGAGAGTGGGCGACCGCGTCGATGCAGCGGTGTCCACGCGCTGACGGTGGATGGTCGGTGGTGGACCAATGGAGCGTTAGCTGTGGATCGACAGGGGGCAAGCGATTGGTGTAAACCTAGACCGGTCTTGGCCGAGCCGGCAACGACGGCGCTTCAGGCGTCGTCTTCCCTCTTGGGGACGTTGTCGAGCCGTCCCCTTTCTCCAGTAGGGCCGTCAGGTGAAAACCTTCTCCTAACTCTCCTTGAGACCTCGACAGACGATGGCGGCGGTGCTCATCGTCGCTCTTCTCTTTGGAGACGTCGCCTAGAAAGCCCCCTTGTCAAAACTTCTCTCATACAGCTGGTGCAGGCTTGTTCTAGATTCTTGTCCTCTTGCGACAGGGCCCTAGCTTATGTAAGTTGGCCACGTTGGCGAGCCTTAGGGGGGAGAGCAGTTCCATGTTCTCTCTCACCCTTCCCTCCTCAATCCCAAATATATGGCTAGAGTTGAGTTCGGTGGTCTGCTATTAGGGCTTGGTATTCGGCAGTCTCAACTGTAGCTTATGTAACACCCTGATTTTCGCCCGTCGAAAAATTTATTTTATTAAAAATTCTATCTTCAAAAATTTGATTCTTTGAGTGTATTTAGGATTTTTGTGCCAAAGATCTCAATTGATTCTTTCCCTTGTAAACCCAAAATCTTGATCGTGATATCATCTCCCAAAATTAATTTTCCATTATTCAAATTTTGCAGTTCGAATTTTCACTCCTTAACCTTTCCAAAAATTCGTACGGTTGAAATTTCAATTTCAAGATTTCAACCCTGTTGTCAAATAATCTCCTTTCCATCAGAGAGTCTAAAAATATTTATTTTTAGACATCGACCACCGGACCAATATTTCCTATACGTGCGCATATTAAAATCAATATTTCTGCGCATGTATCAACAGTCATTTCCTTCCCATTCAAATATTCTGAAATATTTTTGGAATTCTACCGCCCGACGATTATCTGTCATTTTTCTGCACCCGTGGTTCTTTATATTTTCATTAAGTCAGACAAGTTAATTAGGTCCATTCAACACCCGTTCAAACACATTTCTTTGCCCCGTTTACTTTCCTAAGCTCCCTGTAAAACCGACGGTTAGGCACCGTCCTGCCAGTACACAGTGAGAGTTTGGCGTCGTCTCCGTTGGAGTTAGGCACCGCTCCGCGCCGCTCGCCGAGCAAGTCAGGCAACAGCTAATGCCAGGGGAACCTGTAGAAGGAGAAACATGCACAGGTGCATCGATGGCCGTTCTTGTCGCCAAATCCTTCCGACAGAATCACCTTGACAGTATAAATACCGGAGAAAACTTACCGTGAAGTTCCTCAGCCGATTCACCACTCCATTTTTACCGCTCTGGAGCCGAGTCACCGAAGTCCCGAATCCGTCGCGACCAACCCCTTAATCTTCCCTGCCGCGCATGCCTCCCGGCCGAGGCCAACCCTGGCCGCAGCCGCCGCCCGGCCTGCACCCTCCCCGAGCCGTCTTGACGGGCGTCGCCCAGGCCGAGCCAACGCCAGGGAGACGCCATGCCCGGCCGCCTCCCGGCCGAGCGCCGTGGCCGGCACACGCGCTGCCGTGCACCAGCCGCGCCGCACCGCCCCGGCCGAGCCCGCAGCGCTGCAGCACACGCCACCCGGCCGTGTCGCGCGCCGTCACCCCGGCCTCCTCCTGCCCGGCCGCCACCTGGTGGCATGCTGCCGAGCCGACCGCCGCCCCTCCCAGCCACCGCGCCGCGCCCGCGTGCTGCCGCCGGCCCGCAGCCGCGCCGGCCAGCCGCAGCCGCCAGCCCAGCCGGCTGCAACCGCCGCGCCGCCGCGCGCTCATGCCGCCGCCCCGGCCAAGCCGCCCCCGGCCGCGCGCCGCGCGCTGCCGCCCTTGCCGCGCCGCACGCTGCCGTTGCGCGCTCATGCCGCCGCCCCGAGCCGGCGCCGCCGCTCCCAGCCACCGCACCAGCCGCCGCCGCCCCGCCTTCCCCGGCCGGCGCTCCGCCTTCTCCTCCGCTCGGGAAGCAGCAGCAGAAGAAGAGAAAAGAGAGAGAGAGAAGGATAAGAATGAGAAAAAGATAAGAAGGAGAGAGAAGAAGGAAAGGGAAAAAGAAAAAAAAGAAGAAGAAAAGAAAAGAAGGTGGGACCCACCGGTGGGCCCCACTAGGTTGACTCTCTCCCTGCGGACCCAAAGACTCGGGAAAAGTCTATATGACGTCCTCTTCTTTGTCGGGCCAAAGCCCATAAAGTCCGCCAAAAAGTCTACAATTCCTCCTCTCTCGTTATCGGGCTAAGCCCCATGAAAATCCCTACGAAGTCTACATCTTGCCCCTCCACTTCATTGGGCCAACCGGCCTAATACTCTATCCACAAGTCCGTAAGACACCCCTTTTGTTCCTCGGGCCGACCCCAAGAAGGGACCCCTAAAAGTCCATGTTACATCCTTCGGGCCAAAACCCATCCACCAGCCCAAAAGTTCAGATTTGCATCCCTTTACACCTCAAACTAATCCCTAGAAGTCTATATTGAATCCCTCCTTCATCTCTGGGCTAAAGCCCAAGCCTTCCCAAAATGAAGTCATGATTCCTCCCTCTTAACATCACAGCCAAGGAATATTCTTGGGAATATTCCTTTCCAATTTAATAAGTTCACTTTCACATTTCAGAAAATCCAGTAATCCTCCAAAATCCGTATCTCCCAACCGTAAGTCCAATTGACTCCGTTCAACTTCCTCAATCTTTCTAAAAATGAGGTCTATCCAATGGCACGATTAGTTTATAATATTTATTATCTACTCTATAGGGTTTTGGATGTTTTTCTTTTTTCGAGCGCGTAGTGGACGTTTCGGAGGTGCAGCTGACGCGGATTTTCTCGAAGATTTGAAGACCAACAATAAGGCAAGCCACTCTTCGATCATATTGCTCCTAGTTTATAAAATGTGTTGATTGCAAACTTGCATGTTTAGCGTACACAATTATTTTGATCGGCCATCGGTCTACGAGCACACGACCGACGGACCAACCTATGTAGTTGCATTATTTTCCGTAGGAACTTGTTAAACTTAACCCTTGTCGCTCCACCACAGCAGTACCTCAATACTTACGCTCTCTGGGCGTAGGTATCCTTTTGCACCATTTGTTTATGTCAGGTTTATATATGGTTATCGATGTGGAAAAACTTGGGTTGTGAAAGGTTTATAAAACCCGACTCGGGGAGTCGGTGACTTTGAAAAACAAAAAGGTTTTATGGGAGAAAACTTGCGGTGCGAATCCTCTCCTGTGTGGTTTGGTTTCGTAGTCGCGCATAAGGACCGATTCCTTTGGGTTTTACATCCGAGCATCTCACAGTACGACCACATGGGTAGAATGGGATGCCCCTAGATGAGTAACTAGCTGAAACATAGATGTCTAGCATGTTGGCAGGTGAGGAGCACCGGTATGGTGGAGTTTACGGCAATCTCCTGTAGTGGGATGTGTCGGGGGTCCATACGGTGGGGCCTGAGTAGATGAGGGCTTGAAAGTTTGGCTAATGCTTGGTGGAGAGATTCCACCCATCTGTGTGACACGGGACATTTATGGTTTGGTTAGGGAAAGGCTTTGTCACGAACTTCCGATACCGGCCAGTATCGGTGTAAGCTTCGTGTCTTGTGGGAAAAGCGTACAGTCTCTGCAGAGGTTTGATTGAACTGTTCGAACAGCCGTGCCCACGGTCAAGGGCGAATGTGAGATGATGCCCATAGCGTAGATTTGTTTTTAAAACTCATTTAATAAATTGGTTCGTGGAATGAGAACCGTTACCAGAGTCCTTCTTTGTGACGGACGGCCAGCCTTCGTGGTTGGGAACAGGCCTGTGTGACCTGGGGTGTCGTCTGGCACCATAGGGCCAAGAAGGCCGGTTTAGGGGCCGAGATGGCCGAGTTTGGGTTGGCAGGTCGAGAGGACTGGACCCGGAGTTGTTAACCTTGAGACTTGGTTAACGGATGATTGTTGAAGAGAATGTTGGGTTCATGTTTTGAAAGTGAAAAGAAACTAATAAAGAAGGAAGTGCTATGAATGCTAAAATTTAACTTTTCCGCTCGAGTCGTTGCAAAGCAACTTGTGGACGGATTGAGGTGAGACGCCTCTCTCTCCGAAGGGAAAGTTACTTTGAAATCCTACACTTAGACCTTTAAAAGGAAAAGTGTTTTAAAAATGATTTGCTAAACAAACTCAGCCTGTCTTTGATGCTTGCATGTACACATTTCCTAGTGGCTTGCTGAGTACGAAAGTACTCAATCCCCATTGTTGTTGTTTTTCCCCTCTTGGCTTAAGTTCAGCAAGAAGATGAAGGTTGGAGTTTCGTCCCTAAACCCAAACTACTGCCGGTGGTTTTGGTGCCCTAGTTCCGCTAAGTTTCGCTGCTGCTGACTCTGATTGGAGGTTGCAACTCAGGGATTACCCGAAGCTGCAACGTAAAGGTATATTGTATTTATTAAAATCTTGCGTTGATTCATCATGTTACCGCTGGTACCAGCATCATTATCCTGGGACTGGTACCTGTTTTGCGGTTCCGTGGGAAAGCGGTTCGCCGTTCTCCTGCGGCACGCCCTCGTCGGTGCCATTTGTACAGTGGCGTAGGGGCGGGGTGTGACAGCTTACTTGTTGGGCTAGCGGCGGCCGGTCATGCTTAGCGACGGTCGATCCGGTGCTAGCCTTATCCTTGGCCGTGTGTAGGTGTCGTTGGTGCATGGTGGTGGAATTTTGTTTCCCTACTTGGCTACTGCCTTTCACGGTACTAGCATTGTAATTTTTTTCAACTCTATTCAATGAATCATCGCGCTATCTGGTGCTGATCGTTCAAAAAAAAGCCTCGTTTGGGAGGCCAACTTTTTTTGCCCCAGTGCCGTGAAGCCTCTTTTTGGATGGTCTAAATTTTTTGCACCCACATTGTTGATGCAAAAAACACACACTGGCCTGGGAGATCTGCTTAGCTCCAGTGCAGGTCCAAATCTTGGTGAGATGCGGGCGTGCCAGTCAGTTTGATCCTGCAACTGACAAGATATACAAACGACAGATCAAAGAACCGATCGGCCAACATAGCCGATGTAGTAATTCCAGCCGATCCTGATGACAGCCGATAGCGATAGGGTTTTGAGCTATCGGCTATGTGTTCAATGTAGATTCTGACACTTGACAAAGAGACAATCGGCTGATGATAATATGCATTAGATCGGCAATGACTTGATAAAGTAAAACGAAAGTTAGACATACTCGATCGGCTGTAGATATCAATGATACATAATCTAAATCTCAAAATATATTTAAACCAAGTGACTGGGATAGATCGGACAGGGCGCCGAGACAGTATAAATCACTTATGTCTAAAAACACCTCAAGAGAGAGATTATATATATTCATATCATAGCCGATGAAGTAAATCCAACATAGATCCAATGCAATAAAATCCACAAGATTAGATTAAACAGTGAAACCTTTGTTGTCATCGGCTAAATTCAACTTATATGCAATCCTTATAAGCCGATGCAACGTCCAGATAACTCATCGGCTGAAACCCCGATGAAACCCTTATCAGCAATCAAAAAGCAGGCTAGAGATTCATGGTTCTAAGCACGACTTAGTAGGTCAAACTCAACTGATGCAGCACTAAGTATGTAAAGAAACACGGTATCTAGATGATCAAGCCCTTGACTGATTTTCAGGGTGGTAGATGCCTAAGCTAATCTAATCTAGCAAGACGATTTAGTCGATACCGGCAGAAACCCTAAAACGAGAAGCAGCCGATAAAGCTAAATCGAGATGCTAATACTAGATTAACAGAAGACATATGATAAATAGCCAGGCAAATATATTATCCAAACCAGAGCAATCCAAGAGGTCGAATGTACTGATGCAGCCTTGAACGATGCCGGCGTAGATGATACAATTGCCTGAACCGACGGAACATTGGACTTACCCCTTCGCCGGAGATCGACAGCCGATGCAGCCCCGCGTCAGGTGCCAAATTCCGCCGGTTGATAAAGAAACCGTAACAGAGTAAAAGGTGGCGATGCGCCGAATTGTATTGATCGAGAGTTGATATCTTACAATAACCCCGGGTGTACATATTTATACCCATGGGGAGATACTAGTCCTTGTAGGACAAGAAAGAAACTTTCCTAAAGATAAAAGAAAAAGATAAAGTCCTTAAGGGACACTAAACACACTTTCCTAAAGATAAAAGGAAACTAACAAATATCCTAATTAATAGATACAATTGCCTTCTTCGGACTCAATCCGCATGTGGCAATCCTCATGAAGCACACCAACCGAACCCGACAATGATCCTGTCATCTCCTTATCGGAATCGGCTACATCGGCTATCCTTGTCCGATTCTGTTTCAGCCGATGCACACCGTAGCCGATTTGGCTTGCAGCCGATTCATACTCTGTTTCTGTAATCGCTTATCTCCTCCAATCGGCTTCGGCTTTAACTCTGAATCCAATGCATGATTTACCAAATTTCGTCGTTAACACACATCCAACAGTGGGCCAAAAATTTCGTTCAAAATGATGATCCATCCCCATTAGAGAATAAGTCCATTCTAGGTCCCCCATCTAACGACCGAGATTGAATCAAGTCTCTCAATCGAAAAACTGGGTAGAACACATCCCTCATCTTTTAAAACTAGTGTAAGTATAGTCCTCAGTAGTATTGAGGCCAGTTTTAGGTGACATGGCATCTATATATGTGGCAATTACGTCAACAAAAAGAAATACACCATAATAGGACCCACATGTCCGACAAAAAAAAGAACATCAATATCGACGGGCTATACGCCGACCATGGTATTTGTAGAGTATGGGGATTGTTGGAACCAGGGTATACAAGAGATTGAGGTAAAAGAGACGGGAGACAGAAATTTTTATATAGGTTTGGGCCCCTGAACAGATAGGTAATATCACTACTCCTGTTGGCCGAAGCTAGTGTTGCCTTTATATATTAGTATCACATGAGTACAATATTTGGGATGAACTAATCTAGTCGACGTCGTCTTGGCGGCATGAAGCTCGAACACGTAGTCGATGGCTAGCATAATCTTCTTCCTCGAATATGAACTCGGGAAGATTGGAAGTGGCTCTAGATCCTGCGTGTTGGCCTTTGTGGCTTTAGATTGAGTCTATCTAGGCTTGTATTTTGACTTGGTGTATGTTGGCCAGTGTTGGCGTATCCCCTCTACTCCTAGGGGGCCTTGTATTTATATCCTCGGATGTCCCCTTATCCAAGTAGAACTTGGGAGACAAGTATGGATATGATTCGAGTAGTCCTTGGAGTGTCCAAGTAGGACTCCGCTTCTCCTTCCTTATCCGGAACACTTTCTATTAAGGAAAGATAATTTGTTTCTTTATTTATTGTATTTCTTTAACCAAAAGATACCTTCTCATATATTATTAGGTATATGGTATTTTCATATACCACGAACCCATACATAGGACGTATGTCTTATTGATAACACTGACGGTAGCCCCCGACCTCAATGGAAATGATCGGACTAGTGTTCTTGACCGTGTAGCCCAAAGATCCATCATTGTTAGAATTACCTAGCCATTTTCGGAATCCCTAGTTGGTATGAAATTGCCGACAAGTCATCTTTCCTAGCCATGATAGAGAATGTGATCATTGTTGAATTTGGATTGAGATCAAAAAATACAAGACCATGCTATAGCGTTCTTGATCAAATATCATCTACATAACCCTTATCGAACTCATTCAACCGTTCTCGGACAGTCAAGTAGATGCAGAGTACGCGACAAAGTCCATCTCTTCTATTGGACCGAGAACTCGACTTGAACTTGAATTCACTAATCTGGCATTCATTTAGTTAGAAATAAATTTCGACTACCGTGTGCTCTTGGACCAGTATATGTCTATTAGTTGAGTACAAGAATTGTCGGTTTGAGCTTTATTGAGTCAAGACAAGATGCCAACTACTATAAAACCTCCAACTAGTCTCTTTTACTCAATAAATTTAATTGCTCTAATATCTGATTTTCCCGAAATCAATTCTCAGAATAAATTGTTAGATAGAAAAGCCCCCGAGCGAAAGCTTGGGAGTAATATGATATAAATTAAAAATATTTAAAATAAATCATATGTACATTTGCCAATAAATGAGTACTCTCACCAGAGCTGCCCTTAGCTAAACAGAGTTAAATATTGACATGGTCGTTTGACCCTTAGCGTCCGACTAGCCCAATAGTGTCAGGCGTCTGTCACGCCCCAAACTAGCCCCGAGCGGCGGCCAGAGTAAGGCGATCCAAATTAACCTGTATACCTATACCAGTCCCAGGAAACAGTGCTGGTACAACAGGAAGATAGAATATCACAACAACAGCGGTCTCTTTATTAAGAGTAGAATTACAATCAAGGTTGGAACTGCGGACAGACCCCGAGTTCGCAACAGCATTACAAAAAGGCGGAAGCGGAAAGGCGGAGACTAGCCCTAAGCCACAAGCAAAGCCTTGGGGAAAGGCCAAAACCCTACTACAGCTCATAGTCTGCTTGCTCCTGGAAGAACTCCTCTTCAGCAGGATCCGTCTCCTCGTCTTCGAGAACTGGGGAGGTTATTTATATAGAGCAAGGGTGAGTACGGGAGTACTCAGCAAGTCAAGGGAATTAAGTGTTTGATGCAAGCTTCAAAGGAGAGCCAATTATTTTTCACATTCGATTTTAGTTTAAGACTTTCGGAAACAATTAAGTGAGTGCTTCTCAACGACACGGACGAGAAAGTGCGTCTCATCCGGTTGGAGCAGTGGAATGTATGGATTGATTCTTGTCGGCACGAGAGGCTCCCTGCCAATCATTCACCGACACCGGCTGTACCAATAGCCACAAGTCAAGCACGTCGGCATGAGAGGCTCCCTGCCAATCGTTCACCGACACCGGCTGTACCAACAGCCACAAGTCAAGCACCGAACAGGTTTCTCACACCCACTACAGTTCACAAAATAGTCAACAAAATTACGCTAAGGAATCACCTCACATCCGCCCATGACCGTGGGCATGACTGTTCGAACAGTTGTTAACTTCTGTAGAGGGGGTACACTTTACCCACAAGACGTTACTAACCCGGGTCACCCAGCCCGTGCAGAACAGGCACATCTGGTGACTTTGAGACTTTCACGACAAGGCATTTCGAAAGCCGACTCAGGGTCATCTTATGCCAACGGGAGGGGTCCCATGGACCAACAACAGGTTAGGTCCCAGACCATACGGTGCCAGAAAGCCCAGGGGTCCTCCCCGACACCACCCCGGCGAATCCACTTGTCCCTTGGCATCAAGATTTCCCTGGCCTAGCTAGTTACTCAGCCAGGGGTGTCCCATATCACCCATGTGGTCGTACTTGACATATGCTCGGATGTAATTCCCAAGGAATCGGTCTTTAAGGCGAGAACGGGCAGACCGTACCTCCAGTACGTCTCCCGCACCGCGAGTTTTAGAAACTCAATTTATTTTCAAGGCACCGACCCAAGTGTCGGGTTTTTCCAAGGATTTTGTAAATCCAAATTTTACCCAGTTGATCATTTTAAATTTGAAGGGAGCCTCGATATTCGTACGAGGGTACGAATACCGTGACCTGGCCTGAAGGCGACAAAGGGGTGTTAGGTTATTCAATAATCAAGGAGGTTAAATGCAGCAAGTGGGTAGGGCCTGCCGGTTGTACTACAAACCGAGGCCAAAGTGTCAAGTGTAACCTAAAGAATGCATAGTTTGTGGAATCAAAATACTTAATTTCAAAGTGTAGGTTCAATTGATCAAAGGTGACTTGCCTTGCTCGAGATCTTGAGCTTCTTCCTCCAGATCTGAAGTTACACGCGAAACGAGACGACTCAACACAACGATAAAAGGAAGCCCTATTAAAGACCTCTAAGCGTGCCAATAGATAGATCTTGATTTTTGAGGAATTTTAGAAGTTGAACGGAGTCAATCGGACGAACGGTTGAAGAGATATGAATTTCCTAAGATTAAATCATTTTCTGTCTAAAGGAAAAGGAATTATTAATTCCCTTGAAAAACAAAAAGAAAGAGGGACTTGAATTGGACTTTTAGTGAGATGGATTCGGCCCAAGGCCGAATCGGGTAGGACGATGGACCGGAGGCCGAGTGGCGCGGCTAAGCGAGCAGGCCGGCGTGCAGGAAAGACGGCCCAAGGCCAGGGAGAGCGCGCGAGCCGAAGGGGAGCAGACTGGGCCGGAGAGGAGAAGAGGCCGAGTGGGCCGAGACGGGGGCGCAGCCCACGTGAGCGGACGGACCAGTGGACCGAGGTCCACCGCTCGACGCTAGGGCGGGACCCGCCCATCAGCGGCTTGGTCCACGTGGACTGGCGCACGGAGGGAGGGAGGCAGTCGGCACTCGCGTGGCGCCGACGTGATGGCCATGGAGGCCGACGGGAGGGGGACGAAGGGGGAGGTGCCGGATCGACGGCGGGCGACGGCGGAGGGGCTCGGGACAACGCGGCGCAAGCCTGGCGAAGGGGAAAAACCGGAGCGGAGAGGGGAGAGAGGGGAAGCGAGCTAACGGCTCGGATCAGAGCGAGGAGGCGTGATGGTGGCCGACGATGGCACGAGGCGGCGACGGCAATGGCGGCGCGGGGATAGAGCGGAGGAGAGGGGTGGCGCCCACGGCGGTGCCCGGAGGAGGTTGACGGCACTTCCTAGCATCCTAGGCCAAGGAGAAACGGAGGGAGATGGAGGGGAAAAGGGAGTTACCGCATGACGGGAGGCTTGCCTAGGACGGAGGGGGAAGATGACGCACGGGCGGCACGGCTCGGCTCCGGGCCGAGGGAGAGGGGAAGGAGGCGCCCGGAGTCTCCTTCGGGCGTCCTCGGGCTCCGGTGGCGGACGGCGAGAGCGGCGGCACGACACGGCGGTGGAGAGGAAAGGAACTCGGCGGTGGGCAACAATTGCGGCCGAGAGGGGGAGGTGCGGGTTTAAAAGAGGGGCAAGGTCGGTTCGGGGAGATGCGGGGGAGCGCGCGGAGAGAGACGACGCTCTCCGGAGCAAGCGGACAAGACGGCGGCAGCGATGACGTCGGCGCCGGTCGGGGAAAAAGGAAAAGAGAGGGAAGAAAAGGGGAGCGGCCCCCTTGCCGAAACGGGCAAGGGCACGCGGGGAGAGAAGGGGAGGGCGCGCTCTCTCCCTAGGCGGCACGCGCGCGCAAGCGGCGGGGCTGGGAGTGACGCCGGCGGCTCGGCGCGGCGTGGAGGCAAGCAGCGCAGAGGGCAGCCCGGGTGACGGCGTCGGCGGACGTGGAGGTTGGCCACGCCGCGCGGGTGCGGGACCTGCGGCGAGACGGGACGGGATGGACGCCGGCGGCAGGCTATCGGGACGGAGAGAGAGAAATGGCCGACAGAACGAGGGAGAGAGAGACAACGCTATCTCTCTCTCATGCGGGGCGTGCGGCGCACGTGCGTGCACGTGCCTGACGCGGCAGGCCACGTGGACTGGGCCGGGCGGCGCGGCCCAGTAGGGGGGGAAGGGATGGGCCGGTCGGCGGCCTGAGAAGGGGAGGGAGAGGGGGAGCAGGCCGAGCGGGAATCCGGCCCGAGGACAGGGGGAGGTGAAAAGGACTTTGGCAGAGAGGGAGAGGGGAGGATTTAGGGTTCAGATTCGAAATCCGACTTCGTGATTTTCTTCAGGATTGAGCTGAGAGGGGAAACACGAGACCAGGGCACACGACAAGACACAACCGAAGAGCAAAATTTTTGCAATTAGAGTTTTTAAGAATTAGGTTTTCCCGCTAACGCCACGACGAAACGGGCGTTACAGCGTCCCTGGCCAAGGTGCTAGGACCCGGTGACTAGTCAAACTTAATGTAGTAGGTTGATAAAAATGACTCCCAGTAGCGATATGAGAAAAGAGAATCAACGGATAAATATTGCACATTTGATTTGTATTAAAAACTTACGTAGATTGATGCATGAAGATGGTAGAAATGCCACACACACTGGTCGAGAACTAGGTGCGTTGTCATACTCGACCACTCGTAAAGGTGGTGGGAGGATCACTACAACATAGGTCGAGAACCAGGTGTGTAGTCGTACTCGACCACTTGCAGAGATGGGAGAATCGCTACAATGTTAATCGAGGACTAGATGTGTAGTCGTACTCGACTGCTCATATAAGATTTGGAGAGTTGGTGAAATCGCTACCACGTTGGTTGAGAACCAGGTGGGTTGTCCTACTCGACCACTTGTAGAAGATTTGGAGAGTTGGCGAGATCGCTACAACGCTGGTCAAGAACCAGGTGTGTAGTCGTACTCGACCACTTGTAGAAGATTTGAAGAGTTGACGAGATCGCTACCACGCTGGTGGAAAACCAGGTGTGTAGTCGTACTCGACCACTCGCAGAAGATTTGGAGAGCTGGCGAGATCGCTACCACGCTGGTTGAGAACCAGATGTGTAGTCGTACTCGACCACCCATAGAAGATTTGGAGAGTTGGCGAGATCGCTACCATGCTGGTCGAGAACCAGGTGGGTAGACGTACTTGACCACTCATAGAAGATTTGTATAGTTGACGAGATCGCTACGATGCTGGTTGAGAATCAAATGGATAATTGTACTCGACCTCTCGTAGAGAACTCGAGAGGTGGCAGGATCGCTGCCACGCTGATCGAGGACCAGGTGTAATTGTACCTCGACCACTCGTAGAAGATTCAGAGAGGTGGTGGGATTGCTACCATGCTGGTCGAGGACCATGTGTAGTTGTTCCTTGACCACTCATAGAAGATTTAGAGAGGTGGTGGGATCATTGCCATGCTTGTTGAGGACCAAGTGTAGTCGTACCTCGACCACTCGAAGAGGCGTTTGTGTTGGTTATTACATGTGCATCTCATGTGACAAGCATGTCTCACATACCCAACTTATAAGCATATTGGACGTCCGTTCACAAACATGCCGGGTGATCAAGTCGACAATGTTCGCGAGGATTGTACATAGCAACCTTTTCACAAATAGACCGGGTTGTGACCGAAATTAAATGTGAGATAAGCCGCCGGTCTCTATTGGTAGGTTTGGTCTGACAACTCCTTGTTTGTTTGAGAACGTTCTCGACAATGGGGTGTACTCGACCTCTACCTACTAGGGTACTCGATGTCTAAGCGGACGCTGGAATATTTCTTGATAATATTTTTCTAGAAGACAAGATATATAACAGAGAATACCAAATACGTACTCGGAAAATTGTATAAATCTTCTAGTATTGTTAAGATATAATGAGCATATTTAGATTAAATATCGAGGATTATGTAAACCGTAAACAAGCATTATTTATACAGAAGAAACAGAGCGAGCCCCTAGTATTAGATCGTAGTTGGCCTAACAGAGGAACGCTCGCACAATAGATATTGCATAAAAAATATGCTCGGGGTAAACATAATAAATTATTGATCTGGAAATAGGTACAGTAAATTATATACAAAATATTGCGTATCTATGTAGATATATGCCGGATATATCTATAAAATTAGTAGATTAATTAAGTAATTAATCTTACTAAATACCTTGTTTTACGTGCCTGACAGTCAATGCATGTGACGGCCTCCTGGTAACTTTTCGTGTGCACATACTAATCTTATTCCATAAGACATACGTATGTATCATGTATGTTTATTGGTCGGTCGGCATTTATTTGATCGGTCAGATCCGTAACTCTAGCAGGCTGATACAACTCCGAGTGTAGCTGGTGCGCTGCAATCTCCCGTGCAGCATAGTACTTCACGACGCATGCGTGGATGGTGGCGGCCTCATTGTCTGATGATGATAATTCGTCGGACTTTTGGCGACGGATGTCGGTTCGAAGGTGGTTGATCCTGATCTAGGCCTCGTAAACGACTATATTGAGTTGATGTCCTCCGCGGCAGTGATGTCTTAAAGTTTTGTCGATCCTACTAGATTGATTTGTTGGTGGCGACGGTCCCGATCTAAAGGGAACGTACTCTAGTTAGGTTATATCTCCTATAGCTGAAATCGTCGAAGTATCCCTTGTCGGAAACCCGCGGCGACGACGTCTTAAAGCTTGGTCGATTTTGATAGATCAAATTGTTGGTGGCGATGATTCCGACCTGGTCGGGGAACATACTCTGGTTGGGTCAGATCTCCCAATGGCAAAGTCATCGAAGTATTCCTCGCCAAAAAATTCATAGGGCAATATCTTGATGAAGATTGAGATGACGAGGGTCCCGATCTGTAGTAGAAAGTACTCCGGTCAGGTCATATCTCCCAGGTCTGAAGTCATCGGAGGGTGTTTCGTCGGAAGATCCGCTTCTTGAACCCATCTTGTTCCATCTCGTTGAACCTTGAAGCATCAAGTCCCCTACCTAGCAGGCCACTATCGATGGGCTATACGCCGACTATAGTATTTGTAGAATATGGAGATCGTTGGAACCAAAGTATATGTGAGATTGAGGTAAAATAGACGGGAGACAGGGATGTTTATACAGGTTCGGGTCCCTTAACTGTCAGCTAATAGCCCTACTCCTATTGACCAAAGCCGGTGTTACCTTTATATATTAGTTTCACATGAGTACAATATTTGGGATGATCTAATCTAGTCGACATTGGCTTGGTGGCATGGAGCTTGAACACGTAGTCGACGACTAGCGTAATCTTCTTCCTCGAATATGAACTCGGCGAGATTGGAGATAGCTCTAGATCTCTCACGTTGGCCTTTGTGGTTCTAGATTGGGTCTATCTAGGCTTGTATTCTGACTTGGCGTATGGTTGTCTGTGTTGGCGTATCCCCTCTCCTCCTTAGGAAGCCTTGTATTTATACCCTCGGATGTCCCTTTATCCAAGTAGAACTAGGGAGATAAGTATGAATACGATCCGAGTAGTCCTTGTAGTGCCCGAGTAGGACTCCGCTTCTCCTCCCTTATCCAAAACACCTTCTATTTCAGAAAGATAATTTCTTTCTTTATTTGTCGTATTTCTTTAACCAAAAGATACCTTCTTGTATACTATTAGGTATATGGTATTTTCGTATACCACGAACCCATGTATAGGAGGTATGCCTTATTGATAACACTGACAATCACTATCCCTCTCTTCCGCTATCTCTCTCTCTCTTTGGCTCTTCACATGCGGGCTAACACGCGCCAATGGTGAGCTCCCGTCTCTCCAAACCTAGCGGCGGTGGCGCGCTCTTCGCTGGATCCTGTCCTAGCGGCGGCGAGGGAGGCTACTCCGACGAAGGCGATGGCGACGATGGTAGTGGAGGCGGCTATGGTGGGGATGATCGCGACTATGGTGCCCGTGGGTGCCATTGCACTCGTCTCCCGTTGTCGCACTCGACACACGCAGCAGGTACACGCACAGTGCGTATATGTGCCCATGAGCCTCGTCGGGCATCGGGGCTCATCCCACTGCCGGCGAACCTCGTCCCTCGCCTCCATGGTTGGGAAGGTCAAGGAGGTGGTAGTGGTGCTGCCTCCCTCCATCCCTTGCAAGTTGTTCTGCCATCGTGCCGTTGGAGAGGGAGCTTGACGCCGACATCATCGCGAAGAGGGAGAAGGTGGAGAGGCTGGTAGTTGCACCGAATATTGATAGTGGAGATGACGACGCAGTCGGGCACCAGGGGGCAGTGGTGGGGATAGCCAAGCATGGCCATTGTTTGTCTCCCTCGTGGCGGTGAAGACGATGAGGCACTGTTCAAGGAGCCCATGCTCGTTGGCTATGGTTAGAGGTTGCCTTCGCTACAGTGAAAGGAGGTAGCTTGATTGCTGGGGGTATCGACATTATCGATGGGACAATGACCAGGGCCGAAGTAGAACACCATCCTTGTGGTCATTAGTGGAACCTGTTGACTGCATCGGCTCCTTCCCATTGGCGCGCTACTAGTTGCCTTCAGCATCACACGTGACCCTATAGATGTCGTCAAAGGTGAGGTAGAGGAGGTCTTATTGGGACAGGCGATGCGCGGTGATGAAGGCATGGGGATAAGATTAGCTGAGGTGTAGGGGGAGGAAGAAAAGAGAAGGAACACTGTCATGTGGGGCACACTCTATTTTTCTCGTAGGCGTCATGTGGGATGAAACCACCCTCAAAACCGTTAGGGAGGTAAAATGGACTAGTATTGACAGTTGATGAAGATCATATCTATTTTTGCGGTCGAGAAAAGGCAATTAAACTCGAGCTATAGTTTAGTTGAGAGAGTTCCAAAGCCTCACACAATCTTCATTGTAGTAACGACCCATCACGGTATTAGGCTTTTGTAAAGGAAAATTACATGTGAGGTCCCTCATTTTGTCACCGAATTACAAAATCGTCCCTTAACCAAAAAACAGATATATGTGATCCGTCAACTTACAAAACTGGGTTACTCCGGGTCCTTAGATGGTATTGACCCTGGTTTTGTCCGACGTGATGACTTAGTCAGTGTGGGCCCCATGTGTCAGGGTGACCACGTCATCACGCTCTCTCTCTCTCCCTTCATCCTCTCTCACTTCTCTCCTCGTCTGGACGGGCCAGCCGACGGGTGCGGAGGAGGCCGGTGGGGCAAGGCGGCGGCGGAGGAGGTCCGGCGGTCAATGATGGGCAAGGTGGCGGCATGGCGACGCGGGAGAAAGGGCGAGTCGGTGGCAGCGGTGATGGGCCAGACGCCGCGGCGGTGGGCGCGAATGCGAGCGTCGCGGCAGTGGATGGCCTCCTTGGTGCGGTTGAGGAGCCGTCGTCAACAGTGAGGCTGAGGGGCGACGATGCGGGTGTTGGTGGCATAGTCTCCGGCCGCTACGCGATCCCATATGTCTCCGGCCGCCGTCGCCGATGACGACGACTCCTCCGACGGCGTCATGATCCTCTCCTTCTTCACCTCCCTCAAGTAAAACTGCTCCTCCAACATCACCCTCTTGCCTCTTCCAGCGGCGATGGGGATAGGGCCGACGGGAGGGGCCCACTTGATGGTGGTGTCGGTAGCGACCTCGTTGGGGAAGTTGACGATGGCCTTGGATCCACGGAGCTGGAACGCGACATGTTCATAAGCGTGTGCGGCCTTGATAGCGGTGTCGTAGGTCCCGACCCGATGGCAATGGCGAGGGTGTGAGGATGTGGTGGTGGGCGTCGTCGAGGAGGTGGGTAGCGACGAGGGGGTTCCTGGCAAGGAGGATGGTGCAGGAGGTGCGCGCGATGGGGGCGGAGGCAGAGGAGGTAGCGAGGAAGGTGGAGGCCAAGACGGAGGCGCTGAGGTGGGACGTGACGGGGAGGACCGCCGTCGGCGAGGCGGTCATGAGGCTGCTGCTCCGGCTCGACGTGGTACACGGCGCGAGGGAGTCCTCACGCTGCAGGACGTCATCGATGCCCTCGAGCACATGCCGCCGACGTGTGTGGTCGCAGATGACACTAGGTGAGCCTCAGACATGGAGGAGGCCCACGACGCGTAGGACCACGAGGTGTACTAGGAAGAAGAACTTACTAGTGGGCCCACCATTTTTTATTATTTTATTATTTTTTTGGATCAAACTGTCACGTAAACACCACATCAATGCCATGTAGGACGAAGATCTAGTCAAAGGAGTCACGTAGGTGCCATGTCAATCAAAACCAAGGACAATACCATCGAGAAACCTCGTTTGCACTAATTTTGAAAGTTGAAAGATGCGTTGTATCCGATTTTTCGGTTGAGAGACGATTTTGTAATTTAGTGAGAAGATGAGGTACCTTAGGTGCACTTTTTCCTTTCGTAAATTTCACGCAACACAGGCCCTGAATCTCCTCTCGGGTGCCGGTGGCCTTTGCAAATTTTGACGTAGGCCGCCAGCCTACATGCGCGAACGGACGTAAGCGTTGGCTGGGCTCTGATCCGGACGGTGATGGCCTTTTGTGCTCGACACGACAACGCATCCTCTGAAGCCAACGAACGCACTTTGCGATAGTGTTTTCTTAATCTCTGTACGAGTCTAAACAGCTCGCTTTTGGAATCATAGGAGGCAATTTAGTATATCACCTATGTAACTAGATAAGAACGATGGAGGAAAGCATGGAGCATCAGACATCAATTTTTACAGAAGTTAATTATCTGCAATTCCTTCTATCTTTTATAATTGACTTAAAAAATACTTGTGCGTTGCAACGAAAAAAATTAAATTACAATAAACATCAGATTTGCCGGGTTCAGGTTTTCTCATGATTTAAACAAAGCATATCCTTTGCATGGAGTTACCAATTAACCTATTCAAAATAGTCTAAATCAGCTCTAATATTAGCACAACACTTCCGTGGTAACTTCACTAAGCTAACACATAATGCAATCGTAAATTAAATTAGTCCGCTTCAGATACTGCAAAACATGATACATCAAAGAAATTATAGTTAGTTCAATTCAATCCTAATGTACGTCATACATAACTCCTTGACCCAACTTCATGTGATGTCAAATCGATCGACCAAACACATTTATTTTTGTGAATGCATAAGAATAAAAGAAGAGGACATGGTCAACTTAACGGGTTCTCTCTTGCCGTTCACAGGCGCCGAACCCTCCATGCATCGATATAACTGCACACTTTAACTATGAGGTATATAAATATTTGGTTGCACCTTCTAACTAAAAGAGCCCAAGAAACTGAAAGCACATGTAATCAAATATAACTGCACATTGATTTGGACACTATCCATCTATGTAAGATTGTGTAATCATTTGACCTGAAAACTAATTATTACTAAATTTTATCACTGTTTGGCCTAACAAAATTTGGCACGGGACTTGTAATGTTGAGCGTGCATGGCTCGCGCACACAATATGGGCTCAGACTTGTGCGCAGGCCACCGTAGGACCGATCTGGACATTTGCCTTTTGCATGGATGTGTTTCTCTCCTACTGCAGCATCGATCACGCACCCATCGATCATCATGTTCTCTCCTACTCCTGCGTAGACAACGGACGAAGCGGAGAGTATGAGGAAGCGGGGTGACATGCAATGACGCAATAACGGGCGACACACGAAAAATTTCTAGAATACTTGCGTATTTTTTAAGTAGGTAGGTGTAGAATTAAATTAATTTACAAGTAAAGTAAGTGTGAAAAAAATAACATGACTAAATTTAATTTTTATTAAATTCTCCATTATTAATTACATTCTCTGAAATTTTCTCGGATTTTTCAAAGCTCAATTATTAATTTTAATAATACAAAGATAATTTCAATAATTAATTTAAATTAAAAACAAACTAAAACCCCTCTCCTAAGTCTTGGCCAAATCTGGCCCATTCTTCCTTTTTCCTCCCCATAGCCTCCTCTCCTCCCTCTTCTTCTCCCTATTGGGCCACCATCTCTCTGTCCCGCTCAGCCTAGCAGCCACACCAACCAGGCTGCTCCCATCTCCCCCTCTTCCGCTGACGCATGGGGCCTAGTGCTATAGTGTCATCCTCTGCCTTTGGCCGAAGTGAGCCCATATGTTGATACCGGAGCAGCATCCTGCACTGAATCCGACCGCATCGTTGCTTCCCTTACCAAATTGGATGCGACAACGGAATATATCCCCTAATCCTCCTCTTTCTTTCCCCTACGAAATCCCCAAAAATTCTGAAGGAAATCATGTGAACGTTGGCACCGTTTCTAATCCGGTAAACTCAGCAAAACCCTAGCCTCAGAAACGACAGATACAATTAGGATTTGATACGACGGACGAAAAATCCTTGCGTATTTTTTAAGTAGGTATATTGATATAGATATAGACATAGATATAAAATTGTGTTCCTTTGCCCCCTGCTTTCTTCTAAGATTCCACCACCACCGCTTGTTGAATAACCTTCTTTACTTAAAGTAAAGCCTACCGCCTTTTACGAATTTTTATAATGTTATTCATCACTAATCATCAAGAAGGTAGATACATATCCTAACAACACAACCACAGATGAGGAGAAATTAAACACATGAATAAAATTATGCCCCAACGGCGCCCAAGAGGCAAATGTGTACAGGAGTTCAGAGTTTTAGAAGTGAAACCTATAGTTTTGTCACAACTATATGTACCCTGCTTTAAAACTTTAGTGAAAAAAATCATTTCCCTCCCTGAACATATACAAGGATGAGCAGTGAATTAACAAACTGCATAAGGTTGTGGTTTTTGTTTCTAAATGCGACAAGCATCCATGCACATATATAGAGCAGATGCTAAGATGGCCTAAGGCATTGCACGGATCATAACCATCTTCTCTGTCGAGCAAAGCTGATTAGTTTAAATCCTTTTCTCCTTGCCGATTCATGAAGAACGCGATTCAATGAAAGCATATGATTTAGAGAACGGAATTACAGTCTCTAGCTAACTCTATAAATATTGTCTCGTGATGGGTAACTTTAGTTTTCAAAAAAAGATGGGTAACTTTGGTACTATTTGCAGTGCGGTACGTGCCTAACATCCAGAGAAAGTAAGTTAAGAAGAAATGAACAATGCATCGATTTACCATTAAATTAATACGCTTGTGATAGCTATATAATTGTAAACATGTAGTACTCAATGAAAATTAGTAAAGAGAACATTGGGGATTAAATTAATCAGGGCATTGGTTCTGTTATATATACTGAACAGAACAGACAGACAGATATATACGGACTTTGCTCTCTCCTCGTAAGGATGTCTCGCTTTTCTGATTGATTCTGATTAATTTCTGAACTGCAAGTCGCTTTCCTTGTGAACGTGCACACTCCACACGTACCGAACCGCGACTTGGGAGAACTTCAGCCCCCTAATCGAATCTGCTAATTGACTGCGTAATTAGTTAATGCGTGATACTTAAGTAGTACATATATATAATGTATTCAGCTTTTGGAAATTTCTGCTGCAATGCAATGCAGCTAGCTAACCAACAGGAGTTCGTCTGTTCGTCTTTGCCCGACAACTGGAGGAATCCACGGGCAACTAAAATTGATTTAATACAATTGATGCATGCTTTTTCTGCTGCTTTCTTGACTCTGTCTCTTGCACCGCATGCAGAGAGTTGCAGACTGGATCGAGAAGCTGTTTCTTTTTAATTCCCCAGCTTAATTTCAGCGCCAGAATTTCTAAGTTTGAACAATATATATGTTAGCTGGTTTTCCATGCATCTTCTTCTTGTTCTTGAATTTACAAGTGTTTGTGCCGTTCAAATTGACTCAAAACTACTTAACTATCAAGTCTTCTAAGGCTGTGTTCGGCACAGCCACCTCCCAACGCGCTACAGTACTTTCCCCCGCGCACGTTTTTCAAACTGCTACACGGTGTACTTTTTTGCAAAAAGTTTCATACAAAAGTTGTTTAAAAAAAATCAAATTAATTCATTTTTTTTAAAAAAATTAGCTAATACTTAATTAATCACGCGTTAATGAGCCGCTCAGTTTTCCGTGTTACTGTAGCGCGCTGGGAAAACGGAGCAACGAACACAGCCTAAGTGCACTAGACAAATGTCATTCAGAAACTGGACCTATATAAATTATTCATCATTTCAGCCTAATAAATACTTTTTATATTGTAAGCCACTTTAACTTTTTTCTAGTCAAACTTTTAAAGTTTAATCAATTTTATAGAAAAATATAAAAACATTTTAACAAAATAAGACAAATATATTATTAAAATACATTCGGTGTTATTTTTAGTTAAACTAACTTATTGTTATATATAGATGTGCTAAATTTTTCTATAAGTTTAATCAAATTAAAAGAAGTTTGGCAAAAAAAATTCAAAATGAATTATAATATAAAAGCGAGAAAGTAGTTAATACCTGTACTTCTACAACTCGATCTTTGCACGCTTCTTGTTTTGCCGCCATCGTGTGGTCCTGATGCTCAATATATAGTACTACTATACATATACACAATACAGTTGCGTGTGCTTCAAATTAAACATGTGCGATTACATATATATATATTGATCCGTTTTCCATGAAAGAACCATCTAATTCAATCGACACCTAGAAACCTCGATTCTATACTTCTCCATCGTTTGATTGATTGATTGCTTCAGTAGTCCTCATCTACACTTGATCACATCGAAACAATAATCACCGGAGGTTAATTAAACAAATGGCGCAGGATTACACGCTCCAGCCAGCCAATGGCCAGTCAAAAAGAGCAAATTAGAGCGATGGATCCTGCAATTAATCATACAAAGCGGCTGCCTAACCACGCGCATCCATATCGCCTTCCGTACCAGAACCCTAATCGAATATTTGAATTATACCACTCCACCTTGACGCCCGCGCGTGCGTGTGTGGCCGGCATGGCGTGCCGCTATAAATACGCCATGGCCTCGCCGTGTCCCCTCGCAACCAACCAAACAAATCTTGTTTCTGATCAAGTTTGAGCTAAGATTGTACGTGTGTGCGCGATGGGGAGAGGCAAGAGGTCGGTGTTTGCTTCCTTGTTTGGGTTCAAGAGCAACGGCGGCGACGGTGGAAGGCAGGAGGAGGCGGCGGCAATGGCAGCGGCGGGGAGGGAGCAGCAGAGGTACTACGGCCACCAGCAGCAGCCACGGGGGAGGACGACGAAGGTGCGGCCGAGCGACTACGACGACGACAACTACTACGGGCGGCAGTGGTACGCCGAGCGTGATATCGACCGGAGGGCGTCCGAGTTCATCGACAGGGTGCACCGCGGGATGCTGCTCGCCGGCGGCGAGCAAGACGGATAGCCGGCCGGCTGGCCGGCGTGTTTAGTCCTGCATGATTGTTCTTAATTTAATTCTAGCTGCTGGTGTGGAATGCCACGCATTATATATTGTCAGATGATTGCGCGTTTGTTTACTGTCAAGCTTGGATTGGTTTTTTTCGTTGTTTCTGTAGTGTGTTGTATACTTGTACTATAGCATGGTGTCCCTGTTCATATCAACTTGCGTCGAATAAAAATCAGAATTTGCATGGTGATACATGATATCATGCATCAGAAAACTATCACCTCCGATCACGTGTGCATTGTGCCCTAGAGCGCACTGTCTTAATCGATAGACTTAATTACCCAGGGTCGTATATAAGTGTGAGGTGTTCGATCGCGCAGATCCCCCAAAATTTAGGGGCTGCAGGTGGTCCAGTATGGCTCCAGTCAGACCAGGAGGTCCGAGGTGGGCTAATGTTATAAGGAGGCAAGACACAAAATGAATCAATGATCAACAGCACGGGATGTGTTTTGTGGGGTACATGTTAATTCTGATATACTAATTAACCTCTACTAACTAGGGAAGCTCGGAAGGGTTGTGAAGTAGTATTGTGGTCAGGAGGGGGCTTCGATCCAGGGATAGTATATATAATCTCCCGTCCATGCTGAAGTATGATTTGTAGTTTTAGGTGAATCTTAGTTCGGTCGACTATGTAATTTTGGGGCATAAATATATACGGACCTATCCATTAGGTAGGATGGGTCAATCGGTCCAGCTACGATCAGCGTCATTCCACACCATCAGAGACCTCCCTAGCCCCCTCCAGGCTCCAGCCCTCTTAGTAGTAATATTGGGCCATCCGTATTAGCCATGTAGCATGTAGAACGATCAACATCTGATCTTCCGATTAACACCATCATTGGAGTCGGGCAGTTCTTATTCAATGGTTCGATGCTCTCATAGCCGGCAGCACCGACATTATATATGTCATGCGTGCGGTTGCGCCAACACCGCTACGTCGATCTGCTATTTGTTAGTCTGCCCTTTGCTATGGGCATACGGTAATGCAGTGTCAGGCCGCTGCTCTATTGTGCCCAGTGCGTCTCTGGCTCTCGTCCCCTGTACGGTTTTCGCAAGCTATGGAGATGGAGGGATAATCTAAGTTTGAAGGAACGTGTTGCAGTTAGACATGGGCGTGGTTATGGCTGTGGATCGAGCCTACAAAAGTTCCTACAAAAGTTGCCATGGATGGCCGAGGACAAGGAAGGCAATTAAGTGTGAATGCCATGCCCAATAGGAAAGTATCATTGGCAAGATTTTTGAGTTACTATAATTTTTGAGAGATTGTAATATAAAGAAAGGTATACGTTGAGTTGTGCCCTGTTTATCGAGCAAGCATCTCTGCTCCATTTGTATTTTAATGTTGTGTTTGCCATACTTCCGGCTTATGTAACCCTTGAAGTATGAAACAAGAAATCATGTGATGTGGAATCACCCCTGATCAACTCCGAGAGATGTAGCGTCGTAAACATACTTTAGTATCTCATTGACAATCGCGTGCTCTTATGTTTTCAGTGGTGGAGTCAACGGTATTATCGAGCCCAGGCGTATTTTTCAGTGACCAACTGGTTTTTACGAACATCGACATGGTCCGTAGTGGAAGTGGCAGCAGTGGAGCCCGGACGGGCCCGGGAGCCGCCTCTGCCACTGTGGGTTTTTGTGATGTCTGAGATTGATTGTGCCGGTTAGGTGTTCATCGGCTCTCTCACTACAAGTGATCACTAGATGATGCCTCTGATCACAACATGCTAATGATCAATTTGCCATTTTTCTCTACTAGATGTTTAGATTCTAGAATGCTTATGGGCTCCGGCTGGAGGATTTCAGCACGGCCAATAATTCTGGCCAGTATTCCAAACCCTGCCTATGGCACGTACAGTGTAATCGATCAACTCTAGTCAAGGTATTCAGATGTTGTTCTGGGATAGAATCAGTCAATCAGACAGCATGAAAAGAATTCGGTGCCAGCCTTCGCCGGTGAGTCGCCCAGGTCTCACTCAAACATTACGGCACGTTGACACGGCCGTAGTCTCGTACGTCCGTGCCTAATTAACTAACCATATGCCCCCTGATTTTTCAGATGGGCTGTTCACGGATACTAGATGAAAATAAGGGATGACTATGACCGGTTAAAAGTGGATAAAGAAATTAAATAAAAAACACTACTACAAAAATAACAATCGGTGTCGGTTGAAAAACCTTTATGGATGCTGGATTTTTCAACCGACGCTCAGCAGGCAACACCTTTAAAGTGGTTTCAAAGGTATCAGTTTAAGAATCTACACCTTTGAAGTTTCAAGAATAAAAAAAAGACAGCTCGATGCATCAGCTTAAAATTTTTATGATTAAGCCGATGCATCGAGCAGCTCCTAATCACCCATGAGATCCTCATCTAAGAACACAATCACATAATAAGAACAAAACAAACATCCATGAACAAAAATCATGAACACAATCCACCGCTGCCGTCGCCGAAATCATGAACAAAAATCACAGAATAAGAATCAAGCCACCGCCGTCGGACGAGAGGAGCCGCTATCGCCGCCGTCGCCGGATCCGCACGTGGGAGCTGCTATCGCTGCTGCCGTCGAATCCGCAAGCAGGAGCCTCCTTCGCCGCCACCACCGGACGGGAGAAGCCATTGCCGTTGCCACCGCCGTTGCCACCGCCGGATCCGCCAACCACTACATCCGCCAACTGCTGCCTCCTTCACTGTTGTCGCAGTTGCTCATGGGAGAAGCCATCGCCGCCGCCACCGAATCCACCAGCCACTATCTCTGCCGCCATCGCCGCTACTACCCACGGGAGAAGCCACCGACGGATCCCGCATCCCCCTGGTCATCTCCCTCCCGAAACTGACGAGAGAGGAGATGAAAAGAGGGGGATGGGGAAGGAAAGGACAGGAGAGAGAGAGATGAGGATGGGGAAGGGAAGCACGTAGGAGATCGGCAGCTCGTGGATCCCGACGACGGTTGGTGGTGGGTGTGGGCAGAGGAGAAGAGGAGGATGTGGGCGGAAAAGAGGAGGATGAGGAAGAGAGAGAGAGGAGGAGGAGGAGAGGATAAGGCCGAGTACAAATATCTGCCTCCCACCCGCTAGTTCGGCTCGACTCGGTTTACGGGTGTCGTTAAAAAGACACCTATAATGTTGGTGTCGGTTTTTCTTTAGAATCGGCACTTATAATTGTTCAAAGGTGTCGGTTGTATATGTTTTCAGCCCATAGCGATGGGTAAAGATCTATAGGTGCCGGTTTTAGTACTTTCGATATCTATAGTGTTTTTTTGTGTATTTCTATAGTAGTGAAAAAGTATGTAAAAAGTTGATATATTTAGAACAAACTTTGTGCACTGTTGCTATATTTTTAGTGCAAGTATCAGTTTTTTCCACTTGTTTCGTTGTGAGTGATAGATGCTTAATATCGTAGTTCCTCCTTTTTATCAAATCCTTACATGCATGCATGCATGCACGGTAGGGCCCTAAAAAATCTCTCTTCTTTATAGCGGTGGGCATATATATATATGTACGTGTTCGATGGTGTGCGAGATTCGAACGTCAAATCAAGCTTTTGCTGAATTCCGAGAACTCGATCAAGATAGATAAGCATGATGTGAAAGTGATACCAAGCTATTCACGAATAGACAACTTTCAAAACACTCCCTCCGTCTAAAACGAATACAACTATATAGCATTCAAAAGATAATTTATAGACAAGAAAATAATTTAATATTATTTATTAAAAGATGGGTTGTTGTGACTCGGAGGATAGTTAGTGGTTACAATTAGAGGTGGGCATTTGGTGGTGACATGTAACGCCCGTTTTGTCGCGGCGTTAGCGGGAAAACTAATCTGCTAAAAACCCTAATTGCGAAAATTTGCTCTTCGGTAGAGTCTTGTTGTGTGCCAAGGTCTCGTGTTTCCCCTCTCAGTTCAATCCCGGAGAAAACCGCGAAATCGGATTTCGAATCCGAGCCCTAATCCTCCCAAAACCAAATCCTCAGAAAAAGTCTAATTTACCTCCCTTGTCCCGGGCCGATTTCCCCTTTCCGGCCTGTTTCCTTCTTCTTTTTCCTGGGCCGCCCCTGGCCCAGCCCCTCTCGGCCGCTCCCTTTCCCCTCTTCCTTCCCTGGGCCGCCCCCCCCGGCCCAGCTCTCTCTCCCTCTTGGGCCGCCTCGGCCCAGCCGCCTGCCCGGCCGCCTCCCTCCCGCTGGGCCGCGCCAGGCCGCTCGGCCCGCACGCGCCCGAGCCGGTCCGCCGGCTCTCCCCCTCTCTCTCTCTTTCCCGTTTCTTCTCCCCACAGCCCCCGCCGGCGCCGTTCCGTCCCGCCTCCGCCGCTGGCCCCCGCCTCGGCCCCGCCGCCTGCGCGCGTGCCGACAAGGCGCCGAGCGCGCCCCCTCGCCCCCTTCTCTCCTCCCCCGCGCGCGCGCGCCCTTGCCCGAATCGGCAAGGGGGCAAGCCCCCTTTCCCCCTCCTCTTTTCCTTTTCTTTTCTCTTCTCTCTCGGCAGCCGACCGCCGCCGACGTCACCCGGCCGCTTGGCCGCTTGCGCCGGTCCCCGCTCCGCCGCTCGGCCGCACCGCCTCTCCCGGCCCAAAATCGGCATTTCCCCTCCGCCCCAAACCGACCTAATTCCCCCTCTACAAATCCCCCCCCCTCTCTCGCCCCGGCCGCCATTGCCACCCCGAGCTCTCCACTCCGCCTCGCTGCCACCGCCGCCCTTGCCGACCACCGCCGCCGCAGCCGAGGGCTCCCGAAGGAGCCCCGGGCGCCGCCTTGCCCGCCTCACCCTCGGCCGGACCCGCGCCGCCGCCCGCGTCGTCACCCCGTCCCCGGCAAGCACCGCCCGCCGCGGTAACCCCCCCTCTTCTCCCCCTCTCCCCTTTTCCCTCGCGGTTAGGCCGCTAGGTAGCCGTGGTTCTCCCCCGGGCACCGCCGTCGTGCCGTCGCCCTTCCCCCTAGCTCCGTCCCCGTGCGCCCATGCCGCCGTCACGTGGCGCCGTCGTCGGCCGCTACCGCCCCCCCCTTTTTCTCTTCAACCCGCGCCGGCAAACCGACTCCGCTTCACCTCCTCCCGCCGCCGGTGCCCGCCGCCGCCCGCTCCGGCTCGTCGCCCCACCGGAGCCCGCGCTCGTCGCCGACCGCCGCGAGCCGCCCTCTCCGGGGCGAGCTCCCCCTTCTCCCCCTCTCGGTCCGACGTGGAGTCCACGTGGACGCCACGTCCACCGTCTCACGGCCCCACGGGAGACCGGTCAACGGCCCCGCGCCGGCCTCTTCCCCTTCTCGGCCCAGTCGGCTCGTGCCCGCGTCGGCCATCGGCCCTCTCTCTCCCCTCTCGGCCGCTTGGCCCACTCGGCCGCTCGGCCATCGGCCTCCCCGATCGGCCTCGGCCCATCGGCCTTTGGACCTCTTCGGCCTCGCCCCTTGGCCCATCGACGCCCTCAAGCGCCGGCCTGCTCCGGCCCATCGGCCGCTAGGCCCATCGGCCATTTCCCTCCCGCGCGCCGATCGGCCGTGGGCCAATTCCTTGGGCCATCGGCCGGCCCATCAGTCCCCTCGGCCCAACGGCCTCCTTGCTCGGCCCAGGCCGATTCCCTTCGGGCCGCCGGCCCAATTAATTCGGCCGCGCCCGTTCTATTCATTTGGGCTGCTCTAGGCCGCCCAAATTAAAGTCTAATTGGCATCCCTCCTTCTTATCTTTTCAGGGAATTATTAATTAATTATTAATTCCTTTTCTTTATTCCAGAAAATCCTTTAATCTTCAGAAATTCATATCTTTTCAACCGTTCGTCCGTTTGACTCCGTTCCACCTCCTGTAAATCCGTAAAATCGAGATCTATCCAATGGCACGCTTAGTGGTCTTTACTAGGGCTTCTTTTTATCGCTTTGTTGAGTCGTCTCGTTTCGCGTGTAGTCTCGGAGCCCGAAGACCCGCAGTGCGCGGATTTCGAGGAAGAAGCTCAAGATCTCGAGCAAGGCAAGTCACCTTTGATCAATTGAACCCATAATTTAAATTAAGTATTTTGATTCCGCAAACTATGCATTAATTAGGTCACACACTTGACACTCGGCCTCGGTTTGCAAGATAACCGCCAGGCCCTACCCATTTGCTGCATTCACCTTCCTTGATAATTGAATACCCTAACACCCTTGTCACCCCTCAGGTGGTGCCTCGGTATCCGTACCCCGTGTACGAATATCGGGACTCCCCTCGAACTTAAAATTGATCACTTGGGTAAAACTTGAGTTTACAAAACGCTTGGAAAACCCGACACTTGGGTCGGTGCCTTGAAAACTAAAGTGGGTTTCTAAAACTCGCTGTTCGGGAGACGTACTGGAGGTACGGTCTGCCCGCTCTCGCTATAAGGACCGTTTCCTTGGGAATTACATCCAAGCATATGTCAAGTACGACCACATGGGTGATATGGGACGCCCCTGGCTGAGTAATTAGCTAGGCCAGGGAAATCTTGATGCCAAGGGACAAGTGGATTCGCCGGGGTGGTGTCGGGGAGGACCCCTGGGCTTCCTGGCACAGTATGGTCTGGGACCTAACCTGGTGTTGGTCCGTGGGACCCCTCCCGTTGGCATAAGGTGACCCTGAGTCGGCTTTCGAAATGCCTTGTCGTGAAAGCCCTAAGGTCGCCAGACGTGACCGAGGGTCGCGGGCTGGGTGATTCGGGGTTAGTAACGTCGTGTGGGTAAAGTGTACCCCCTCTGCAGAGGTTAACAACTGTTCGAACAGCCGTGCCCACGGTCATGGGCGGATGTGAGGTGATTCCTTAGCGTAGTTTTATTTGAGCACCTTGTGAGCTGCTGCTGGTGTGAGGTTTTCCGTTCTGTGCTTGGTTTAAGGCTGTTGAAGCAGCCGGTGTCGGTGAACGATTGGCAGGGAGCCTCCCGTTCCGACGTGCTTGACTAGTGACTGTTGAAGCAGCCGGGTCGGTGACGATTGGCAGGGAGCCTCTCGTACCGGCGTGTGTGAGTTGTGGCTGTTGGAGCAGCCGTAGTCGGTGAACGATTGGCAGGGAGCCTCTCGTGCCGACAAGAATCAATCGATACATTTTCACTGCTCCGGCCGGATGAGACGCACTTCTCGTCCGTGCCGTCGAGAAGCACTCACTTAGATATTTCTGAAAGTCTTAAACTAAAATAGATTGTGAAAAATAACTGGCTTACCCTTGAAGCTTGCATTAAACACTTAATTTCCCCTGGCTTGCTGAGTACTCCCGTACTCACCCTTGCTCTATATAATTAAACCCCCCCCCAGTTCTCGAAGACGAAGAGGTGGACCCTGCTGACGAAGAGTTCTTCCAGGAGCAAGCAGACTTCGAGCAGTAGTAGGGTTTCGGCCTTTCCCAAGGCTTTGCTTGTGGCTTAGGGCTAGTCTCCGCTTTCCGCTTCCGCCTTTTTGTAATGCTGTTGCGAACTCGGGTTCTGTCCGCAGTTCCAACCTTGGTTGTAATCCTACTCTTAAATAAAGAGACCGCTGCTGTTGTGGTATTCTGTCTTCCTGTTGTACCAGCGCTATTTCCTGGGACTGGTACAGGCATACAGGTCAATCTGGACCGCTCTATCCTGGTCTCCGCCCGGGGCCAGTTTGGGGCGTGACATGACACTACTAAAAAATCATGTTTTCATGCAGCTGTTGATGAAAAAAACATAGAGGTCTATGAGTTCTGCTTAGTTTTAGTGCAGGTCCAAATCTTGCTTTCGGGTTTAGGACGTGCCGGTTGGTTTGATCATGCAACCAAAAAAGCAATGTAAGTGAACGATAGCCGATCGGTTGGTAGACCATGATATATCGTAAAGACTTAGCCGATACAAACAAGTCGAATCGGCTGTAAGGTAGAAGATACCACTCATAAACTAGATTTAGGTCAAATATAATCATAAACAACTTTTCCTTAACAGAATCAATCTTATAGGTCGAACCCAATCAATGCAGCATAAGATTGATATCTTTTAAAATTAGTTGTCATATAATTATATAGCCTAAATGACTAGCCGATGGATAGATGTTGTAGATTAGAAATAAAACAATCACGATTGGTTGTAGAGACAAATAACAGGTAATCACTAATTTAATCCTTTTCTTAGATGTAAATAATTATGATAGATCGGACCCAACCGAGATAGTATTAATTGCTCATAACCAAGATCAGATAAATCAATAGTTACATGAACTTATATCATAGCCAATGAGATATTTTAGGATGTTTCAGATAATGTATCCGTTAGAACTCCGATACAGCCTTATATAAGAATATCAATCTTGATCAAATATACTAAACAAGTTTCAATCTCAACGGATCAGACCTAACCGATGGCAGTATAAGGTTTGAAACAGGCTTAATATATTTAAAGGATTAATATATTTGTATAAGATGATAGATATAACACATCAATTAAAGCGTGTAAACTTAAATGCAAAACAGTTATATCAGGTAGGATCGACTGAAACCTCGATTCTTTTCTTATTGGCAATCAATAAGCATTTTAGTTTTTATGGTTTTAAACACGACTAAGTAGGTCAAACCCAATTGATATAGCACTAAGTATAAAAAAAAGCATAAAGTTTAAACAATCAAGCCTTTGACTGATTTTCAGGGTGATGGATACCTTAACTAATCTAAACTTGACAAAACGACTTAACCGATATCGATAAAACCCTAAAAAAGGTCTGGTCGATACAAGTAAAGTGAATCATCAAGTTAGATTAACTAAGATATATGATAGCCATTAGTTGCATAAGATAGATTAGAACATCTAAAACAATACCCTAATCCACCGATACAAGTCGCTGTAACAAGCCATATCTTTTGCTGGAGATCGAAGCCGATGCAACTCAACTTGAAATAAAAGTAAAAGGGTGAAAATGCGCCGAGAGTGTGTATTAAACTGTTATTCCTCTTTCTACAAGACCCTGAGCATATATTTATACCCAAAAATACAAACCTTATTCATATCGGACACGACTCAAACTTGCCTAAATACAAAATAAACAAACAAGTCCCTAGGCGGACTTTTACCATGAATTTTTGAAAGGAAACACCTAACTTTTATTCCTAATTAGTAGATATAATTGCCTCTTCTAGACTCAATCCTTGTTTGGCAATATCTTCAGATCTTTTCTCTGAGTTTGATATGAACTCGCACCGTCTGTATCAGCTAACCGAATCCGATTCTGTATCGGCCGATACATCTTCCAGCCGATGCGCCGCTCTGTTTTTGGAAACAACCCTACCTCCTCTAAATCCGCTTCGAATCTATCTTTATTCTTGCGTATAATTGTCAAATTTTGTTGTTAACAACGGTCAAAATTTATTTTTTTCATGCGGTTGGACCACCCGTCTACACAAAAAGGTCTACAAAAATAGTAATTTTTTCATGCGGGTAGCGCACCCGCATGCGAAAATCCGATTTTCGCATGCAGGTGCTTTTGTCGTCCGCATGCAAAAATAAAAATCCCAAAAAAAATCAAAACCCTAGCTCCTTATGGCGCCGACGGCACGGATCCGGCCGTTGCGGGGCCGGCGGCAGCGGATCGGGCTGCCTCATCGACGGCGGCGGTGGCATTGCTCCCGACCGCCTCCTCGTCGTCATCGTCCCTACCGCCTGCTCGTCGGCAACGGCCACCGCCACTCGAAGGAAAGGAGAGGAGAGAAGAGGAAGAGAGAGAGGAGGGGAGAGGAGAGAAAGAGAGAGAGGAGAGGAGGAGAGGAAAATAATATCAGGAGAGGAGAGGAAAGGAAGAGAGAGAAGAGGAGGTGAAAAAAATTGAAGTGTTTAGAGAAAAATGAGAGAGGAGGAGAGAAAAAAAATCTATGAAGAAAAGAAGAGTATTTTTGCATACGGACCACTTAAGAGGCCCGTATGCAAAAATCTATTTTCGCATGCAGTCCCTTAAGCGGCCACTCTTAGGCTTGTCTGTGAAAATAGATTTTTGCATACGGGCCTCTTAAGAAGCCGTATGCGAAAATGAAGGTCGATTTTTTCAGACGCGAGTAGTTACGACCTGCCTGTAATCTATAGAAGTTCTCATACAGAAAAAATTGTTTATGTAGTAGTGTGACCAAGATTCACTACTACAAAAATGCTTATTGGTGCCGATTCCAAAGGCCCTATAGGTGCCGGTTTTGGTCCCGGCACCAATTGGTCGGCACCTATGCCTCCCGGGCATAGGTGCCGGATCTAGAACCGGCACCTATTGTTTTGAACAAATCAAAAAAAAAATCCCGAATTCTCACCGTTGGTTGGCCGCCACCTCGCCCGGTTCGCCGCCACCAGGTCTGCCTCTGCGCCGGCCATCTCCACCGCCGCCGCCGCCACCAGGTTCGCCTCTGCACCGGCCATCTCCATCGCCGCCGCCGCCTCCACCGCCTCCTCCGGCGCCTCCTCCGCCGCTGGACTCTCCAGATCTGGAGAGAGACGGCCGAGAGAGAGAGGGGGCTGGCCGGCGAGCCTCCTCCTTCGCCTCCACCGCCGCCGCCTCCTCCTCTGCCTCCGTGCGCCGCCGCCTCCTCCGCCACGCCGCGCCGTGCTCCTCCTCACCGTCCAGGGCCGCCGGGAGAGAGAGGGGGCTGGCTCCGCCACCTCCACGCCACCATCATCGCCGCCGCCACCTCGCCAGGTTCCATGCCCAGACGGGCCGGCCGCCGCGCGCGTCCTCCAATCCGTCAGCCGCCGCCGCTCCTCCACGCCAGATCTAGAGGCAAAGGGAGAGGAGGGGCGAGAGAGAGAGATGAGAGGCCGATCGACGCCAGATCGAGAGGATAAGAACGATCGAATGGACGCTGTGGAGCCGATCGACGCGGATAAGGAGAGGAGCCGACCGGCCCGGTTTTTCTAATAGGTGTCGGTTTTTTTTATAGAACCGGCACCTATATTTATATTATAGGTATCGGTTCTATTAAAAAACCGACACCTATAGTATAGGTGCCGGTTTTTTAATAGAACCGACACCTATAATATAAATATAGGTGCCGGTTCTATTAAAAAAAACCGACACCTATAGTATAGGTGCCAATTTTTCTTTAGAACCGACACCTATATTGCTTAAAGGTACCGGTTTTATATTTTTTTATCGTGGAAAGATAAAAAAAGGCTCATAGGTGCCGGTTTTAAATGAACCGGCACCTATAAGGTCGATCCCTATGAGGGTTTTTGTAGTAGTGATTTTTGGTCTATGTATTTCGGAAAAAAAATTCGATATTTTGAGAATGACAACTGAACATGACACAGTGATTTTGCGACCCATGGTTTGGGTACCCGAAATTTCGATCCTGTCTTCAGTCACATTTGAAGTGACCATTCAATTTGGCAGATCTCTGCCAAGGAAGGGCACCCATAGAGTGGCCTAGTGGCGGATGGAAGGCATAGACGGTTCGACGGGGCTATGTGGGTGGCGGCAGACCACTTGCTGAAGAGGAAGGTCAATAGGATTGCAGACTCATAGACTCGTGGAGGATAGAAAACAAAGGCGGAGGCAATTTCTATCATGTCATGCCCCGATGCTCCTGGATCAAGTCAGTAGCAGCCTCGATCGCAGCACGACCAACGCTGCTTGGTAGGGGATGGATCGAGGCAAAGGCGTCCTCCATCAGGGCGTCGACGAATCGAGGTGAAGGCAGCTTTTATCGTGGCATGACCGCCATGACTCGAGGATGAGGATGGGGAAGGGAAAGAAGTGTCTTCAGTATTTTTTGAGAAAGAAAAAAGAAGGGAAAGTGGTTAACGGGATTACGGGAAGGGAATGAAGGTGGAGGGTGGTCGATTTTTCGGGTAACCAGCTGCATGACTGAACAACCGAAAAAATATCGGTTTATTGTTTATTGTTCGCTCGGACCGAACAAGAGAACAACAAAAACCAGGAGTTTGGTTTATTTGGTCTTGGTTTTTTTGGGCCCAGCTTTTGATCTCATCCTTTTTCCCACCCCTAGGTACGATGGAAAGGAAGTTGAATGATTGGTGCTAGCTTGAAGGCAAAACAGCACTTAGAATTGCATTGTTTTTGACAAAGTTGAAATGGTAGAACTGTATTCTTTTTGAGAAAACAGTACTTAGAATTGCATGCTTTATAATCCTGTGTGTGTTTTAAAGGAGCCCTAAATTGTGAGGGTGCATGTACACACGTACCGAACTGCATGCGATCGAGTATGCGACTTGGCATCCTCCCTACTGATCGAGCTATTCTGCTGCGTGCTTGCTATTCGCTAGCATGCTGAGTTAGTTCGCCGTAGTATTTACTTTGGGATAATCTCCGGAAGCCAACTAGCCATGCAGCCAACAGGAGCTATCTCGTCTCGCCCAACAACTGAACGACCCACGGGCAAGCAGCAGTAAAGTTACGTTGGATGCGCATGCATGCTTTCTTGACCGTCTCTTGCGTTCATGGCATGCCTAACTACCTGCATTTCCGATCAAGGTAGGAGCAGGAGGTTTTTAATTAGGCTTTTTTTGCTTGCTAGCAATCCACTTTCTGCGCCGATATTCCAAGTCTCTGATGAAAAACGACGCGATCAAACTGAATAATTGTACGTACGGCCTCACGACGCGTGTCGTCGTCAGAGATCGATCGAGTTGCTACGTGAAGCACGAAGCGTGCACGCGATCGATAGATATATCCAGCTAATCAGCTATAGCCAGCGGCGAATGCATGTAGAATTAATATATATTATATTAACCGAGGAAAAATTGTACTCTTTTACACAACCACCACTCACTACGCTGGACCAGACATGCTTTGATGGGTTCAAACACTCATGGGTAAGACTCGACTCTTGAAACAGGATGAATGGAAAGAAGTGTGCGGGGAAGAAGGAAAAAAGAGAGAGAGGGGATAAGGACGAGAGAGGGAGAGTCTCGGGAGGGGAGGGAGCGATTTACTTTTTTAGGTCACCTATGATGTTTAGAAAAATTTAATATTCATCACATGTGACCTCAGATATAATAAATACAAATTCAACACCCATCCCAGATAAAAGGTCATCTGTGACGGACCTACATATGGACCCATCAGAGATGTTCTATATCATGTATATATATATAGGCCCGTCACATATGAAGTCTTACCTATGAAGGATCGTATTGCTAAGCCTCATCTAGAACGAGTTCCAGTTTAGCCCGTTAAAGATAAGGTCATTAGTGACAAGTCATTTTAACTCGTCACAGATAGACCGATCTGACATAGTGACTAATACAAACATCAAAAAATACAATAGGAATAAAGATATTAAGGATGAGGGATTAAAAATACAAATTAAAAGAAATGAGAGGTGCTATAGTCAATAATGATATGTATATATACACACTGTATTATGAGAAATGAAAAAATATTAATTGTGTCCTCAAAGTTTACTCACTGATATCTAATAAGTACTTAAACTTAGGGTGGACCTACACCCTGGACCATCTAGTCCACGTTCCAGGACTCTTAACGAAAGGCCTATTGAGCATTTTAAAATGTCATCATATAAAATTTTGCTACGTCAAAATTTTAATGAGAGCGGCCCGGGTCTCGGTCCGCCCGTACTTAAACTTGATCACTAAATAAACGTGTCAGATTACACGCGGCCAGTCGATGAATGGCCAGTCAAAAAGCTACGCGGATGGCCGGTACGTACATGCTCCATGCATGCAGATATATGTGCAGTCGCATCAAGCAAGGGTAATTAACCATTAGCTATGTAATTAAGCTAAAATCTAGCTGCATCCATGCATGCCTAACCAGACGTGTACTCAGTCACAATCCATACATACCAACCTGCAGGCCGAACTAAAGTGATATATAGACGAAGATCTTGATCGTACGTACGGTGGCGATATGATCGCCTATAAAAGAGAAACACCATGTCCCCTTCAATATGCATGCAGCAGCCTGCAGCTCAAGCAAATCTTACTAGCTAGCTACATATCCTGCAAATACAGAGAGAAATTAAGATAGTGATCAGCTGCTAACCTTGAGGTTATATATGTGCAAGTATGGGAAGAGGGAAGAAGAAGTCGGTGCTGGCCTCGCTGTTTGGGTTCAAGAGCGGCGGCGAGAGGCAGCAGCAGGAAGCGGCGGCGGCGGCGGCGGCGGCGGCGTCCGGAACGAAGCAGCAGCAGAAGAGGTCGTCGTACTCATGCCAGGAGCGGAGGAGGAGGGTGTGGCCGAGCGACGACGACGACGACAACTACTACGCCGAGCGCGACATCGACCGGAGGGCCTCTGAGTTCATCGACAGGGTGCATCGCGGGATGCTCTTCGGTGGCGAGCAAGATGGTTAGTCGATCGATCATTCATGCATGGTGGAAATTACTTGTTGAATGGATCGATATATGTTTGTGCGTGTCTTGGTTGCATGACTTGCTTAATTAATTTTTGGTACGGTCAAATGTCAATTAATCACCTCTATCTGTAGTATTTAGTTTGTTTTGTGTGTGTGTCAAATAATGATCATGCTCTCGTGTACAGTGAGCACGCATTTCCGTCAATCCGTGTAATTGTGTACGTGTCTGTCTTCGTGTTTATGCATCATTTTTCTTTTAATCAAGAGCTATGCTTCGGTGTTATTTACTAATAGTATTATACTATCAATAAAAATAATCCAAACCGTTCATTATTAAGGATAGATTAGTAATTTATTATTATATTAATTAAAGGTAACTTTGTCATTTATATTTTTTTCGCATCCATTCCACTGGCATCGCTCATATTCCATCGAAAAAAAATGAAAAAAAATTTAGCCATTGCTAAATAACGCTTATACCCTCGCATCTATTTTTTTTACAATTATGCTCCTCCACGTGTGTACTACCGTTAGCTGAGATGGTAATACAAATAGATATAAATCCTTCGATTGAATGAGATAAACGATTCAGATTGTTTTGTACTATCAGTAGAAAGCATCATATTGAGGCTCTTTAATCAAAGGATTATGACACCATTTTCATTATTAAACATGAGATAAAAGTTTACAGACTAAGCAAGACGTCTGGGACAGCACGCACATGGTCTTTTTAATTTTTCATTTCCCCCAGGCCCAGCAAGCAGGCGACATCCCACCTCCATCGCCGACAGTGATGATCCTACGTATAGTTTGGAAGCAACTTCGCGTTGGGCGCCCGATCGGGGAGATAAATATTGGGCGCCGCCTATACCGTCCGAAGAACTTCTCTTCAACAGGGTCCATTTCTTCGTCTTCGAGAACGAGAGGGTTTAATTATATAAAGCAAGGGTGAGAACGGGAGTACTCAGCAAGTCAAGGGAATTAAGTGTTTGAATGTAAGCTTCAAAGGAGAGCCAGTTATTTTTCACATTCGATTTTAGTTTAAGAAGTTCAGAACATCTAAGTGAGTGCTTCTCAACGGCATGGACGAGAAAGTGCGTCTCATCCAGCCGGAGTAGTGAAATTGTATCGATTGATTCTTGTCGGCACGAAAGGCTCCCTGCCAATAGTTCACCGGCACCGGCTGCACCAACAGCCACAAGTCAAGCACGTCGGAACGAGAGGCTCCTTGCCAATCGTTCACCGACACCGGCTGCTCAAATAGCCTCAAACCAAGCACAGAAGGGAAATTCTCACACCAACAACAGTTCACAAGAAGTCATCAAAACTACGCTAAGGAATCACCTCACATCCGCCCATGACCGTGGGCACGGCTGTTCGAACAGTTATTAACCTCTGTAGAGGGGGTACACTTTACCCACATGACGTTACTAACCCCGAGCCACCCAGCCCGTGACTCTCAGCCACATCTGGTGACCTTGAGACTTTCACGACAAGGCATTTCGAAAGCCGACTCAGGGTCATCTTATGCCAACGGAAGGGGTCCCACGGACCAACACCAGATTAGGTCCCAGACCATACTGTGCCAGGAAGCCCAGGGGTCCTCCCCGACACCACCCCGGCGAATCCACTTGTCCCTTGGCATCAAGATTTCCCTGGCCTAGCTAGTTACTCAGCCAGGGGTGTCCCATATCACCCATGTGGTCGTACTTGACATATGCTCGGATGTAATTCCCAAGGAATCGGTCCTTAGAGCGAGAACGGACAGACCGTACCTCCAGTACGTCGCCTGCACCGCGAGTTTTAGAAACTCACTTTATTTTCAAGGCACCGACCCAAGTGTTGGGTTTTCCAAGCATTTTGTAAACTCAAGTGTTACCTAAGTGATCATTTTAAATTTGGAGGGGAGTCTCGATATTCGTACGCGAGGTGCGAATTGCGAGATCTCACCAGAAGGGTGACAAGGGGTGATAGGGTGTTCAATAGTCAAGGAAGGTAAATGCAACAAGTAGGTAGGGCATGTCGGTTGTATTGCAAACCGAGGCCAAGTGTCATGTGTAACCTAAGGAATGCATGGTTTGCTGAATCAAAATACTTAATTTTAAATTATAGGTTCAATTGATCAAAGGTGACTTGCCTTGCTCGAGATCTTGAGCTTCTTCCTCGAAATCCGCGCACTGCGGGTCTTCTGGCTCCGACACTACACGCGAAACGAGACGACTCAACACAACAATAAAAGAAGCCCTATTAAAGACCACTAAGTGTGCCATTGGATAGGTCTCGATTTTTGAGGAATTTTGGAAGTTGAACGGAGTCAATCGGACGAACGGTTGAGAAGATATGAATTTCCGATTTTCTGTCTAAAGGAAAAGGAATTATTAATTCCTTTGAAAAAGAAAAGAAAAGAGGGACTTGAATTGGACTTGTATTGGAATGGATTCGGCCCAAGGCCGGTTCGGCGCGGCCGGACTACATGGGCCGGCGCGTGGGAGGGAAGGCGGCCCAAGGCCGAGCGGCGCGCGAGAGGGGTCGAGCGGGCCAGCGCTAAAGGCGTGGCCCAGAGCGAAAGAGGCCGCGCGGTACGCAGGGGAAAAATGATGGGCCAGAGGCCGAGTGGCGCGGCCCAACGAGCGAGCGGGGCGCGGCCGAGCGAGTGGGCCAACGCGCGGGAGAGACGGCCCAAGGCTGGGTGGAGCGCGCGAGGCGGAGAGGGAGGCTGACTGGGCCGAGGCCGAGGAGGAGGCCGAGTGGGCCGAGGAGAGGCGCGGCCCACGTGAGCGGCCGGACCGGTGGACCGAGGTCCACCACGCGGCGCTAGGGCGAGGCCCGCCCGTCAGCGACCCGGTGCGCGTGAACCCGGCGCACGGAGGAAGCGAGGCCATCGGCGCTCGCGTGGCGCCTACGTGGCTGCCACGGAGGCCGGCGGGAGGGGCGAAGGGGAGAACGCCGGATCGACGGCGGCAACGGCGGAGGGGGCTTGGGCGGCGCAGCGTGAGCCCGGCGGAGGGGGGCACACCGGTGCGGAGAGGGGAGAGGGAATGAGAGCCACCGGCTCGGATTCGCACGGGGAAGACCGATGGCGGGTGGCGACGGCGCGAGGGGGCTGCGGCACAGCTCCGGGCCGAGGGAGAGGAGAAGGAGGGCGCCGGGGTCCTCCTCGGCGTCCTCGCCCGCGGCGGCGGGCGACGAGGACGGCGGCGGCAGTGGAAGAAAGAGGAGAGGAGTGGAGCTCGGCGGGGAGGGGCGGCAATGACGGCCGCGGAGGGAGATTTAAAGGGGAGGAGGCGAGGTCGGTTCGAGGGGGTGGAGATCGGCGCGGCGAAGGCGGTTCGCGGAGAGGGGGGGAGGCGGTGGAGCCACGGGGGGAGGGGACTGGCGCGCTAGCGGCCGAGCGCGAGCTGCCGGTGACGTCGGCGGCGGTCGGGGCAAAGGGGAAAAGGGGGAGAAGAAAGGAGGGTGACCTCCTTGCCGCTTCAGGCAGGGGCGCGTGCGGGGGAGAGAGATAGGGGAGCGCGCGCGCTCTCCCTTGGCGGCATGCGCGCAGGCGGCGGGGCCGGGAGGAGACGGCGCCGGCGGGACGGAACGGAGAGAGAGAGAAGGAGAGCGCCCGCCCTCTCGCGCGCGCAGAGCGTGCGGTGCACGTGCGCGACGCGGTCGGCGCGCTCGGGCCTCACGGACCGGGCCGGGCGAGCGCGGCCCAGCGGGAAGAGGGAGGGGGAAAATGGGTCGAGCGAGCGGCTGGGCCGAGCGACGGCCCGAGAAGAGAGGGAAGGAGGAGGAGGAGGCAGGCCGAGGGGGCGAGGGGAGACTTGGCCGTGGCGGCCCGAGGGAGAGGGGAGGAAAGGGAACAGGCCGAGAGGGAATCGGCCCGAGAAGAGAGGGAGGAAAAGTAGACTTTTCCTGGGAGAGAGAGGAGTTTTAGGGTTCGGATTCGAAATCCGATTTCGCGGTTTTCCCTGGGGTTGAGGCGAGAGGGGAAACACGAGACCTTGGCACACCACAAGACTCAGCCGAAGAGCAAAACTTTCGCAAAAAAGGGTTTTTAGCAATTAGGTTTTCCCGCTAACGTCGTGAACAAAACGAGCGTTACAATAACATATCTTTTATATTTTTTTTTATGTTTCACTCCTGGGGACTCAATGTTTCATATAAACAGTTGCTTGTGTTGCAGCCAATATTTTATTAATGTTGCATTTCTTTGAAACATTTTATACACTGAACTGAAACAATTTTCTATAAGGGATGAAACAACGTTCAGTTTTGCTGAAACATCTAATAAACAGGATGCTACGTTTGCAAAAGTCTAATGAAATATCAAAAAAATATTTACTGAAACATCCAAACAAAACCAAGTGCAATATTAGAAAAATACACATTGCAACATTGAGAACTAAGAAATATGCAACAGAATCGGGTTCCAGCTGAAACATCCACCTCTCATGCGTGAAACATTAAATTTCAATGGATGAAACATATATAATTTTTTTATTAGAATATAATCATGTAATATCTTGTTATAAAGATTTAATTGTAAGAAATATGATGGTGTAATTGGAACATAGATCAGATGAGTAGTTTAGAAGAAAAATTGTTTCTATGTTAGAAATAGAGTAGATAAGAGGAGCATAACTCCACGTAGTGGAGGGCTTCCTGTAGTGCTGCATATGGGCGTTGAGTATATGGGCATTGCTACATATGGGCGTTGAGTATATGGGCGTCTGATCTCTCAGCACCGGATCAGGCGCTCGATAAGAAGCAATTTCCGTATAGTTTTCCGGGGTCGGAAAACCCCAATAAATTATTCAATAATAACTAATTTACGTCATGTTAATTAGTATATAAGTAAAAAATTTGATAATTACGATCCTCGGTAATTTCTGTTTGGGTTCGTCACTGTTGCCGTATAGGAAGAAACTACAGCTAGATCTACCAGCTAGCCTAGAAAACATTCAGAAATCTTTGAAACTACTGCAAAGTTCCAAGATCAACGTAGGACCAAACCAAACCACACATGCTCATCCAGAGCTCAGACAACTACTACTAGTACTCCACACTTCCTAGCCAAACCATGAGATGTAGTAGTACCGTCCACAACAGCTTTCTTGGACTTTCCTCACTGGTGGAGAAGGAGTTTTTAACCTCGGTTTGTAACACTCTCTAGTTCCGGTTATACAACCGGAAACACGAATCCAGGACTAGAGGGTGAAATAACCGGGACTAAAGGGTCATCTTTAGTCCTAGTTGGTAACACCAACCGGGACTAAAGATGGTAGCGTCACGTGGCTGACACAGCCATCTTTAGTCCCGGTTGGTGTTACCAACCGGGACTAATGATATTTTTTTAAAAAAAACAATTGTTGGTTCTGCCAGCTGCTTGTTTATATATTATGCATACATATGTATAAATACATATATATGCATAATATATATGTATATATAATATGTGTATATATGTAATATATATATTTATACATATATATATTTATGCAATATGCATATATATATATATATATATATGTATAAATACATGTTTTACACATATATATATTTCCTACGTATATGCACTCAAGTAAATATATACTTATATTACCAAAATATACTCACACACATAAGTACATGTATGCACATCTAAATACATACATATATTACAATTCTTCGTTAATTCTAATGTTCTATTGTATATTACGAAGAAACCTAAGACATGTTATACATGGGGATGATGATCAATAGGTCTTCCATCGTAGTGGAATTCTCCCGCGGGATCAATTATTTGTTCATTGATAAATCCCATCAATTGTTCTTGAACAGCCTTGATACACATAGTCACAGGCCAAGTGTTATGGCCGCTGCTCATCTCTCCAAATGGATTCATACCATCTGTACTTAAACCGAACCTTACGTTTCGGGCATCTTCTCCAAAGTCTGGAAATGTTCTGTCGATGTTTTGCCACTGCGACCCGTCGGCGGGGTGTCTCAGCATCTCGTCTTGTTGCCGTTCTTGTACGTGCCAGCGCATCATGCTAGCATGCTCTTTGTTCCTGAACAAATGCCTGAGCCGTGGTATTATAGGGAAATACCATATCATCTTAGCAGGAACTCTTTTCTTCGAAGGTTGTCCGTTCACATCACCTGAATCATCTCGTCTAATCTTGTATCGTAGTGCTTTACAAACTGGGCATGCTTCTAGATTCTCGTACTCCTCACCGCGATAGAGGATACAATCGTTCGGACATGCGTGTATCTTATGTACTTCTAGTCCTAGAGGGCATACCACCTTCTTAGCTTCGTACGTTCTTCCAGGCAATTCGTTTCCCTCAGGAAGAATGTTCTTGACGAGTTTCAATAACTCGCCAAATGCCTTGTCACTCACACCATTTTTGGCCTTCCATTGCAAGAATTCTAGCGTCGTACCCAACTTTTTGTGCCCCTGTTCACAACTTGGGTACTACGAAGTTTTGTGGTTCGCTAACATACGGTCCAATTTTTGGACCTCCTTCTCACTTTCGCAGCCGTCCTTTACGTCCCACAACATGTGACCAAGATCATCTACAGCGTCGTTATCTTGAACAGCTCCGTCCACCTCGCCTCCTGGATTTTCTTCAAATCCACCGTATTGATGAGCCCAGTCCGGAATATTCTCGTCTTCTACTTCATCTTCTTCCATTGTAACCCCTAGCTCTTCATGCGAGGTCCAACAATTATATTCAGGCATGAATCCAGACTTAAACAAGTGCGCATGAATAGTTCTTGATGATGAATACTCCTTCTGGTTACTGCACTTTTTGCATGAACAACACATGAAACCCTTATACTTGTTAGCATTGGCCACATTCAAAAAATAATACACATCTTCAATAAACTCTTTCGACCGTCGGTCCGCGGTGTACATCCATTGCCGATCCATCTATACATCAAATAGTCCAATGTTACTAACGAAATCCACACAATTGAAACGAATTAAATAATCATATAATAATTTAAAATATCATGATTCAAAGTGAAATTAATTTCTAGAAAAGAGCTACAAAGATAACGATGAGAAGGAAAAGAAATTTACAATTATTTTTAAATTTTTATTAAAGTACTAAACATATTTTTTTATTGTACGAACAGTATTTCTAGCTATATTACATATTTTTCAATTACCTTTGTTTTCTACTCTTTTTTACAAATAATCATACAATAGTTTTACAATAGTCGCACATATTATTCTTTTTTATTGTTTGTAAAGTTGAAAACATATCTTTAACGAATTATACTTTTTTCTAACTATTCTATTAAACTAACTTAATTTTCTATTCTTTTATCTTAGTTTTCTATATTTTTTCTTGGTTATCTCTTTTATAACATATGTATCTAAATTTTCTAATTTCAAAATCAACCTAATTTTGCCTACACATATTTTCTTTCTCATCATTTTGCATAAACCTTGTTGAAGACAATATTTTATAGAAACAAAGCTATAAATGTAATATGCTAAGCATACATTATTAGAGAATGGATTTGCTAACCTTTTCGATCTCTCTGATTTGTATATTATCACCAAAACAATTTTATCAAAAATTTTGGCAACACCTCCCTTCTTCCTCCTCCTCTTGGCAGTAATGGCTCGGGCTGGAGGAAGAGGAAGATGTATAAAAAGGTAGGTCACTTTAGTCTCGGTTAATAACACCAATCGGGACTAAAGATCTAAATCATCTTTAGTCCCGGTTTGTGTTACCAACAGGAACTAAAATAAGGATTTATAGTCCCGGTTGATGTCACCAACCGAGACTAAAGATGATCTTCAATCCCGCACTACTACAATATAGATTTTTGCAAACGGCCAAAATGCATTTTTGTAGGCGGTTGGGTGGACCGCATGGAAGAAAAGGTCTGCGAAAATCATGATTTTCACATGCGGCCAGCGCAACCGCATGCGAAAATTCAATTTTTGCATGCGGGCGCTTAAGCCGACCGCATGCGAAAAAGAAAAATCGCAAAAAAAATAAAAATTCCAAAAATCAAAACATACACCGCCACCGCCGCCGGCCCGCCGCCGTCCTCGTCCTCCAATCGCCGCCACCGTCGTCCTCATCCTCCTATCGCCACCGCCGTCGACGTCATCCTCCTCCCGTCGCCGCCGCCCTCGTCATCATCCTCCTACCTTCGTTGCCGGCGGATCGGGGAGGGGAAGGACGGCGGTCGGCAGATCAGGGCGGGGAAGGGTGGCCGCCGGTGGATCAGGGCGGGGGAGGACGGTGACCGGCGGATCCGGGCGGGAAGGGCGGCGGTCGGTAGATCGGGGCAGGGTAGGCCCACCGCTGCCAAATCAGGGAGGAGGAGGGCGACCGCTGGCGGATCCGGGCAGCGGAGGGCCGTCGCCGTCGCCCACGCCCGTCCCTGCTATGGCCCTCGTCCACGACCGCCGCCGAAGTCCGCGCTCACCGAGCCACGCGGGGGCGGCGTACTCCTGGCCGATAGCGGCGGCGCCGCCGCTTGCTCCCGGCGCCTCCTCATCGGCGGCGCCGCCTAGCGCTCGGTGCCCGCTCCTGCCCGGTGAGAGAGAGAGGAGAGGAAGAGAAAGAGAAGGAGAGAAAGGGAAGAGGTAAAGTGGAAAATTTTGAAGTGTTGAGAAGGAAAAGAAAGAGGAGAGGAGAAAATATCTGTGGAGAAGAGAAGGGTATTTTCGCATGCAGACCACTTAAGAGGTCCGCATGCGAAAATGTATTTTTGCATGCGGCCTCTTAAGAGGACCACATGCAAAAATATACTCATTTTTTCATGCGGCCCCTTAAGAGACCTGCCTGCAAAAATAGATTTTTGCATGCGGATCTCTTAAGGAGCCGCATGCAAAAATAGAGGTCGATTTTCGCATACGCAACTAGTTACGATCCGTCTGCAATCTATTGAGGCCCTTGTATAGAAAAATTATTTTTTTAGTAGTGCCGGTTGGTAAATACCAACCGGGATTAAAGATCATCGAGACCCGTTACACTTTTTAACCGAGACTAAAGATCTTTAGTCCCGGTTCCTATTCGAACCGGGACTATTCCGGTTTTTGTGAACCCGAGCAAAGATCAGTTTTTTAGTAGTGGCTCCTGCAAATTTGTCCACAAAGTAATCCAATGGCAAGCAGAGGATATTAGTTCTATAGTAGGATCTTTTGGAAGAATTTTTTTTTTTGGAACAAGCTACATTTCCGGCTTGCTAAATTGCCGAGAAAATTGCAGGTATGCCCACGCAAACCATTTGTTTCATGGTTTTGTCAAAATTCAGCAGCCATTGTCCAAAAAAAAGTGTAGAACACTCTCTCTGAAGGTTTTTTTAAAAAAATTTTGAACTGCTGAAGGTTTTTAATTGAAAGCACATGAGACAATATTCTAGATAAGTTTGGCCAGATCACAATCTAGTTGGGCGCAGCCCATGTATCGAGCCAACAATCTAGGCCGGGAGCCAGTCCTATATCGCGCCAGGTATTCGGTCCATTTCCGTGGCCTACCAGAAAATTAGTGTCAGGAGTACACCAAAGCCTCAATAGGCCCAAAGCTCAAAACAACCAAAACCAAAAGCCCATGGCATGGATAACAACTCGTACCTTCGTATAGTCACACAGGTACTCGTATAGTCTTTTCTCTTTTTTTCTTTCATTCGAGGAGCGTACCGTATATACACATCCATTTATACGTGCGCACACTATGCGCACACCCACGCAGACCCATATATGCATGCGCTATTACCTAGGATTTTAGTTACACGATGAAACATGAATGCTCATGCTAAGTCGTGAACTTAATTCCAAATATCATAAAGACTAGTTCGACTACGTAAAATGTATCTCTCTACACTACCTCCCTAGACGTCATCAACTCCAACAGCTCAAAACTGTTGGAAAGGTTTGAAAACTGTCGCGCATTAACTTTCAATAGTCGTCTGACGAAGATTTCTGTTGGTAATTCTATGCCCCGAAATAATATAGACTCGTATCCGACAGTCATATTGGTGTTTATTTTTCCAACAGTGTAAAGCTGTTGGTGAACCAATGTGTCAGACTGGAATTCAAATCTACGTGTGTCCATTATTTTGCAGAAGCACTGTCGGCATTTAATGGGAGTACCATTCATATATAATTTATAAACTCAAATTAATGGTGAAATAAGATTATATTATATGCATTATTTAACAATTAATGCTTGGATCAATGTATATATGGATGATCTATTCTTTCATATTATTTTTATGAGACGCACTCATCCATATTTTTTGTGCCCCATTAATGCGAGCATTTTGAGTTGATGGACAAAATTCAATAATCGGGTGACAAATTGATGACTTATATTCCACAATAATTTTCTGTTACCTTCATGGTACAATTCGATCATATAAATCTTACTATACACATTTATCTAGTGTTACAACAAAAGAAAAATCTACAAAACTCCAGTATAATTTACTTGTGATTTGAAAGGCCACATCTCGAAAAAAAAACATATATAGACGCCTGCGAGGTTGAGAAAATATATATAGTTAGTTGTAGATTATGAATAGAAGATCAATTTAGCAGATCAAACGGGCATACATACCTTTGTGGTAAAATTGTTTGGGATTGGTGTAGAAAACCCCAAGTGCTCCATATGATCTGATCGACGCCGGCGGCAGCGACGTAGCAGCATTTCTCTCGGGCGCATTGGAGTCCACGACTACTAATGCATCACTAGTCGTCTCTTCTAATACTTATGTGTCTTCCTGTTGAGATCAATTGCTTCATGGTTTCCTCATCTCGATGAACATATGCATCTTGAAACCTGCGATCTCAGAAAAGAAGATTAGAAAGGGCGGCGTGACACCGTGCTGTGAGGGGTACGTTCCATCCAGCTTATAAATAGTACGTGTAGTCAATTAGGGTAAAGATAATTGGGCTTGGTTGTTATGTTGGGCCTCTGCCTTGTAGAACTCTAAAAATGGAATTAAACACAAAAACTGCAACTAACAGTTCTGATTGAGTATTAATTATCCGTCTCTCTCAGTGAACAATATTTTTCTTTTTTTCCTCTACATTTTTGTAATTAAACTCCGTATCCACTATATTTGTTAGTACCATATTATCAGCTGTAGAAATATATTTCCGTTGCTTGGAAGGGCATTAACTAGCATATGAAAGCGCTGTTGGTGATGCGTATGTCAACTGTGCAGTGTTGGGCACCATTTTAACTTTTTCATGAGAACTGTTGTAAATGGATTTTGCTGTTGTTAAAAACTACAGATAATTTTGAACAAAATTGAAGACAAGACGCTTCGGTCTTCGGTTAATTTGGTTCAATTTCAGTCATGAGCAAACTAACATAATGTAGCACACGACTGATAAATCAAATTTAGGACATGCAAAAAGATACCACAACAAAAATCCTAGATATTGAAGAAGGCGACGATGACGGAGGTGGAGGGAGGCAGCACCTACGACAGGCGATGACACAGGCGTGATGAGCGTTAGCGTTGATCTCAGCGAGATATAGCGGTGACAGCTATCAACCACTCAACAAGATGCAACGACAAGAGCTGAAGAGCAGGAGGCAGCGTGGCGTGGGCGCCGCCGCCATGAGAAGTTGAGGAACGACGGCTACGGACTGCTCACGTCTAGATCGTTGACGGCTGGGGGTGATCAAGAATAATCTAAAGCTAAGGTTTATTCTCTATTGAGCCAGCGGGTTTAGATGGGATGCTTCCTAGTGGGCTTGGACCATATTTCGGTTTTCTCACACATAATGTAATAATTGAATTCAGTTACTCAGAAGTGGTGACCGATATCTTCGGTATAAGTTAGTTCGGTTTCAGTCTTGTTTAGTTCAGTTTGTTTTTCGGTTTTGGTCTTTTTGCCCACCTCTTTATATATCTTGTCTTACCAACATTTTTCGGAATTTTTCCGCTTCTTTTTCACACTAGTAAACATGTTTATAGCCTTTTAATTAGTTTGAAGACGTATATGACATACGGCACCACAGTGACACACCGCGCATATTCTTGGTGCAAGGAATTAACATGGGCCTCACGCGATACAGGAAAAAACAATGACAATATCAGAGCAGAAACCACATGCACATGCCCTAACCAACCGCACTTTAACATTTAACAGTTGGAAGTACGATGAACAGACCAACAGAATCATCATCCACTATCTAACTGCAGTTAAAAATTAAAACATGCATTGTGCAGCTTGCCAATTGTTGCAACTTGCAGCAATAACATAATTAACTACTCCTCTGCAACCCCGCAGGAGTTATATATTGGGGCATCGAGCAGTAAAAAACTTAGCAGAAATAACCCCAGCTGATGAACATGGTGAGTAGTATATCATTGGAGTGGCCCTTCCTGCCGGCAATTAAGCTGATGTAGGATCTACCTTGGCTAGTGATCAGTGAGAAGGACACTGTCAGCTTGCCTTTCTGTACGGGCTGTCTGTCGAAATATCTATCAATTCTTTTTGGCCACTTTGGTTCCAAGTGATGAACAACTAACTGAACATGTCACGTGATGAAAAGAGCTCTTGTTGGGGTCCTTGGGGCCATGCTGAAATTGGATTATCCCATGGGAACCATTGAACTTTTTTGTAGGGAAGGGGGGTACACCAACTAGTCCACTGCACATGCAGGTATTGACAAACTGCCCTGCTCTATGCACAGTGCCATCTTCAGCAGAAATGCATTGAATAGATTGTATCTCCTTTGTGATCTATGTATCCCTTGAGCAGATGCATCCCTTGAATGGTCAATATCTCTTTGCCTTTTTTATGGAGTACCTCTGAATAACGTAATATATGTATTTATTTAATTTTATGAACTTTTACCAAGGACAAAATTATAAATATATCGTTCTACACGTATTTTCATACTTGAACCTTTTAGCAAACACACCATCTACTGTCGCATGGCAACCCATCCTATTTTCTGATCTTCTAGTGTTGCAAAGTTATACCAAGAAAAACTGATTGCTTCAATACTTCCCCCATTCCTAAATAACTATAATTTTAGCTAGTTAAAGCCATATAAAGAAAGAGATTAAAAGACTACTATGCCCTCCATTAACACAGAGATGACACAAAGAAGGGGAGAAAATGATGAGAGGAGAGATTACTATTGGTTCAATGGCTAAATACGACAAGAAAAAATATAAAATAGTATTAAAAGGTCTAGTGGACCACTCTAAAACAACAGTTATTTAGGGATAACTTTTTAGGTTAAAACTACAGTTATTTAGGGACAGAGCGAGTACAATTGCTTCAGAAATACTCCAACATTAGCTTTTTAAGGTTATTGTTTGCAAACGCTACCTGAACAATTCCCCTTTTTATATTTGCATCCCTCACTAAATAGCTAATTCTTGTTCGCCCTAACTCAAATTTTAAATAATCACTATTTATTTTATTTTCTCAATTTTGAATTTTAAAGCATATATAACAATCCACTAGTATGGGACTAGATTGAGTTTTTTTTTTCAAGAAAGGATAATTGTAATGTATGCCAAATTATAATGGACCATCCATTGAACATTACCTATACATTTTGTCTTACTTCATATAGGTGGTATATAAGATGTCATTCATTCACATTTAAAGTCCTTAATATCTATTATTTCATTCCAAGTATGAATGAAAAATATGTTATTTTTTATGGTGCAAATCGAATTATATAAAGCAATGCAGCAAATTAAAAATTTCGAATTAAATTTCAATGTCTACTATAATTTGAAAATAGAATTTGAAACTTATAATTGAAATTTTGGCATAATTAATAATTTTCATTTATTTTTCACATATGGCAAACATTTATGTACATACAATCGGTTGTTCACACAAAATTTATTTTTTCCATACTTTTTATATTAGTGTAAGTACTCCTTATATCCACAAATATAAGGAATTTTGGGGTTCAAATTTTGTCCAAAGATATTAGGGATTCTAACGAGTACTATTTCTTCCGCCCAACCACACACACACACCTTGTTTAATTTTTGCCCAATTTCACCTCCTAACCATTCTTCCGCTCTCCACATACTCCTCATGTAACTAGGGGCACTATAGTCTTTTCCCTTTATCGTTAATCTATCTAATAAACCCTATAACTAATCTTTATATTTGTAAACGGAGGTAACATATAACTTTATTGGATACGTTTGAGAACAAAATCCAGCCTTTCATTGACATATAGGCCTAATTTAATTTTTCATGGGCATTGCTTGTTATGGTAGATTGTATGCATTCATGATTAATTTCGGAAATATAATTATGTCAATAGATACATGGCACGTTCTGCTATCATGTATTAAAGGAGGGAGATAATATGTTTTTTAAAAAAAGAATGAATAATCAATAGATACATGGCACGTTCTGCTATCATGTATTAAAGGAGGGAGATAATATGTTTTTTTTAAAAAAAATGAATAATCAACTGCTTTGATTTGTCCTTGTCATGTTACCTCCATAGAGGTAAGATAGAGCACATCCAGGGCGGGGTTTGTTTAAAAGGTAAAAAAATCAAAAAAGAAAAAAGGACATCGGTTTGTATGCCAGTTGTACCAGAAAACTTGCTACTTTTGATAAAGGGGAACCACATTTGAGATTGAAAATATGCTATCGAAATATTGGACCAATCTTATCCACACACGTGGCACAATCGGTTCTCTACATTTAGTAGATGTGGTTAATTTGTGAAAATAAATGCACTAGGTTACATAAGATGCTAGGATAGATGCGGCGGTTGTGATTCACCTTGGACCTTTCTATAACAGCCCAGTTTTCCGCATGCCCTCTTAGCATAAACCTACGGTTGCCGTGACGCCCACGCAAACATAACCCTAGGATTGCCGTGAGGCCCACACAACATAATCCTAGGGTTCTCGTAAGGTCCATGCAACATAACCCTAGGGTTAACCAAACTATTCTCTTAACTTCCTTTACCTGGTTCACATCTTTGTGGGATTGCTGTGAAAAGATGTTGACACTTTTGTGCTACATACTATCAGTTTGTTATATATATATATATATATATATATATATATATATATATATATATATATATATATATATATATATATATATATATATATATATATATATATACATATATATATATACATATATATATATATATATATGGTGCGGTTGGGTCTCTATCAGCCTGCATCAGCTTGTTTTTATAGTCATTTTTTTAAAAGAAAAATAATTCATTACTCTGCCTTCCTATAGTTGCACAACAAAGTTGTCACTCCATCACTGTCGATGTCAAAGGTAATTAAGACTTAGTCATGCGAGGTGTGGTATAACATGAGGGCCGTATTTTGCCATGCCACCAACATTGGCAATGTGACACGGCGAGAGATACCATCATTTTAGAAACACGCAAATGATTTACTCTTAAAAGGATTCAAACAAAACATGTGGGTAATTGGTCCAGATCGAATAGTCCGTTCGGACGAGCTAGCGATATACTCTATCTGTCTAGATTCTTAGTGTCACATATCTTATACTAGGTTTGTTTATTTTTATGCAAAGAAAGTAGTAGCTAGTTGAGAACCCAACCAGAGAGAACATAAGGGAAAAAAACAATAGAAAAGCCAATCAATGATTAGGAAAAGAAGCAGGAGACATCCTCACCTAAGCGCACATGCAAGCAAGCGAGTGAGTGTGAGAGAGAGAGAAAGAGAGAGGGATCGAAGCGAGACATCGTGCATGGCATCCACACAACGAGCGGCTACACCCGCGGATTGGACCAAAGTACGAGCCCGCGTACGATCGACCGATCGGTGGATCCACGCACCGGCGGGCGGGCGGCGGAGGCGACGAATTGCATTGCATGCGTCGCGTGGTCTGGTCCACCCGCGCCCAATCATTCATCCATACATGCGCGCCACTAGCTAGCACTAGCACACACCGATCTCTCTCTCTCTCTCTTCGTCAATGGAGGCAGCGTGCACGTGCAGCCACTGTGAGGTGCATAACATGGCTGCGCGCCTCGCTTGTCTCCCGGATCTTGCCCCCCTCCCGCTTCCAATTAATCAGCTCGCGACGACATCATCATCACTTCCATCATCGTGCTTGCTTGCTCTAGTTAATTAATAATGATTATCAGATCACCCGGCTAGCTCGGCTCGGCTGGCCTCCTCCTCTCTCTCTCTTCTCTTCTTCTTCATCCCTCTCCTTGCCTGCCACAGTATATATAGAGACTACATGCTCCAACGCCATGGCTCAACTGTTCGTCTGCTGGTAGCTAATTCTCTTTCGCATTTCACAATTTAATCCCCTGCAAATGGCCTCACAACATACACTCGCTTAACCGTGGATACACATACAGAGATTGCACTGTTGACCCCTGCTCCTGTTCTTGCCTAGCTTGCTTGCTCTTATATATATATATATGGCCGGTTCCTGGGTGCGCACCATCACTTCTCCGTTCCGCAAGGTGTTCGGCGCGCAGCCGCACAAGGACGGCGGCAAGCGGCCGCAACAGCCAAACTCCGGTAAGCTCTCGAGCTCTGATCATGCCATCGATCTATCCACAGTTCTAGTCTGTCAATCTATACAAATCTTACTACTTAATTTTGTGCAGGGATGATGGTGCAGCACGTCGTGGTGGACGCCGAGAGGTCGAAGCTGCACGGCGAGGTGATGGCGTGCGCGTACGAGGACGTGCAGGTGATGTGGGGCATGCTGGACAAGGCGAGGATCCGCGAGTTCAATGGCAGCTAGCTAGCTAGCTAGTTAGCTGGCTCATGGTGGTTGGTCACCGATCCAAATTATGCTTCCGTTTGATCGAATTCCAAGAGGATCCATCGAGCATGAACCGGTGTATATATAGCAAGATCGATGGTAATCTCCTCTGGCCGTGCCGATTAATTGATCGACTCCGTTCATTTCGGGCTTGAGTTTTGATCCTGTCGGTGATGAGATTCCTTCCAGCGGATCCATTCGTCATGTCGTCGCGTCGCAGTTCTATGTTTGGTATGTGCCGTATAAGCTATAGCTTTTGGTTGGTAAATCTCTGCTCGACGGACGATGTGAGAATCCCCATTGGCACTCTTTTGGTTGAGGTGCTGAATTGGAGAGATGTATATTTTTGTCACCGCTGGACCGTTGGAATCTTTACCATTTCAACCAACTCTCTCTCTCTCTCTCTGAAATGGTTTCTCTCTATAGCTAGCTAGTTGGGAACCGTCGAGATCTGAGGCCTGTCTCAATAATATGTCTATTATATTATTTGAAACGGTGTAAGAGTTATTTTTTGTGTGGAGCCGACCCAGGATAGCATATGTGCTGGGAGCACACCATCCAAGGTTCCAACCGTACTTTTTAAATAGCTGATGTACGTAAAATTGCGCGGGAATATCCACAGTATAATTCTATTTATAGAACTAGAGATGCAGTAATTACATAACAGATTAAATTCTATTTCGATTCAAATAACCCACGTAATTGATTTGCGCGGGAAACTTGACCGGTACTATAATATATGTAATATATATAGCTTTTGGCATGCATATTTTTCGCCGAATATTTCATGAGCTAACAAAGTCTAAAAGGACATGGTGATGTCTCAGCTAGCACTCCAGGTTGTTTTTCCTTTATTATTTTTCTAAGACATTATATTATCTGAAACTTCATAGTTTTTAAAACCAAAGATTATTTCTGTAGAGAAAACAGTTTTTTCTCCATAAGAATTGCATTATATTTGAACAATCCTAGCTCAACCCTTTCATATGATATATTCCAAGGTATTTAAAATCAAGATTATCCTTAGTTGCGCCTGTTTGGGGGCCGATCTAGCTAGAAGCTAGATAGACTGCGCTGGATACAAATTGGGATGTGTTCTGCGCACCAAGTTCAAAATACTTCAGAAGTCCTGTATAAAATTAGTAGGTAGAGGTCACCTCCAACCGGTTACAAAGAAAAACCAGTTGATATACCCGTTCCAACCAATAAGAGAATGTTTTCACAGTGTAGGGTTTCCGTGGTAGAGAATGCGTAATATCCTAGTTCTGCCTGCTGGCATTCACAGTTGTTATCATAACTAGACCAGAGCGACATAGCCAATGTCATACTACTATTACACCAAGACAACTCAAACACATTATTGTGTCACAAATAATACATTTACATCCTATTAACATAGGGCTATTATTGTTTTTTGTACAACTGTAGTCCTGTTTACTACGGTCCATCGATCTAAATATTAAGATATTTTGAGCTGATGAATTGATGGAAAAAAACATTTCAGAGAACTTCTGAATTCAATCAAACCCCTGGAACAATATTCAGCCTTTTCACTTTCTTTGTTCAACAAAGCAGAGAGATATATATAACTACGAAAAGCCATCACTAGCGATCTCTAGTAACAAATTAATTAAGCGATTCCAAAGTCCAAACAAACGCGAAACAAAGAATTAACTAGTTTTATTTCCACAAAGTTTAGTCTACTGTACAATAGCTAATCCCCGGCATACATATATGTGTGATCGGAGTCAAAATGGCATCACTTAAAACGACCAACCATTATTATTAGAACGATTAAGAAAACATTAACGCCAACATCAATAGATACTCCAGTTAGAACATGGAACACCCTGTAGCTGCACAATCCTGCACCCTCTCTTGGAGGCCATTCATGTGGCCATGTGTGTTCTCTCATCATGCCAAACATGCATCTTGCTCCTCGTAAAGTCGCACGAAAAACATTCCGCAGTTCATATATATGTAAATATCTTGGATAATATTAAAAGCAAACGACACGTAGATCGTAGGCAATCATCACAAACTTATAAATTATAAACCAGCAATTTCATTGATCAAAAGAAGGCATACATGCTGCAACAGAGTACAAAGTACTGACCCGGATACAAAGACACACATCCATATGCTATATGGATGTCAAAATGACACGACTCGATGAAAGATATATTAGACTATTCCTGCTCATGGAGCAGAGAAGATCACGACGACGACGACGCATGCAATACTAAGATAGATATGGGACCCTGTCCCTGACCGAAAGTTGCAAATTTTGCTGGCGAAAAATAAATAGAGACGGGCAAGCTGCTGTTGCCATGCACGACGATGACGTATTAGCAGCTGGCCATGCAGCATGCAGCACGAAGAGCTAGCCTTCCTCCTTACATGGGAGGGAAAGATGGCCCGGCAGAATCATCGTCCCAGGGCCACCCGAATCCCGGCATGTCTGGGTTGGCGAGATCCATCATGTCAGGGCCGGCGGCGGCGGCGGCGCTGGTGCTGGCGCCACCGGTGTTGGAGCTGCTGGCGAAGGCGCTGTAGACGAGGGCGCCGAGGTCGCCGCCGTTCCTGGCGACGTTCATGAGCCAGGCGTTCTGGTCATTGTCATGGTTGATGAAGTGGTTCTGGTGGTGGTTCATCCCCTCGAACCCTGGCGGCGGGCCCATCGCCGGAGGCAGGGAAGACAGCGGCATGGCCGGAGTAACATGAGACGGCGGCTGGGGAAGCATTGCCGGAGGAGCAGGGAGCGCCGGGAGAGGAGGAGGAGGAGGGGGAACAAGCACCTGGTTCTGGGGCTGGGCGCGGATCTCGAGGAGGCGGTCGGTGACGGCCTTGAGCCTGGCGCTGGCGAGGCAGTCGAGGCTGGTGAGCTGCTCGACGGTGAGGGCCTCGTAGGTGCCGAGGCGGCCCTGGAGGGCGTCGTGGAGGAGGATCACGTTCTCCCGCTCGTGGTTCTCGCGGCCCATCTTGCGCACCTGGTCCTTGAGCTTGGCGATCCGCTGCCGGAGGAAGTCCTCCTGGTTCATCATCTTCTTGCACTGCTCCATCTCCGGCAGCGCCCTGAACTGCCGCAGCACGGACATCGCCACCTCCATCGACGGCCACACCTCCGGCTCGGCGTCCCCCTCGCCGTACACCACCAGGCACGCGTCCACGTCGCACAGCGTCGCCAGCTCGCTCGCCTTCTTCACCAGCCCGCGCCGCCGCTTCTTGAACGTCGCCCGCCGTGTCGCGTCGTTGGCGATGCGGTCGAGGACGATCTTCTTACGAGCCATGGCTAACTACTACTACTAGGCTACTTGCTAGCTCTATCAGATTGGTACGAGGTGAGGTGAGGTGAAAGCAATGGGTGTTAGGGGTGGGTTTTATAGCGGAGAAGATCTGCATGGATGATCTGCCTACAGCGAGTCATCCAAGGTGAAAATGGAATGGAATTACCCTTGACAGATTTGTGTGGCGCCAGTGGCGCCGCGTGAATCAGCGATTGTTAATGTCCAGCAAACTAGCAAATCTTCTGCATTAATGCACCCATTCGATTGGTAAAAGTTTTCCACTTTCTCCCGAAATAAGTAAACGCTTTCTACTTTTTCCTTGGCTCACTAGCTAATTTATTTTTTAAAAAATCGAAAAAGGATTAATAATAATATTTTTATAGGTATTCTTATTTTCTTCGCAATTTAGTGCGTACAAATATTCTTTTCTTTTGTGAAATATAAATATTCTTAGTACAACATAAATAATCAAATAGAATAAGATCAACTTAACAAAATATCCCTCGCAAAAAGGAGGATAAATGTAGAATATGAACTGATAATTTGTTCATGAATATTATAATAATAAGCCAGTTAAATGTGTTTCTTCATTACACAGTCATATCCATCTACTGATCTATGTATAGCCAAGTTAAGAAACAGAGATAGGAGGCCTAAATGATCTCATGGTGATGGGGATTGGGGATATGATTGAATCATTTTGTTGTTCTTTAGTAACGTAAGTTATCATATTAATTCAAACAGTGAAATGATCAACCATTCATGAGCATTGGGGGACAAAAATTCTGGCAATGTTCATTGGTTCTCTATTGATGACATGTTTAGGCCCAACACGTAAGAGTACATATGCATGTATTCGTCCCAATATTGCAACATATGTAAGCCATGAAAATTAAAGATCTGTTTAGAAAATTCTGAGCATGCATTTGATAGTTATTTTCTTCGACTGAACATTTGGTAGTTATTTGTGTGGTACTAATACATTGTCCAAAGACAGGCAATTGTGCCATAACAAGATTTTGCAATTTCCATGAACCGGCCCTTAAAGCTTTTTTTTCTAAGTAAAACTTTTATCTCACTTTTTCTCGATACAAAATGGGAAAACTTGCGTCTATTCTAAAATATTTGGAAATATCTTGCACAACATTCTAGAAATAATTACTTTTATGAAACTCAAACACTCTCATCCCTGTTTACAACATTTTAAAATAAAGTAATAATTATTTGAAACCAACTAAAAACTCTCCACAATATCTTTATGCGCTGCCATGTTCAATTAATCTTCATCTTATTAACAATAACATACGTATCTAGTAACTGAATATGATTCACCTAATTATCTTCTCATGATTATCAGCTGTACTAATATTCATAACGACTTATAGCCCTAGCGCGTCTCTCTCCCTTGCAAGAATTTGCGTGCGTAAATATCTAACTTTTCATATTTGTCATTGTAACTAAGCGTTTATTTAGTTTTTGTACGGTAATCGTTTTAGTCAGCACATTTCATGACTCTTTTTAATGTTGTTCTAGTTTTGCAGATATACTGGGATATATTCAAAACAACAAATAGACAAGTGTATGGTGAAGGGATGAATATTTAATATCAAATATGTCCAAAACTAAGAAAAAATAGTAGTGTTCCCTAGCCCCTTCCATGGTTCACAATTTTGAAACAAAATTTTTGAAATTTTTAGTACACATCAGCCCTTTTGGATGTGTATTTGACAAAAAAATGATTTTTTAATTTAGCGAAAAATTGTTCATGTTCAATGAAAATATGTTTAAATTTCATATTTTGTATGAATGTTTTATTCGCAATTACTATAATTTTAGTGCCCTATGAATTATTTTATTCCAACCCTCAACTGCAGCTATTTTAGCCACTACATCTACATGTTATTAGCACTCCAGTAACAAGAGTAACACTTTAACATTGAATTAATATAGTTTATATGATGTGTAAATTTCACAAAACCACATATATGTTGACAAAAGTATCAGAAAACTTCATATTTCAGGGTGTATATCATAAAATTAAAGATTTAGCACCAAATTATCATAAAAATATTGATTTAGGGCATCGTATCACAAATCAACAGATTTGGCTTTGAAGTTATCAAAGATTACAGATTTTAAAGTTTAGATCCATAACACTATTATTTTTAAAGTTACTAAAGCTGTAGTTTTAATAAAATTGGTATTAAATTTGTAGTTTTGTAACATAATGCTTTTATTCTATACTTTCATGAACAATTTGGTGCTAAATTCATAGTTTTGTTATACACATATTTAAATCTATAGTTTTGTCATAAATTGATCAAGCTATCTATAATTTTGTGAAATTTACTCTCATATGATAGTTAAAATACTATACTCTCATCATGATTAACTGCAAATAGTCCCAACCACTCATAGCCCTTCTCAAGGTTCCTATTCGCCTAGTAACCTACAGTGATGTCGTGAATAATCTAATGGTGCCTTCTTCCCATTATTATATTGTGAAAACCAAGAACTAGTTTGATTAGCACGATAAACATAAAGTTAACAACTATTTACAATTCATACACACATTTTTATATCCAATTTTGAGTTGAGATGCAAGGAACTGTTTTTCTTATTGATACACATGTGTTATGACAAGGACACGATTATCACATGTTCGTGCAAGAATGTATCAATGAACATGTACACCCACCAAATTTCCATATTTAGCATTTTAGCAAACCCCATGCTTGCTTCCACGTTGGTCACCATTGCACCTCATACGTTCTATTGGGTTCCTTTGGAGCTAAGAGTTATATATATATTAGTCTATTTCCTTCTAAATTCATGCAAAAGTTCTCCGTGCCATAGGCATTACTTCTTCTCACTATTTTAGTTGTCATTTGTCTCTTGTTATTTCAGTCATGATGTGTTTTGACTCCCCAATGTACATTCTTTGCAATTTATAGTTCTAATTTTGTAGAAATATTTGATAATTTCTAAACAGAGTAAGAATAATTTTAAGGACAATTGACACATGCTGAAGAAAGTTAAGAAATTACAAAAATTTCGAGGCAAATTACTTTATCATTTAGATTAAGTGAATTATGTTTGGCCTCCATCAATTCTAGGTAAAATTATGTTTAGCTGAATTATGATGTAGGCAAGGTGGAGAAGTTCACAATGAAACAAAAAAAATGTTGAAAAGTTTAGACTGAATCTAGAAGAAAAATGAAAACAAATTCTAAGTAATGCACATGCACCTCAAAAGGACCATAATTTTCATATCTTCCCATAATCCATTGTATCCATGTCTCAACCCGCATTCTCTAGCATGCTCACTCATGCTTTGCATTCCCCCCTCCCCCAAACCTCCCAACACACACACACACACACACAACACCTAGACCACATATACAATTTACTAAAGAAAATTTGTAATGACTAGCTAAATATACGTGCTAGCTATGGGTAAATATGAATCATATGCATGTTCATATTGTTTGGAACAAATTAATTGTGAGGTTTTTAGAATAATTCATCCCCTGCAGGGGTCTTTGCATAATAAGCTTATATTTTAGAGATGAAATAATATAGAACAACAATATGTATAAAAACTATTTTGAAATATGAAAGTACATCAAGGATTATTTGGTAAGAAAAATATAAAGCAATAGAGTTAATGGCATGGAAGAATCAGTGCCACAGCCGCTGTCTTCTTTTATATGCACTAGCAAAATGCCCAAGATTTTCTATAGGCAGAAAAAATATCATAATATATCATAGCAAAATATTTTTTTATCAAATATCTCAGTATCTTGTTTGTTCATTTGATTATCTGTTATTCACTTGTATGAACCAAACGTTAAACTATTCCATAATATTAGAAAATATCATGAGGCAATTTGCAACATCTGCAAAAGCAATAGGGCAACAGATTCATTGCCACCAAAGAGGTATAGATAAGAACACTAGCAAGAAGCTTTGAGATCATCAGAGAGGTAAACACTACATAAATTGTAAACAACTTCTTTTTCCATATTATAATTAGGGCAATTGTGTTCTTACCCCTGCTTTCATATACGATTGTGATTTTGCCCCTCTTCTCTAGGGTTTATGATTTTTCCCTCACTTTTTTCAAACGAAAGCTTGGTTTACCCCTACTTTGTTAAAATCACCTAACGTTGTCATACACAGCTATAAGAAGACATGTATTCCCCTTACACTTGCCCCTGCTTTCCTAATAGAATTTGTATATTTTCTAAAATCTATCCGAACTTTGATAAATTTTTAAAAAATTTGATATCATTTTGATAGGATTTCCATAAAACTTACACCAAGTGCAAAAGTTCACCAAAAGATTCATCACATTCACCCGTAAAAAAAATCACCGAATAAATTCCTCACAAATACTATGAGATGGAAAAAGAAAAAAAAACAAGAGACTTTGGTGCCTGCTCGTGACGAGTCACTCGTCGTGCCTGCTCACTCACCACCGGAGGTGCCTCTTGCTGGCGCACAGCCCCCACCAGGTCACCACCGCATCCTTTCCTGGCTCACGTTGCCACCCGAGCTACCTCCTGCTAACACACTGCTGTCGGACCCCCGCCAGCTTACCTCCTCCTCTGCTGCATATGCCTCCGTCATTGCCTGCTCGCGGCCGTCTCTTCCACTTGCTGCTTGTTGCGTTGGGCTTCCCGTGAGAGCTTGCTGCTACTTGGTGCGCCTTAGCACCTCACGCAAGTCTAGGCATTGGCTACTCGCTACACCTCACTACCTCACCCAACCACTGCGTCGGCCTGGCCTTGCCCCGCTGCTGCTAGCTCATTCGTGCACAGGCGCCACCACTGCCACCATACCTAGGGTTAGGATTTATTTAGGAATAGGGATCGGGTGAATCAGTGTGGGTGCAATGAAAAGGCAATGCAGTTGTTATTTGCATGCTGGGGTATAATGGTCCATTCCTATTTTATCAGTTATTTCATCTATTGTTTCACCCCCTTATTCTAGGCTCACCAATCAGTCATCTAAAGTAGGGGTAAGCGACAACTTCGTTTGAAAAAAGCAAGGGCAAATTCACAAACCCTAGAAAATAGGGGTAAGATCACAATTGTATCTGAAAGTAGGGGTAAGAACATAATTGTCCTATTATAATTTGATGGGTGTATAGCAAGTCATCTATTGCAGCTGTGGATCTAAAAGATTTGGGATGGAATTACTTCGAAGAACAATGATAGAGGGCCAAGACTTAGTGACTAAAGATAATAATGTGAGTGCAACTTCTTTTTCTTAGTAGTGATTGTATGCTCTTCATGCACTTCAATAGGCAAGTAGGTTGGATTACCACATTTACCAACCATGCACTTGTTGAAGTAAACAAGAACATAAAATGGGCTATTCATAATGTCATATTTCTTCCGGTGCACTACCAGCCTACAAGTGTTGGGTCATGACAAGATACACAATTTGTGGGATATCTTTTTATCACACACCATGTGTGTCCTCAACATTACATCTAAGATGTTTTTCAAATGAAACATTCTTTTTAGAAAGTTGCTTCAATCCTAAAGAAGAAAAATAGCTAGTAAGCACGTTTCAAATACTAACTAGTGAATAGCACAAGTGAAGATAGAAAATGTTGTGAATAAGTTGAGGAAAAAAGAGTGGTGCATGGCTAAGAATCGAACCAATGACCACTTAATTGAAGCATGCATAGTGGGTAACCAGCTTAATTAGCAAAGCTAATTTTGTATAGAGTAATACATGGTCACACCAAATATATATATGTATCATCTGAAAAATTCATGAATTATGGTGCTCCACCCACGCTTACCAGCAAGATGATCGAATCAAAATAAAAATATTGTGCTTCAACTTACTCATTTGGTCTTAGGTTTCCTTCATTTGCCACTTCTTCCTTTTAGCACTACACATGTAGTCACGGATACTAATGGGATTTGAGCCTTGTAGTTTTGGTACTGATTAAGGATATCAGAAAGAGGATGTTTGACCTCAATCATTAGTTATTTCTATTTAAGTTTGCACATTTGGAATGTGTAAAATGTGCGTCTAGTTTGTCCAAGATTGATATTCTTATACAAATGAGGAGCACCAATGTATGGAAATTGGTAAGTGTGCTGTTGAGGCACTGCACTGTCGGAGAATGAGCTCTTCTAGCGGGACGCCCCCCCTCCCCCCGGTGAGTTCAGCCCAAGGAGTGGGAATGCAAGGTAGGAGTTGCCATGGTAGTAAATAGGGCAATGTTGGTTATACAGGTTTGAGCCATACTAGACGTAATACCCTACTTATGTGGTGTACTTCCTTTGTTATTGGATTCGGAAGCTAACTTACAAAAGTGTTACAAAGTTTGTGGTGAGTTTCTTGGGTTTGATCCTTCTTTTTGGAGGACTTTGCTCCCCCTTTATAGGTAGCGGGGGAATACCATGGTGGCCAAACTCTAACAGTTGGGTCCCAGCGTATAGGGATTAGGTACATGATGGCAATGGGATGCCCGATCTTCTGTTAGGTGAAGGTAACTATCAATTTGGCGAAAACTTGACACACATGATCCGCCTTCCGATTAACACGATCCGAACCCTGCAATTGTAGCACCATGTCTCCTTTGGTTATCAACCGTGCCAAAACCCGATTGACCTCGTTGAGAAGGCTAATCCCTATGTGCGAATCGGTAAACACAAGCAAGAACAAGAAAGATAGCAACTCTATTACAGATGAATGATTAATCAAGAACTTGAAGTTGGAGTTCCACAAACCGAACTAGCGGCAAAACTGCAATAGCAGAAATAATCTAATTAAAACCCAGCCGAGCTCAATGACGGCTAATGAATATATAGGTTCTAAGGTTGACCTTGGACCCCTAGACACATCCCTATTAGACTCCGACACGATACACGGCCCAACGGGCCCAAAGACGTGACTCAACACCTAGACAGATTCTAGATGCCTTCTTGTTTCGACGATTACCATTGACTTGGGTGGAATTTTGATGTGGGATCAGATCCAATAGAAAGGTGGTCTCGTTATCTTTTCATACATATGTAAAACGTCAAAATCGGAGTCCGAATGCAATGTGGGCGATGATTTTAGTGCAGACTGCTCTTGAAGCCCGAGGTGGATTCGAACTTGATATGAGTTGGGCCTCCATCTTGGCTTGAACACCCATGACGACCTTATGCCTCTGCTAGATTCTCATCAAGTGCTTTATGGTACTCTCTATAGTTCCTAATCATAATTAAATCATTAGGTAATTTTCTATCATCAAAATCACATAAAGAAGTACTTAGAAACGAGCTTACCTGTAAATTCAATTGTCGGGCACGAGATCTAGTGATTGGACCTTGCATAGTAACTTGAGGAGTATTGTGTGTATCCAAAGAAGTGATGTCCTCATCATCCTCCCGCTCTTGAAATGGAGTCGTCCTTGACTCAAGCTCATCTTCTTGTCTCAAATATAGCTTCAAATCTAAAATGTTAAATGTGAGACTAACTCCAAACTCGGGAGGCAATTCAAGTTTATATGTATTATCATTTATCTTCTTAAGTATTGTAAAAGGACCATTGGCTCTAGGCATCAACTTAGTCTTTCTCAACTATTAAAATCTATCTTTTCTCAAGTGTAACCACGCTAAATCACCCGGTTCAACCTTTACTTCTTTACCACCTTTACTATCAGTAATTCTATACTTGTCATTTATCTTCTCAATATGTGCCTCAGTAGTTTCATGTAGTTTCAAAATAAAATTAGCACGTCTCTTAGCATCATTATGCATTTGTTCACTAGTAGGTAATGGCAAAATATCAATAGGAGCACGAGGATTGAATCCATACATTACCTTGAATGGGCTTACCTTGGTTGTAGAGTGTCCCACCCGATTATGTGTAAACTCCACATGCAGAAAACACTCTTCCCACACCTTCAATTTTTTCTTCAAAATAGCGCGCGACATCGTGGATAATGTTTGGTTTACTACCTCAGTCTATCTGTCAGTTTGAGATTGACATGTAGAAAACATCATCTTTGCACCCAACTTATTCCATAAAGTATGCTAGAAGTGGCTCAAAAATTTAGCATCACGATCTGAAGCAATAGTAGAAGGCATACCATGCAAGTGAACATTCTCTTTGAAAAATAGATCAGCAATATGAATAGTATCATCAGTTTTATGACATGGGATAAAATGTGCCATCTTCGGAAAACGATCCACCACAACAAACATACTATTCCTCCTCTATTTTTCCTAGGCAATTCCAAAACAAAATCCATAGAAATATATGCCCAAGGAACAGAAGGAACATGAAGAGGCATATATAAATTGTGTGGATTCAATCAGCACTTAGCTTTTTGACATGTAGTATATCGAGCCACAAATTGCTCTATGTCGTGCCTCATCCTAGGCCAAAACAAGTGTGTGGCCAAAACATCCTTTGTCTTCTTAGCACCAAAGTGACCCATCAATCCTCCTCCATGTGCCTCCTGCAACAACAAAAGATGAACAGATCCAACTGGAATGCATAGGTAGTTAGCTCTAAACAAAAACCCATCATTAAACACAAATTTGTTTCATGTGTATCCCTCTTTACAATGCAACAACACATCTTTAAAATCATCATTAGAAGCATATCGTTCATTAATAGATTCAAGTCCAAAGATACGACAATAAAGTTGAGACAACATAGTATATCGTCTAGACAAAGCATCGACAATCACATTATCCTTTCCTTTCTTGTGTTTTAATGACATAAGGAAAAGATTCAATAAATTCAACCCATTAGCATGTCTACGATTCAATTTATTTTTACTACGAATATGCTTCAGCGATTCATGATCAAAATGAATAACAAATTCTTTAGGCCATAAATAATGCTGCCATGTCTCTAAAGATCGAACAATAGCATACAATTCCTTATCATATGTGAAATAATTCAGAATAGGACCATTCAATTTTTCGCTAAAGTAAGCAACAGGTTTACCTTCTTGCGTTAAAACACCACCAATGCCAACTCCACAGTATCACATTCAAGCTCAAAAGTCTTAACAAAATCTAGAAGTTGCAGCAATGGTGCATGTGTAAACTTGCCCTTCAAAAGACTAAAAGACTAATGAAACGCAACACCCTTTTTTGTCAACTCATTCAATGGGGCAGCAATGGTGCTGAAATCCCTCACAAAGCGGTGATAAAATCCAGCAAGTCCATGGAAACTCTGCACTTATGAAACTGTTGTGAGTGTTGGCCAACTCTTAATTGCGTGCACCTTGGCTTCATCAACCTCAATTCCCTGTGAAGTCATAACATTGCCAAGAAACGAGACATATTCGGTGTAAAAGGTGCACTTCTTGAGGTTACCAAATAAATGTGGAGCATGCAAAGTCTCAAAAACAACACGTAGATGATCAAGATGTTCAGATAATGACTTGCTATAAATTAAGATATCATCAAAGTAAACCACCACAAATTTGTCAATGAAAGGACATAAAACCTTATTCATTAAACGAATAAACGTGCTAGGTGCATTAGTCAAACCAAAAGGCATTACTAACCACTCATACAAACTGAACTTAGTTTTAAAAGCAGTCTTCCATTCATCTCTTAGTTTTATTCTTATTTGGTGGTATCCACTACGCAAGTCAACCTTAGAAAAAATTACAAAACCACTTAACTCATCAAGCATGCCGTCTAGCTTAGGAATAGAATGACGATACCTTATAGTTATATTGTTAATGGCTCTACAATCTATGCACATACGCCGACTATTTGGAACCAAAATAATAGAAACAACACAAGGACTTAGACTCTCATGTACATACCCACGATCCAAAAGGTCTTGGACTTGACGCTCAATCTCCTTAGTCTCCTCGGGTTTGGTTCAGTAGGCAACTCAGTTCGACAAACTCGCTCCAGGTATCAAATCAATTTGATGCTCAATCCCTCGAATGGGTGGAAGTCTTGGAGATATGTCAGATGGAAAAACATCTTGAAACTCCTAGAAAAGTTTAGTGATAGGAGAAGGCAAAGAACTAGACATATCATTAACAGAAAATAAAGCATCTTTGCAAACCAAAGCATAACACATGTCTTTTTCATCACAAATTTCAGCAAGATCAGATTTTGTTGCAAGCATAACAGATCCTTTCAATTGAAGTACTTGCTGATTTTTAGTTTTAGCATTTAATTCTTTCTTCTCATTAGCAGCTCTTTTCCTATCAGCTTATACAATTTTAGCAAGGGTCAAAGGTAGCAAAATAATTTTCTTTCTCTTATGCATAAAAGTTTATTTATTACATCTACCATAGTGAATAGCATCATTATCATGTTCTCATGGATGACCAAATAAAAAATAGCAAGCTTGCATAGGTACCACATTGCAAGTAACATAATCAACATAAGTGCCAATGAAAAAAGGAACTTTACAAGTTTGTGTTACCTTAGCCTTACCAGAGTCATTTAACAATTGAATATGGTATGGATGTGGATGTGGTCGCGTAGTCAAGCCAAGCTTCTGGACCAAATTAGAATTCACCAAGTTGTTGCAGCTTCTTCCATCGATGATAACACATGCTCGCCGATTCTTGATGACGAAGAAAATCTGAAACATGTTATGGCGTTGTAGCTTCTCTTCTTGTTTCATCTGTGCGCTGAGAACTTGTTGAACAATGATAGCTCTATAGGCGGATGTATCATCACCACCAAAAACTTGTCCTTCGTCTTCATTGTCTTGAGCACTATCATCAAGGTCGTCCTCTTCCACATCAGAGGCAGTAACGTAACCTCCATCTTCTGTGGCAATATATGCCTATTGACTAGGCAATTCCTTTGCACGTGGCCAATCCCATGGCAGCAGTGACACTGAATGGTAGAAGTTCGACCCGTGGAAGCAACGGATGAGGAACTCTTGGCGTGTACCTGCAAGGGAGTTTAACCTGACTCTGATACCACTTGATAGCAACAGGATGCCTGATCTTTCGTCAGGTGAAGGTAACTACCGATTTAGCGGAAATGTGACATACACGATCTGGCTTTCGGTCAACATGATCTGAACCCTACAATCGCAGCACAACGTCTCCTCTAGTTATCAACCGTGCCGAAACCCGATTGACCTCTCCGAGAAGGATAATCCTTGCGTGCGAATAGAAGAACACAAGCAAGAACAAAAAAGCCAACAACTCAATTGCAGATGAATGATTAATCAAGAACTCGAAGTTGGGGTTCCATAAACCAAACTAGTGGTGAAACTGCAATGGCAGAAATAATCTAAGTAAAACCCAACCCTAACTCAATGACGACTACTGAATATATAAGTTTTAGGGTCAACCTTGGACCCCTGGACATGTCCCTATTGGACTCCGACACGATACATGGCCCAACGGGCCAAAGACGGTACATAGCACCTAGACAGATTCTGTATGCTTTCTTGTTTCGATGATTCCCGTTGACTCGAATGGAATTTTGATGTGGAATTAGATCCATTCAAAAGGTCGTCTCGTTAGCTTTCCATACATATGTAGAACGTTTAAATCCGAGTCTGAATGCAATCTAGGCAATGATTTTAGTCTTGACTACTCTTGAAGCCTGAGGTGAACTCGAACTTGATATGTGTTGGGCCTCCATCTTAGCTTGAACACCCATGACGACCTTGTACATCTCCTAGCCTCTCTTCAAGTGATGCATGCTCCTCTCCATAGTTCCTAATTATAAAGAAATTATTAGGTACCAATCTGTCTTCAAAATCACATAAAGAAGTACTTAGGAACGAGCTCACCTGCAAATTCAATTGTCGAACGCGAGCTGTACTAATTGGACCTTGTATAGCAGCTTGAGGAGTATTGTGTGTATCCAAAGGAGTGATGTCCTCATCATTACATAATGTTTTGTCACTTCTTGATGAGTGGGCCTAGTCGTCGGGTCCTTGTGGGCCTCCCGAGGCCAAGCTTGGGAAGGTGTTGATCTGCCACACATCCCACACAGCCGAAGAAGGCTTGCGGGAGAAGGATTGCACCCGGAAGGCTGATCGTGGGTCCCACTTGTCGGCCTAGAGTGGACGAACGTGTGAAAAGGTGGTGGGACCTGTCGGGTGACACACGTCAGTCTACCGTGCCGCCTGACAGCCCACGTCACCTCCCCGTAGGGGTGATGATGGCGTGTGGGTCGGCTTTACAGGCGACATCCCATCGTCCCGTCATCTCCGTTGCAAGCTAGGTAGATAAGTGTCTTATCGTGTTTAATGCAAAACTTGCTTTGTCGATGGCAGCAATAGCACACCACGTCTCATCGTGATTAAGGCGCTACTGTTACCCCAAGCAGCTTGCAGGGAACCAACCTTGGAGGTAGGCAGTGACCATGCCCCGAGCTTAGGCCCTAGCTAGTGAACTCATGGATGAACCCGAGCTCAACCCCCATCTCAGGGGTGGGCCTAGGCTCGATCTTGTCCTGTTCATTCTCGTGTGTATATTTGGTGTTTGCTTGAGTTTGACTTGATAGCATTGCGGGCCATTCGATTTGGTGACATGCCACTGGACGCCCGAGCAGCCGGTAGTAGGGACCCTGGTTCCCATTTCACCGACATGCACTATTACTGCAAGTTAATTGTTCATTTCTTTCCTTGTTATCTTTCTTTTTTATCTTGACTATGCCATGTGGATTAATCACCATAGTACTGTATTAAGTATTTCTTCATTAGCACAATGGAGCGCAGATATTTTACGTCCCTAAATAAGAATGTAGCTCAAACTTTCCACATAAACATATCCACCACATGATTCTTGTTATTATAAGAAATTGTGTTATTTCTACATAATTAGCATGTTACATATATAGATCGCAATGCTAAACGGCTAATCAATATAGCTAAATTGCAATTTATAAAAAAGTTATTCCAATTTTGTCAAATAGAACATTGCAAATGAGGGGCTATTGAAACTTTAGCACTTTGATTGCAATTGAGAAGACATTCACAATATCATTCTCATAGAGATACCCATATATAGTGCATCCATGGAACATGTGAGACATCGGATCCAACAAGCTGCAAAACACTAATTATCTTGCATTTTATATAAAGTCGCTCAAACATTTCAAGTTTCAAACTTGCTTTAGATCTTGGACTATATGTCAGCAACATGAAAAACTGAATGATCACAAACATCTATAACAAACCAAAAATACCATTGTATCGATCAAAGGAAATCAACAGATGCATGGATGCATGCTATACTACCCAAAACCAAATGATGGCAATACAAAGAAGTACATTTTTCTTCGAGAAAATGTAACAACATGAAGTATACAGGAAACATTTCTGCTCATGGAGCGGAATACACAAAACATACATGCAATAGTAAGATAAATAGGACTATGAATCCTTGACTAAGTAAACCACATAAGAATTGAACCAAATAAGATACATGCAGCAGTACGTCAAACAGCCAAGGACGAACCTCTTCACATATGAGGTAGGATAGAAGAGGTAGCCATATCAGCCCACGATAACCCTGCTCCCAGCTAGTTGGAAAGATGCACCATGTCACCCCTAGCACTGGTGCCGGCACCAGTACTACCTCCGGCGCCGGCAGAGGTCCCCACATCTCCTCTAGCAGTCATGGTGCTCATGTTAATGAACCAGCCTTTGTGATGCGTGCCCACCTTCATCCTCTTGTTCCCCTCCATGCTAGCACCATTGGTGTATGGCACTAGCGGCGGCAAGGATGATGCCTCCGCCGGTAGCGTCGATGGCGGCGGCGCCATGAGGGCCGCACCTCCAAGGCGCTCGATGCGTTCCTTCAGGTGCTTGATGCGCTCATCGATCACCAACCCGAGGCTGGTGAGCTCCTGGACATTGAGGTCTGCCACGGGGCGCTTGCCGGTGGCGGCCTCGTAAAGCATGACGGTAGCATCACGCCCACGGTTGCCATCGTCCGCCTTGCCTGTGCGCTCCCGAGCCTTGGCAATGCGCTTCCGGAGGTACTCCTCCTGGTTCGTCACCCTCTTGAACCTATCAATGTCCGGCGCCGAGTTGAAGCGGGAGAGGATTGCTCGTGCCTCGGGGGCAGAAGGCCAGACCTCTGGCTTCACCTCGCCCTCTCCGTACACCACCACACACACGCCAATACCACACAGCGAGGCCAGCTCTCCGGCCTTCTTGATCAAGCCCCTGCGCCGCTTCTTGAATGTGAGGCGCCGTGTGGAATCCTTAGCGATCCTCTTGAGGATGATCCTATTGCGAGCCATGTTGCCCGAGCTACAAGCTAGTTTAGCTAGCTACTGTAGTATCCGAAAAACTAATTAAGGCGAAATGCTTGCTTATGTGTGAGGTGGTAGGATGGAAGAAGGGGTGGTTTTATAGGAGAGGGTCAGCTATAGCAGGGATGACCATAACATACCTTCGCAAAAAAACAGGATTTAATTTGGAACGGCCGGAGGTATTCTTTCTTTTGCAGAATTTACTCTTTTATTACTGGGATATGGAGGAGGAGAAAACGCGTGAACAAGTGATTTTTAATGTGCAGCTCTTTTAGCTCTTAATTATTACCATTAATTTAAGGCCCATTTGGAACCTGACAAGTTCACATGAACTTTGCAGGATTTTGGAATCAATTAATTTAATTATATTAGGATATTCCAAACAACGACAAAATTAACTTTTAGCTAGATGAAAATGATCACAGGTTCACATACCAGAGAACTGTTCTTTCTTTCTTTCTTTTTCCAAAACTTGGTGAAACAATATTCTTTTGTGTACACAAACGCTCGGGATTAAGGTACGTAGGAATTACTAATCAACAATTGCAATGACAAATAAAGAAATAAAGGTTTGTTAGGATAAAGCTTTACTAGCTATACTATATCAGTTATGGAATACTCATTGCATGATATCTAACATTATCACAACAATTGAAAGCTTCTAATCTTGGCTTACAGTTTTTCTTTCCCACTTGATAATTTCTTATTTGTAGCTAGTTTAAGAAAAGAATGATGAGTAACGCATAAATGTGGTTTCCGCAGGAAATGAGCTGAATTTATTTAATTATTACTAGGATAAGTATGTTATCATTTTTTTTATTACTAGTTTTAGTCAAACAATGAAACTGGTTGATTGACTATAACCACGCCTTGTTTTTCGGAGGCATATCGTTTCAGATATAGCATCTACTGTGACCCAAAATTGATGCTACATTATGCATTTCTCTATGTATTTTTCTGATAATCTTGCAAAATAAATGTGTGTGTATACCTATGAATGTCGTGCCAAAGAAGGGTGAATCCCTAATATGCAATGGTAGCTAGGATTATATGGGAATTCATATCACTTTTGGTAGAGTCATTCTCTTCGTAAAATCGTGGAATACTAGTTTTTAGGCTGTTTGTGGATTACTAGCTACCGATATAGCTGTAACTGAAAAAAAAAGTTTACGTTTAAACGGCGTTTAAAATAACCTACTATACTAATTTCTGGCATAAAAAGTTCCTGAACTTTACACATGGAATTTTCTCCTATATTGGTGCAAACAACTATATTTTCATATATAATGAAGGATACCCAATGAAGAGCAAAAATATGTTAGGTAATGACTAATTTAGATATATTTGACAAAATAATTTCAGATTGTTAAGATATTTTTTATAATGACAAAATTGGGGTGGTTAAATGTTTGGAACCAACCAAAAACATTGAATTCACCTTCGCTTATATTAGTGATAACCTAGCTAGCCAAAAACACAATTTTCTTGAGTTGAGATTCTTTGCAGTACTATGCAGTACTGCTCACTGATACGTGGGTCCGAGAATTTGTGAGGCTCACATGTCAATGAACAGTATTGCGGAGGACCTTCTAAATTTTCTTTACCTCATTGTCTAACAGTTACTGGTCCACCAATGTCTATAAAACCGCGACCAGTCGACCAAAACTGACGCCGTCTTCACTTGGTTGATTGTATATAGATGGGTTGCAGTTTCTAAACTTTCTCGAAAGTAACGGCAGACCCCTCCCTACATACCCACCCACCTACACAAAAATGAGTTGTAACCTAATTAATCGATCGATCATATCTCAGCCTGCCCCAAAAAATATGTTATGTGGCCACTCTATCAACCATAGCCTGATCGTTGAAGCAGTGTTACTGTACGACCTATATCCAAATATGTTCACCTCCCAGTTAATTTGGAAAACAAAAGGTAGAGAGAAAAAGGGGTGAGGTGAAATTTAAAACGGGTTCAAGAAAACATATGCGTGTGTGGTATGGTGCAGGAGCCACTATGCTTACACAAGTAGCCTAGCAATGCTGATTTATTTAGTTTGTATTATTTCATATGTTGGCCTAGTGACGAAGGACGCTTTGTGTTAGCACATCAATCACCTGCAATGCTAGGTTATTGTTATGCCATATTCTTAGTTATGTTCATATTGTACAACTTTAATTCGATTTATTTTTCTTTTTTACTCTTTTAAAAAAGATGTAACGGTTGATGGCATGCAGTAGTTTTTTTATGATTGGAACTCATAACATGATAATCATATTACGGTAGACTATCGGTATCTTTGCCTGCATAAATGATTATCTAATATTATTTGGACAATACTACAAATTGGACATCCGACTTTTTTCCTAGAAATCAGGCATCCCTCCGCAATGCCGGTGTACGTCTTGCCCTCTGCTATCAATCCAGATTCTCTGACTTGCTTCACAAAAGTCACAAGTGACTTTCTCCATGCCTGATGCCATCCATTTCCAATCCAATGGTGGCTATCCATCTTAGTTCTCCCACTGTAAACCTGTCCAGCCCAAATGTAAATGCAGCCCATGTAAGCCCATTTCATGACCAAAGAAGACATGCAGTTAGTTTTCAAGAGTTTCAGTATTCAACCATTTTAGTGCAGAACTAAAATAGAGTTCACTTAAATATTTTTAACAGTTCCGTGCTAATAAATAGCTTCCATCGATGGTCACTACTATAGCAGCCAGAGGCTAAAAGAACCAAAATAATCTCCATTCAAGCAATCCATTAGCACACGGGTGCTCAACAAGCACCCCAAAAGACGAATCTGTTCCATATGTGATAGCAGAAACTAAATTAAGGACCTAAAAAAAGATCTTGAACAGCCAGGTCAGACAATTGAGTTCGACCCTGCAAAAGCAAATGAATAGTTAGAAAAGAGAAGAGAAATATTGACACTAGCTCTTCAAAATTTAAGAGGAGCAATATTAAAAGTACCATTATCAAATCTGCGTAGCTAGTGAATGCAAAGGAATTCTGGTTCTGATGAGTTTGTTCCTCACCATCACTCACTTCGTGCTGCATGAAACATATAATTTTGTATTTAGCAAGAAGCAATAAATTATGACACTAATTGCAAGTTTTCAACAACATACATTAGAATTATCTGACGCTCGTTTTGTACTTTCTTGTCTTGTCAAGCCAACTTCTATGCCGCTTTGAGCTTCTTGGTTATGTGTTCTTCCACGTCCAATTGCACAGCATAGTGGAAAGAAGGGTTTTCAGACATCTTGTCTTGGAAATACTTTAACATGCTTCCTGCCTGACCATATGCCAACTCCCTTTAGCACCTACCCTGCAAATAATTTTTGTGATCCCGACAAGTGTAGCTAAGATTCATTCATCCTTCAACTTGATGACTTGCCAACTCATGAGCTACTTTTGGCCTAATTCCAAAATCATCAGCTGCCTCAATTTCAAATGCTTGCACTTCTGAAATTTTCCTCTGAGATGTCATTAAATGAGAGGTTTGTGGCAAGAAAAGAACATGATTGTGTACAAGAATCAGATCAAACACTTCATAATTCCTTGTCACTCTGTCTAATGTAATACCCATACGAACTGGACAACATGTTCTTGTTTCAGCTCGAGGATTTTTTGTGAGATGATCTCTCCTGTCTCGTGCTCGACAACCCTCTTTGACACACACATATCTACATGAAGTTGCCGTTTTATCTTTACTTGCATTTGTGTATCGTTTTCTGACCCCAAAACCTGCATGACCCCCATAATCTACCCAAAATGACCAAGCATCTTCCAAGTTTCTAAATTTCTGACCAATATAAGGTACCTAAATTGGAGTTGCATTTTCTCTGTATGAAAATAAATACATGCTTATTATTCTACACACATCTGGAAGTAAAAAAGGGATCGAATGTAAGCATATCTTACTTGTCAGGTTGCGCAATTGGATTTTAGCCTAGGTAGCTAAGGGCTCAAAGAACACTGTACAAATAATGAACATATACGAATGAAGAAGAGACACCGATCATCACCCTCTGCCAACTCCAGTTCAGTCATGGCACGAGCCTCTGAGCTGCCTTACTCCGAATGACGACGACGGCGGCACGACCGACGCGGCGAGTGGAAGAGACGCGAGCGCAAGTGCGCGATGACCGCGATGGCCCCGACGACTGTGGCGAACGTGGGCAAAGACCTAGCGGCGGCAGCGGCGGCAACAACGAAATTTCCGCGCCAAAATCAGCCTCCTAGCCATCCGTCTAGCAACCAGGAAATGGGCCTCTTATTTGGGCTGAGTTTTACGTGTGGGCTGAATAGACTGGCAAAGGGAGAGGTCAGTGGCCACCAGCCGTGGGATTTTGAATGGATGGCATCCGGCACTACGAAAGTCACCTGTGACTTTTGTTCAGCAAGTCAGAGAATCCAGATTGCTCTGCTATACATGTGCGTTACACGCATCATGTATGTGATCTCTCTGCACCCTACATGGCTGTACTCTCCTACCATCTGCAAGCATGCATGCGTGCATATAAAGTTTGGAGCAAATTTCAATCAATTTTTTCTTTAAAATTATTTATCTAATCTATGATCCAATTAGCCATTGTATTTCTTGCACATATATTTTTATAACAAGATCTCATATTATTATATTTTGATAAAAAAAATCGAACGGTGTTTCACCCCTATAGAAACTATTTCGGTTCACTCCATAAAATGTTTTAGAGATGCAACATTCAAAATACACTGACGGTAACACCGTCAACCACTGAATGAAACATCAAGTCCTAACAAGTGAAACATAAAGAAAAACTCATACGAAATACATGATATATTTACATATACTTGATATTGTTGAAAAAATTATATCATGTATGAAACATTAAATTATAACTGTTAAAACATTATAAAATATTTTCTAAAATATTTAAAGAACACCACGTGCAACATTTACAAATTAACTAGTGAAACATCATTAAAATACTAATTGAAACATACAAATAGCATTTAAAAGGAAATCCATTAAACAAAGCTAAATATATTTTTATCGGAATATAACCATGTGTGGTATTGTTGTAAAGATTTAATTGCAACGAGTATATGGTGTAATTGGATCATAGATTGAAGAAGTAATTTGAGAAAAGATAGTTTAAAGTTAAAATGATGGTTACGTACTAGTATATAAGAGAGAATATTTAGAGAAAGAGTAGAGGAGACATGCATAGCAACCATCACCACCACCACCATGTAGGGGAGCTGGGGAGGGCACCCAACCCAAAGCAATCTCCGGAGAGGAGACATGCGTAGTAGCCACCACCACCACCACTACCACCATGCAGGGGAGGTGGGCAGGGTTCCCGATTTTTAGACGTGGATCGGTGTAACGCCCGTTTCGTCATGGCGTTAGTGGGAAAACCTATTTCTAAAAACGCTATTTATGAAAGCTTGCTCTTCGGTTGTGCTTTGTTGTGTGTGCCAAGGTTTCAGTTTCTCTAAGTGCCTAACTCAAATCCTGGAGAAAATCCCAAATCAAAATTTGAATCCAATTCCTTTTTCCCTCACAATCAAATTTCTCAGCAAAAGTCTAAGTTACCTCCCATTGTTCCTTGGGCCACCTTCCTCTCGGCCGGCCATCTTCTTCGCGCCTCATCCCGCCTCCCCTCTCTTCCTCCTGGGCCGCGCCATCCTGGCCCAGTCCACCTCGGCCCATGCCCGGGCACGTGCGGCACACGTGCCGCGGAGAGCAGCCGCCTTCTCTCTCGCCACGCGTGCTCGCTCTCTCTCTCTCTTTCTCCTCCCGCCGACGCCGGATTCGATTTTCATTGCAGTCCGTCGTGACCGACCGTTGTGGTTGCCACTGCCGTCACTCCCCCTGGTACCTACGCCTGCGCAGACGATCGCCGTGTCTTCGCTTGGCTCCAAATCGACCGCCGCTTCTTTCACCATCACCGTCGGTGTCACCATGGCCCCCACCACTCCACGCCATGTGCTTCCAAGCATGGGAACCAAAGCTCGCCTCCTCTGCTTCTCTCCTTTCCCAAAGCGGTAGGAGACCAAGTCCCCTTTCTCCCTCCCATTTTTCACTCCCTCTCTTTTGCTTTTCGTCCGCCGGTGTCACCTCTATCACTGTTGGTGCTTAGTGCCGGAGACCGCTAGCTCGCCGTTTGCGTCCTTGACCACGCCAGCTACCCTCCTCAAGTCCCTTCCCCTCGAAGCCAAGCCGACGTCTGTAAATCCCCTCCTCTCTCATTTTCGGCCTCCTCTCCTTCGCTGCAACCAAACCACCTCCCACTGCCGCCATCCGTGGAGCGCGCCGGAGGAGCTGGTGCTCTTGGGGACGCGTGACGAGGACTCCGGCCTGCTGTCTCCTTCCTCTTCCTCGGCCCAAGGCCGAAACGATCACGTTTTGCTCCGCCAGCCACTCTTCACGGCGCTCCTTCCCCTTGCAGTACCCCTTCCTCTCCGTTTCCCTTCATTCCGTACCTTTCTAGACCGCTAGCTAGCTCGCCGTCATTTCCCCATGCGCGTAGATGTCGTATTAGCACCACCGTCGCTCGCCGAATGTAACATACTCAAAAATTGAATTTCGAATTTTGACTTCAACTAAATAATAAAAATGGGTTTCCGAGTTGATGACCAAAATTTTTCAAATATAAAACCTATGTAAGGTTAGACTAGCTAGTGCCCAAATGCAAATTTGTGAATAATTTAAAACTTTTTCCTTCCTAATTTAATTTGACATGTAAAACATTAGCATGTTTACATAAACACAAGATGTGGTGTGTGATTTGAGTCCTTTTAAATGTTTTTGGATCTTGGGTGCATTTCATATTAGGTCTCATGAGCATAAATGTGGATACATATTAATTTATAAATAATAAAAGCATTACCTTAATCATCACTTTAAGTGCACTCAGCCTAACTCAAATATATATACACACCTATGCACAAGTGTCTTGTGAGATTAAGTATGGTGAAATGAAAGTAAAGTCTAACAACATCATCTCTGGTTAATTACAAATCAAAATATAATTTTATAATTATTTAAATATATATTTAAAAATAGGAACACTTAAAGGTAGATAAGCTCACTGAATATCTAAAAATAATTGGTGTAATATAAAATCATGGGAAAATTCATGAGGACACTATTCAATATATATATCTTACTGTAATTTTGGTACAATTTAATCCCTATATTTGATATCTCAAATAAATCGGTCAAAACAGTCAAACAATAAATTATTTTTAAACCTTAATTGACCAAAACAATACCTCACTCTTATGAGCATTAAATTACATAAGAATGTATATCAAACATAATTTATTCAAATACTAATATATTTATCATGAATAAACATAATTTGCCTAGAATTTATTCTCTTGGTTTTGACCTCCTAAAAATTCAAACAAAGTTCTACCGAGCCCCTTTTCTTTATTTTTTGGAGAGCAAATTATATAGAACTTTTGTGTGCAACCAAAGAAAATGAAAATCTAGGTATCTTCATCTACCACCAGAAAAATCCACCATAATTTATCATGCCCAAAAATTAAACTATAGATTATCAAAAGGAGGGAGAAAGAAATAATCCTGAAATTTTCTAGAAAACGATTTTCACTCGAACTCTTACTCGCCTCTCTCTGCCTAGCCTTGTTTGCATCGCTCTGGACCCACTTGACAGTGTCACAGGCTTGCTCAAACCTCTATACATCACCTCCACCGCTCAAGGAAAGCTGAGAGAGAAAGAGAGAGAGGGAGGGAGCGACACCGGCGTGCTCGACGCGTGGACTTGACGTGCCGCTCGCCGAGCTCTCCCATATCTTCTCCTAGCTGCGTCGCACGGCCATTCCCTCCATCCCAGTGCTGATCCAACCGAGAGAAAGGGAGCCCAGCCTCTCCGTCGCCCATATTTCCACCGTCGGCCATGGAAACGACAACTGTCGCCATCGCCATCGAGCCACGATCGTCTCCTCCCTTCTTGTGTTCTATTACCCACTCAAGATGTCGATTCCATCCCCACTTATCTCACCTCTTGTATTGCAGCCGTCTCGCCAGAATGCCACTGTGCCCACAGGAGCTCCGGAGCACTGCCATCTTGGCATCATCGTCGTCCGGCCGCTGTAGACCAACCCAAGCCAAACCACCGTGCCAACATCATCGCCTCGATCCTAGGAGCCTGTCAACCGGAGGAATCGAGCCAAGACACCGTGAACCCAAAGATCGATTTCATCTTCCCCAACTCCGATCGTCGGCATAAATCGTCAATTCTGGCCACTCCGGTGAGCCACGGTCCAATTCATTGTGCATGTAGCATCACTAGGAGGTTCTCCATCTTTTGCATGCCTCACCTTTGCCTTGCATGCGCTAGATCGAGCCATTGCCGTCTTCCCGGAGCTCTGCACCGCCACCGAGGAGTTCTTCCATCGCTGTCATCGTCCAGGCTTCTCCGTGCCACGTTTAAGATTCTGTAAGTCTCCTAGTGACCGAAGACAACACATGCATGCACCCATTCGCACTGAAACAAGCCGGAGCTCGACATGCATGAGCAACCCGAAAGCCATTGCCGGTTGCGCCGCCGTTGCCATTGATTCCGACCACCATCGGCCGCGAGACAACATCCATTAGATTAGCAAGACTGTAGGCTCTCTTTTGGCCGCTCACTGAGATCAACCGTCCATCACTGCCGGCGCTGGTGAGAAGCTCGCCAAAGCACCATAGCCCTGCCTCCCAGCCGCACCATCTCGCTGATGTGCGGGCCCTACTTGATTAGAGCGCGAGGACCACGCTTAGCGATAGTTTAAAACTTGCAGGGTTTAAATTGTAAAATCCTTTAGTATGACATGTGGGACCTGGATCTAATTATAAATACCTTAAACTTTGAGGATTCTTAGCAAAGAATTCAATCCACATGTTCTAGGGACTGCAGGTTGATTCCTGAGAACCCTAGGGGCCTTTTTGCATATTGGCCAAAGACTGACCAGTGGATCCATGTATTTATAATTCAAACTATTAAAGAAAATGACCAAACCTTTATCTTTTCAACTGAAAATTATGCTAAACATGTAAAATCCATATAAAATCAAATTTAACTCATTTTGAGGTGAATCCAATTTCAGTAGTTCTGTAAAATGGTGAACTTTAATACTATGAATTAAAATGTGGTACTTACAGTATACCAAATATCACTAAAATTCTGTATATGAAATAATAGACATAATACATGTTTCAATTTTAGAAATTCACATAAAATTTATTTTTATTCCAAATGGGATGAACTAAATTTCTATAGAATCAGCTAATTTAGTAATATAAAATTTGACACTTTTTGTAACAGAAACAACACTAATAATTGTACAGTAAAATAACCACCACATGTACAATCTAATTTCTAAAAATTATAGGAAATTCATCCTAACTCAAAATAAAGTGAACTAAGTCCTGCTATATTCATAAACATATACCCTTGTGCACTGTAAGATAAAATATAATACTTTTAATATAGAAAACATCTCTAAAATATTATTGGTGCAATAGAAATTAAACCACAACCTATAAATTGTGAATTCCATATAGAACATATTTTAGCTCCAAATAAGCTAAAGTAAAATAAGGTTAGACTCATATAATTATGCCCTTTATTCATGTTGATCAAAATCTGGAACTCTTAGTACAAATAATACCCCTCAAATTAGTATTACAAATTATCAACATAGACTACACTACAACTTGTAAAATGCACAAGAAATTCATACTAGCTGTAAAAATTATGAAACCAATTGTGTTAGTCTTAGAAAATAGTCCTCTTCATCCCAGTAAGGTTAAATTTGTCAAAATCACATATTAAAAATGATTCACAACATTACATAAGTAAATAATACTATATGTCAATACAAATTTGAAAATTCATAACTCACAAATGAAAAGAGATAAAATAGGAATTCTTTCATCTAAATTCATCTAAGAACCAGTAACTACTCACTTCGCACAAATCATGCATTTTAGAGCATTTTGTATTTTTCACATATTTTGGTATTTATTTGCATACCATGTCTTTTGTATAGATAAATTGTATCAACGGTGAAGGAGTGAATTAGGTAGTATTCATATTGTTCAAGAACAAGGTAAGTTCTTTCCTCCCCTCTCCTTTGATCACATTGAAACCCATGATTTGGGAGATGAAAAGTGTTGTTTGCAAAACTTCATATGTATGTGGTTAAAACAATATTTAAAACTTGGTTAATGGTAGCTATAACCTTATTCCTCCATAATCCACCTTGATATATTCATACCCCTTTGTTTGTAACCATAAGATGGAATTGAGTACTTTCTAAATACTCATTTGGTCTATATATGCTTTTATGTATGCCATTTGCTTAGCCATGCCTAGAACTATGCAAATAACCACTCTTATGACTTTATGAATGGGATTTTGGATATTTGATTATTGCTGAACTGAAAATGAAAATGTTAAGTATTTGTGAACCAAAATGAGTATGAAATGATTTTAGACTTGGGCGGCAAGTAGTGTGCATATGGTGGTAGTTGCACACCGATAGGGGGAGTATTTGCCTGAGTTGATTAAGGACCGAACAACATGTCACCCACTTATGTTTACCATACATCCACATGTGTTAGTTATGGGATAACCTTGGCCTATTAAGTTGAGTACTTGTCTAACCTTGCATTCGGGAGGCTGTTGTAGTAGAGATAGCGGTCACAGTTTGTAGAGCTATTTTTAGGAACTACCCATGTGTGTGTGTTGAATTTAATGCTAGCGAATATCACTAGCTGTGTTTGTTTTTGTGAGGGGACGGATGTTCCGCCTCACAGCATGGGTGTCTAAGTCTGTCCAATACAACGATAACGTGCCTCGTGGGGGAATGGATGTGTTCGCTGCCACGGTGTTAGGTTTAAGGTGTGGGCCTGCCATCTAATGGCCCTAGGACATATACCTAGGTTGGATTCACACTTATCGTGCTCATGCAAGGTTAGATGGTAGTCAATATAAAAGTCTTGTTGTGACCTCTAGACCATATTCACCTGTTAACACCAGAATTTGGTAAGCCCCGAAGTCCTCATCGGCCCAGGATCTATATCGGCTCAAGGCTAGTATCAGCCTAGAGTTCTACATCGGCCGATGGGGGTTATCTCAAACCAACCACCAAAAGCAGTCGGATTCTTGTTAGATTCGGGAAGATCTTATCCAAAGAAGACCGAGTTTGAGGAGGATGCGGCTTGTATCTGTTAATTAGGATAAGTTTGTTAGTTTTCTTCTTATTTTTAGGAAAGTGTGTTAGTGTCCAATAAGGACTTTATCTGTTTCCTTTTATCTTTAGGAAAGTTTGAGTCGTAATCTGTTAGGATCTTTGTTAGTCTATGGGTATAAATATGTAAGCCTGTAGTTCATGTAATCTTTATCACACGATCAATACAACTTCGGCGCATCGCCAACCTTTTACTTTCGTCTTCTTCGGCGAGTTCATGCCCTTCTCACGAGGGGTAAGTCTCGTTATGGCTGCCTGCGTTGTCGGGGCTAGGGCTTCGTCGTTCTGATCTCAACAACGTAAGCACCTATTATCATATATCTTAGTCAATCTGGTTTGGCTTCTCGATTTAGTCTTATCGGTCGAGATTCGCTTTAGGGTTTATGCCGGTATTGACTAAATTGCCTTGCTAGATTAGATTGGTTAAGGTATCCACCACCCTGAAAATCAGTCAAGGGCTTGATTGTCTAGGTCTTGCGTTTCTTCTCATACTTAGTGCTGTATCAGTTCGGTTTGACCTACTAAGTCGTGATTAGAACCGTAATCTCTAGCCTGCTTATTGACTGCCAATAAGGGTTTCATCGGGGTTTCAGCCGGTAAGTTATCTGGACGTTGCATCGGCCCAAGAGTTTTATATATAGATTGGATCTGGCCGATGACAACAGAGTATATATTGTTTATCTGCTTGTTGAGAGTTTATGCCATCGGACTTCTGGCCGATGTGTGCTTTAATCTTCATATCAAATGTTTATCTTATATTTATCTGGATTATGCTATATCATATTGCTATATCATCATGTTATCGTCAGCCGATCGTCTCTATATAGATATTTGTTCAGTACATCGGTTGGAATTGTGCCATCGGCTCATCGGCCGATCGGTTGTTTTGGCTATCGGCCTATCGGCCGATACGTTTTTGCCCTATCGGCCTATCGGCCGATAAACTTTCTGTTATGTTGTTTTGCATATCTTGTCAGTGGCAGGATCAAACTGACTGGCATGCCCGCGCTTCATCAATTTTAAGACCTGCACTGGAGCTAAGCAGATCTCCCAGGCCTTCGTGTGTCTGCACGCCGGATCCTCATCGGCGGTACGGATTTGGCGTCAACATCACCATGAAGAGTGTGGAAATGCTTCGTGAGCATAAAACAAACTAGAGTATTCATATCATGTGAGTAAAGCTGTACAAACTCTGCAGAGTTCTCTAAAACTAATCGATTAGCCGTGCTCACGGTCATGAGCGACTTGGTGAAGTGTCATGAGTATAGTTTTATGATTTCAAATTATATTTTGTGAACTATGGATTTGGAAATGGTAACTTGGGTTAAGTTATGATGGTTGTGTTATAGTGTTGGTGAATGTTAGACTTGATGTCAGGTGGGCAATCAAGTATGTTGATATGATGAGATTATGGCTTGTTTTCGGTATGGGCAGCAAGGGTATGTTTATGATGCTATTATGATAAACTTTATGCTATATCTATGTTAATGATTTGTTAATTGAATTGTCAACTCCTTTACAAATGTTTGTGAACCAAAACTTGCTTTATGCTAAAAATGAGCTACATATAGCCTTCCTTGATTATATGTCATGCATGTAGTATGTTAGGATTGTCTTGTGCGCTTGCCAGTACATTAATTCAATTAATGTACTGACTTTTTCCATATGTATAACTTGTTTTGCAGGTGTTAGAATTAGTTTAATTTGAGTGATTCGGGAATCGTTGCTTCTTCTAGGTTGGATCTATAGGGGTTACCCCCTGTCGGCTGCTTGTAGTTTTGGGTAGCCAAGCTTCTGCGGATCAGTAGCTATTCGGCCAATTGGCCTATGTATTTAATATAAGATGTAGTGTAAAGTTTATTTGTGTTTACTCCTTATTTTTCTGATCTTCATCGCTTAGATGAAAGTATGAAACTAAAGCTTATCCTGGAATCTAGTTCTACACCGATTTGAGTATTGAGCATTTGGGATGTCAAATCCATGCTACGTGGGTGCCGCATCATCGTCGTCCCCATTCCTCCGTGCGTGTGGTCCACGGAGAGCCGTGAGGCTGCACGTGGGTCCATGGCACCCAAGTCCACACTGGTGCACTAGATCTGAGTCGCATCCACCAAACCCTACAACCGCCCTCGCGTGCGCCCGTTCCATGTGAACCGAGCCGCCGACAGGTGGGCCTGGCTCGGGACCCCGCGCGATAGACCGTCGTCCACTAGCCTACCTCGCCCACGTGCTCGCTTGGGCCACGTCCCCGTCCGGCCCACTTGGCCTCCTCTCCCCATAGCCGCTTCGTCCGAGTGGGTCGTGCCTCGCGCCGGCCTACTCATCCCGTCTCGTGCGTGCGCCCGCTCGGCCGTGGGCTGCCTTCACTCGTGCGCTAGCCCGCTTCGCTTGGCCACGCCGGTGCCTCGTTTTGGGCCATGCCTCGCGCTCAACCAATAAGACTAAATAGCATTCCTCGATTCTTTTCTTTTCTAGGGATTTCTTTAATCTTTTTTCCTTTAGACAAAAAATCAATTAATCTTAGGAAATTCATATCTCCTCAACCGTTCGTCCAATTGACTCCGTTCAACTTCCAAAATTTCTCAAAAATTGAGATCTATCCAATGGCAACTTAGTGGTCTTCAATAGGATATTTTCTTTGGTCATTTTGCTGAGTTGTCTCATTCCACGTGTAGCTTCATAGCTCGAGGAGTTCCAGTGCGCGGAGTATGAGGAAGAAGCTCAAGATCTCGAGCAAGACAAGTCACCTTTGATCATTTGAGCCCATAATTTGAAATTAAGTAATTCATTTCTCAAAATCTGCATCTCTAGGTTACACTTGAAATGTTGGCCACGGTTTGCAATATAGCCAGTAGGCCTTATCTATAATTGCCGCATTTAACTTCCTTGATAATTGAATTACCTATAACTTCCTTTTTGCCTGTTATGTTAGGCCACGGTATTCGTGGCATCGGGCATGAGTTTCGATGGCCCTTCTCAAATTTAAAATGATCAACTGGGTAAAACTAGGGTTTACACAATCCTTGAAGAACCCGACGACTGGGTCGGTGCCTTGAAAATAAATTGAGTTTCCTCCTGTTGGCATAAGGTGACCCTGAGTCGTCTTTCAAAGTGCCTTGTCATGAAAGCAGAAAAGTCACCATACGTGGCTGTTCTGCACGGGCTGGGTGACCCGGGTTAGTAACGTTGTGTGGGTAATGTGTACTCCCCTATGCAGAGGTTAACAAACTATTCAAACAGCCGTGCCTACGGTCATGGGTGGATGTGAGGTGATTCCTAAGCGTAGTTTTGTTTGACTACTGTTTTTTGAACTGTTGTTGGTGTAAGAGAATCCTTTCAAATGTTTGTCTCGTGGCTGTCGAGAACAGCCGAATTCGGGAAGTTCATGTATCTATTGACAATGAACCACTCATGTAGATGCAATAAATGAATACATTTCATGGCTCTGGCTGGATGAGATACATTTTCTCATCCGTTGTTGAGAAGCACTCACTTAGATGGTTCTAAAAGTTTCAAGCCCCAGCCTTTCTTTGAAGCATGCATTAAACACTAAATTCCCATGGATTGTTGAGTGTTCCCGTACTCACCCTTGCTCTATATAAATAACACCCCCCCTCATTCTTGAAGAAGAGGAGATGGATCCGGCTGATGAGGAGTTCTTCTAGGAACAAGCAAGCTTTAAGTAGCACTAGGGTTTCGGCTTAGTTCCCAAGTCATGCTTGTGGATTTGGGCTAGTTTCTGCTTCTGCCTTTTTGTAATGTAGTTGTGAACTCGGAGTCTGTCCGCAGTTCCAACGATGATTGTATCTCTACTCATAATAATGAGATCTTTGTCGCTGTGATATTTAATCTTCCTGTTGTACTAGCACTGTCACGCCCCAAACTGGCCCCGGGCGGAGACCAGGATAGAGCGGTCCAGATTGACCTGTATGCCTGTACCAGTCCCAGGAAATAGCGCTGGTACAACAGGAAGACTGAATATCACAACAACAGCGGTCTCTTTATTAAGAGTAGGATTACAACCAAGGTTGGAACTGCGGACAGAACCCGAGTTCACAACAGCATTACAAAAAGGCGGAAGCGGAAAGCGGAGACTAGCCCTAAGCCACAAGCAAAGCCTTGGGGAAGGCCGAAACCCTACTACTGCTCGAAGTCGGCTTGCTCCTGGAAGAACTCTTCGTCAGCAGGGTCCACCTCTTCATCTTCGAGAACTGGGGGGGGTTTAATTATATAGAGCAAGGGTGAGTACAGGAGTACTCAGCAAGTCAGGGGAATTAAGTGTTTAATGCAAGCTTCAAGGGAAAACCAGTTATTTTTCACAATTGGTTTTAGTTTAAGACTTTAGAAACATCTAAGTCAGTGCATCTCAACGACACGGATGAGAAAGTGCGTCTCATCCGGCCGGAGCAGTGAAAATGTATCGATTGATTCTTGTCGGCACGAGAGGCTCCCTGCCAATCGTTCACCGACCCGGCTGCACCAACAGCCACAACTCATGCACCTCGGTACGAGAGGCTCCCTGCCAATCGTCACCAACTCCGGCTGCTTCAACAGCCACAAGTCAACACACGCCGGTATGAGAGGCTCCCTGCCAATCGTCACCGACTCCGGCTGCTTCAACAGCCACAAGTCAACACGTCAGTACGAGAGGCTCCCTGCCAATCGTCACCGACCCGGCTGCTTCAACAGCCTTAAACCAAGCACAGAACGGAAAACCTCACACCAGCAGCAGTTCACAAGGTGTTCAAATAAAACTACGCTAAGGAATCACCTCACATCCGCCCATGACCGTGGGCACGGCTGTTCGAACAGTTGTTAACCTCTGCAGAGGGGGTACACTTTACCCACACGACGTTACTAACCCCGAATCACCCAGCCCGCGACCCTCGGTCACGTCTGGCGACCTTGAGGCTTTCACGACAAGCCATTTCGAAAGCCGACTCAGGGTCATCTTATGCCAACGGGAGGGGTCCCACGGACCAACACCAGGTTAGGTCCCAGACCATACTGTGCCAGGAAGCCCAGGGGTCCTCCCCGACACCACCCCGGCGAATCCACTTGTCCCTCGGCATCAAGATTTCCCTGGCCTAGCTAATTACTCAGCCAGGGGCGTCCCATATCACCCATGTGGTCGTACTTGACATATGCTTGGATGTAATTCCCAAGGAATCGGTCCTTAGGGCGAGAACGAGCAGACCGTACCTCCAGTACGTCTCCCGTACCGCGAGTTTTAGAAACTCACTTTAGTTTTCAAGGCACCGACCCAAGTGTCGGGTTTTCCAAGCATTTTGTAAACTCAAGTTTTACCCATGTGATCAATTTTAAAGTTTGAGGGGAGTCTCGATATTCGTACCCGAGGTACGGATACCGAGGCATCACCTGTGTCACGCCCCAAACTGGCCCCGGGCGGAGACCAGGATAGAGCGGTCCAGATTAACCTGTATGCCTGTACCAGTCCCAGGAAATAGCGCTGGTACAACAGGAAGACAGAATACCACAACAGCAGCGGTCTCTTTATTTAAGAGTAGGATTACAACCAAGGTTGGAACTGCGGACAGAACCCGAGTTCACAACAGCATTACAAAAAGGCGGAAGCGGAAAGCGGAGGCTAGCCCTAAGCCACAAGCAAAGCCTTGGGGAAGGCCGAAACCCTACTACTGCTCGAAGTCGGCTTGCTCCTGGAAGAACTCTTCGTCAGCAGGGTCCACCTCTTCATCTTCGAGAACTGGGGGGTTTAATTATATAGAGCAAGGGTGAGTACGGGAGTACTCAGCAAGTCAGGGGAATTAAGTGTTTAATGAAAGCTTCAAGGGAAAGCCAGTTGTTTTTCACAATTGGTTTTAGTTTAAGACTTTAGAAACATCTAAGTCAGTGCTTCTCAACGACACGGATGAGAAAGTGCGTCTCATCCGGCCGGAGCAGTGAAAATGTATCGATTGATTCTTGTCGGCACGAGAGGCTCCCTGCCAATCGTTCACCGACCCGGCTGCACCAACAGCCACAACTCACGCACCTCGGTACGAGAGGCTTCCTGCCAATCGTTCACCGACCCGGCTGCACCAACAGCCACAAGTCACACACGCCGGTACGAGAGGCTCCCTGCCAACGTCACCGACTCCGGCTGCTTCAACAGCCACAAGTCAACACGTCGGTACGAGAGGCTCCCTGCCAATCGTCACCGACCCGGCTGCTTCAACAGCCTTAAACCAAGCACAGAACGGAAAACCTCACACCAACAGCAGCTCACAAGTTGTTCAAATAAAACTACGCTAAGGAATCACCTCACATCCGCCCATGACCGTGGGCACGGCTGTTCGAACAGTTGTTAACCTCTGCAGAGGGGGTACACTTTACCCACACGACGTTACTAACCCGAATCACCCAGCCCGCGACCCTCGGTCACGTCTGGCGACCTTGAGGCTTTCACGACAAGGCATTTCGAAAGCCGACTCAGGGTCATCTTATGCCAACGGAGGGTCCCACGGACCAACACCAGGTTAGGTCCCAGACCATACTGTGCCAGGAAGCCCAGGGGTCCTCCCCGACACCACCCCGGCGAATCCACTTGTCCCCCGGCTGTTCGAACAGTTGTTAACCTCTGCAGAGGGGTACACTTTACCCACACGACGTTACTAACCCCGAATCACCCAGCCCGCGACCCTCGGTCACGTCTGGCGACCTTGAGGCTTTCACGACAAGGCATTTCGAAAGCCGACTCAGGGTCATCTTATGCCAACGGGAGGGGTCCCACGGACCAACACCAGGTTAGGTCCCAGACCATACTGTGCCAGGAAGCCCAGGGGTCCTCCCCGACACCACCCCGGCGAATCCACTTGTCCCTCGGCATCAAGATTTCCCTGGCCTAGCTAATTACTCAGCCAGGGGCGTCCCATATCACCCATGTGGTCGTACTTGACATATGCTTGGATGTAATTCCCAAGGAAACGGTCCTTAGAGCGAGAACGAGCAGACCGTACCTCCAGTACGTCTCCCGTACCGCGAGTTTTAGAAACTCACTTTAGTTTTCAAGACACCGACCCAAGTGTCGGGTTTTCCAAGCATTTTGTAAACTCAAGTTTTACCCAGGTGATCAATTTTAAAGTTTGAGGGGAGTCCCGATATTCGTACACGGGTACGGATACCGAGGCATCACCTGAGGGGTGACAAGGGTGTTAGGGTATTCAAATATCAAGGAAGGTGAATGCAGCAAATGGGTAGGGCCTGCCGGTTGTATTGCAAACCGAGGCCAAGTGCCAAGTGTAACCTAAGTAATGCATAGTTTGCGAAATTAAAATACTTAATTTAAATTATAGGTTCAATTGATCAAAGGTGACTTGCCTTGCTCGAGATCTTGAGCTTCTTCCTCGAAATCCGCGCACTGCGGGTCTTCGGGCTCCGAGACTACACGCGAAACGAGACGACTCAACAAAACGATAAAAGAAGCCCTATTAAGACCACTAAGCATGCCATTAGGTAGATCTCGATTTTACGGATTTACAGGAGGTGGAACGGAGTCAATCGGACGAACGGTGAAAAGATATGAATTTTCGAAGATTAAAGGATTTTCTGGATTAAAGAAAAGGAATTAATAATTAATTAATAATTCCCTGAAAAGAAAAGAAGGAGGGATGCCAATTAGACTTTAGTTTGGGCGGATAAGAGCAGCCCAAAAGAATAGAACGGGCGTGGCCGAATTAATTGGGCCGGCGGCCCGAAGGGAATCGGCCTGGGCCGAGCAGGAGGCCGTTGGGCCAAGGGGACTGATGGACCGGCCGATGGCCCAAGGAATTGGCCCACGACCGATCGGTGAGCGAGGGTTGGCCGATGGCCTTGCGGCCGATGGGCCGGAGGCCGATAGCCGGGGCTGAGCAGGCCGGCGCTTGAGGCGCGGCCCACGGGCGAAAGGCCGAGTGCCGATGCGGGCACGGCCGACTGGGCCGAGAAGGGGAAGAGGCCGAAGAGGTCCAAAGGCCGATGGGCCGAGGCCGATCGGGGAGGGAGGCCGCGCGGGGCCGTTGACCGGTCTCCCGTGGGCCCTGGGACGGTGGAC